>CM060411.1:41796701-42996701 GCA_030545235.1 Helianthus tuberosus | reverse complement strand
CAAATGTAAAGTTTAAAACTTTCATAGGTTGTTTGTCATTTAATGTAACTAATTTATATTATAAGGTTACGTCTATGCAATTAGTAAAAACATTTATTTAACATGTTAAGAGAATATTTATCTGCTTTTTAATATAGTTAACATGTTAAGAATATAAATTTTTAATATAACTTGTTGTGCTTATATCATATATTAAATGTAAATTTTAAAACTTGCGTAGGTTGTTTGTCATTTAATTTAGGTGATTTATATTATAGGATTACATGTATGCAGTTAGTAAAAACATTTATTTAACATGTTAAGAAAATATTTATCTGCTTTTTAATATTGTTAACATGGTAAGAATATAAGATATCAAATGTAAAGATTAAAAATTGCATAAGTTGTTTGCCATTTAATTTGACCTTATATTTAAAATGTTAAATAAATATTTAAGATGTTAAGAATTTGACGTTATAATTTTTGTTTTATAAAGGTTACATAGAAAATTCAAAATGGATGGAATGATAATCTTATAGTAGGACCAAGTGTAAGTACAAGTGAAGGACCAAGTGAATTTGAAGGTGAGGGTATTAAATTTTTTTCTCTATAACTTATAAATATTATTGTTATTAATATAATTATCTTTAAAACTATATATATGATTTGATTTGATTTCCCCTTTGTTTTTCTTTTCAGCATCTAATTATATGTCAACAAGTGAATCGTATAACAGTTATGCAAGTAGCACTCCTCATGGATCTTTATTTTGGGTACCAAATGTGCCAGAAGAAAATAGACTGTCTATTGATCAAAAGTTCAAAACCTTAGAGAGTGCAATTCAAGCATATTCAGAATATGCAGAAAAATGTTGTTTTCATACCAGATTGTCTACGCAAAAGCACGATAAAGATGGAAATATTAAAATAAAATATGTACTTTGCAACAAAGCATTCGCTCCTGAAAATGTTAGTGTTGATACGTTGGATGAAAAAGATAGTGGTAAAAAGAAAAGAAACTCCAATCTTCAAAAGACAAATTGTAAAGCTAGAGTGAAATTTAGATTAAGTGATGAAAAAGATTGTTATATCCTTTATGAATTTGAAGATAGACATAATCATGAGTTAGTTTCTTCAGAATACAAGCATTTGTTAAGAAAAAGAAGGAAATTGGATGACATGGAAGAAAAATTCATTCATAGGGTTGCTTCAAATAATATAGGAGCAACACGTGCTCATAACGTATTAAGTAGTATTAGAGGTTCTAGATATCTTGTGCATGGAACAACAACAGATTTTAAAAATTGCAGAAGGGATCTTAATGTTTATATTGGTTAGAATGATGCTCAAATGTTAAAGGATAAAATGGAAGGAAGAAGAGATCATTTGCATAATTTCTCATTTGAATATAAGTTAGAAAACAGTGAATTGTCTGGTTTCTTTTGGGCTGATGAAACTGCAAAATGCAATTATGAAGCGTTTGGTGATATTATATCTTTTGATGCAACTTATAGGACAAACAGGTTTGTTATATTTTTTTATATTAAATATTTATTGAATTTTAATTTAATTATTAATTTTATTTTTTTAATTGTTTCAGGCATTGTATGGTTTTTGTACCGTTTACTGGTGTGGATAATCATAGGAATTGTGTTACGATTGGAGCTGGGATGATTGCAAAAGAAAATATTGAATCATTTACATTTCTGCTAGAAAGTTTTCTGGAAGCATTCAAAAAACAGCCAAACATAATTGTTACGGATCAAGATCCGGCGATGAAGGTTGCTGTGTCAAAAGTATTCACTGAATCAAAACATAGACTTTGCACATGGCACATTACAAACAAACTTCCAACAAATGTAAAACTTAAGTTTTTTTTATATTTATTAATATCATGTTTAATTGAAATTTTTTTACATGTTAAAATAAATATTTTCAGGTTTGTGGAGATGTAGAAAACAATGCAGAATTTAAAAGTAAGTTTCATAAACTTGTTTGGAGTATTTATACTGGACCTGAACAATTTGAGAAGAGATGGAGAGAGTTAATGGAAGAATACAATCTTTTGGGAAATAAATGGCTGTCAGATATGTATGAAATTCGACATCGATGGATTCCATCTTATTTTAAAGATGTTGAATTTTGTGGATTGATGAGAAGAACTTCAAGATCAGAAAGTGAGAATTCATTTTTCAACAGTTTTACTTACTATGGAGATACGTTGATACAATTTATGTTTTCATTTGATGCTGCTATGGACAAACAAAGATATATACAAGAAACGCTAGATCATCAAACAAAAAACACAACTCCAAAGTATAAAACACCATTGAATATTGAAAAGCATGCTGCAAAATTATATACTAGAACAATATTTAGATTGATTCAAGTAGAAATCGAAGAATCTGTTTGGAGATGTTCTCATAATGTTGTGAATTCTGAAGGATTAATTGAAACTACAATCATAAAAACAAAAAAAAATTGTTAAAACACTAATTAGGAGAGGACTCATTTTGCAACAGAAAAAAACTGGGAATTGGAGAAAAAAAAATTTAAAAAAAAATACAACTTAACATGTTAAAAATTTAACTTACCAAATCAAATTCAAAATTATTCAAATTTTTAAGATAATCTTCATATAAATTCATAGAATTTATAATATTTGAACTTGAAGATTCCTGAAAAAAAAAGTTAATACATAAAGATTTAAAATAAAAAAAATAAAGAATAAAAGGTTCATAAGCACTTACTATAAATAAAGTTCTTGTTGGATCTGAGTTTGGTTTTGATTGTATTTTCTGTTTGAATTAAAATGGAAATGGATGAGTTGTGCAGCGGAATTAATATGGAAACAAACTTTGCATACAATCAAACGAGAGTATTGCTTTGATCAAGACATTTTCAACAGAGAACCAAATGATTGAATTTAATTTCAACAACGATTACAAAGTAATGCTTGAATACAAACTCCCCCTCAGCCAGAGCTCAGTGTTTGTTCGTGCATCTAAGCTGACGTCACCATGAAAGTGACATCTAACCTCCTAACAAACTCTAACCTCTGATCTATACAAACACTGCTATACTAACTACTGCTTATTACATTACATAACATAAAGACAGAGTAAACAACTGCTGCATCCCTCCACTGCTGTGAACCCAGCAGTACTTGTCCGGATCAGTAGTGCTTGAAACAAGGCAGTAGATTGAGCAGTAGAGCTTTAGTCTTTCATCAGGTCTTTACTTGATCAGCAGTTTGTAGATCAGCAGATTGCATGATCAGTAGATAGGAGGTCAGCAGATGTTGAAAACCACTTTCAAGGGGAGAGACTTGTATGTAACATCTGCTTATTCTGGATCCACTGCTCTGACCCAGTTTTGGATTTAATTATCTGTTCCTCTGGTAGGGTTCGATCCCAACAATCTCCCTCTGGAACAGATAATGCCAAAACTCTTCATTATTGTGGAGTGTTTATTGCCTCGTCAGCAGTTCCCTTATCTGACCTTTAAATTGTAGTTCAAAGTCTAGGGCATCTATGTCTTCATCATCCCTGCTAAGTGGAAGATCAAGGAGATCCTGCAAATCTTCAAGACTCAGGCCAAGAGCTTGTTCCCTTGATATTTTATTCACTTCTCCACCAGACCTGAGCAAAGTCAATACGTAGGTCTGTTTGTCAGTTTCCCACTTTTGTATTTTTGAGCCTGGTGGGTTTCTTGGGAGATGTTTATTTGCAAAGGTGTTTGGTGAGGCTGGACTATTCATGACTGGCTGAGCAGTACTTGCAGATTGTTCCAATTCAAGATCTTCTTTTATCATCAATTTAATGCCCTCTTTAACAATGACATCTCCAGCTTTTAGATCTTGAACTGTTTCAGCATCTGATTGGTTTTGGCTCCTTCTTTTGTAGATGGCAGCACCAGCCGAAGCAGTGGTTCTTTTAACTTGCAGCTTTGGTGATCTTTTTGAGACCTCTGCTTTGGAGTAATCAGGCTTTTGCGGGACTTTTGGATCTTTCTTTCTAAGTTCCTCTAATCTTTTGTAGGTAGCCCTGACCCTATCTTCTCCCCACTTTGTCACTGAATTCTTTGACCTATAATCAGCAGCTATCAACTCTTCTTTCATTCTCTTCAACTCTAATGCCTTATCAGCTTCAAACTGTTTAAATTTTTCAGGAGGAGTCTACTTGACCTTATTTTTATTCATTTCTTGAATCCTGGCTGCCTCTTTTTCAAGCTCAGGAATGGTCCAGTTTTTGTACATGTGTTTCTCTCCCTTATATTTCTTGTAGGTCATGATGTTCTCAATGTAGTCTTTTCTCAAGGACTCATCTGCCCTTTCTGAAATTTGCTGACATACATTTTTAGCAAATCGCTCCATAGCACTGACCTATGAGAGTAAAAACTGATAGTTTTGCTGAAATTCTCTATCAGATTTCCCTTGTCTGTTTCTGATTGCGATATCCTCTGCTTGTTTGGCCTTGAGTTTCAAATATTCTTCGATATTGTTAGGCCTAGGATATCCTTCAACTGATGACAAACTCCTTTTAGCTGGGCCATCCTCATAGTAAAAGGATTTGATTTCTTCCCTAACTGCAATGAGTTCCAGAGGAAATGAGACACCAGCAGGAGGTAATGGCTTTAGAATTTGAGCTGAAGAGAGAGGTATGGGTTTTGGAATTGTGACAAGTGATAAGGATTTTGAAGATGTTGGTGGTGGTGAATTGTCATCATCTTTAAGAATTAGCCTTCTCCTTTTTGTTTGAGGAGGGACTGATGATGTTTTGGATGGAACAGTGGTGGTAGATTGGGTGGCAGTGGTTTGTGATTGACTAAAAGCTGTTGAAACAACTGGTGTTTCAACCACTGTTGTCATTACAACAGATGTTATAACATCTGTTGTCTTCTGCTCTTTGTCAGCAGGTGAAGTTGTTTTTGGTGGTGATGGTGGTGAAGCAGTAGATGTGGTGTGTGTTGAAGTGAGAACAGATGTTGAAACCTCTGAAGTACCAGCAGTAGTTGATACAGCAGGAGTTACAACAGCTGCTTGGGTGGAGGTTTGATGCTGTTGGCTTTTGGATGGTGGTTTTGGAATATGCTTTGGAATTCTGGATGGGGTGGACTTAGGTTTTCTTTTTGTCTTAGGATTTTTAGTATCCTTTGACCCAGAACAACCCTGCGCATACAGCTCCATGAAAGCTCTTTTCTCCTCATTCCACCTTGAAATATCCTTTGCCAATCTATCCTTCTTTACACTTGCTACTCCTTCATCAAGTGCTTCTTGAGTAGCATCAAGCTTTTTACTACCATCTGGCACAAGAATTTTTCTGGTCATAGCATCCCTTTCAGGTTCAATGTAAAGACCATCATCTATTCCCTTCTTCTTCCACTCCTGAATTTTCTCCCCCTTTTTGGCATTATCTTCTGGAAGTTGATCAATGAAAAGTACTGTTGGATGAGCAGTGCCAGTGGTTTCCAATAAATGGGCCTTGATTGCCTTAATATCTGCTTGAGTGTTCTTGTACCTAGACTCCATAATGTTTCTCAGCTTTTGGACATGAAGTTCATGTTGCTGATCAGCCATTTCTTTTTGTTGTTGGAGAAAAGGTTGGAAAAGGTTCCAGAGCTCATTTGTAGCAAAAGCTTGTGGTGGAGCAGGTGCTTGAGGTGGAACAACAGTGGATTGCACCTTTTGTACTTGTAACAACTATTGCAGCATATCTTTAAGTTCTGCAACAGAGTTGTCAAGTTTTTCAACACGATCCATCAATTTCTGGTACTTTAAACCATCACCCAATTTAATGGGATCTTCTGATTTCCCACTAGCAGTGGTTTTATCAGTGGTTGAGGTAGGGAGTTTACTCCAAACATTAACCACTGATGCCCCTTTTTCTTGGTACTGGGGTCTTCTTCCTTCAACACTTGACAGTCTTTTGATGTTGCCAGAGGTCAAGAAAAGTCCACTGGTAGATGTCAGAGGTGCTATGGAAGGAATTGCCTCCAAGGAAGTCTTATTAATGTAACCACTGTCCAAATGTAAACCAGTGGGTTCAACATTTGTAGTGGCTGCTTCACTTGGAATACCACCAAAAGTTACTTGTAACTCAAGGGGTGTAACCTCCTCAGGGTGTGTTGGTGGGTTAGCAAGGATTGATACATCAGGACCAGTCATTTGTGGAGGTATATTCTCATTAATAGGTGATTGAGAAGGACTGGTTGGTGCCTGGTTCAAATCGATTGCATCCAACAGAAGTTTGGTTAGTGCGGGAATTGTGGATGTGATGGTTGGTGTAGATAGAGGATTTGCCCCGGGAAGTGGGCCGCGGATGATGGAAACAAGTGCTTCCAGAGCATCATGATGTGGTGTCCCAATTTGTACAACCTGTTCTTTTTGTGAAGAAGCAGGAGGGGTTTCGGCTATGGGTTGAGATATTTGTACCAACTGCTATGAGGAAGTAGCAGCAGTGGTTTCTTGTGACTTTTGTGTTGTCACTGGCAGTAGCTCTGGTATCTCATCCTCCAGAGATGCCTTTTTGATGGGTTTGGGGGGGGGGGGGGGGTTGTGTTTTTCTTTTTGTTGGCTGTTTGGTGATTTTAGGTGCGGGTTTCAAAGCAGTTGTTCTGCTGCTTTGATTACCTTGAGCAGTGGGCTCAGCAGCAGATACCTGAGGAGCAGTGGTAGCTGCTAAATTCTGCTCAGGCACCTCTGCTTGTGTTTTGCAAGGTGTTAACATTCTTGAAAAAGTTTCAGCAGTTAAACTGTTTATTTGAATGTAATCACCTTGGTTTATTACAGCAATATCATCCTTACTGAATTTCTTTTCAAAATAATAACTTAGAAATCTTGGAAACAGTAGGAATGATTTTGTTTCAACATTATTAACCAAATCATTAAAGATTTCCCGAGAATAATTAAAATTTTCTTCTTGAAGAATAGCATATCCCAGATTTTGAATCTTTAATGGTATTTCATTAAAAGAAGTGGTTTTGTTTGAAACACACATTAGGAGGGTATGGAATAAAAATCTTGTTGCAGAAGGAAAGAAACCTTTTTGTAAGGTAGCTTTCTTCATCATTGTGTCTGCATACCCTCTCTCAATGAAGTCAATTTTTAACTCGTTTTTGGGGAAAGAAATTGTACCTTCCTGATCATCGAGTTGAAAGACCTCTGAAATTGATGGTGGTGTAATCTTGACAGCTTTTCCCTTTAGAGAAGAATTGATGGCTATTACAGTGTCCTTGTTTTTCAAGGTTTGCATTCTTCCAAAACTCTCTTTGGGTTGTCAAGTAAATTGGTGCATCCGCTGTTAACAAAGTTTTGTACTTTGATGCGGAGATGGTAGAAAGGATGGAATCGAAAGCATCTGTGGTGCCGGGTTTTGTGAGAAGACCCAGAAGATTGTGAGATGGTTTGAATGGAAGTTCGGTGGGATTGGCCTTTTGAGAGGCCGCTTTCGACGATGATTTGGAGGTGGGTTTTGCAGATTGCTTCGATTTTGTCATTTTGAAGATGATGATCGAAGAAACTTGTGAAGAAATGAGATGGAAAAACTGTTTTGAGAAGAGAATTTTTGAGAATTCAATTCGACAGTAAAACCCTGTTTTTGATGTGAAGTGGGGGTTTTATAGAGGAAAAAGTGAAGGCTGACGTGGCAGTGGTTACAAAAGTACTGACCACTATGTACTGCCCACATGCCAAACTCTGAAGAAATGAAGGACAGTACTTTTATGAAAGTTACTGATGAAGGCAGTGGTTACAACGGTAAAATGGAAGCAGTGGATGATTTTCACTATCAGTGGATAAGACACTGCTTTTGAACAACAGAGTTTATCAAGGAAATGAGAGAACAGAGGATGGCTTTCAGCAGCGGACAGACCTTGAAGTAGAGCAGACTTTTGAACAAACAGTGGTTATGGCAGACTTTTAAGGATTTTAATGAAAACTTCATTTTTAGCTATTTTTAAGGATGGATTTTTGATTTTCTGAAAACATTTTAATGCTTTTATTCATAGAACGACAAGATGTTGCTTGTTATTCCATGTTTAGCATGCCAATCCTAGAGACCAAGCTTTCAAAAGTGGTTGTATCTAGTGCTTTTGTGAGCACATCTGCCAGCTGGTCTTTAGTTGGAACATGATGCAGAGAAATCAAACCTTTTTCATAGCAATCCCTCACAAAGTGATGTCTGATGTCGATGTGTTTGGTGGTTGAATGGGAAACTGGATTTTTGATGATATTTTCTGCTGCCTGGCTATCCAACATCAGTGGTGTCTTTAAGGCAGTGATACCAAAATCCAGCAACTGGTTTTGAAGCCACAGGAGTTGGGCTGTACAGCTTGCAGCAGCAATGTATTTAGCTTCAGCAGTGGATGTTGAAACAGCTGCTTGCTTTTTGCTTTGCCATGAAACTAAGCAATCTCCTAGAAACTGGCACCCTCCTGATGTGGACTTCCTTGTGGTGTACATCCAGCTAAGTCACTGTCTGAAAATCCTGAAAGCTTGATATTCCCATTAGCTGGATACCAGATACCAAGTGTGGGAGCACTCTTTATGTATCTGAATATCCTTTTTACAGCAATAAGGTTGGATTTTCTAGGGGCTGATTGACTTCTTGCACAGACACATGTTGCAAACATGATGTCTGGCCTAGATGCAGTTAGGTACAACAAAGACCCAATCATGCTTCTATATAAAGTTTGGTCAATCAGCTCATCCTTTTCATCAGACATGACAAGCTTATTTGTTGCCATGGGTGTGCTGCATGGTTTACAATCATTCATCTCAAATTTGTTTAAAAGTTCTTTTGCATATTTGCTTTGATGAATGAAAGTATCATTTTGCATTTGCTGAACTTGGATACCAAGAAAGCATTGCAGCTCACCCATTGCACTCATTTCAAACTCAGCTGTCATGAGTTCCCTAACCTCTTCACACATTTTGTTACATGTGCTTCCAAAAATAATGTCATCCAAATAAATTTGGACAATCATTAAATCCTTCCCATTCCATTTTAGAAAAAGTGTTTTATCAATAGTACCTCTTTTGAAACCATTTGAGAGTAGGAAGTTGGAAAGAGTTTCATACCAGGCCCTTGGTGCTTGTTTCAGGCCATACAAGGCTTTGTTCAGCCTGTAGACATGATCTGGATAAAATGGATCCTCAAAACCTGGAGGTTGACAGACATACACCTCTTCTTGAATTGTACCATAGAGGAAAGCACTTTTGATATCCATTTGAAACACCTTCATGTTGTGGTTGACAGCAAAGGCCAGGAACAGTCTTATAGCTTCCAGTCTTGCTACAGGGGCAAAAGTTTCATCATAGTCAATCCCCTCTTCCTGTCTGTAACCTTGAACCACAAGCCTGGCTTTATTCTTGACAACAATGCCCCTTTCATCTGTTTTGTTCTTGAAGACCCACTTTGTGCCAATGGGACTAACCTCCTCTGGCAGTGGTACAAGCTCCCATACTTGTTGTCTTTTAAACTGTTGGAGCTCTTCTTGCATGGCTTCTACCCAGCTGTTGTCTTTCAGTGCCTCTTGGTACTTGATTGGCTGATGGAGTGATAGAAAACCAGCAAAAAGACAAATGTTTTGGGTTTGGCTTCTTGTGAGCACCCCTTCATTGATGTTGCCAATGATTTGATCAGGTGGATGAGATCTCAAGAAGATTAAATCTCCTTGGTATGGTATGATGGCATTTGTTGGTGAAGGCTGCAAATGTGTATCATCTGAGCTAACCACTGTTGGGGACTTTGATGATCCAGCAGTGGCTTCAAAAGGTGGTGGAATTGGAGGTAATGAAGTGGACACATGCTGACTTTTATCCACTGTTTGGGGACTTTTGTCAGCAGTGTTTGAGGATGTGGAAGCAGTGGTTGATGGGCTACTTTGGTCAACAACTGTTGAGGTAGCAGTGGTTGAGCTTTGACAGCTGTTTTGAACAGCTGATGCTTTTCCCATTGTGGCAGACCTTTGAGGGATGATGATTTCATACCCATAGTCTGGTGTTGAATCCTCTGATGAACCTGCACTGTTAGTCTAGACAGCAGTATTTTCAAAAGTGAATTTATCAAGATCAAACAGATCTGCAGGATTTGCTGGGATTTTCATTGATGAAAGTTCATTGAACTTTACATTCAAGGTCTCCTCCACTGTCTTGGTCCGTGTATTAAACACTTTGTAGGCCTTGGCAGTGGTTGGGTATCCGAGATGATAACCACAATCAATTTTGGCTGCAAATTTTGAAATGGAATCTTTTAAGTTCAAAATAAAGCATGGGCAGCCAAACACTTTGAAGTATGAGATCAGTGGTTTGATTTTATACAGAATTTCATAAGCAGTCTTTTTGTGCCTGGGGTTTATTAAAACTCTGTTCTGGACATAGCAAGCAGTGTTTACTGCCTCTGCCCAGAAAGTTAATGGCAAACCTGAATCAGCAAGCATGGTTCTGGCAGCCTCAATCAATGTTCTGTTCTTTCTTTCAACTACCCCATTTTGCTCTGGTGTTCTAGGGATGCTGTACTGCCTTACAATCCCTTTCTTCACACAGAAGGCATCCAACTCCTTATTTTTAAATTTTGTGCCATTGTCACTCCTGAAGCTTTTCACTGGAAGGTCAAATTGCTTTTCAACCTGTGTCACAAAGTCTTGCAAAATGCCTGCAGTCTCATCTTTTGAGTGTAAAAAGAAAGTCCATGTAAACCTAGAGAAGTCATCAACAATAACCAAACAATATCTTTTCTTCTTGAGACTCATGACTTGAACTGGGCCAAACAAATCCATGTGTAGCATTTGCAAACACTGGGTTGTTTTGGACTCTTCAATGGACTTATAAGAACTTTTATGCTGTTTTCATTTTAAACAGGAAATGCAATGTTCAGGACATGAAAACAATTTTTGTGGTAGGCCTCTCACCAAACCATTTTTTTGAAATTTCAGTGATTGTCTTAAGATTTGTGTGCCCCAGTCTTTTGTGCCAAAGTTCTGTCTCTTTGTTAGAGGCAGCTGAGAACAGACAGGCATCAGCTCTGGGACACTCTTTTGACATATCAACAACATAAACATTGCCACTTCTTTGAGCAACAAGTTTTGTTTGACCAGTGTTTATTATTGCTTCAATCTTTTTGACCATTTCTGGTCCAACAATCCTACAACACTCCTTTGTGAAGAATGACCCATACCCCTTGTCACTCATTTGTGAAACACTCGGGAGGTTGAATTTTAGACTGTCTATCAGATTGACATTTTCAAATTTTACATTTCCAGATTGTACTGTACCAGACCCCAAAATTTTCCCTTTACTGTTATTCCCAAAGGATATATCACCTCCTCCATGAATTTTGAAATCCTTGAGTAGGGCTTTACATCCAGTCATGTGCCTGGAGCCTCCACTATCAACATACCAAAGGCTATCTAAACAGGCAGAAGCTCCCTTGGCATCAGCCATCATTGCACAATCACATTGATGATTTTCTTCATCATCAGCTCTTACTTCCTTCTCACCTGCTCTCTTTTCTTCCTCTTCTTCTTTGTCCTCTTTGGACCATGGGTCTGTCAGTGGTTCAATCAGGGTTTCTGAATTTTCTTCCTGCAGCAATTCACCAGCAACTGCAGCAACAACTGCTTCAGTCACCTCATCCACTGTTTCATCACTTAGCTGTTCACCTTCAGTCTCAATCCCCTCTGGTATTGACTCTAATACCATCAAACAAAATTCATCATTAGAAGGTTCAATAGAAGCATAGAGTGCAAAATTTTCATCACCAAGCTCATCAGGCATGTTGTTCCAGTCAACAAAGCCTTGAGTGAAAAAGCTTTGCTGATCTGATTGTACCACTGCTGGAGCAGCTGTTTGAGGTGCAACAGGTTGCACTTATGCCTGGGGGACAGGGGTTTGGACATATTGAATCGGCGGAACAGTGGTTTGGACATAATGCACAGGCACAGGGGCAGCAGCATAATGAGCAGTGTTAACATGAGCTGCTAGGGTATACTGGGTATAGTGCACAGTGCTTTGATTTTGAGGTCTAGGGTTTGAGCTATGATGAGTGATTATAGGACCAGTAGTTTGACTCCTGCATTCCCTAGCGAAATAACATAGCCTATTGCACTTGTAACACTTGATTTTCGATTTATCCAACACAACCCTTAGATTCCCATGTAACCCTGGGAACTTTCTCCCTGTTCTTTTATAGAATTTGCTCGTTCTTACACTAAGCAAAGCCAACTGATGCAAAATGTCCATCTCCTCTAAGTCAGTGGGATCAAAATGTTGCAAATCATTGAGTTCAAAGCACAAATTATCTGACATCTGGTTTTCAGTGTTTGCAGTAAAAGCATAATTTGTAGAGTGAGGATCAGGGTTGGTAAAATTACCACCAGCTGTTATATCAATGAAATGATCATAACCCTGTTCCTTACTACTGCTACCAGATTCTTCCTGACCAAGAAGAGCTGTGCTACCGAATGAGTAATCATCAGTGGCTTTTCCAGACTCTTGCAACTTCTTTTTCTGGTTTAACTCCCTTTCATAAGTCAGGAGTCTACCATGAAGTTGGGTCAGGGTCAGATCTTTGAACTCAACAGAGTTTCCAGTCACAAATGCAATTGTGTCCCATTTATCAGGTAGTGATCTAAGAAACCTGCTATTTTGGGTTGATTTTGGAAATTCAACCTTAACAAGCCTTAGCTCACTGATGAGACAACTAAAACGTTCAAACTGTTGGGTCAATGTTTCACCCTTAATGTGACAGAAGGTTTCATACTGCTGATTCAGAATTTCCCTATTGTTTTCAATAACTTCTTCGGTACCCCCAAACTGTTCCTTCAATGCATCCCATAGCTCTTTGGCACTGTTACAATGTAACAGTCCAGCATAGATCTCATTTGGTAATGCAGATGCTATGATGCTAAATGCTTTGGCATCGAGTTCAAACTTTTGAAAATCAGTTTCAGTATAATTTTCATAAGGTTTTGGTACGTTTTTCTTTGGATCCTCAGCACTTGGCACCATAGGAACATGGGGACCAAAAACAACAGACCTCCAACATCCAGTGTTCTGTTGAGCAAGGATGTGTCCCATCCTTCTCTCCCAGATGTTGTATTCATTTCGTTTAAGCATGGGTGGTTTAAAAAGCGAGCCAACATTATTCTTATCATCCTGTGATTGTGACGTCATCTTGGTTGTTTTACAGACACTGATTAATCAACTTTAATGGTGATTAAACCTTGCTCTGTTTTTCAACTAAAACGAACAAAC
Organism: Helianthus tuberosus; assembly: GCA_030545235.1. NCBI lineage: Eukaryota > Viridiplantae > Streptophyta > Magnoliopsida > Asterales > Asteraceae > Helianthus > Helianthus tuberosus. The sequence goes on along the minus strand of CM060411.1, from coordinate 42,983,468 downwards.
TATCGATATCAACGATTTTGAGCTGAACTGTTTATGTCAAAATGATTGTTAAATCAAATTTGACTGTCCTAGCTCTGATACCAATTGTTGGATCTGAGTTTGGTTTTGATTGTATTTTCTGTTTGAATTAAAATGGAAATGGATGAGTTGTGCAGCGGAATTAATATGGAAACAAACTTTGCATACAATCAAACGAGAGTATTGCTTTGATCAAGACATTTTCAACAGAGAACCGAATGATTTAATTTAATTTCAACAACGATTACAAAGTAATGCTTGAATACAAACTCCCCCTCAGCCAGAGCTCAGTGTTTGTTCGTGCAAAGAAGACGGTGTTGCAAAGAGCTAATAAAACAGTACAGAGCACTGTTCTATTTATAGGCACTAGCAAACCACTAAGCATCTAAGCTGACGTCACCATGAAAGTGACATCTAACCTCCTAACAAACTCTAACCTCTGATCTATACAGACACTGCTATACTAACTACTGCTTATTACATTACATAACATAAAGACAGAGTAAACAACTGCTGCATCCATCCACTGCTGTGAACCCAGCAGTACTTGTCCGGATCAGCAGTGCTTGAAACAAGGCAGTAGATTGAGCAGCAGAGCTTTAGTCTTTCATCAGGTCTTTACTTGATCAGCAGTTTGTAGATCAGCAGATGTTGAAAACCACTTTCAAGGGGAGAGACTTGTATGTAACATCTGCTTATTCTGGATCCACTGCTCTGACCCAGTTTTGGCTTTAATTATCTGTTCCTCTGGTAGGGTTCGATCCCAATAGTTCTAAAAAATATCTTTTTTTAGAAATTTCGGTTTTTTCCTTCTCTTCAAAATTTAGAATGTTTGACCAGGAATCTATCACTCTATAATCCACCCATTTATGAGGAATCATACTTCTTAAAATCTTTCGAGATAGTTTAATTAAATCGTCTTCATAAACAACTTCCCTGAAAAACAATTTAAAAATATATTTATAACTTGTAATATAAATAAATACAAACATTAAATATTTAAAAAAACTTACCTTGCATTAGTCACATTTGAAACAAATGAATATGCTATCTTTTTCTCTTCAGTGCTTAAAGATGCCTTTGCGTCAACTTGATTATTTTCATAAGGTGATTTGAAATTTTTCATCGTAATATTTTCTTTGTTTCCAAAAAATTCAGAAATTGTAAAAGTTTTAATATATTTTTCCTTCATTTCTTTAAAAGCATGTGAATTTGGAAACTTTTCTTTACCAGCAATAAATAACCTTTCTAAATCTTTTTTTATATTTATAGAATGATCAATTTTAATTTCTATCGCTTCTGCCCACATATATAACTGAAAAAGAATACAGTACAACATTAGAACAAAAAAAAAAATAATTAATATAAATAAATATTAGAACAAAAAGTTAATTAATATAATTAGAAAAATTTAAACTAACCTCATCTTCATTTTGTTGGCTTTCAAATTGTTTTTGTTGCTTATCATCTTGTAGATTATCTAAAAAAACATTTAAAAATATTACATGAAAAAATATACAAAATATTTTTTACATGAATTTTTTTATTTATTTGGTTTGATGTGAAATAATAATAAAAAAATAGAAAAAAATATATTTTTTTGTATAATCAAAGACTTAAACTCGTTTAAATTATTTATCCAAACTGATTAACAACCTAATTATTTAAGATGTTAAGAAAATATTCCTACAAGCTTTTCTTAATGAAAAAAATAAGCTTTTTATAATAATTTTTAACATGTTAAGAAAATATAAATCCATATTATTTAAATAATAATTAATTGCACAATGTTATAGGAACTTTGGGCGTTGGAATCATCATTTATTTGATGAAAATGAGCTAAATTATTTATTAAATATGTTTTGAATAGTTCTTGGTTAAATTGACATATTTTATTAACTTTAATACAAATGTAGCTTTTAAGAAAAAATCATTAATAACAAATGTAGATTTCAAGAAACAAAACTTTATTACTTGCTATTTATCAAGAAACTAATAAATGTAGGAGTTAATTACATAGTTAGTCCCTGTGGTTTGCACAAAATAACAACCTTGGGTACTAATAGTTTAAAATCACCTTCTAGGGTATTAACTTTTCATTTTGTAACGTTTGGAGGTATTAACTTCTAAGGTAATAACATAGGTGGTCCCTGTGGTTTGCACAAAATAACATACTTAGGTACTAACAAAATGTGATTTTAAGCCTTCAAATAAGCTTAATACCCTCAAACGTTACAAAATGAAAAGTTAATACCCTAGAATGTTATCAGAAACTATTAGTACCCAAGGTTGTTATTTTGTGCAAACCACAGGGACTAACTATGTAATTAACTCTAAATGTAGTTATTAAGAACAATAATTAATACTAAATGTATAAAATAAAATATAATAAAATTGAAAAAAAAATACAAATATAATTAATATTACATTTTTAACTTTAACATGTTAAATAAATTAATTTTTTTTACCTTTATCAACATTTCCACTATATGAACATTCTTTGTTCTTTAATCTACTACTCCTTTGATTTTCTGCACATTCATTTTTCTTTAATCTACTACTCCTCCGATTTTATGTACATTTAACCATTTTAATGAGGATTAGAAAAGAAGGGACACTTGTAAACAAACTTTATATAATGAAAAAGAAAATTATATACCTGATTTAACAATGTTAATTTTTTTGACGCTAGAAGAGGTAGAATCAGATGATAATTCACTATCTTCACCTAAACAAAATGAAAAGAATAAAAATTATTAAAAATTAGAAATAATACCAAAAAACATAAATAGAAAACATAATAAGATTCTTACTAGATATGTATTTTTTTTTCTTGGTCTTTCTCTTTTAGGTTTTGAAGTTGATTCATTACAACTCATGTTTGAAAGAAAAAGTAATAATAAATGGTAGACTTGAAGTGCAATAAGTATATTTGAAAGAAAAGGTAGGAAAGAGAATACTTAAGCTTCAATATATACTAGAGGGTAGGCCCGTGCGATGCACGGCATGACCAACAGTTAGTGTCCTTCATTTGTTATGCGTTCGGGGAAAATGTTTATGTATGGATAAAAGATGATTAGCCAAAAGACAATGTAAGAGAAGCCATACAAAACGTGATAAGAGCTTGTACCATAAGCCGGCCACACAAAATTTAAGGCGTGCATAGCACAGGAAACTTTGTTTGCGGAATCTGTTTAAGAACAAACATGTATGCCAAGTCTAAAAACATACATTACAGGAAAAAAACTTAAAGGAGTTCATAAAGCTTCCGGTTTTATTCAATAATTCACGAAATCTTCTGCCGCTAATGCATGGCCATGTAGTCGACGTTCCCCTTAGTAGTTTCTTGTCTACAACAGGTTTAAGGAAGTAAATATAAGCAACGGGTATGAGCTAGTCAAATCAAATATCTATATGCTTATAGGCAAAATATATACCTTTCACCTGGAGCGCTACCCACAGAACCATCTGAATAAGAACCTTCATAAGTAGGGCTGGGAAATAAAAAAAGGAATTGTTAGGCAGAACTTTAACTTGGATGATGTATATATTAGTAGCTCATATGCCATTATTTTGTACTAAACATTTGATAGAATGTAACTTCGTTCAAGTAGTGACATAGCGACAAATATTCAATTTTGAACATTTACTTAAACACAACACAAATGGATATGATGTGTAAAACGTATATTCTTATAGGCTAAATACATACCTTTCACTTGGAGCGCTACCCACAGAACCATCTGAATCAGAACCTTCATAAGTAGGGCTGTGAAAGAAAGAAAGGAAATGTTAGGCAGAACTTTAACTTGGATGATGTATATATTAGTAGTTCATATTCCATTATTTTGTACTAAAAAGTTGATAGAATGTAACTCCGTTCAACTAAATTCCCATTTATGAACTGCTGTTCAAGCTCATTGAAGTTCAATTCATTCCATTTAGCTATTTGGCATGTATAAATAGGGGAAAAAAGCATAAACTAATGATTTAACTTAAATATCCAAACGAACAAAGAAGCATAAACAAATTCACTACAAATTTCATCATAATCGACATAAAGAAAGGTAACCTTACGGAATGTGGGAATCTAGTGGTAATGCCCGCGCGTTGCCGACTTGTCGCGGGTAAGTTCCATTACAATGCATTTCAACACTAAAGCGATGGGCTCGTATGCGTGCTCAAAACGAAAAAGCACATATCAAAACCAATGGTGTCGATCGTTTCTATTTTGCAGTTCGGCCACCAATAGGCTGATCACTTCAAAGGATCATGCTTCAGTCCAAATTAATGTTGGTCATTCGGGCGAAAATGGTCTATATACTGGTCAATTTTCCACCTTTGCACTCTGCGGTTTCGTGAGAGCCCGGGTTTGTCTTTTTTTTTCAATTTTATAATAAAAATATTATTTTATAATGTTGGAACAGTATATTATTACAATGCTAGTTATAAAACTTTATGGGTTATCTTTTTCATTTTTACCTGTATGGATCAAAACTGCCATCAGATTAAAAGTAATATATTGAAAACATATGTTAGCTCTTGTTTATTATTATTTATTAGTTTATATTATTTATATCTATTTTTTCATATTTTTTCCATTTAATAAGTATCAGTTTTATAGTTAGTCATAAAGAAATAAACATGATGTTTGTATCATATAATATTCAATTTTGAACATTTACTTAAACACAACACAAATGGATATGTAGTTATGTGGTTCATGGAATTTGGTAAGTCAAAAGTATATATAGAAACTTACATGTACTTTCTGATTGTTTCTTTGAGCTTAACCGGTGTTGGTATTGTCATCACCCTTTTACCCTTCCTAGTCATGGGAGTAGGAGTGGTAGATCCAACGGATTGACAATTGGTTTCGTCTGGGAGCACACGCTTGCAGTTGAAGCTCTCAAATGCCCCATGATGGTAGTATGTGGATGTGTCAACTTGGATGGTTCGGGTGGTGCCCACAAGTGTTGAATATGAGAAGTCATCAGGTGTAAAGTTGCTCACACATCTAATTGCATTAATGATAACAAATAATAATAATAATAATAATAATAATAATAATAATAAATGATGATAACATATATTTTGATGTTATGGAATCTGAATATGAGAAGTCTATATATATATAAATCTATATTATTAAATAAAATGGATGAGTTAATTGGTTAAAATATTATTTGAAAATCGTTTGGTAATTCCTGAAAAATGAAAAAAAAAAAACAATTTTAGCAAAATAAACAAAAACCATTTCATAATTTTTTTTTAAATGTATGATAATATGAACTATGAAGGCTGAATAAGTACCAGATACGCTCCGTCTTCTCCGGTATTGATGGTTGCGTGAAATACGACAGAACTTCGGTCAGCATATCTTCGGAGCTAATATTGGATGTCCATGTCGATTTCAAAACCGAAGAATGATTACCTGACCACAATAATTCCTAGAATTAACATCAGCTCCATTATCAAGCAGCAATGCAACAATCTAAAACCACAAAACACCAAAAAAAAACAGCATAACCACAATAATTCCTAGAATTAACATCAGCTCCATTATCAAGCAATAATGTCCAAGTAATACCGGGTTTCCAATCGCGTCCGTTACATAGAAAATGTTTAGAGCCATACCCGTTGTTGTAGATATCTCGGCCTGTGTTACGTTCATCGCGTTTTCTCTAAACGTTTGTGTCACTTGGGCCAACAGCCCGGGTTTGTCGGGTTTGAATAGCTCGAGACGCACACCCTCGGGTGCCCTTCTTTCAACCGCGGCTTTTAAACACGTGTTCACTCGTTGCTTTTCGGCTTCTGAACTAATCGGGCTTCCATCTATATGTCTGATATAAAATTCCTCAAAATATGAAAAAAAGAACAATTTTAGCAAAATAAACAAAAACCATTTCATAATTTTTTTAAAATGTATGATAATATGAACTATGAAGGCTGAATAAGTACCAGATACGCTCCGTCTTCTCCGGTATTGATGGTTGCGTGAAATACGACAGAACTTCGGTCAGCATATCTTCGGAGCTAATATTGGATGTCCATGTCGATTTCGAAACCGAAGAATGATTACCTGACCACAATAATTCCTAAAATTAACATCAGCTCCATTATCAAGCAGCAATGCAACAATCTAAAACCACAAAACACCAAAAAAAAACAGCATAACCACAATAATTCCTAGAATTAACATCAGCTCCATTATCAAGCAATAATGTCCAAGTAATACCGGGTTTCCAATCGCGTCCGTTACATAGAAAATGTTTAGAGCCATACCCATTGTTGTAGATATCTCGGCCTGTGTTACGTTCATCGCGTTTTCTCTAAACGTTCGTGTCACTTGGGCCAACAGCCCGGGTTTGTCGGGTTTGAATAGCTCGAGACGCACACCCTCGGGTGCCCTTCTTTCAACCGCGGCTTTTAAACACATGATCACTCGTTGCTTTTCGGCTTATGAACTAATCGGGCTTCCATCTATATGTCTGATATAAAATTCCTCAAAAAATGAAAAAAAAAAACCAATTTTAGCAAAATAAACAAAAACCATTTCATAATTTTTTTTAAAATGTATGATAATATGAACTATGAAGGCTGAATAAGTACCAGATACACTCCATCTTCTCCGGTATTGATGGTTGCGTGAAATACGACAGAACTTCGGTCAGCATATCTTCGGAGCTAATATTGGATGTCCATGTGGATTTCGAAACCGAAGAATGATTACCAGACCATAATAATTCCTAGAATTAACATCAGCTCCATTATCAAGCAGCAATGCAACAATCTAAAACCACAAAACACCAAAAATAAAAATAAAAAATAAACACCAAATTAAACAATTAAACACAAAATCAATAGCTGAAAAGCGATAAATTCATACATCATTATGGCCTTTAGCAGCGGCAACATATTATGTATGTGTCAAATGACAAAATTACTTTTAAGAATTATAATCAAACAGAAGTATTACTTTTAAGAGCTTCAAAACAAAGAAAGGCGTTATTTAAAAATAATGCTTAATAATAATAAACTACCAGGCCTGCACATGATTCAAAACTAACCGTGTGATATTACGCCAAAGTCCACTAAAACCAAGCACAATTTGAAGAGTTGAAGCAACAATAAGAGCTCCTTGAGTCCCTCTCATAATCCTCTCAAATTTCTATATGATCATCAACATGTGGGAGTGAATTGGATGTAATATTAAACGAACCACTATAAGTTTCATAAAAGGTCGATGTGTAAGTGTGTAACCACCTCTTGAGGATCCACGATGTCGCTATATTGACCAGCCAAAATGATTGAAATAGTAGTAGGCACGAAAGTGTATGACCCCCCCCCCCCAACGACAACTGGCAACCGTGTCCCAAAATGTGTTTGTGTCAATGTGTTCAAACCAGCAACAAACAATAGTCTTTGAATCATCGTTGCTTTTTCTTCCTAAAATAGACAAATAAACCAACCAACCCATGTATCTGAATTAAATCAACAAACAAAAAACTAAGAAATAAAAAGAATATGAGTTTTTAAAATTTAGCGGAAACTGGAAAGACTTACATTCCCACCACCCGTGGCACATATATAGCTGCTGCGCTGTCGTTATTGGCAGACTACGTGGATAGTTGGTTGTCGGAGGGTACACGCATAATACTCAACGTGGCACGTATATAGCTGTTGTGTTTGGGACGGAGAAAACAAAAATTGGGTTTAGGGCATGCAGCTTAGTGGTGGTGGGGTTGTGTCTTCAGGAGCCTCGGGCTCCGCTCCTAACCCGAGTGATTTGGGCCGTTGGATCACTTCAATAGGCTCGGCTATTCCTGTACCATCCTTCCCCAGTCCGTTTCCATCTACATACCCCATTTTTCCCATCATTCTTGAACCGAAACCGGTTGTGTGGTTCTCAAAAGCATCGTAGCTTGATGAGCAGGCAGTTTGGTCTCTCGATTTTGGTTCATCAACAGGTAAAGTGGTCACGTTTGGTTCAGGTTCCATGTTACCGCACGAGATGAATGAAACGGGTTGTTTAGCATAAGTGACTACTGTCTTGTCTTTTTCTCTTCTTTGCTTGCTGCTTGATTCACCATAAGTTTTGGCTTTTGTTAATCTCGAGTCTAACGGACTCAAACCAGTGGTTCCTTTTGAAGCTTTTTTACTACTATTTGCAGCCATTTTGGCAGGCGGTGTATTGTTAACTGCAATATTAGCATCACCTATAAGCTGCAAAAACGAAAAGCGTAATTCGTTAACCACTTTATTTCATCGTATGAATGTGATCCATGATATGAATAATGTGAAGTAACCGAATAAACTAAATTTTACTCACCTTTTCAAGGTGGATTCGGTCATTGGAAGATGGCCTTCCAGTGTGTTCGCTTCGCGTCACTGTTACAAGCCTGCAGAATATATAATCTAAGTTAACCCCTCTATATTATTTAGACTAAGATGAAATCAAAAGAGACAAGTTCTCAAACAAAAAAATAGAAAAATTATAACATATACTAATTCGTTAACACAAAGTACCTTCTTTTGCCTGAACCTTGAATGCAACTTCTCAAACGATAAATTGACGCCAACCTTTGGACCTGAAGCGACTCAAAAATTCAGAATAAAATTAAATTAATGCAATATTCATGGTTTCTGAATTTGTATACCTGTGAACAATCCCGAGAGTGCATAAGTTGAAACGACATAATATCACCCTCATTCTGCACCATCTGCTCTAATTTCTGCATTTAAGAGCCATATATACTAGTTTTAGCAAGCTCACGATGTATACGCCTTAATTCACAGATTCATACAACAATCTTGTATCAATTTTAAAGTTAAAGAGGCAGTTAGGCTTTAGAGAAACTTACTGGAACGGGCCCATGGGGAGTCCAAAGTTATGTCAATTCTGAATATATCAACACCTAAATGATGCAAAACATATGCACCCGGTGTGGATTTTACCTTCCAGATTTGAAAGTTTGTTGCTATCAACTGAAATCTCTGTTGATTGAAAGAAAAAAGTTTAAATAAATTGATGGAAACCCAAATTAGAATCTATTAAAATCAAAGAACCCAAATTCGATTGAATCGAAGAAGGCTTATTAAAATTCTTACAATACTCCCAACTTCGATTTCACTCTGGTAATAGAGTAGTCAAAACGTGACAAAAAACGTCTTGTTGAGACCGGAACCATAATCATATCCGAGTATTAAACAAAGAAGGAAGGCTGAGGTAATCATGCTAGACATAAATTGAACTCGGGATTTTTACCTGGCCACAACGCCTCCTGGATTCGAACACTTTAATCGAACACCCTTTCTTGCATCTGACTTCCATCGGCGACGGGTCAAATAATGATTCAGTTGAAACGACTGGTACACCGAAGGGTTAGGGTTACGATTCACGACATTGGATTGAAAGATTTCACTGGACGTGGAGGTGAAGGGACGCGATTCAATGCTCTCCGACGACGGTGAGGGATTAGGCGTCTTTATATGATTTTGTAATATATTATTTTAATCAATATTGTTTTAAGTACTGCATTTAAAACATCATAAATGTTGATTTTAAAACAGAACATGTAACTAAATTTTAGATTATATATAGATAGTTGAGTTGAAGTAATTTAATAATTAACTTTTCAAAAAAATATGTTAGACTAAAATACCAAGATGGTCAAATTGAACAGTACAAAAATAGTACTGTAACTTTATTTGAAGGTAAAATTTGTTATTACTAGTACTATATTGAACCAGTACCACTACCGAAAGTAACGTTACTGAAAATGTACAAAAATAGTACAGTAAATGTTCATTGTTCTTGCTTTCTCCTATTCTGGTCGATAATATGGACAAAGAATGATTGACCTTTGCACATATTATACTCTTGTGAGAATATTTTTTTTTTAAAATGAAAACATGTGACCACTTAACCTAGTTTTTAAAGTGGCCTTTGGTAGTTTAGACCCTTTAGGAGGAATCCATGATTTATCTTTTGGTCGACAATTGGGGGGCTTTTATCTAAACTTTTAAGGGAGCGTTAGGATTTTTACCTAAAAGATACACTATTTTTTTGCAGGGTGGCATCCCCTAAACCCTTAGAGTAGGTGTACACGCACAATTTTTATCGTTATCTACTGTCATAATCTTGTTTTGGCATATTCATTAAGTTTTATTTAGAAAAGAAATTCCAATAGATAAAAAAAAATGGTTTCTATCAACATACACTAAAATCTATAATAATAAGCGACTGGATGCAACTTGTTTATTGCCCCCTTTAATCTTGACAAAAGAAACATGATTAAAGATTTTACCACCATCAATCAGTCAGGCCACCACTAACTATACATCAAATCTGACCTTATAAAAGCCACATTTAGAGATCACAAGGTGATTCTTCCTTTTGATATCGTACTACAATTCCAATTCATGAATCAAATACATTGATAAAGCTTTTGTTTGTTCATATTAACTACAAAAGACTCACTTCTTTGCTTTTCTTGTTGATCTCTTTTAGTCCTTTCCTGAAAAAGATCATTGCTCCACGTGGCCCATGCAGTGACTTGTGTGTTGTGGTTGTCAAAGCATCTGCATATTCAAAAGGTGACGGTACAACACCAGCAGCAACCAACCGACTGATGTGTGCCATGTGACCATGTCAGCTAATATAACAGCTTTTTGTTTGTCACAAACCTAATTAGGATGATTAGCAGTCATCGCATGTGGCGGTCACTTCGTCCGAAGCTTCTATCCCTTTCGAGCCTGTTTGAACCCATTTATCCAACTTCTTTTCTTGACACGGGTTGCAGGATCTTGGGCTTCTTTCGGGCCTCTGCTGAGGCTCTTGAGACGTCTTCTGCGTTTAAACGGGCCAAGGTCCATGGGCTGATCTTCACAGCTGCGGAATTCTTTTTCTTGACGGGGTCATCAAGTGTCTTTTTCCCTAGTGAGCTAACTGAGCTGGTCTCAGGTGGGACCACATCATACTGTAAACAAAATACATACACAATTAACAAACAGAACTTGATACAGTGAAAAGGGAAGTTTATGCTTTGACCCTTATTGAAAATGACCTGATCTTCAACGAACAGACATGGAGGAGTACACCACGCGCCTTGGCGGAAAGTATTGAAAGAACTGACACTGCTGAAACCCATGAGCGAGCTAGCTGGCGACATTTGAGGACTTTGTGGGCCCCCAAATCCTTATTGCTCCTGCTCCCTTAATGCTATGATATAATCATATGTGCTAATTCCCTGTTACCATAAATGTTAAAACCACAAAACAAGATATAAGCTTGACGCTCAAATGGTTCCAAACAGTAGTGTGTCATTTCAACCCATTTGCTTATAAATGGGTTGATTTGGGTTGTGTTTTATCATGAATCTTCAAAACAGGTCAGATAACATAACGAAAAAGGGAACAAGTCAAATAGCGCTCAAATATTACTTTTTAAAGCATACAAATTTGTAATAATGTTGTTTTTGTTATAACCCCAACCTGTTTCCACCTGAACCCGTTTCGGCCCGCCTATCTTGACATGTGTAATAGAAAGAAACAAGATCACATAAAAGGTATATATTAATTAAGATCACCTTCTTTATGAGAAGAAGGTGAAAGAAGAAGAGCTGGATAAGCGGTAGCGTTGCAATCATCGCCAAAATCGTGCATACTGCCTGTCAGATTTTGACTAGTCTTAGTCAAAGGTTATCAGTTTTGAATTCAAAAAGAGTTGCGTCGAACGTTAAATTCAAATCAGATGCTAACCACAACTGCAACATAAGGAGCTAATTTGAAACTGCTTCCTAACTTTGAAGCTACTTCAGATTTGTATCTCTTGTGGTCAATGACGCAACTTATCAATACAACAATCCCGGTTGACCATTGTAGTATAAGCTTCATTTCTTAAAGTCAAACATCAGAAAACCTGTGTTAGATGTTGAAATTTTAACTAAATGTCAATACAACAATATATCTTACAGGTTGGACCATACCAGGAGAAGAGCAGAGACCATAAGTGTGAAGAACTTTTTATAGTTTTTCTTCCCAACACAGTTATTGAGCCACTACAAGAAAGTTGAGACGTTAGGTTTTTAATTAGTCAACGCTCAACAAGAAGTCAAATAAGTATTCACATTATTTCAACGATATACCCTGTAATGATGATCAAATTGATCGACACATTTGTCACATACTCTGTAGTGCTTGCTGTACTTGAAAACCTACAAGAAAGCCAAACCTAATGTTCAATTGTTATGATTTATTTTCTGACTTTGACTTTACAGGTCAAAGTTTTGACCTCTGAATATCAAAATAAGACTAGCCTGCTTGTAAAATCAAGCATTATATAACAAATTTATTTGTACTAATTCAATTAATTTCAAATTTCCAAGACATCACATCAAGTTTGAAGTCAGAAAAAGATAGTTTGACCTCAAAAGTCAAACGCACCTCAACCTCGCACAAACTGCAGTAAAATATGCCATCTTCACTTGTTTGGTGTTGAGAAGACTCCTCTTCTGAACTCGAACAATGACACGTGAGAGCACGAGGAATCAGACACAAAACAGCCATTAAACAAAACGGTGACAACGTGGCTTTTACGGTTTTATACCTCTCATCATTCGCGTCTTTAGTTAGAGATTCTCCACCATGGTTTAACCCTTCTTTTCTAGCATTTGTTTGGCTGTTGGGGGTTTTACAATACTTTCTGGACTTGAAAACCCCTGCATCTGCTAGATCAGCACCAACACACCAAATATACAAGCCAAATGCATATGTAATCTGGTAAGAAGATAAACAAGTGACTCGAGTTTTATATATAGTATTACGATCTATTACACTAACTATTGAACACATATAAAACATGTGACATGACAAATGGGGGTAAGATCAAATAAAAAGTTAATTTTGCCTAAGTAGGATGAGAAGGAATCTTAACCATTCATTTTTTAAATCAATGGTTAAGATGAAATTGTAAAAGAAAGGAGGAGTGCAAAGGTATATTGGGAAAATCATATTTATGGACTTTCTCTCTCCACATGCAAGGCACATGCATATTCCACCCCCATTTTTTAAACGTTCATAACTTTTTTATACGACATTATTTTTTCATAAAAATTTCACCATAAAATCGAGCGTTTTTTATCTTTAATTTGAGTACCATATTGCTATATAAAATATAAAGATTAAAAAAACCCACAAAAATGTGTTGTATTTCTATGTTGTATAATATTTTTTTGTGCTGGATTTTTTTACTATATTTTTGTGCTAAATTTTTTTTGTCTTAATTTTTTTTCTCAAGTTTTTGTGCTGGATTTTTTTGTACTACATTTTTTTGCTAAATTTTTTCGTGCTATATTTTTTAATAGATTTTTTGTGCTATATTTTTTTGTACTACATTTTTTGTGCTATATTTTTTGTACTACATTTATTGTGCTATATTTTTTGTACTAGATTTTTTGTGATAGATTTTTTTGTACTAGATTTTTTTTTGTATTTTTAAAAAACAAAAGGGGTGCCACATGTCATTTTCACTCCTATTTATAAGGACCAAAATGCCCTTCATTCCTTCTTATTAGGAGTGCCACATGTCATCATCACAATCCTTCTTAGGCTACTTAGGCAAAATCCACTTTAGTGGATCCTTCCCTTGACAAATGTAGAACAAGCATTAAAACATGTGACATGAATGCAGTCTGTGATCGCATACCTATAGGTCTATATAGAGTATTACGATCATGTGAGAATCAGTAAATATAAACAACATTATGAAGCACTTTAATCAACAAGTAGCCAAGAACAATTAATTAAAGTTTAATTGCTAAACCTGTTCATTAAGGCAATTTATCAAACACTTGGCAGGCGTATGCACATGATGTGAAATTACATCAAACTCAAATCATCTAAAACAATTAGACCTAAACGCAACACAAAATCAAGACCTAAAATTCATTTGACAAAATTTAACATGTTAAAAAAAAGTTTTTACATAAGACAAAGTAAGATATAGAATCCGCATCACTAAAACTCATTTTGACAAAATTTAACATGTTAAAAAAAAGTTTTTACATAAAACAAATTGGCAATTCGCGTAAAACAACTATGAATGCTTATTAACTAGAAAACTCAATGGATATTCAATCAGAATTATGATGAATTCGTTATAAACTACAAAATCCAGATAAGGTAATTTGAAATCAATATTAAAACTAAAACAAGCAAGATCAAGTGTAGAATGAACCTCACCGATTCACATACGACATTCACAAAGAGCATAATCCTTCGTTGTGTAATTGTTATGGCTATACAGATCGTGATTTCTGTGGTGCAGATCAGGTTTTAAATACACACAGCATGTGTATTTGAACAGATAACGTGAAGGACGGACGGCGGAGAGAGGTGGTGGCGGCGGCGGTGGGGAAGGCAGAGGGGAAAGGGACGGTGGAGGATATGTGAACGACCTAATTGAAACTTTTCAAAATGACAATAATGCCCCTCCGCGTTTTTTAGACTTAAAAAGTTTGATCTATAATCTCAGCCCTTGATTAACTTAATCCAAGGGTGTTCCCCTATTCCCCACTTTTTTGGTGTTCCCCAATGAACTCCACACTATATATATATATATATATATATATAGGATAGGAGTTGGCCAGAAAGTCCAAATTTCCTAAAAAGTGTAAAAAGTCATAAAACACCATAATGTCAACCATAAAACACACCAAAAATCCACAAATAATATGATGAAGATTACTAAAACATCATGTATGTGGGTTTTGTGTTGTGTTTTATATGTTAAGGCTCTGATTGTGGAATGACAAATATTATTGTGTTTTATGATGTTTAGCATTGTGTGTTTTATATTCATAGTTCTACGATGGTGTGTTTGAAGTTTTTATGGACTATTAGAGTTTGAATATGGTGTTTTAATAATATTCATTCTATTATTTGTGAGTTTTAGGTGTGTTTTATGCCTGAAATTATTGTGTTTTATGACTTTTTACACTTTTTAGGAAAAACACACTTTCCGTATGATCCCCACTCTATATATATATATATGGGATAAGATCAAATAAAATGTTTATTTTGCCTAAGTAGGATGAGAAGGAATCTTAACCATTCATTTTTTAAATCAATGGTTAAGATGAAAGTGTAGAAAAAAAGGAGAAGTGTAAGGTTATCTTGGGAAAATACTATTTATGGACTTTCTCTCTCCACATGCAAGACACATGCATATTCCACCCCATTTTTTAAACTTTCATAACTTTTTTATACAACATTATTTTTTCATAAAAATTTCACCATAAAATCGAGCGTCTTTCTATCTTTAATTTGAGTACTATGTTGCTATATAAAATATGAAGACTAAAAAAACCCACTAAAATGTGTTGTATTTCTATGTTGTATAACATTTTTTGTGCTGGATTTTTGTATTATATTTTTTGTGCTGAATTTTTTTGTCTTAAATTTTTTTTCTCAATTTTTTGTGCTAGATTTTTTTTGTACTACATTTTTTTGCTGAATTTTTTCGTGCTATATTTTTTGTACTAGTTTTTTTTTGTGTTATATTCTTTTGTACTACATTTTTTGTGCTATATTTTTTTGTATTAGATTTTTTTGTTGTATTTTAAAAAAAACAAAAGGGGTGTCACATGTCATTTTCACTCCTATTTATAAGGACCAAATGCCTTTCATTCCTACTTATTAAGAGTGCCACATGTCATCATCACAATTCTTCTTAGGCTACTTAGGCAAAATCCACTTTTTAATGGATCCTTACCCATATATATATATATGATATTCAATCGATTGCCATGATTTTGTAATTACAATATGAATGTGCCATTAAATCTGAAATCCCTACTATTCTTTAAAACAACTTCGTATATATAATACTCAATAAAACCCCCTAGCCCAGTGCCCAACCACTAATATTCTCAGCACATCCATCAAGATTTGACATCGGCCCATTAACACGTGTAAAATTCAAAGGAGTTCGGACTCTTTCATAAATCCGGCCCACTAAACGAATATATAAATTCTGACTGTTATTACACTCCAAAGTAAACTCTGATTAATAACTTAAAAAATCCGGAACATAATATGTAATTTATATACGGGTTCTTTTGACAAAAATCCTGAACATGATATGTAATATAATATAGCCGACGCACTCATACCCCTTATATTTAACCGGCCACATGAATGATCTCATCCCAAACCCTTTCCTTTTTGTAAATCCTGAACATGTGAAAGAACTCGGAAATAATATCTACTACGTAATAACATAAACTCTGATTCATTTAGCAACTAGAAACTTGGACCAACTAAGAAACCCGGCCCACTTGTTTATTAAATTCGGACACATGTTTCACTTCCTAAATTCTGAAACATCATTGCTTTTTCATATCCACGGAACCTTAGTAAATTCGAAGCATATTATTCTCAAACAACACTTCTTCACACACACATATCTGGACTATTATGCATTATTTATAAGTTCTGATTGTTTTCCAACCTGGATACCCCAAGCCCATTAAATCCGGCCCATACTCCAATACATAAACCCTGAATGTGGCATCTCAAGTTAATTCGGACCAGTAGCTAAGTCCCTCCTTAAATTCGGACAACGGGTAAAAACCCTGACTCCTATTTTACAATACATAAACCATGACTCCCTATTTTACAATACATTAACAAGTTCGGACAATACAAATTCAGAATTTCCTCTAGTTCTTTTCCAAACTCGGACCATTATGTATGATATTCCAATCCAGATGACAGTTTGATAAATAATTCATAACATGCTATACAAGTTCGGACCACTTTATATATATAATTAAATTCGGATATCTTATAGGACAAATATAAACCCTGAATCATTTAAAACATTAAACTCGGACAATGTGTTTTGGTTATAAACTCGGACTCTTGTGACTTCACAAGGTCGGACCAACCCTATTCGCATAGTAACAATGTAACAGTTTGCAGTTTCTACGATCAAAAACCCTAATCAACATGTCACGAATCAACACAACAGTTTGTAGCAGTTTTAGCATTTCAATAGCATCAATGATATCTGATAACAATTAACACATTCACATACAATCAATCACACACTCATCAGGCATAAGCAATTAACCACTGCGGGTTGTTTGGATGTCTAGAGTTTGCATGAATCCACAGGAACAAATATAACAGGTATAACATAAACACTTACCTCAAATTGATTCTAGGGATTGTTCTTGATGATTGAAAGATCAGAATCACCAATGATTGTGTGAGATTGGTGTAGAAATGATTAGAGAATGATTAGAAGAGAGAACTGTTGTAAGATAAATTATGAGTGAGTTTAGGGTTATGCATGTAACACCTCGTAAAAATCATGTCCAATAATGTGTTGACACGTGTAATAAACCCTAATAAAGTCAAACGTTGACTATGATGGACTAATTTCATCAAAATCGAAAACCTTGAATATAGAAGGACTGAAAGTGTCAACATGCCTAAACTAGGCCTCTGAGTGACCTTATACGGTGTCCGTATTCTCAATTGTGCCACTTGTTGGACGAGAGGAGCCGTTTGCGTAATTAATTGAAAGTTTGTGCGGCGAAGGGTTAAAAGTGTCAACATGTTAATTCTTACCTCTGAGTGACCTTTTAACAAAACCGAGAGCCTCATGATGTTTGATCATACTCTCAGGAATGCCTAATATTGGCCATTCAAGGCTTTTATGCCAATAAGTGAAGTTACGCGCAAGTTTGCGAGTTAGAGGGGTTAAAAGCGTCAACATGTTTAATTATACCTCTTAATGACCTTTTAACGAACCCGAAGCATTATGATGTGCAATCATACTCTCGAGAATGCCTAATATGGGCCATGGAAGGCTTTGATATCGATAAATGATGTTACGCACAACTTTATGCGTAAAAAGGACTAAAAGCGTCAAAACTGCGAAAGTATGCATATTCGCGCATATTATGCGTTTTGGCCATATCCGTACATCCATAAATTTTTGTAATCATTAAAATATTATATTTTAGTGATGGGAATGCAAAAATACCATCCGTTGCGAAATCTGGATTGTTTTCGTGTCCATTCGAACGTTCGTCGTACTTAAGCGAAAAAAGCGACCGTACGACCGAACGAACTGACATCCATAAACATCTTTGAGCATGATTCAAGTTAAATATACTTTAACTTCCTTATGGAGCTTAAAAATGGGGTTAACGGGTGCTAGATGTGCCAAAACTCAACAATACGCGTTTAGGGGCCAAACCTGCCAACTGATGAAACTTTGAGTATACAGCCCTGGTCCTTACGGACCTTATACACATGACCATACGGTCCGTATGTGTATCTGAACAGCAAGTTTTTGGACAGCTGCCCTTCTTCTTCCTTGCAACCCACACAAACCACTCCAGCTCTTGTATTTCGAAACCATGAGCTTGTTAATGGTATTGGATGTCACACCCTGGCTTTTGCGGAAGCGTGGGTTTATTTGGTGTGACTTCTTAATACCATAGCAACAATCACAATAATGCTATATGATAAAAATACGAGATGTTCATCCATTAAAAAAAGTGAGAAAATACCTCCATAACATTGTTTAGAAACATCGACACTTGAAATAAGTTACAAACCATAAATTATTTAAAACGTGTTTATAAGACACATAAAAGACTTTGGATAAGACGAGGTTTAGAGACTTGTAACCCGTCCAGGAGTAGGTTACACCTCTCAAATTTCACAACTCTGGATAACATCTATTATCCAACGCAGCTAGACACACGCATACCCTGCCAGATCCTGCTAGTTCCCTGAAATACATGTAGTTTGAAAAATCAACAAAAAGTTGAGCGAGTTCATGTGTAAGTCTGTATGTATAAGCCTTTAAAATATGTCTTGTGTGTATAAATATCCCTGGCATGTAGCAATTAAGGAAAAAGAGATCACCAATGGGTTGCAAAGCCATTAGTATGTGTGAAAAGGTGCAGGAAAACTCAAACCTAGCATATTTGTACCGGGCTTCCGGCTGGAAGATATAGTCACCTTTATGGGTCGCCCCGGCCTCATGGGTGTGGGCTTGCTACACCCAAATAGATCTATCACTCATGTCCCTCGGTCCTACGACGAGGATTAATGGCCTTAAGTGTTGTGCCCACCTTTCACAGTCTAGTAGTAAAACCCTCCTTAAGCTAACCATACCATGTATAATAATGTCTCTAATAGTTGTAACATGTATTCCACCCCCGAAGTATAAAACTGAAAACAGTTAAGAGAAAAAGGGGGACATGAACTCACCTTATTTTGCAAGCGATTCCAAATACGCAAGTCAAGATTAAGGTGTCTGATAATAAGGAACTCAAAGTTGTCCTAAAGAATCATACATAAACAAGAATAGTGTATCAATATTGAGGTCGTATAGTGTTGACGTGATTTGTTGATCATTTATTGTATTTGATAGTGTTTAGATTAACAGAAGGATCTTGTGAATTATATGTTTAGAGGGCTCGGAAAAATGAACATGATATAAAGGAATTATTTATGAAAAATATTTATTTATCATAAATAATAAAATTGTAATAATGTACAATTGATTTAATATAATCATTTATAATAATAAATCAAATATATTTAATTAGTGTAATCAAATAACATAATTAAATATAATGATTATTGGCAAAATATTGTACAAGTGATATAATTAATTTATATCAGAATAATTAAAAATAACATTTTTAATTATTGAACTTGAATATTACTGATTTAATTATATAAATATCAATATTATATAAAATATCAGTAGCAACATTATTTTTGTAAAGATCAACACTTAAAATAATTAATCTGAAAATTTCAGATTTTAATTCCTAAAAATCGATTTATTATTAATTATTTAATAATAAACTGTTTTAATATAAAAAAAAATTAGTTTTATCAACAAATTGTCTAATTTTATATTTTTAATAAAAGAAATAGTGTTTAATATTGTTATAAAATTTTTGAAATATTACAAATACTAAAAATAAAGAGGTTAAAAATGTTTGGTTGTCCCCGGAGTCGAACCCGGGTCAACCGGTTTGCAAAAAGCATCGAACTGGTCATCTTCCCCAGTTGTTCGATCCAAGTCAAAACAGAAAGTCAAACTTCGAAATTACCCGGGGAAAACTAGGTTATATCTAAATTGGAACTATGGAAACTTTATACAAGCATAATTGACCTAATTGATATAATAAAAACAAACCGGTATTGTCTGGAACGACGGATCGACTAATTCCGGCGAGTTCGATTTCCGGCGACTGTTGCAGGTTTATTTCCGATGAATTTTGATGTTTTAGAGTAAGGTGAAGGGTTCTGGAGTTTCGTATGGACCTAAGGAAACTTATGTAATCGATTAATTTGACACAAAACAACAAGAATCAGTGGAATGATCACTTTTGATTTTTTTATAAAAAAATTAACTTTACAACCGAAAAGCATGAGAATATGTCGATTAAAGTGGTTAATTGATTGGCAAAGTGGTTGGGATTAAAGTATTCTACACAAAACAACAAGAATCAGTGAAATGATCACTTTTGATTTTTTTATAAAAAAATTCACTTTACAACCGAAAAGCATGAGAATATGTCGATTAAAGTGGTTAATTGATGGGCAAAGTGGTTGGGATTAAAGTGGGTGAATGATTTCGGCAAGATTAAACAACGGTAAATTGAGCTGGGATCCAAAACTGGTAACTGATCTGTGCGATTCAGATTTGAAACAATAATATTTAATTTGAAAGTGTCTATATATATAATATAACTTCCTATATTTATTGAATGAGGGCTTAGTCCGGCCGGTCACGTAGTTTTTTCTTGAATGGGGTGTCGCGGGTTCGATTCTCTTGTGGTCGGTTCAACCCCCCTTTTTAATCCGATTTTTAAATATTTACACATTAGTCCCTGAGGTTCGAGAATAAACACAAACAGTCCCTGAAATATAAGTTTTTAAAATTGCAAGGTGACCCCTATTCGGTTAGAATTATGCTAACTGAGTTATAGTTTTAATTAAGGAATCTTTATAAGAAAGTTAACCCGGTCAGGATATTCAGTTAAAATAAGTTTAAGAAAATCAGTTTTAGTCCCTAGAGTTTAAGTTTCATAAAATGGCCAAATGAACCTTGAACCTTTATTTCAAAACTATATATTTATTTCTTTATAAAATAAGTTTCCAAAAATTACAAAAAGAACCCAAAACTTATAGTTTGAAATAATTGCACTTTAACCCTTGTATTTATATAGTTTCAGAAGTGACAATTTAGTCCCTAAACTTTGTACTTTCAAATAATGACGGTTTTAGTCAAAATTAAAAAGTAATAACTTCAAGCAAGTTTCAAAGAATGTCAAATAGGTCCCTCAACCTATTGTTTCACAAGTAGTCATAATAAATCTTTATAGTTTATGTAACCGTGTTTAATAGCATAAAAACTCAACAAATTTGAAATTGTTTCACGTTTTTGTATCGGTATGAGCATAAAGCAAGTAGGGTCAAAGAGGTTTCATTCCCGATACGGTAATTGTTACAATGCAAGTCAAAATAAATACAAGTGTGAAAACCAAGGGGGTTACAATCTCCCATACTTTAGGAAATTTCGTCCCGAAATTTATTCGAAAGAGACCGTAGAATGTAAATGTAATGATTGAAAAGATAAGTAAAGAGTTTGTTTCTAGAGCATTGTTTGGTGTTGATAATTTTTAGGAATCTACGAGGATCATTGTATAGAAATTGTTTTGCATGGCACTTATGTTATGCTGAATTTGTAATGTAAATATTAGGCAAACAAATGTGTGTACAAATAAGCAAATAATGGATAATCACATAACCACATAATGTTTTTATATGCCACCTTACTTAACAAGGCTTACTATGATTCTCATGCGTCGAACCTCGTAATTAAGTGTGCACCCATAATTATTCGTTTCGTCGCATGGTCCACATAGCACTTTTAGTTAAGTGAGGAAGACAAATAAGGCTGAAATAACATTTAAATTGAATATGCATGGACGTAACACAATATCAATTGAATCAAAACGTGTTTCACATTAGCAATTATGGCATTGTTTGCTTTGCGTACAACAAAATTAGTAGTAGGTATTTCATTCAAGTACAATGTTAATATGTATTTCGCATTAATCAACTAATAGTGTGCATCATCAACTAAGCATGGGTTGTTACAAATAATGTAAGTTTATCATGAGAATGTTTTAATACTATGTGCTAGGTCAATGTGATAGGCGTATATGCATTATGCACTAAGTATGTTTGGCCAATATACGAAGCGAAATGTATTTGTAATTCGTGTACTAGGCATAAAGTTTCTTAAGCAATAGTTCACATTGCAAGAACCGGGCATAAAGTTGTTCCCGTTTTAGGAGTTCAAAGTTAAAACGAAGGCGAATCTCATGGTCGGTTTTGAATGTCATTAATGAGGACAGTGACAAATTTATCCAAGTAGGGTTTGCAGACTTGATTCGATTAACTTTGAACGTGGTAGAGCAAGCAAAGGTTTAAACTTAAGTGAAACAAAATTTCTAATTGCATTTGGATCAACAAAGTGGAAGCATAATCTTCATATTTATGATCATATATGTATTATTTGTAGGTAAAACACAAAATACAATAGAATGTGTGTATTGAATAATTCAATCAAAAAAAATTTGGTAGTCTATTATGATGTGAACAAATTTACATTTGGAATAAGTCATGTAATAAATCAAATTCAGACTCAGAACTATAAGGTGGTGGAGGTGGTAGAGTTAGTTTCATCCGAGCAGCTAATTGTCCTAGCATGTCTTCCAACCATTTATTTCTTTCTGTCAGCCATTTTATTTGTGGAGACAAATTTCGAACCTGATCGTTTAACCTAGTCACTTCGACTCCCATTGATTCTGGAGGTAGGTTCATTCGAGGCACCATACTTGGGCCTGCTATATCAGTTGGTGGCAGTTGTTCTACTTCGTTTAATAACGACTGGAAAGACTGTGGCAAAAATGATTCCGGTGCTAACTGTTCTTGGAGCATCATGTTTTCATAAGTTTCTTGCATCGTTGAATCCTCCTCGAAAACTAAGGGTGAGAAGCTTTGTGAGACGTTTGGTGTTAGTGGTTGGGATAGGTTAGTTGTAATATGTTCTTGTATGTACGGCAGTGGTGGTTGCATATCAAATCGATAAAAAGACGATTGAGGAAACTGTAACAATGATTGTTGTAAATTTTGTGGGGAGGTACTTTCTAAGATAACTGAAGCTCCCTCCGACTGGGATGGTTGAGTTAGTGTATCAATATGAACAGGGGTTAGCCTAATGGTGTAAAAATTTACAATCCCAGATGCCTTTGGTGGAGATAATCCTTGGATAATCTGATCACTTAAGACACCTAATGATTTTGCTATTTTTGTAATGTAAGACCCTCCCATGAGACTTCTCAGAGGATGTGATTGTTGATTAGAAAAATATACAGCAAGCTCGTGGGCAATATTACAAGGAACTTGCTCAAAAATACTATACAGATAGAAAAGTTCGGTTATTCTAACCCTTTGTTGATTATACTTGCGCCCCGTGATAGTGTTGGCTAAAACACGGTGCATATATTGATAACAAGGGTCTGCGAAGTTCGTAGCATTATTGTGGCCACACCATTCTTTTAATGAATGGCATTGCCAATAATCTATCATATCTGCGGAGGAATAAGAGGTTGATGCCTCCGTAAAAATGGGTTGTTTAACTTCTTAATCTGTATATATGCCCAGATGAACTGCGAATTCTGTTAATGACATAGTATGAGGTTGCCCACAAAGTTGAAAATGAATGGATTCATTGGTAAGATTTTTATTATATTTGTAATAGAAAGTGGACAAGAACTCATACACCAGTTCATCGTATGATGATTCTAGGATGTCGAAGAAACGGCGCCAGGGCGTATTAGGTAGTAGTAATCTTGCCAGTAAACCATTGGAATCAATCGTTCCCATTCGTTTCCAATCAATACCGCTAATAGTATGAACTTAATGATGCTTGAGTTTTTGATACCTCTCTCGATTGTGTAAATTAGTAAACTGAAGGAATGGATGAATTTTTGCTGCATTTGAAGATTCAGCATATGCTGTTGGGAGATTTGTCATTGGGATATGGGGTTTTGTTGAACTAAGAAAAGTTTGGGTATGGGGTATTGAATTATATCAGAAGTTGTAGTTCTTGTGTAGATTAGCTCGAGTAGTGAGTTTCTTATATAGATAAGGAAATTCCGGATTACACCATATGATCGGTTAGGGCTTCCATGCTACGTTCTGCAGCTAGTTTGAAAATTTGAATTTAAAAATGTATGGTCTCGAGAAAAATTTGGACTTTGGAAAAGAGGGAATTGTATCATATAAAATTGATAATAGTACAACGTAGGTACAGCCATTGAATGGGTTGTTGTTGTCGTTTGTGTTATTCCTGCTTGTTTCGGCACGCGAGGCCTCATGATCTGCTATTGCCTTTGAAATGCGTTCCTGTAATTCTGCCTCAGTGGTAGGCAAACGTGTGTCCCGTCGTGGAGGCTTCTTCTAAAAGAAGGTCATATTGGTCCGGTCATAGTAAGTATAGTGAGTAAGTAATATGCTTATGTAATAACGCAATAGCTCATAACATCCCATGTCATAACACAAAATAATTCAACAACGCATGTAAGTCACAATCAATGTATGCAAGTAATCATCCTAGTCTTCCCCAGACTATCCCACCCAGTCTCTTAGACGAAACTCCCTAGTTTCTCAGACTAACTCCCTGGCCTCTAAGACCAAAACCTCCCCAATCTCTAAGATTGAACCCCTCAGTCTCTAAGACTTGATGTGTAGGAAGCGGTATGTTAAAAACTTGTAAAAATGGTTAAATAAAGACTGACTCAAAAACTAAACTTTTTGACATGCTTTGGCCTAATAGGTATCGGTACTCTCATTGATAGTCCCCAGGTAGGCAACGGGTCCTTTTATTTGGATTTGTACGAATGCCAGCCTAGACAGGAGTTCTCAACTACCGATACTTAACCCTTCCAGTTACTACATGTCTGACACGAAAAACACATGTTTGTAAAGAAACGTTTGTGCCCTAGATCTGGAAACTTGTATATGCAATGTAAAAATGTTTTTGTGAGAGCCCTGATGATCATAGTCTAGACTCGAGAAAGAATCCTAGTTCGCTATGATCGAGGCTCTGATACCAAGCTGTCACACCCT
This sequence comes from Helianthus tuberosus, assembly GCA_030545235.1. Lineage (NCBI taxonomy): Eukaryota > Viridiplantae > Streptophyta > Magnoliopsida > Asterales > Asteraceae > Helianthus > Helianthus tuberosus. The sequence continues at coordinate 42,958,199 of CM060411.1, read as the reverse complement.
GGCTTTTGCGGAAGCGTGGGTTTATTTGGTGTGACTTCTTAATACCATAGCAACAATCACAACAATGCTATATGATAAAAATACGAGATGTTCATCCATTAATAAAAGTGAGAAAATACCTCCATAACATTGTTTAGAAACATCGAGACTTGAAATAAGTTACAAACCATAAATTATTTAAAATGTGTTTATAAGACACATAAAAGACTTTGGATAAGACGAGGTTTACAGACTTGTAACCCATCCAGGAGTAGGTTATACCTCTCAAATTTCACAACTCTGGATGACATCTATTATCCAACGCAGCTAGACACATGCATACCCTGCCAGATCCTGCTAGTTCCCTGAAATACATGTAGTTTGAAAAATCAACAAAAAGTTGAGCGAGTTCATGTGTAAGTCTGTATGTATAAGCCTTTAAAATATGTCTTGTGTGTATAAATGTCCCTGGCATGTAGCAATTAAGGAAAAAGAGATCACCAATGGGTTGCAAAGCCATTAGTATGTGTGAAAAGGTGCAGGAAAACTCAAACCTAGCATATTTGTACCGGGCTTCCGGCTGGAAGACATAGTCACCTCTATGGCCGCCCCGGCCTCATGGGTGTGGGCTTGCTACACCCAAATAGATCTATCACTCATGTCCCTCGGTCCTACGACGAGGATTAATGGCCTTAGGTGTTGTGCCCACCTTTCACAGTCTAGTAGTAAAACCCTCCTTCAGCTAACCATACCATGTATAATAATGTCTGTAATAGTTGTAACATGTATTCCACCCCCGAAGTATAAAACTGAAAACAGTTAAGAGAAAAGGGGGACATGAACTCACCTTATTTTGCAAGCGATTCCGAATACGCAAGTCACGATTAAGGTGTCTGATAATAAGGAACTCAAAGTTGTCCTAATGAATCGTACATGAACAAGAATAATGTATCAATATTGAGGTCGTATAGTGTTGACGGGATTTGTTGAGCATTTATTGTATTTGATAGTGTTTAGATTAACAGAAGGATCTTGTGAATTATATGTTTAGAGGGCTCGGAAAAATGAACATGATATAAAGGAATTATTTATGAAAAATATTTATTTATCATAAATAATAAAATTGTAATAATGTACAATTGATTTAATATAATCATTTGTAATAATAAATCAAATATATTTAAATAGTATAATCAAATAACATAATTAAATATAATGATTATTGGCAAAATATTGTACACGTGATATAATTAATTTATATCAGAATAATTAAAAATAACATTTTTTATTATTGAACTTGAATATTACTTATTTAATTATATAAATATCGAAATTATATAAAATATCAGTAGCAACATTATTTTTGTAAAGATCAACACTTAAAATAATTAATCTGAAAATTTCAGATTTTAATTCCTAAAAATCGATTTATTATTAATTATTTAATAATAAACTGTTTTAATATAAAAAAAATAAGTTTTATCAACAAATTGGCTAATTTTATATTTTTAATAAAAGAAACAGTGTTTAATATTGTTATAAATTTTTTTGAAATATTACAAATACTAAAAATAAAGAGGTTAAAAATGTTTGGTTGTCCCCGGAGTCGAACCCGGGTCAACCGGTTTGCAACAAGCATCGAACTGGTCATCTTCCCCAGTTGTTCGATCCAAGTCAAAACAGAAAGTCAAACTTCGAAATTACCCAGGGAAAACTAGGTTATATCTAAATTGGAACTAGGGAAACTTTATACAAGCATAATTGACCTAATTGACATAATAAAAACAAACCGGTATTGTCTGGAACGACGGATCAACTAATTCCGGCGAGTTCGATTTCCGGCGACTGTTGCAGGTTTATTTCCGATGAGTTTTGATGTTTTAGAGTAAGGTGAAGGGTTCTGGAGTTTCGTATGGACCTAAGGTGTTGGTGCACTACATCTGTCGACTTCGTCTTGTATCGAGTCTTAGATTTAGATTGTTAGATCAGGGCACGTTTTACGAGAAAATAGGAGAATGTATGTGTCTAAGAGACTGATTTCGCTCATATGGTCATAGATAGGTGATTCCACTTATTCGTCAGTAGGTGATTCCACTTTTTCGTCAGTAGGTGATTCCACTTATTCGTCAGTAGGTGATTCCACTTATTCGTCAGTAGGTGATTCCACTTATTTGTCAGTGAGTGATTTCGCTTTTGTGTACATGTTCACATAAGCGAAATCACCAACACTATATATAGGACACTTGAGCGAAATCAGTAAATCAGTTGTGTACTTGGATACCGAAGTGCTGTCGGTCTTCCAATTGAATGTAAACGTTGTTATATCAATCAACAAGGTGATTTAAGTGAAAATCTAGCTGTTTCTAAGTTGGTTACTTGTTTTCCGCACCTGTAACTAATCGAGACTCCTCTGATAGACTCGTTCGGGTCAGAATACGATCCTACAAGTGGTATCAGAGCTTCAGGAGGAGGAGTTCTACAGAGATTTGTTGGATTTCATCATAAATTCTTACTTCTACACCTTCTTTCTTCATCAGAACGAGATTTAACGGTCGGAATTGGTTCAAAATTTCACAGACTATAGGAAATTGATTATAGACAAATCCCTGAAAGTTTGAGCTTCAAATTCGAACTAAAAATGGACCAAAATGCTTTCCGAGTTGATTTCGCTCATAAGGACATCTCTTGATTTCGCTTTTATGACCACCATAAACCTCTGATTTCGCTCATGTGTACACCCATTAACCTCTGATTTCGCTTTTGTGTCAATCCATTAACCTGATTTCGTTTTTGTGTCAACCCTAAGCAAGTGATTTCGCTTTTGTGTCAACCCTAAGCAAGTGATTTCGCTTTTGTGTCAATTCTAAGCATCTGATTCCACTCATTCGTACATTGTGATTCCACTCATTCGTACATTGTGATTCCACTCATTCGTACATTGTCATCCAACAGAATCTGATTTCGCTTATAAGTACTTGTGTTTGAACAAAGAGAATTAAAAAATGGATACTGAGTTCTACAACACTTTTGCTACGACCCCGACTAATCCATCTGACATTGCTAAGAACATGACAATGGAGAATGAAACCAGAACAACGCAAAAACCCCCCAAAACTTATGGGAATTGAGGATTATCACGGGTGGAAGAAACGGTTTGAGAATTGGGTTCAGGCAAATCATCTAAAAGCTTGGGAGAGCATCGAAACTGAATATGAGAGGCCAAAGAATTCAGCGGGAGTCGGTAAAATCATTTCAGAATTCACGGAGAAAGAAAGAGAAAGTTACAAAGGAGAAAAGATGATGATCAATTTGTTACAACAAGCTGTTAAAGAAGATATATTTGTGTTGCTTCAACATGATGAAAACGCTTATTCTATTTGGGAAGCTCTTGGAAAGAAATTTGAGGGAAGTACTGAAATGCTACAAAGTAAAGCAACTTTGTTGAAAAAGGAATTTGAACTATTTACGTGCATGCCTGGTGAAACAACAAAGAGTCTTATTGAAAGATACTGTCATCTTGTACGCACTATGTCATAGTTGAAGATTACAAAAACTCCAGGAGAATGGGTTGAAAAGCTTGCTGATGCGTTACCACAACAGGAATGGGGTACATATCTGATGATATTGAAAAATTCCGGACAGTTTAGAAGGTTATCGATTGCATAGTTTATAGAGAAGTTGGAGGCACAGGATCTGGAGCAGCAGAAAATTGCTAGAATGAACAGTTCTACTCATCAACAAGATATTAAATTGTACTATAAAGGAAATGTTCAAACTGCTGAAGCAAGTCCAAAGATACAAACTGCATTTAGTGCTGGAAATCAATCTACACCAAGCAGTCAAGGATCAGTCAACACTAGTGGTTTCTCAACGGTGAATCCTCCATGTGTTCAAAGTTCATCTGCTGGAAATGGGCATTTAATTCAGTGTAATGTAGCTTTACATCTTCAAAATGGTCAAAATTATTCTGAAGAAGTTGTAAAGCATCATATGGGATTATTGGTCACTGCATTAGAGTCTTATGAAGGGTTGATTGCCGGAAGAATTGGTAATCCGATGCTCACAAAGGAAGATTATGACCAAATCGATGCAGAGGAGCTAGAATTGATGGATATTAAATGGGCCTTAGCTAGTGTTTTGAGGAGAGCAGAAAAATTTAGATTGGTTACAGGAAGAAATGATTTCTTGGATGCAAATCTTTCTAATCTAGGATTTGATAAATCTAAAGTTGTTTGTTTTCGTTGCAGCGAGAAATGCCATTTTAAAAGAGAGTGCAAGAATTAGGAGCCGAGAGGAGCAAAGGAGTCGTCTGGGAAAGATGATTATTATAGGAAATCCATTTATCAGCAAATCACTCATCAACCACATCAACAATAGGAGCCACAAACGGCACATGGAAGAATGATCGAGGATGCAAACAGGAAAGCTTATTTTGGCATTTGTGATCAAGATGATGAGAAAATGGCTGATGGTTTTAGCTGGGACAAGTACATTCCAGCTGATCCAAATGTTAAAGCTTTTATTGCTCAGATTGTGCAAAAGCCAGAGTTGATGAAGGAGTGGATGGATGTGATGTCGGATAATGAGGAGAGTCAAGATGGAAAATCTGTTTCTTCTGAAAGCAGTGACGATGATGAAGAAGTTAAACAGATAAACACTGGAAAATCTCATTTATCTTCTGACAGTTTTGAATTTTATTTTGTAGAAAAATTGAAGAAAATGAAAGAAAGGAAAGCTGCAAAGGAAATGAAAGAGGTCAAAGTGATTGAGAAGATTGTGGAAGTTGAAAAGATAGTTGAAGTCGAGAAGATCGTTGAAATCACAAAACCTTGTCTTACATGTTTAGAGTCTTGTAAACAATGTATAGAAAAAGATGAGAGGTTTAGTGAGTTAGAAAAGTTGAAAGAACAGTTGTTGTTTGATGTAAAGAATTTGAAAAAGTCGTATGATGTATTGAACAGACATGTGAATAGTCTGGAGAAGACTAACTCTGAAAGAGAAAAAGCTTTGAAGATGATGAATGCTACCATGATGACAAAGCAGAAAGAGATCAACTTGTACATAGAAGAATGTGCAAAGTGGAAGAAAGAGTTGGATAGTGAAGCAACTGAGAATGAAAGAATCAGAAGATTGCTGCAAAGTTACAAAGGTTGTGACTACATAATTGATAGAATTTATCCAACAGTTGAAGGATTTGAAGCGTTTAAAGGTGCAGAAACAAAGCCAAAGAAGAAAAAGGATACTGGTAAGAAACAGGGTGTCTGTTATAATAAGTGTCCGCCTCCGATTTGGGAAGGGTACTCGCCTAGAAAACCTAATGAGGAAGAACTAAAACAGGCAGTCAATATTAAGTTAGAGTCTGAGTTAACCGATGTATTACCAGACAACATTGACGTCACGTTCACAGCGTCCGACACAGATCATGAGTCCGAATTGATAAAAAGAGTGGTTGATCAGGTGTTGGATAAGGATGAGGAGTCAGAGTCAAAATCAGAATCCGAAAGTTCATGTCAGTTAGTCGGGAGTTCGAGTTCTTCCGAAAAGAGTTCAAAGTCGTCGGGAAAAAGGGTTTACAGTAAAGAGTTTTTGTTGTCAAAATCTAATTTGAATGATGAAACATTTGAAGTTGTGTATACTTTGAATGATTCTGACAAATTATATTTTGATAAAGAGTTTCCAATAAGAGGTGTCAAAACTGATTTGATAAAAAAGGTTTTCAAACTAACAGAAATTAATATTTCTGAAATAAAAGATGAAAATCTTAATGTAAAATCTAAACCTTACACCTCAAGAGTACAACAACGTTTGAACAAGAAAAAGGGTTACAATTCTGGTTCTGGTTTTCAAAAGAAACCAAACCACAATCGTAGCTACAAAAAGAAAGGACTTGGTTTTATTCCACCTGAAAACTATAAAAATGAAAAATTTTCTAAAACAAACACAAAATTTGTTTCAGGACCATCTGCTGAAGAAGAGAAGAAGAGCTCATTTTGGAGACAATCAAATCAAGAATTTCTTGCTGAGAAAAAAAAAGAATGAAGTTCAGAGAACAGAAACTAGAACCTGTTTCCGATGCAATGAAGCTGGTCACATTGCATGGAACTGTCCGAAAGCGACAAACACAAAACAGGGAGTTTCTGGAAAACTGAAAGAAGTTGTTGTTGATAAAACCGAACCACCAGCTGAAAAATTTAAAGTTTTTAAAAATTCAACATTTGAAGTTGGTGAGTGTTCGAAGAGATTTTACAGGCGAAGTGTTAAACTTGACAACCAAAAATGGGTTGTTAAGAAATCTGAAGTAAAATCTGGCGATGAATCTGATTCCACAAAATCAGAGGAGCCACAGTTTGATGAGAGTGACGAAAACTCAGTTCCTTCAATGGATGATGAGAATTTTCCACCATTGAGGACTGAGAATTTTAAAAGGAAAACTGGAAAGTCTGAAATCTCAAATCAGGGTTATTCTGAAAAGGATAACTTTGATGTTGAGAAAGCGTTTAATGGAAAAATTAAGAAGATTTTCGGAAAGATGGTCGATGGGAAGGTTAAAGGGGTTAAGGAGTTTTATACTAAAAAGAAAGCAACTTACACTCCAACTGTTTCTGAATTGAAAACACCCAAGGCTGGTCAGGCTTGGGTGGAAATTTTATTTGCTTGAAAAACCTGACTTGCCGGAGATCCCAAGTTTATATCGTGGATCAGGAATCGGCATCTTTCTTGATAATTGATGATTGCGAATGAATCTTATAAGTGTTAAATTTTTACAGGATAAGTGTGAAGCAGGAATCGGCATCTTGATTAGTAAAATGGTTTGTGTAGATGTTTTATTCCTACATGTGGTTATATGTTTGGATATACTTACAAGTGGTGAGAATTTGATTCTGACAAAGTGATTACTCAAGGTCATTAGTTTGAACTTGATGTAATCCTGATACAGTTGATAAAACTGACAAGATGATGAACCATATCCCCATACTTAACAAGTGGTAAAAACAAACTCATTTTCCGGAAAAATCATTTTGATTAAAACAAACTTAAGTGTTTTGAGATCTAAATGAGAAAATGGTTTGTGATAAGGGGAGTTCTGATTGTTTATGCCAAGTGGATGGCGAATTGAAGTGATTCGATGTCAGTTGTCAAGTTTTTTGTACAGTTCATGTTATGTTTCAAGTGGGTCAAGAGTCTAGTAGTTTTCAAATTTCCTAAAATGTGTTTGCATTTTAGGGGGAATAGAAGTTTTCAGAAAATCCAAAAACATTAGAAAATTTGAAAAAGACAAAAACATGATAAAATCAAAAATGAGTTTTGGTGTCAAAGAAGAGGAAATGATAGTACATCAGTAGACAGTCACAGTATGCTAAAGAAATGTAATGATTAAATAGCGTTAAACAGTCTCACTGATGATATGCCGATAGGTTTTTACACATTTAGTAAGCTTTTTCGGGATATAAACTAAATTTCAAACTTGCTTATTTCATGGGGAACACTACTTGGATATATAGGTAACCCCTGAAATCTCGTTTGAAAGGTCACTCTTTCTGAGATACTAGGTCTTTATGCTCAGTGATATCTGGGGTATTATCCCGGGACTTCTGCTGAAAGAAATTTCTGATCTAGTCCCCGGAGAATACTTTCCGCATGCTTGAAATATAGCGCAGCCCTCAGCAAATTGATGAAACAATAAAATTGATAGTCATTGCTGTTGTAATCAAAAGATCCTCTAAAGGGGACTCACCGAAAGTCGAAGCCGTCATCTCTCTGCGTATCGAAAGATCGACCTGAGCTCTCACGGCCCTCGTACTATAATTTATTCCCCTGACAGATATCATCTGTGGTATACTCACCTGTAAGACTGAATATTGGGATCTGGATACGGGAGTATATTCAAGAGGTGAGACACATGAATGAGTTTAAGTCTTTAAAACACCTAACTCATATCCTGAATTAGTTGAAATTTGTGTGAAAATTTAAGTGGATCAGTATATCGGCAATCTAAGTGAATTGTTTAATTCTTAATGTGTAACTAAGCTCAACGGTACTCGTGACTTGTCATAAACTGATATGATCCTCTTACACAAACTCACAAAAATATTATCTGTAAATATTTCTTTACTGCATTTCTTTACTTTCAAAAATCCAAAAAGATTTTGAGTGTGTTTTAGCATAAACTTTTGAAAAAGTCAAAAAGATTTTCGACAACTGATGTTGGAAAGGTGATTGTCAAAATTCCAAGTGCTAAACATGATGACATTGTTGTGAGTGGGAGTGAATCTTAAAATGTCAAAATGTGTTTTTGAAAATCAACAAGTGGTTCATCAGATGAGTATAATCTGAGGGAGAGTGATTGTTGGTACATATGTTTATGAGAGGGAGTCATCAGATTATATTAGAATGTTGGTGCATTTAAAATTGTTAAATTTAGAAATTCATTTCTGGGTTAACAATGTGCAGGTCTAGCCAAGTTTCGATTCTGGAAATTGAAGATTCTATAGAGTGCCAGGTTTAAGATTCTGAAGACAAAGAAAGCCAGACAAAGATCCTGAAGTAGATGTTTCTGAAGAACAAAGAAATGCCAGCAAATCGTTAGGGGGAGTCTGAAGATTTTCAAGTTAAAGAGAGTTTGTTGAAGAAGATAGAGAGAGAAAAGCCCAGAGACTGATCAAGATTGAAGATACAACATTGTCGTGACTTGATAGTCGACTTGTTAACATCTGAGGGGGAGTCTGTTGGTGCACTACATCTGTCGACTTCGTCTTGTATCGAGTCTTAGATTTAGATTGTTAGATCAGGGCACGTTTTACGAGAAAATAGGAGAATGTATGTGTCTAAGAGACTGATTTCGCTCATATGGTCATAGATAGGTGATTCCACTTATTCGTCAGTAGGTGATTCCACTTATTCGTCAGTAGGTGATTCCACTTATTCGTCAGTAGGTGATTCCACTTATTTGTCAGTGAGTGATTTCGCTTTTGTGTACATGTTCACATAAGCGAAATCACCAACACTATATATAGGACACTTGAGCGAAATCAGTAAATCAGTTGTGTACTTGGATACCGAAGTGCTGCCGGTCTTCCAATTGAATGTAAACGTTGTTATATCAATCAACAAGGTGATTTAAGTGAAAATCTAGCTGTTTCTAAGTTGGTTACTTGTTTTCCGCACCTGTAACTAATCGAGACTCCTCTGATAGACTCGTTCGGGTCAGAATACGATCCTACATAAGGAAACTTATGTAATCGATTAATTTGACACAAAACAACAAGAATCAGTGGAATGATCACTTTTGATTTTTTTATAAAAAATTCACTTCACAACCGAAAAGCATGAGAATATGTCGATTAAAGTGGTTAATTGATTGGCAAAGTGGTTGGGATTAAAGTATTCTACACAAAACAACAAGAATCAGTGGAATGATCACTTTTGATTTTTTTTTATAAAAAAATTCACTTTACAACCGAAAAGCATGAGAATATGTCGATTAAAGTGGTTAATTGATTGGCAAAGTGGTTGGGATTAAAGTGGGTGAATGATTTCGGCAAGATTAAACAACTGTAAATTGAGCTGGGATCCAAAACTGGTAACTGATCTGTGCGATTCAGATTTGAAACAATAATATTTAATTTGAAAGTGTGTATATATATAATATAACTTCCTATATTTATTGAATGAGGGCTTAGCCCGGCCGGTCACGTAGTTGTTTGTTGAATGGGGTTTCGCGGGTTCGATTCTCTTGTGGCCGGTTCAACCCCCTTTTTAATCCGATTTTTAAATATTTACACATTAGTCCCTGAGGTTCGAGAATAAACACAAACAGTCCCTGAAATATAAGTTTTTAAAATTGCAAGGTGACCCCTATTCGGTTAGAATTATGCTAACTGAGTTATAGTTTTAATTAAGGAATCTTTATAAGAAAGTTAACCCGGTCAGGATATTCAGTTAAAATAAGTTTAAGAAAATCAGTTTTAGTCCCTAGAGTTTATGTTTCATAAAATGGCCAAATGAACCTTTGGACTTTTATTTCAAAACTATATATTTATTTCTTTATAAAATAAGTTTCCAAAAATTACAAAAATAACCCAAAACTTATAGTTTGAAATAATTGCACTTTAACCCTTGTATTTATATAGTTTCAGAAGTGACAATTTAGTCCCTAAACTTTGTACTTTCAAAAAATGATGGTTTTAGTCCTCAAAATTAAAAAGTAATAACTTCAAGCAAGTTTCAAAGAATGTCAAATAGGTCCCTCAACCTATTGTTTCACAAGTAGTCACAATAAATCTTTATAGTTTATGTAACCATGTTTAATAGCATAAAAACTCAACAAATTTGAAATTGTTTCACGTGTTTGTATCGGTATGAGCACAAAGCAAGTAGGGTGAAATAGGTTTCGTTCCCGATACGGTAATTGTTACAATGCAAGTCAAAATAAATAGAAGTGTGAAAACCAAGAGAGTTACATTGGACACCTGCCTTTACACCTGGAATGATCTTAGGATCTCTCAAAACACTTGGAATGATCCTAGCAACTCTCCTTCAACTATAAATAGGTGCCTTTGTTGGTCATTATTTTTACACCATTCATTTTCTTCCTATCTCTCTCAATATCTGGAGGTTCCTGACCAAAAAGGGAGCTCACTCTTGTAGAAAAGATTGCTAGGACCTTTTATAAGTGTCTTAGCCCCTCTTTAGTTCAGTTTTATAATTTAAAACCGAAAAGTCAAAGTTATCGTAATCTGACTTTGACCTTTGGTTTAAACTCAAATGGTCCAGCCACTGTTCGAGATGAATGTGGTTATGTGACCATAATTAGGTAGGTGATTAACCATTAAAAGGGCACCTCATAATTATTTCGTTTGCTTAGTTAATTGTCGGGTCAAACTATTTAATTAAAAAGTCAAACTGGACAGATTTGTAAATAATAATTAAAACTAATAATACAGAGGTTATAAATTATATTTTAACACTCTAATAACTTAGTAATTATTATTAGAACATGTTTAAACATGATCAACCCGACAATTCTGAGTTTAGGGTAGGTTCGCAACCGAAAGTCGCAAAAGCTTGACTTTTGCTTTGACTTTCAGTTCTGACCCGATTGAGCTTAATTCTTCCATATTTTAAGCTTCCATTAGGACCATCTTATGTTGTAGTATAACCCTCTGAGGTTATATTACCTGGTCATTTATAATTTGAATGTTATGCAAGTATCCGTAATTATGCCATACTTTGACATTATGCCCTTTTTAGTAAAAACAAGGTTTTAGCTTTTAAACAACTTAGGTACTGATATGTTAACATGTTTAACATATTTAGATGTTACAAATCTGATCATAAACTGAGTTTGCTTATAATGGCGTTAATTATGCTTTAAAATGACCAAAATGCCCTTTAGGCGCATAGATCAGTTTTAAGCATAATTTCTCATGCCAAACTCATTGACTACTGATGTAATATCACAATTAGGATAATTTGAGATATTGATTCAGTTTATAAACAAAGTTTACGAACAAGTTCTTGAATTATGTCTTTAAATGACGATAATGCCCTTTTGGCACCAAAAATGGTTTTAAAGCATGATTTTCATACGAAACATTTTTACTACTGATATGTCATATTAAATAACATATTTTGGTCATATAAACCAGACCATAATATCAGTTTTCCTAAAAGATCGCATACATCGTCATTTAACGACTTAAACGCCGTTTCGGCGCGTAGTATGGTTTTAAACCTTAACTACCAAGCAAGACTTCTTACCTACTGATTTTATAAATCATTTTAAATATTTTTACAGTAGGTATATGTTATAAACTCAGATTCCCAAATTAGCCTTCAAAACTATGTGTGAAACTACCAAAATGCCCCTATGGAGCATAGTTTGGTTTTAAACTATAAAACACACATATGTTTGATATCATACTGATATTATATCATAAATAAAGTGTTTTCACAGAAGGTATATGGTCGTAACATCAGATTATACCCAAGTTCCTTTTATACGTCATAAAATGACCAAAACACCCTTACGGGGCATAGTTTGATTTTAAAACCAAAATGGGCATACAAGTTGATATCCCACTGATATTATAACTTGTTTAAAGTATATTGGCATATGGAACTTGTTCATAACTCATCTGGTTACTCATTATCGCTTATACGCGTACGGTTAGACTTATGTAACTAGTTTATGTAAGTTTGCTGAAACAGGTTTAACCTTATCATTTATATCTAAAAATCCAGAATGTATTATGTTTACCCATATTATACAAGTCCTAGTACTTGTTGGGTTTAAACCACATTCTATTCGGTATACGCTTAAACTAGCCAACCAATTCTTAAGTATCGGGTCATATCTAAATGAACTACCATTGACCCGTATAGATTCTAACAGATGATAAATCTGTTCATTCCAGACTATAGTACCCCCCAGATAATCGGACTTGGGTCAATATAACTAGACTTGCGGCTTTTTGCCAAATATAGTCTTTTTGATTGGAAGCTAGCAAAAAGGTAAATACTCTTGACTTATTTTAGTGTAAACTTGGGATGGCAAATATGCCTCTTGGGACGGTTATTACACAAGTAAGTCGCCTATGATTGCGCAAAAGTGTATGAATACGGTTTTATTCCGTTTACTTGATAATTACTGTTATTGGGGGTTATTGATACCATGTCCGGACAACCCAATGGGTTAACCAAGCATATAATCTCATAACAAGAAAAAACCCAAGATTTAATTAAAGGATCACCTACGGGTTATCTATATGTATAAAACTCTTTTTGAAAAACTATTTTTCCAAAGAGTCAGTTAATTGTATTTACCAGCTTTGGCTGACGTATTTTCAAAAGATTGAACAACAGGTACCGAACCTTATATTAGACTGGGATTACGGGTCGGCTAGAATGAAGGCTAAGGAATTTGCACTCCTGAAGCTTAAGGCCTATGATGTCTAAAGCTTTGTTTATATGGATCCTGCCTGTGGGCTTGTATCGAACGCTTATAATACTTTTATACATTCAAGCTTTATTTTGATATTTTCAACCCAATACTTCCGTTGCATATTATTATATTGTGATAACTGTTATCCAACCGTCACGTGTGTACCCATCCGGGCCCACCGGAAATCGGAGTGTGACAGGTTGGTATCAGAGCTACAGTTTGAGTGAATTAGACACTAGCCCTTAGTGTCTAATCTCAAATATCACAAATGCATATTCCTTTAAAAACTCCGAGTCTAGACCTGAATATAAGACTACTCTTAATCTATATAGTAGTTACTGATTTTTACCACCAAGACGTCGCGGACCAGATGAAGAATCTATGATGGGTCGCGGACTCAATGATCTCTACCTTTGAGTAGTTTGAAGTTCCACATGGTGAACTACATATGCTTTGGAGACGATGACTCGTATACGAGGATGCTAAACCTCACCATCTGATAAATCTTTTGATATTTCTATGATATCTTAATATCATTTATCCAAAGTCTATCATATTTGATAAGACATTCCGGTGATATATCACCAGCTGATTGAAACAGCAACAATATTGGAAAGCTGTATCATGGCAATGTTATGTGTGCACTTTGCACCAAAATTTCTATTCTTCGATTCGAATGTTCTCCCATTTTAAAGAATAGGTTGAAAAAGAAATCATTTTCTCTTATTCATGCTTAGAGCATAAAATTTCGAGTCTTCGAGCTCGATTAATTCAAATCCATCCGGATATATATTATATTATATAAATTCGGCAACTTTCGCCAGCAAATTTCTCCAACTAGAGTACGACAATGATTTTTATTTCATTGATTTTTTTAGCAACTACGAATGCCAAACTTAGTTTGATGGAAGTGCCATATGATAATTGGCAGTATCCTAGTGTCTCCCATAGATTGCTTTCATGCCTGCCCAGTATGACGGTTTAATGCATGGAACCACTAAGATCTCCCAACGGTCATATTGTACCGATATCGGCTAATAGTAAGCATCTAATATAATTTGGCGATATTACAGCCATAAGAAGAATCATTGATTTTATGGAGCCCATTTTATGATTTTTCCTTCTAATAATATGACGGTCACATTTATTGCTCCTACCTTATCAAACAGATCTCTTGATTGCTCAATAGACGAAGGCTAAAAAGCACATGTTCCCACTAATGAGTGGTTGAAAAAGTGCAAAGTGTTCGTCCATATATGAGACGACATATCCCCAATTCTCCCGATAAGGAGAGGGGTATATATTTAAACGGTATACTTTATTAAGCCGTACCATATACAGTGTACTTTATTGAGCTGTATCATATACGCTGTACTTTATTGAGGCGTATTCCCGAATATCCCATGTGGAGAAAGAGTATATTTATAAACGGTGTACTTTATTGAGTCGTACCATATACAGTGTACTTTATTGAGCTGTATTATATACGCTATACTTTATTGAGGTGTATCCCCATGTCTCCCGATAAAGGAGAGGGGTATATATTTAAACGGTGTACTTTATTGAGCCGTATCGTATACACTGTACTATATTGAGGTGTGTACCAAATCTCCAACTAAGGAGAAGTGCATATAATTAAAACGTCAAATGAGATGTGTCCTGGAAACTCCAACTGAGGAGAAGGACTAAAGGTGCCAACTCTATTGGGTGAAGACAAATTAGTCGAAGGACCACTAGCAATCAAGCAAATATATCTCTTTTGAATTTACTCGGTCTACTAGTTCTTATGTGATTAAGACTAGTAAATAAGACCATGATAAAAGACTCTGTCTTAAATTTCCCACCAATGGTAGTGGTTGAAAAGGTAATAGAAGTGGAAAACTGATTCGCTCACACCAATATAATCTTAAAAATCTTTAAGTGATTCTTGTCCAACTATGGGACGACACTTATCTAAGATCTCCAACTAATTCCCGAATGTGTGGAAAGGAGATAAAAATTTCATCCATCTATGCGATGCTAATCATCCCCGAATCTCCCAATGTGGAGAAGGATATATATTTAAACGGTGTACTATATTGAGTCGTGTGATATACGCTGTACTATATGGAAGCATATCCCCAATTCTCCCAATAAGGAGAGGGGCATATATTTATACAGTGTACTTTATTGAGCTGTATTATATACGTTGACTGTATTGAGGCGTATCCCCAATTATCCCAATGTGGGTAGGGACTTATACTTAAAACGTCAACTGTGACGTATTCCCAAAATCTCCCAATACGGAGAAGGATTCATATTTTCAACATCAACTGAGGCGCATCTCCAAATGAGGAGAAGAATTCATATTCAATACGTTGACTGAAATGTATCATTAAAATCTCCAACTAAATTCCCAATTGTGTGGAAAGGAGGAAATCTTTGTCAACTTTGTGACGATACTCGCTCCAAATCTCCAATAATTCCCAATTATGTGGAAGGAGAGGAATCATAATACTGCTTTATCAATTAAAACAAAGACAGTTGTGACCCTTATAGATCCCTGTCTAAGGAGGTGGGTTATACCCAAACCTCATAGTCTATATGATCAATGCGATCATGACTAATATCATCTAATACGATGATCATATCATTTAATGTCCTTAGTGATGTTTTGCCTATGGGCTATAACATTGTCCATTTGAGACGTTGACATTGTGATCTTTATGATCCCCTGCCCAGGGTAGTGAGCTATGCTCCAGCCTAATAGTCTATATGATCAATGCGATCATGACTAAAATCATCAATGTAATGATTATGTTTAACATCCCTAATGATGTTTCATCTTCGGGCTATATTATGTTGTCAAATTGTGACAAGATAATTGTAATCTTTTATGATTCCTTGCCCAAGGGGGAGAGCCATGCCCAAATCTAATAAGACTACATGATCAATGCGATCCTGACTAATATCGTTAGTATGATGATTATGATATTAATATCCCTAGTGATGAAGTGCCTACAGGCTATACTTTACTCTATTGTCGATAAGACAATGATAGTGGTGATCTTTATGGTCCCCTGTTCAAAGTGATGGGTTATATCCAAACCTAATAGTCTATATGATCAATGCGATCATGACTAACATCATCAACATCATAATCATACTAAACATCCCTAGTGATGTCTCGTCTACGGGCTACATTATCTCATCCATTTGAGACAATGGCAGTTATGACCAATGTGGTTCCCTGTCCAAAATGGAAAGATATGCCCAAGTTTCGCAGTCGATATGATCAAGTGCGATCATGACTGATATCATTAGTACGATGACCATTAATTTAACATCCTTAGTGATGTCAATCAAATTGCCTACGGGCCATATTATATCGTCAATTGTGGCGACAGTAGTGGTCTACGACCCCTTATTCAAAGGTAATGAACTATGTTCAAACCTTAAAGCCCTTTTGATCGAATGAGATCGCGGCTTATGTATATCTTAGTTGTCATTTGTGACAAGGCTTAGTGCCATATCTAGCATGTCCTTCGTGACGAGGCCTTTGTGCTATATCCTTCACAATCCTGTGACAGGCCTTTATGCCGTGTCTTTCATGTTCTTCGTAACAAGCCTATGTTCTATATTTAAATGTCCTTCGTGACAAGCCAATGTGCTATATTTAAATGTCCTTCGTGACAAGCCAATGTGCTATATTTAAATGTCCTTCGTGACAAGCCAATGTGCTATATTTAAATGTCTTTCGTGATAAGCTAATGTGCTACATTTAAATATCCCTTGTGACAAGCCGATGAGTTATATGGCTAAGTCCATTACCAATTGTGGTAAGCCGGACTAGTGAAGTTGATATATAAACATATAGATCTGTAAGATCTAATGCAAATAAATTAAATTTATTTAGTTCTCGAAGAATTACTGATGGCTTTATTATCTCTCATATAAACTTATGGCGAGCCTGAGTATTGGCAAAGTAAGTAAGAAAAACGGTGGTGTCGATTTAGAGCACCAGAACTGTAATGACGAAGAGAATCGTCTTCGATCCATTGTTGCCGATGAAGTCGGTAAAGCCCTGGCTGGATTTATGGCCACATTTAAAGGGCCAAAGCCATCAGTACAGAGAGAGAACTCCGTTATTAAACCCCATTCTAATACTCATAAGACTGAAAAGTCTCAATCCTCCTCAACTAAGAGTGAGCAAAGTATTAAGAGTATCAAGAAAGCTGAGTCTCATGACTCTAAGAAGGGGTGTACCTATAAATACTTTGTTTCATGTAAACCCCGTGACTTTACGGGTGAGATTGGAGCAATCGATGCTCTAAAGGGGCTGGATGAAATGGAAACCGTGGTTGATATAAGTGGTTGTGCTGCCAAGGACACTGTTAAATTCGTGTCCCAATCCTTCAAGGAGGATGCTCTGACTTGGTGGAAGGCACTAATCCAATCCACTGGCAAGGTTGAATGTACAGCCTGAGTTGGTCAAAGTTCGTGGAATTGATCCGCCAGACTTATTGCCCACCCCACGAGGTGGAGAAAGTTGAAACTGACTTTCTAAAGCTAACCATGAAAGGCCTCGAGTGTCGAGCCTATTTGTCTGATTACAACTCCTTATCAAGACTCGTACCATTTTTAACTACCCCCGAGTCTAAGCGCATTGCGCAGTTTATTGGAGGACTCGCTCCAGAAATCAAGGGGATGGTTAAATCCTCCAAACCTGCTACTTATGGATCCGCTGTGGAACTGGCTCTTTCTCTCACTGAAGATGAAATAAGAGCAAGAGCGGTTAAGGCCGAGGAGGATCGCAAGCGAAAGCGTGATGATACCCCAAGTAAGGATTACAAAAAGGGTAAGATTGGTTCGAATTATAACCAGTCCAAGCCGAATGAGGCAAAACCCAAATGTAAAACCTGCGGGAAGCGACACTTCGGAAAATGTCTCCATAAGCTGACCAAGGGTTGTAGCATTTGTAAGAAGACGGATCATAAGTCTCATGAATGCAAAGATTTGAAAGATGCCACCTGCTTTGGATGTGGCGAGAAAGGGCATATAAAGACCCGCTACCCAAAAAGGGCGACTGACAGGAAGAACAAGGCCATTGATGGCAAGAAAGGCAATGTTTGAGTCTTCCAATCTGCTACAGCAGAAGCAGTTCAAGACATATCTTTATGTATCTGTTTCTCGTAAATATTTTATTTATTAGAAACTTGTTTTAAACTCTGGAGCCAGTTAAAGCTTCATCTATTGTAAATTTAATAAAAATTTAGTTATGATATTTCAAGACTTAAATGTTATTTAAAAATCAAGTGGCCAATCCAGATGGTTTCACATATGATATATCCTTCACAAAGCAATTGCCTTTGATAATCTTTTCATCTATAAATCCTACGAGATTCGATATGTTCTTAGACAAGGATGGGTTAGTCCAAAAACCAAATCCACTTTGTCCGCAGTAAAAAGACTTATCGAAATTAAATTCCCCAATCTGGTGATATATTCACCATCTGTGGATGATCAACACTATGGATTGCTCGAGGAAGCTTTCATGCTTAAGGCATCCAACTAATTGAATGGGGGATGTGTCATCCACATGACACAAGTAGATTCTGACGAATTAAAGTTAAAAGCTGAAGAACTTTGTGTGGATGGACATAAGAAGTCCATAGCCACCCAGGAAGTTTGATGCTTAGAATGTTCGCAAGTGATTCGAACATCATAGATCATTTCTGATTTGCGTCTTTAAACTGAAAATCTCATATAGATTTGGGAAAAGGTAACAAAGGATCAAACCTCCAAGTTACCTAAGATAAATCATGGCAATGACGCGATTGAATTTATAGTCGACAAACTTATTAACTCAACGCTCCTTGTCAAATAAGGAAAATTTAAAATTCCGACAAGTTAAACTGTATAACGACAACATCGAGTCTTCTTATGGAGCACCGTTGTCTAAAGTATCGAATTATGATACTAAATATATTCTTGTCTTTGAAAATTTCAGCGAAATGCTCAGCTGATAAGCACTGCCATGTTTCACCATGACATTTAAACGTGAGCATAAGGTTTATTGAAAAACCTTGTCCATTATGGACCATGAAATTTTTAAAAATTCCAATTTTACCTCGTATATGTGACTGGGATTCCCTTTGTGGCCCATGATACTCTTAAAAGGTTGAAAGCTACTACTATACGGAACTGACCATATTGCTCTGAGCAAATCTCGAGGTCGAGATTTATTTTAAGGGGGTGAGGATGTAACACCTCGTAAAAATCATGTCCAATAATGTGTTGACACGTGTAATAAACCCTAATAAAGTCAAACGTTGACTATGAGGGACTAATTTCATCAAAATCGAAAACCTTGAATATAGAAGGACTGAAAGTGTCAACATGCCTAAACTAGGCTTCTGAGTGACCTTATACGGTGTCCGTATTCTCAATTGTGCCACTTGTTGGACGAGAGGAGCCGTTTGCGTAATTAATTGAAAGTTTGCGCGACGAAGGGTTAAAAGTGTCAACATGTTAATTCTTACCTCTGAGTGACCTTTTAAAAAACCGAGAGCCTCATGATGTTTGATCATACTCTCGGGAATGCCTAATATTGGCCATTCAAGGCTTTTATACCAATAAGTGAAGTTACGCGCAAGTTTGCGAGTTAGAGGGGTTAAAAGCGTCAACATGTTTAATTATACCTCTTAATGAACTTTTAAAGAACCCGAAGCATTATGATGTGCAATCATACTCTCGAGAATGCCTAATATGGGCCATGGAAGGCTTTGATATCGATAAATGATGTTACGAACAACTTTATGCGTAAAAAGGACCAAAAGCGTCAAAACTGCGAAAGTATGCATATTCGCGCATATTCTGCGTTTTGACTATATCCGTACATCCATAAATTTTTGTAATCATTAAAATATTATATTTTAGTGATTTGAATGCTAAAATACCATCCGTTGCGAAATCTGGATTGTTTTCACGTACATTCGAACGTTCGTCGTAATTAAGCGAAAAACGCGACCGTACGACTGAACGAACTGACATCCATAAACATTTTTTAGCATGATTCAAGTTAAATATACTTTAACTTCCTTATGGAGCTTAAAAATGGGGTTAACGGGTGCTAGATGTGCCAAAACTCAACAATACGCGTTCAGGGGCCAAACCTGCCAACTGATGAAACTTTGAGTATACAGCCCTGGTCCTTACGGACCGTATACACATGACCATACGGTCTGTATGTGTATCTGAATAGCAATTTTTTGGAAAGCTGCCCGTCTTCTTCCTTGCAACCCACACAAACCACTCCAGCTCTTGTATTTCGAAACCATGAGCTTGTTAATGGTATTGGACACCTGCCTTTACACCTGGAATGATCTTAGGATCTCTCAAAACACTTGGAATGATCCTAGCAACTCTCCTTCAACTATAAATAGGTGCCTTTGTTGGTCATTATTCTTGCACCATTCATTTTCTTTCTATCTCTCTCAATATCCGGGGGTTCCTGACCAAAAAGGGAACTCACTCTTGTAGAAAAGATGCTAGGACCTTTTGTAAGTGTCTTAGCCCCCTCTTTAGTTCAGTTTTATAATTTAAAACCGGAAAGTCAAAGTTATGGTAATCTGACTTTGACCTTCGGTTTTAACTCAAATGGTCCAGCCACTATTCGAGATGAATGTGGTTATGTGATCATAATTGGGAAGGTGATTAACCCTTAAAAGGGCACCTCATAATTATTTCGTTTGCTTAGTTAATTGTCGGGTCAAACTATTTAATTAAAAAGTCAAACTGAACAGATTTGTAAATAATAATTAAAACTAATAATACAGAGGTTATAAATTATATTTTAACACTCTAATAACTTAGTAATTATTATTAGAACATGTTTAAACATGATCAACCCGACAATTTTGAGTTTAGGGTAGATTCGCAACCGAAAGTCGCAAAAGCTTGACTTTTGCTTTGACTTTCAAATCTGACCAGATTGAGCTTAATTCTTCGATGTTTTAAGCTTCCAATAGGACCATCTTATGTTGTAGTATAACCCTCTGAGGTTATATAACCTGGTCATTTATAATTTGAATTTTATGCAAGTATCCGTAATTATGCCATACTTTGACATTATGCCCTTTTTAGTAAAAACAAGGTTTTAGACACCAATAAGCTTTTAAAAAACTTAGGTACTGATATGTTAACATGTTTAACATATTTAGATGTTACAAATCTGATCATAAACTGAGTTTGCTTATAATGGCGTTAATTATGCTTTAAAGTGACCAAAATGCCCTTTAGGCGCATAGATCAGTTTTAAGCATAATTTCTCATGCCAAACTCATTGACTACTGATGTAATATCACAATTAAGATAATTTGAGATATTGATTCAGTTTATAAACAAAGTTTACGAACAAGTTCTTGAATTATGTCTTTAAATGACGATAATGCCCTTTTGGCACCAAAAATGGTTTTAAAGCATGATTTTCATACGAAACATTTTTACTACTGATATGTCATATTAAATAACATATTTTGGTCATATAAACCAGACCATAATATCAGTTTTCCTAAAAGATCGCATACATCGTCATTTAACGACTTAAACGCCGTTTCGGCGCGTAGTATGGTTTTAAACCTTAACTACCAAGCAAGACTTCTTACCTACTGATTTTATAAATCATTTTAAATATTTTTACAGTAGGTATATGTTATAAAATCAGATTCCCAAATTAGCCTTCAAAACTATGTGTGAAATTACCAAAATGCCCCTATGGAGCATAGTTTGGTTTTAAACTATAAAACACACATATGTTTGATATCATACTGATATTATATCATAAATAACGTGTTTTCACAGAAGGTATATGGTCGTAACATCAGATTATACCCAAGTTCCTTTTATATGTCATAAAATGACCAAAACACCCTTACAGGGCATATTTTGATTTTAAAACCAAAACGGGCATACAAGTTGATATCCCACTGATATTATAACTTGTTTAAAGTATATTGGCATATGGAACTTGTTCATAACTCATCTGGTTACTCGTTATCGCTTATACGCGTACGGTTAGACTTATGTAACTAGTTTATGTAAGTTTGCTGAAACGGGTTTAACCTTATCATTTATATCTAAAAATCCAGAATGTATTATGTTTACCCATATTATACAAGTCCTAGTACTTGTTGGGTTTAAACCACATTCTAGTCGGTATACGCTTAAACTAGCGAACCAATTCTTAAGTATCGGGTCATATCTAAATGAACTACCTTTGACCCGTATAGATTCTAACAGATGATAAATCTGTTCATTCCAGACTAGAGTACCCCCAGATAATCGGACTTGGGTCAATATAATTAGACTTGCGGCTTTTTGCCAAATATAGTCTTGTTGATTGGAAGCTAGCAAAAAGGTAAATACTCTTGACTTATTTTAGTGTAAACTTGGGATGGCAAATATGCCTCTTGGGACGGTTATTACACAAGTAAATCACCTATGATTGTGCAAAAGTGTATGAATACGGTTTTATTCCATTTACTTGATAATTACTGTTATTGGGGGTTATTGATACCATGTCCGGACAACCCAATGGATTAACCAAGCATATAATCTCATAAGAAGAAAAATCCCAAGATTTAATTAAAGGATCACCTACGGGTTATCTATATGTATAAAACTCTTTTTGAAAAACTATTTTTCCAAAGAGTCAGTTAATTGTATTTACCAGCTTTGGCTGACGTATTTTCAAAAGATTGAACAGCAGGTACCTAACCTTATATTAGACTGGGATTACGGGTCGGCTAGAATGAAGGCTAAGGAATTTGCACTCCTGAAGCTTAAGGCCTATGATGTCTAAAGCTCTGTTTATATGGATCTTGCCTGTGGGCTTGTATCAGACGCTTGTAATACTTTTATACATTCAAGCTTTATTTTGATATTTTCAACCCAATACTTCCGCTGCATATTATTATATTGTGGTAATTGTTATCCAACCGTCACGTGTGTACCCATCCGAGCCCACCGAAAATCGGGGTGTGACAATGCAGGAGTTTTATTAGAGTTTCACTACTAACCCTAAGCACCCCTAACTATATCATTAATACACAAGGCACAAAATCATACATTTCGCAGTTAAAACACATAATTCACGTATTGTCATGCACGTATACATTTCACATAAATCTTTGGTTTATGATTGTTATTCGAGTTAGTCACCAACGTTTGAGTGTTATCATGTGTGTGTTCCGGTAATTCCCGAATTACCAATGTATTGTGTTCCGCTAATTCCCCGAATTACCAATGTAGACTCATTTAACTAACCTTAGTTAAATGTAGTGCTATGAATGTATGTCTAAGTTAACAATGGTTAGGTTAAAGTATTAACCTGAAATTGCGAGTTGTCACATCATCCCCAACTTGAAAGAAATTTCGTCCCGAAATTTGATAAATAGTCATGGAGGAGTGAAAAGATAAGTTAAGATGACTGTGGGTTTTCCTCGGGTGCCATAAATAACCTCCCCTTTGAATGTAGCTTGTGAATCTTTTAATCTTCAAGGCTTCAGATCCTCATGGTGTTGAAGAGAGGTCAACTGCAACTTGATTATCCTGATCATCTTGATCCACTGATTGCATCCATGTTGTGTCATCACTCCACAACTTGTCATTCGATACGTTCTCTTTGCCTTTAGCTGCTGCGAATGCCACATCTGCACACACAACAGAGCTAAACGCATAATGAGAACCACGGCTAGGGATTTAAACAATCTTAGAGAATTTTCCAGATGTAAATCTCACTAAGGATTGACTTTAAACAATATAAACAGACGACACACATGTGACCAACTCTCATTCAATCTACCAACCGACAACACTTTTAAAGTCTCAAAATTTGTTTAATTTTAGATCTTTAACTTTCAAAATTTGTCAACTTCGACCATTTATGAAGATCCGATTGTTTTCTGGCTTTCAATCAGGTTTTAAGGAGGGATAGAACCGAGTTCCAACTCAATTTAAAAATAAGCTAGAAGCAAAATCTTTTTGGCTTTTATAAAGTTTATATTAAAACACACCTAAAATCTTTTTGGTATTTCTAATTTATCAAATGTAAACACAGAAAGAAATAAATAAATATTTATAGACATTCTTTTTGCGAGTTTCGAGGGTAAGAGAATCATATCAGGGTACGATCATGCCAAAACACATTTGTTGTTCAATTAGTTAGCATTTAGATAAGCATCCTATAATGATTATTGATATTGTTGTCCACTTAAACTCAACAACCGATGTAATCTTATGACTTGGGGATACATTTAGGTATGATTTATACTTACCGGCCTATGTTCATCCACTCACGGCACAATCCCGTATCAAGGTATGCACGAGAGTCCATCTTACTGGTGAATATACCATTTATCATCTATTTTGATGTATAGGATGTGAGATACTCAATTATTTGAGGATGAAAACAAGTCCTATGTGATAAAATCACTTATTAATGAGGAACTTGATTTTCGAATGCATGCACAGCACGAGAGCAAGTCCGTGAACAGGTTAGTACCAATGTACCGACAAAGAGACGAACTTAACTCTCGGATGATAGATGTGATTTAGAATCACTTATTCGGGGTAGATATGATATTTTTATCACTTATTGATGGTCATATGCACCACGTATTATATACATATATGCATAGTATGTACACGTATGTATGGTATCATGGAAGTTCTAGACTTGCGTCCCCGTTGTTTTCGGTAATAGAAACAACCATGATACCCAGATGATAAACATCATGAAGACCACGTATCTCTAAACCTCGGCAATCTATCAAACGAAATTTAGGTACCAAGACCATATGCCAATGAGCGGTTCCCACACGGTCTTCAGTCGATTATGTTTATATCGCCCTACACACTATAAAATGACTGTGAGCCTACCGATATATCTTATATAGAGCTACTTATCATTTTTCATTTTAAGTTCAAAGAGATTTCGACAGATCACTGATTTACTATCATTTTTCTCTCTTTCTGGCCAGGAAACTCATTTTTGATTTTCTCTTGTTTTTGTGCTTTTGATATATTTCAATGTTTTTATATTTTTCTGATTTATATTTATTCCCCTAAAATTCAAAAAGTAAGTTTAAACTTTAAAAAAAACATCTTTTTCGATTTTTTCAAAAAAAAATATTCACAAAAACAATTTCCCGATGTGCATTAACTCATATTTTACCTCAATGCCTTTTACCAAAATTAATTTACTCAAGATGATTTATCGAATTTTGGAAAAATGAGTTGGCCCGTTGGTAGTCAGTGTGGACCAAAACAACATTGACGAGTTTCATATTGAAACAATCACGTGTGAGATGATATTTGAGATCAACGTGTTTTGTCTTGGAGTGCTGTACAAGATGTTAGTAATTCGCAAAGAAGCTTAAATATCGACAAAGATAGGAGTGACTAGAAGTTCAAAACCATAATCCTGCAACTGCTTGGTGCATTGCCAGGAATCTGAGTGCTCTCCCAAACTGGATATCCACCCGGTGTGGATTTCAAGGTCGATTTGCAGCTTCCATTAACGAATTCACTATCAACATTTAAGATCAAAAACCTCCGGGTCTAGCTGGTAAAAGGCAAGTGAGCATGTGGGAAAGCTTATACACATCATCATTGGTCGGTCCGTACATGATGTCTTCCACATGCTTTTGCACCAGCAAAGGTCTTCGTATTTCTCCTTGAAAAGTAGTGTGCGGTTGTTCAATCCACTCCAAGGTATCCGCACACCCGAATGGTTTGTTCAACAAACACATTTTCTTCAATCACACCGTAGAGAAATGTATACCGCACGCTCATCTTGTAAGACTTGCTGCAGGCGTGTACCTTTCCTTGGAATCTATCCTCTTGACCCGATAAAAAACCATAACAATCAAATTTTGGCATGTTTTTCATTTTGTTGAAGTTTTCAACTTCATTCATCAACATTCTTTCACCGGACATTTTGTCTTCTTTTCTCTCCATCAAAGGCAACAACTCCTCCGGATGTAACAAATGTGTCGGAGCTGCATGTCGCCGATCAAGTGTTGGATGCTCCACTATCAACAATCCTACGACTATCAATAGTTCCCCAGGGATCATCCTGCACACCCATTTAACGATCAGTTAGAGAGTGGGACCCAAGCCTTCGTAGACTTAGGTCGTCCGACATCATCTAGAATTGTAACTTCGATTTCCCGATGATTCGGAATTGATTGAGCCCCCCTGAAACGGTTACCGATTTTGGTTTCCAAATCTGTTTTTTGTTTGCCATGTTTAACATTTTGTTTAACAGATAATGTTTGGACAACATCTGGTTTTAAAACCTTTTCAGCTTCTTTTTTTTTGTTTCATTTCTCGCTGTTTAACAAGATGGGGGTCATGTTTTGGTGAAACAGATTTTGTATGGTAACCGTTACCATGGGGGGTATCAACTTTTGCTTTTCCCTTGGTGAGATATGGACAATTCTTGACAATGTGTCCATACTCATTGCATTCAAAGCATGATCTCCGCTCAACAAACCTAGGAGTATCATGACTATGATAGCTTGATGATGAACTTTGTGATCTTGAGGTACTTAGTCCTACATCACAACAATTGGTGTGTTGTGTGTACTTGTCTTGACTGTTTCTTTTCAAAATCTCGACTTGTTTAACAAAATCTGTGTTGGATTTGTTTTCAAAAGATTCGATTTTTTCAATCCCTCGAGATTTCACGAAGTTCACATTCTGAACCTTCTTCTTGTTTTGGCCTTGTTTACCCTCTCCTTTTCTTTGGTTAGCGTGATTTTTCTTTCGTTGATTGTTTTGAGGTTGCATTTCTTGATTCCCATATTTCTTTCTAACTTCAGATTTTGGGATAGGAACACACTGAGTTACAACAACTCTTGGGCTCGGCTTACCAAAAACTTACTAGTAGAATCTTCGAAGACTTTATCAATCAAAGATTGATTGACATTTTTTATTGGGAAATCCTTATCTGAATATATTTATCAGATCCAATCCACGTGTAAAGCAAATTCACACTTTCACAACTCTCAGTAGAAGGTTCAACAGACTTGACCGTAGCAGTCACAGACGGTTTTGCTTGTGGATCACAAAGAACGTCTCTCACGAGAGGTATGTTTTCCTCTTTTGTTACCGTATCTGACTGCTTAGGTTTGTCCTCATCCGACTCGTCGTTTGAACTATCACAATCCTCAACAATCTTAATTGGGTGATGAATACAACATTATTGTGTCTGCCACTAAGGTTCTTGAAAGCCCTCTTTTGTATCCAGAACTATTTGACATATTACTTTATTCTGAAAGAGGACGCAATGAAACCAAAATACTCTCGGAATGACTGATGAGCACCACCATATATACCCATCGTTGTCTTGGTTGAAAAATGACAAATGGGCCCTCTATAAGAACCACACACTTGTCTTCCAATCAGGGCCAGCCCAGAGAATTTGTGTACCCTGTTTGAATTCGAAAAAAAACGTGTCATTAGCCCTTAACGAATTTGGGTATTGGGCTCACTAAAGGTCTAAACCTAATGCCAATAGGCTAATAACTAATCTAGACCATAAAAATAGTTTTGTAAGTGGGCCTATGTTGGTATTTATATGGGTATACGCTATTAATTATTTTCTTACATATACATATTCGATTTTTTTTTAAATAATGTGCCCTTCGAAATATCGGGCCCTGGCCGGTGGTCCTCTCCCACGACCCTCAGGGCCGACCATGCTTCCAATAACCAATAACGTAGAGGTAATCATCATCAATGGTCCAACTCTCATCACGGAAATAATACATATATTGCTGAGTCTCAAATTGCACCTCCTGTTGCTAGTGTTAGCATTGCTGGTTCAACCACAGGGCCGGTTTTGAGCATGTGCAAGAGGTGCCATCGCACTAGGCCCAAAACATCTAAGGGACCAAAATGATTTAAAAAATAATATATACTTTATATATAAATTTGAAATTTGTTGAAGGAAAAAATATACCAATTAGCCCTTTGGCCCAATGGATGCAACAATTAACTTGAGAGCCAGACAATCTGGGTTCGAATCCCTCTGTCCTCTTTTTGTTATTAATTCATGTTTTGTTTCAACTTGTTTTATCAATAGGGGGAAAAGCCCCCATTTACTCACACCAATTTCAACTTATAAGCTTATTTTTTTAGTTTTACTTTACAAACTTATTTTTTAGTTTTACTTTTGATTTATGCTTACACTAGTTGCAACTTTGCAAACTTATTTTTTAATTTTAATTTTGATTTTTCACATCTAAATTTGGGATTCTACAAATTTACAAGTTCATTCATTTTTTCTTCTCACTTAATCATTTACCTAACAAACTTTACATGTTTTCTTATAGGTTATTTTATTTCTCATTTAACCATTTACAATATAAACTTAGAAGAACTCAATATATAGTTCTATTTTTTTATTTATATGAAAATGTTCGTGTTGCCAAACTAATTTGGGTATGTTTACATATATTCGGTTATTTTTGCTACATTACTTTTGTTTTGTTTATTTTATAACAATTATAGTCGTATTGTGTTTTTTTTAAATATATGATTGATGCGTTTATATTATAGGGAATGGCCCAATTTTTTTATTTCGCACGGGGCCCAAAAGTATTTTATCATTCTCAGGGACGGCCCTGTTCAACCACTTAATCTAACCTCTTATTTTCTGTGAAGGATCTTTGAATGGGGACGTGTCTCAAGTAGGGGAAAATGGATGATGTTAACATGCCATCAATTTCTCATTACATCAACTCAACCATACCACTAAACAACCATCTCTCATCGACATCACAAGTTAAGGCACTTGTCTATCAAAATCTTCAAGTCAATTGTTACAAGCCTAGGCTTTAATTCAAATGTTTTGTCTAATTCAAATGTTCTTTGTTCGTATTGTGCGATTATAAAAGTCACAAATTTCCTTTTGGCCAATATTCCTTTTGCTGCCACAAAACCTTTGCAAAATATTTAGGAGGCATTTGGTTCGCGGAATGATTTGGAATTGAAATTGGAATTTGTATAGGAATTATAATTTGAAGGAATTGGATTTGGAATTTAAACATTCCAATTAGAATTGGAAATTGTTGGAATTGGAATCTCAATTCCATTTTTGTTGTGTTTGGTTGTCAAATGAATTGGAATCCATCACCCCGACACCCATAACCACCGGTTCGGATCGAAACGGTACGAGTCGAAACGGTTCACATCGAAATGGTTCGGATCGAAACGGTTCGATGCGAAACGAATGAATTTAAACGGTTCAGGTCTAAGCGGTTCGATGCGAAACGATACTAGTCGAAACGGTTCGCATCGAAATGGTTCGGATCGAAACGGTTCGTGTTGAAACGGTTCGATTCGAAACGGTTTGGGTCGAAACGGTTCGATTCGAAACGGTACGGGTTGAAACCATTCGCGTCGAAACGTTACGGGTCGAAACCGTTCGCGTCGAAACGGTAAGAGTCGAAACTGTTTGCGTCGAAACGGTACAGGTCGAAACGGTTTGGATCGAAACCAGTATGAATCGAAACAGTACGGGTTGAAACAGTGCGGGTCTAAACGGTCAAAGATTCCAATGAATTTACTTTAATTTCTTCACATATAAGAAGGATTTTGAATTGCTTTAGTTAAAGGAATTTGAAGGAATTCATGCCTAATTTCAATTCCATTGTCAACTAAACACATGAAGATTGGAATTGAGATTTAAATTCCATCAAATTCTGTGAACCAAACATTTTAAGTGATGAAATTCAAATTCTAATTCCCTTAAATTCCATTAAATTTTTGCGAACTAGGGGTGTTTAGAATTCTTTTCGAATTCGAAAAATTCGAAATTCGATTAAAATCGATTCGATTATCAGGAATTCATTTCGATTATAAGAATTCGAATTCGAATTCGATTCAATTCGAGTCAAGTAAATCGAATACGAATTTATAATTTCAAATTCGATTCAATTCGAAATTCGAATAAAAATTATACATTTTATTTATTATTTTTATATATAATACATATATAACTTTTATTGGGCTATACTATAAATTATTTTCAAAATTTATTCCAAATATTAAAATTACCCATTACCAAACCCACTGCATGACCCATAACTAAAACCTAAGTAGCAAATCCATCAGTATTTTTCTAACCCTAAAAATATTAACTTGTAGTGGTTATTCTCGAATTCTCGTTTTGAATGTTAGATTTATGGTACTTTATTTGGAATGTTTTATGGCTGCTTTAAAACTTATGTTTCATTTTAATAGTTATTTACATGTTTAAAAAGAAACAGAGTCAAATCGAATTTATTCGAATTCGATTCGAATTCGAATTTTTAATCGAATACGAATTGGGTTTTTTTGTTCGAATACGAATTCGAATCGAATTGGGTAGGTTTTAATCGAATACGAATCGAATTCGAACTCAAGGAAAAAAAATTATTCGAATAATTCAAAAATTCGATATTCGATTCGATGAACACCCCTATTGCGAACCAAACGTCTCCTTACTCTGATGTGTGGGGACCCGCCAAAGAATCAATTGATCACTACACTTGTTATGTGATCTTTGTTGATATGTTTGGCTATACCCAATGAAACAAAAATTATATGTAGCCAAACTTTTTCCACAGTTCAAAAATTAGTTGAATTTTTTTTTTCAATTATAAATCGTATCTCTCTTCACGGATAATGGGGTGACTACCAAGGACTACTCCCATTCCTTCAATCTCATGGTATTTTTCACTATACCACACCACCAAATACACCAGAACAAAATGTATTAGCAGAACAACAACATAGAGATGTGGTTGAAATGGGATTATTCCTTATTCTATGCTAAACTCTTGCTTCATTTTTGGTCTCACGCCTTCCAAACGGGTATGTACCTCATAAACCGCCTTTTCACACCTATTCTTGACAACCAAAGCCAATTTCAATGCCTATTCAAATAATCACCTAATTACTCAAAAGTTAAATTGTTTGGTTGCCTTTGCTATTCATGGCTTAGACCATACACCAACTCTAAAATCCGACCTCGTTCCTCCTCATGTATTTTTCTTGGCTACTCTAACCTCTAATTAGCATACAAATGCTTTGATCTGCTAATCGTCTCATATATCACTCACAACATGTCGAATATATTGACAATCACTTTTCGTTCCATCACAACCTATCTTCTTCCACTCTACCCACTTCTCATGATTTTCTTGCTATGTCTACCTCTTCCCTTCCTACACAACAACAATCACTTAATTACCCTTCCATGTAATCCATACTCAAACTCATAACCGAGACATCTTCATCAGCTTCACCACCCAACCATTTGCAATTGGACACTCCCAACCAGTTTACCAACCCACGTGCTAATACTTCACTCAAATACACTAATACCTCCATTGAGTATTAATCCAACCCAATCGCCAATCCTCCTCCTACACACTCACTTACAATCGGAGACCATGACAAACAACCCCAATCCAACCTTTAACAATTAAAACCCAGTCACATCCACCATGATCGACCCACGCTACCTCACTTAATCACTCACAACCTCTCTCACCCACTTACTCAACATACACACCCACTATCTCTACTCCTTTAGGGACTCCTTCACCATCTTCCAAAAGAAACCACAAGCCAAACTCAAAGTACTTCAACTCTATCTTTCTCAACAGTACCACACACCATCCTATTCATGCCATTCTCAAATTTACCACATACCTACCATTTACACTCAATCCCTCAAAGATCCTAAAAGGCGCGAGACAATGGATCATGAATTTAATGCCTTAATGAGAAATGGAACTTCAAAGCTTGTCCCCAAAACCAGCCAAATTGGTTGCAAATGGGTCTTTCATATCAAATGTAATCCCAATGGCACAAAATATTGATCATGAATTTAATGCCTCAAAGATATTACTACTAGACACATGTTACAGGACTCAAACCAAAAGACTCAAAATACAAAGAAGACTAATTAAACAAGTAAGATCAGTTAAAGCTAATCACACAATCGCCTAAGTGTCCCCGACAACGATGCCAAAAACTTGATATGCAAAACATAGTTTATACAAACTAACCTAACCTAGACACTTAAGTTTTAATTAGTTATTAACTATTACAAACTAGACAAACAAATGATTGGGAATACGAGCTTTAATCATTTAGAAGGAAAGACCACCTAGGCAATGAATCCTTAGGAACATGTAAAGACATGTGGCTTGACGTTCAACTAAAGAATTGATATCTAACCCGACTAACATCCCGTTAAGGATGATTAAGTCCAATAATAAATATCCAGCTCAGAGTAGTATCCCCACTCTCCAGTTCCTAGAAACCGAACAATGAAGAACAATCAAATAGTGAATGAAGTGGTAGATGGAAACGACTCGACCTATCGACGCCGAATCTCACAACTATTAGAACTAAAAGAGAAACACCCTAAGACCAGGGGGTGTGGTATACCGCCCCTAGCCAACTCAGCATGTTTGGCACCCTATAGCGCCGGCGGGGGGGGGGGGGGGGTATCGATGGTACGTTGACCCGATAACAAGAGCTAAACCACTCTATTTGGTGGACCCCATTTAATTATACCATTCACAACCGTAATTTAAAAAAATACTTTTATTTTTAATATTCACACTATATATATCCTACTACTTTTACTCAAATCATTCCATTTCTACCGTCTATTCTCCATAACTTTTATACATACTATCAAATTTACACAATATTTCCCAACAATCAAAACGTATGGGCCCCAACAATCCGTTTTAGGGTAATTTAGCTGTAACATCCGTCAAAATCGGACCTCCGAAACCGGACCTTTATCAATAAAATAAAAACAAGAATTTATATTACTCTATTTATTATGTAACTAATCGTCACATGTTGCATCGGATTAAAACTGAAAAAAAAAACGAGGGTTTATAAGCGAATCCCAGTTAGATCGGTTAAAAAATTATAAAGGAAATAATTAACTACGTTAAAAATGGTAGTTAAAACGACTTCTGAACTTTAAAGGGGTAAAACTGTCAAAATGACAAAGTTACAAGTTAAGGGGGTTGTTCTTGTAATTAGTGGAAATTATATATTAAGAAACAAGTTAACTAGGTTAGTAAACCTAGTTAAGTTAGTATTTTATTATATAGTGTTAATGTTAATTAACTAAGTTAGTTAATTAGTTTTATATAAGAAACAAGTTAACTAGGTTACTTTATATGGTTAAGCTTAGTTAGCAGCAGTTAGGAACTATAAGGGGTGTTTGTGAATATACTGAAACTGTTAATTAAAATAAAGAAAAAAATAATGAGCCAGACAGGATTCGAATCCGCGACCAGACGTTCATCAAGAAATCCACAAACCAACTAAGCTGCTTGTTTGCTCTTGAATAATTTGGATCCTGAATTATTATAACCACAGCTTAGGTTTAGTTATAAGAAAAAAAATATAAAACAAAACCGTATGGGACGGGAATCGAACCTCGAACCCCTCGCATATAGCAAATAAAGTGCATAACAGCTGGACTACATGCCATTGAAGAGAGAACCTCATTCATTAGTTATTTATATTGACTCGATCGGAGACGTGCATCTCTTCCTTCTTCAATGTGACGCGAATTGAGAACGTGGCACCAAACCGATTGAGTTTCATATGACGTTTTGACTTCTTTCAGGTCCATATCATTTCACAATAATAGGGGGATCCGTTTCATGTCATAAATTCGTTCATTAATGCCCTTTAATTAACTTAATGAATCTAAAATCCTTACACCATTAGAGTTTTTGTTAAACAATGTTGGGTTCTCTCTCTGAAGACTCAAAACCAGTTTGTCCGACCTGGTTTGAGTAGAGATTCAGATGACCTGACAAGAACCTGCAAGATCACAAGGAAGAAACACACCGTTAGCCTCGTCACAGGGAGGGGGCCTCTCTGTGACCAAGCTCGGACGTGAGAATAAGAATTTGAGAGGAGAGAAATAGGTCAGGAAGAGAGAGAGGAGCGTTTTAGAGAGAGAAAGTAGCGATTACCCCCTGCTGGAAGTCTTGGCGAGGTATTTATAGTTTTTGGGTATGCTGACGTGGCGAGTTAGTTAGGGTCGGACCAGTCATTGTCATGGCGGTTAAAGTTGTGGGCCCATGGTTAGTTACGCCGGATCAGGGAGTTGGGTCGCTTCGTCTATGGCCCTAGATGCGTCCGTTCCTTTAGGCTTTCGGTTCGGTTTGTGTTCGCTAGACATTCGGTCCGACCAAGGACGTATCCTCATCAAGTCCCCCTAGTTCGTAGTGTTTGTTCAGCAAAAGCTTCGAACTAAGTGGCGAAGTTTCTAGTGATTCGTGGCCTTTACTTGCCGCTGGCTTCGCTGATTTTTTGAATTTCGAATTTTGGCGGTGACCTTTATGTTTTTTGGTGACCGTCGGTTACCCTAATTTTACCCTAATCGATGTGACCTTTGATATGCGTCACCCATCCTGACGTGTCAGCACTGGATTAGTTGTTTTAAAGGCGGTGGAGGTTTTTCTATAAAAAGGGAAAAAAGTTTTTTACTTTTACCTTTTACTTCTTCTCCTTCCTCTTCTTTTTTCTCTGAAACGGAACACAGTTCATCTCTCAAGTTAGTGTCTTCTTTATATAATGGCGAACAAAAGCAAGTTGTCTGGTTGCTTTAATATTTTGAATAAAAATGGCTTAAAATGGTATGTGGATCAATTTGCAATTCCTGTTTCTTTACATCCTGTTCTTCCCGAAAAGGGTACGCCCATTTATCCTTTTGTTCCGGGGAAGATAGGGGTATATACTCGTATGTTCGACTACTGCAACTATCGTCTTCCTCTGAAGAAGTTCTTGATCGAAGTTCTTCTATTTCATGAGGTTCATCTCTCTCAAATGAACCCCTTTGGCCTTGCCAAGGTGTGTCATTTCGAGCTATCTTATCGTGGTTTGGGCTCCGACCCAGATTTGAATGTGTTCCGGGCTTTTTACAAGTTGAATCGGTCTGGTAGTTGGTATACCTTCGAGGTTAGGAAGAAAAATGCCTGTTGTTATACGTGGATTACTACCAGTTTAAAAGATTGGAAATACCGTTTCTTCCTGGTTGATGATCGATGCGTTCCGGCCGAGATATTACGGAGACTGAAAAAGTCACGCCTCCCACCCCCTCTTCCTGAAGACTTTGAGTACAATAGAAATTTATATGCGGCTTTGATCAAGGAAGCCGGACTCGTACAAAAGTATCCGGAACACATTCTTGTCATGGGACGGATAAGCACGATTTGGGCTGAACCAGAGTGGTACCCTACCCTTAGGTGGAACGGAGAGGGTTAGTTATACTTTTAACTAGATATGGTGTTTCATGCACTGTTTACTGATTATTTTACTGCGCGTTGTATGCTTTTATCATGCCGGACTATGGATATTATTTGTTGTTTGTTTTTGTGCAGCCATGGGTTTGAAAGAAGCTCTGAGTTTGAAATCCTTCGATTCCACCGAACTCGATGTTCGAGCCACCAAGACACCGAAAGGTGATCCGCTATATCTGAGCGTCGTGCGAGAAAATCTTTATCCGATTCGAGAGCCAACGACCCCAGTTGATCAGGGAGGTTCAGCTGGCCAAGGAGGCTCGGGCTCAGCTCCTTCCGCTCGGACGATGAACTTGGCTTTGGTCCAAGTGGCAGCGGCGGCTGGTGGTGATAAAGGAAAAAAGACTGGTTCGAGCGGAACGAAAGGGTCTGGTTCCAATTTTGTAATATATGGTTCGGATCACCTTTCTATTGAGGATGAAGGGGTGAACGTCGAAGAAGGTGAGGGTGATGACGATGGTGCTGAGGCACATCCTCAGATCAGTTTAAAAAGTGGTCAGACTACTTCCAAATCTAATCCGAATCCCAAGCAGCTGAAGAAGAAAAAGTTGGATTTTAAAACAATTACCTTGGAAGACGATGAAGTCGATCAGGTCACCGAGTTTTCTACTGCCGGAGGCTTACTGGAGAACTTAGATGCTCATCTTCATGGTGGCAAGACTCCTAGGGACCAACCGGTCAATTTTCCACCGAGCCCACTATCATTCGGAGGGCCAACTACCAAGTTGATTGAGGATATCCATATGCCTGATCCTTCGCCCTTCAAGAAAATTGAACCTTTTCCTTCGGGTAAGCCCACGACCGGGGTCGCTTCTAATGTTTCAAGGCCAAGTTCTCAGCCGATTGATGGTCGGGATAGTGCTTCTTCATCCCCTTTGTGGTACGAAACTGAAGCTATTTTTATATGTCGGGAGCTAGGTTCAGGTGAGGCTATGGACGTGGACTCTGCTCATGCTCTGGAGAAGTATGTCCCTGAATGGTCGCTGGCGAATAAGGACAGGGTTGTGGACGCTTTATCGGCAAAAATGGCTTTGTTTCATCTCGGAACTCCTGCTGAGCATGCGTACTACCAGAAGATGAGTGGTCCGGAGCTTGGAAATGCTCTGATGTTGAACCAAGCCCAATCGAACTCTCTAGTTGTGGAGACCTATAAGCGTTGGGTCGAAGCCGAGTCCAATTGCCGCAGGTTTACACGTGAGGTTGCCTCTTTGAAGGGCGAGGAGAGTATCCGATCAAAGACTAAACAAGAGATCTCATCTCTTCGTTCTCAACTAGATCGATTGAAAGAGCAAGTATCGGAGGCGAAAGGAGTTAGCAAGGCT
Organism: Helianthus tuberosus; assembly: GCA_030545235.1. NCBI lineage: Eukaryota > Viridiplantae > Streptophyta > Magnoliopsida > Asterales > Asteraceae > Helianthus > Helianthus tuberosus. The sequence continues at coordinate 42,921,570 of CM060411.1, read as the reverse complement.
TCACAGGCTTCTGCCGCGGCTGCCTACGAGGCTCGTGACAAGGCTATCCATGATCTTGAGGATATGAGGCTTAAATTCAGGGAGTTGGAGAAAAAATTATCTGATGTAGAAAAGAGAAACAAGGCTGAGCTAAAGGAGATGCAAACGTCCTACGACCAACTTCTGGCCGATCATCATTGCTTGATTAGTGGTACGTTCGTAATTCGTTCTTTACTGTTTTCTTTTTCTATTCCTTTTTAAATCATGTTTCTCTTCAGATAAGGACGAGCTTGAGAGGGCTCGTGACAGGGCCATCGAGTCGCATCGGACAACGATTGATGAAGCGAAGGGTATGTTAGTTCGTTGTGACGGCGAAATGGTTGAGCTGTATGCCCTTGTATCAGAGCTTATGCTTACCAAACAGTGGTTCTTGACTGATGGGGTAGCTTGGGTCGTTAAGCTGGTTCATCAAAGCCCCGAGTTGGAGAAGGTTGTTGCGGACCTGGTGAATAGTGTCAATGCAGTTGGAGTGAATGAGGGAATTAAACAAGGTTTTCAAGCCGCCAAGGATTCGGTTCGTTCTGCCGAAGAAGTTCTTGGGTATGACGAAGGGGCTAAAGATGTACTGGATGCAACGATAAAAGCCTTCGACAATTTCCACATTTCTTTTTTTGGCAAAGTTACAGATTTAGTGGACAAACCTTTGTCTGTCATCAAACAGAGGAGCGAACTTCCCGTTGTGAAGGAAGATTACGAAGCTTGATGTTTAGCTCTTGTAATCGTACAATATTTTACTTTCATTATGGCATCTAACCGTACAATTTAATTTTCCGTTTATGATTTTGCTTAACATGTTTCTTTAGTTTTGTATGAAATCATATTTTTGGTGAAGATATTCATGCCTGGCTTCTCAGTTTTTAGTTTCCGTCCAAACTTTAGCTGTTCGGCCAGGTTGTTACTCGGTCGTCTATGTGACCGGATTGTAGCAAGAAGTTTCTATGAGTTGACTTCTCTTGCTTAAGTCTTTTTTGGTTTTTATAGTTGGATCGTAACAGATCCGGACCTTTTTCTCAATAGATTTTTATTATTCTGAACTATTTAAGCCTTCTCGATCGGCGTGAGGCATGGGTCGAGGCCCGTTAGTGCACATTTTTATATTGTTCGAACTTATACATGAGATATGTTATGATTTACACTTTGTGAAATACAGATCCCTTTATTTATTATCTTGATAATCATGGTTCCGGGGCAGACCCTCCCGGTTTACAAGGAAATAGAAAAATACTTCGGGGCATTACCCTCCCGATTTTTACATGAAAAAGAAATACTTAAAAATAAAAGATAGCGATCTTTCTAGTCCGTAGCGGACTGGCGTCTACATGAAGCATTTTTTTAGATGAACCCCATTCCATGTTCTGGATACGGGGGTTCCGTCTATTTTCTCGAGTACGTAGGAGCCTTTATCGCTTGCCTCTTTTATGCGATATGGTCCCTCCCACTTTGGGGTCAGCTTCCCAGGAGCTTCGACGCGACTCGCATCGTTGCTTCAAAGCATGAAATCTCTGACTTTAAATTTGTAAAGTTTGGAACGGGCATTGTAGTATTTCTCGATCTTCTTCTTGTACCGTGCTTCTTTAGTTGTGGCCACGTTCCGCCGTTCATCCAATAGATCGAGATTTGGTTGGAGTTCCTGTTCATTTTCCTCCCAGTTTTTACATCTCTGATTTGGGAGTCCGATCTCTGCAGGGATCACGGCCTCGGTGCCGTATGTAAGACTGGACAGTGTTTCTCTATTACTAGTCTTGTGAAAGGTTCGGTGAGCCCACAATACGTTTGGTAATTCGTCTGCCCATCCCTTTCCTTCATAACCCAGCCTTCTTTTTATTCCATCGATGATTCGGCAATTTATCTGCTCAACTTGTCCGTTCCCCCGGGGATGCGCAACCGAGGAGAAGAGTTGGTTAATTTTTAGATTCTCGCACCACCGCTTGAATGGGTTCTCCGCGAATTGTTTTGAATTGTCGCTCACAATGTAGAGTGGAAGACCGAAACGACACACGATCTGTTCCCAGAAGAATCTCGTCACATTATAACCGGAGATAACCGTGAATGGTCGTGCTTCCACCCATTTGGTGAAATAATCCACCGCTACTAGCAGATATTGGGCGCTTCCGCTTGATCGTGGGAAAGGTCCGACTATATCAACGCTCCATTTCTGGAAGGGCCATGCGGCGGTTACTGGGATCATCTCGTTCTTCGCTCGGAGGCTTATTGGTGCGTGCTTCTGGCATTCGTCACATTGCTGGCGTTCTTTAACCGCACTCTCATCCATCCCGAGCCAATAATACCCTGCATTTTTAACCTTCGTTATGATCATTTTTGGCCCGACATGGATCCCGCAAATGCCGTAATGTATTTCTCTAATGATATAGCTGGCTTGTTCTGGGTCGAGGCATTTTAACAGAGGCCCGAGGAAAGTCTTTCGGTACAAAACCCCTTCCTACATCTGATACTGAAGCGAGTTGATCTGGACTTTTCTAGCCTCTGCTTTATCAACTGGCAAGACATCGTGCACTAGGTAGTTGATTATGGGTGTCATCCATGTTTGTGACGGAGCTTCCACTTGCATAACATGAGGAGTGGCAATTGAAGGTGTGGTCAACACTTCCACCCTTACCTCCTAAGCAAGATGTCTGAACGACACAGATGCCAATTTGCTCAGTGCATCGGACTTTTTGTTTTTGCTGCGGGGAATGTGTTCGACCTTACATGAATCGAACAATGCCATAGCTTACTTTGCCTGTTCCAGATATTCGATCATGTTGGTTTCCCTTGCTTCATATTCCCCGTTCACCTGATTCGCTATGAGCAATGAATCCACATGGGCCACGACATTTTTTGCTCCGACTTTGGCCGCCAAACGTAAACCAGCTAAAAGTGCCTCATATTCAGCTTCGCTATTAGAACTCTTGAATTCTAATTGAAGTGCATGCTTCATATCCGTGCCATCTGGATCGGTGAGAATCAAACCTGCTCCAGCACCTTCGGTGCTCGAAGCCCCATCTGTGTACAGATACCAGGGCTTGTTTGGAGCATGTTCCGTTTTTCCACTTCTTTGTCATCCGGCATTTCTACTAGAAAATCAGCTATCACCTACCCTTTTAACGGACCCTTGGTTTTGTAAGTGATGTTGAATGCACCCAGCTCGATCGCCCATTTTGCCATGCGGCCTGAAACTCCGGGTCGTCGGAGAACGTGCTGGATTCTTTGATCCGTTCGAACCTCAATTGGATGAGCTTGAAAATAGCGACGAAGCCTTCTTGAAGCGTGGACTAACGCCAAAGCTAGCTTTTCCAAATTTGGATATCTTGTTTCGTAATCTTTCAACGTTCGGCTTACGTAGTAGATGGGGATTTGTGCTCCGATTCGGTGGGCGACTAACACCGCGCTGATGGCACTACGTGATGCGGCCAAGTAGACTGTTAGTACCTCGTCTTCTTCCGATACGGTGAGGGTTGGCAATGTGCCCAGATAGACTTTAAGCTCTTCAAAGGCTCGCGCAGCTTCTTTTGTCCATTTAAACTCCGATCTGAAACTTTTTCTAAGCACGTCCATGAATGGGAGAGATGTGTCTGCTGCTTTCGACAAGAATCGATGGAGAGCGGCCAATCGCCCATTTAAGGACTAGATTTATTTAACTGACGTTGGAGGCTTCATGGTGAGAACAGCATCAATCTTGTCAGGGTTGGCTCGTAAACCTTTTGATCCGACCATGACTCCCAAGAATTTTCCTTCTTCTACCCCGAACGTACATTTTTTAGGATTTAACTTCATATTGATGCTTTGGAGTCGGGTGAATGTTTCAAGTATGTCTTTCAGCATGCCAGCTTCGTCGTGACTCTTGATTACGATATCATCGACATACACCTCTAAATTTCGCTCGATCTGGTCTTTGAAAGCTTTGTTCATTAAACGCTGATACGTGGCATCGGCATTTTTTAAGCCGAAAGGCATCTTGGTAAAGCAGTAAACTCCTTCATTAGTAACAAAGGTTGTCTTGTCCTCATCTTCGACTGCCATTTTTATCTGGTGGTACCCCTTATAGGCGTCTAAGAAACATTTCAGCCTGAACGTGGCGACAGAGTCAATCTTTTCATCAATCTCCGGTAATGGAAAACAATCTTTCGGGCACGTGTCATTCAGATCGGTGAAATCGATACACATTCTCCATGAGTTGTCCTTCTTTCGTACCATAACTGGGTTCGACACCCATGTTTGGTATCGGACTTCTCGAATGATCCCGGCATCTAGGAGACTCTTTACGTCTTTGGCAATTGCCTTGGCTCGATCCGGTGCCATGTGCCTTTTCCTTTTCGCTATTGGCTTAATTGATTCTTTTACGTTCAGATGGTGCTGTGCCATAGACCTAGGAACCCCTTGCATATGGGAATGCTTCCATGCAAAAAACATCAATTGAGTTACTCAACAATTCCCATAGGAGCTTCTTCGTTCGTTTTGGGAGTTGAGCACCGATAGCCACTTGCTGTTCCGGAAAATCTGGGTTAATCGCCCAAAGCTCTATAGGTACTTTGGATTTTTTGGAGCTTGTTTCTGCTGCGTGTCTTACCTCTGCAACAAATGAATTTGATTCCGAAAGGATAGTAGCAATCCCTGCTTCGGTGGGGAATTTTATAGCACCATGTATTGTTGAACTGATTGCTCCGAGAGCTCGTAACCCGGGTCGCCCGAGTATTACGTTATGCGACGAATGAGTACCAACAACCAGAAAGGTTAGTTGAACAGTTCTGCTTCTGTCATTATCTTTGAACGTGGTCGGAAGGGTAATTTGCCCTATCAAACGAACCACCTCTCCCGAAAAACTTATAAGAAGAGTGGATACCTTGATTAATCTCTTTCTTGTTTGGGGGTTCAGCTGCTGAAAACATTGCAAGTAAATTATCTCAAAGGCGCTTCCTCCGTCTACCTAAATTCGCCGGACCAAATGTCCAGCGATTACTGCCGATATCGTGATCGGTCCGTCTTGAGCATCTTCCGGATCGATCGGAGGAAAGTACGTTGGTTGGTGCATCCAAGCTGCCATATGTTGGTTCGACCGCTTTACCCCCTTGGTTCGGTTGACCGAATCATATTGATTCCAGTCTCGGTGTTCGGATTATCAATCGTTGCTACAGATTTCTTCCCATCCTTTACTTCTTTCACGAGATGGGAGAGTTTTCCAGATTGTACAGCCTTCTTGATATCCTATTTTAAAGCCCAACATTCGTCAGTCGTATGCCCCTTGTCTCGGTGATACTCACAATACTTCTTCGAATGCTTGTCCGAGGTAGGCCGCTGCATCGACGGTGTGGGAAACCGGGTGGTTTCCGTACTAAGGATCTCACTCGGCGATTTGGTTAGCTCGGAGAAAGTGTTGAAACGTACATTTCCAGTTCGGAAGCTGCTTCGATCAGACTTCTGGTACGGCCCACGATTTCTATTCCAATTGCTGCTTCTATCTTTTGGGGGTGAAGCGTTCCGTCTCCACGGTGCGGTACGGGCCTTTGCATTCTTTGCCGCTGTTTCATTCGGTTGACCGCAGGCGCTTTTTCCTCGGACAAAGGCTCGGGCTCGTTCCACAAGTATCTCCATGGTTTTCGGAAGATCTTCGTGGAGCTTTTCTACGAGCTGATTGTTTCGGACTCCATGACAAAATCCGGAAACACAGAGCTGATCAACTGCCCCACTTATCTGCATGCTCTCCCGATTGAAACGATCGATGAAGTCTTCCACGGACTCTCCGTCGAGGCGTTTTATGTGGTGAACTTCCGTGATGTCCTTCTTGCAGCGACATTGCTGACAGAAATTTTGCAAAAACATACGCCGGAAGTCTTCAAAATGATCAATCGATCCTTCTGGTAAACCGTCGAACCACACCCTTGCTGACCCAGTGAGAGTCTGAGCAAACATGTGACACCATGCTGGCATTGGCCATTGTTCGACTTTAGCTGCTCCGGCGAAAGCAAACATATGATCGTCCAGGTCGGACGTGCCATCATAAAATTTTAACGTTGGGGGCATCTTCAATTATGCCGGGAGCGGCGCATTAACAATCCTTAGCGTGAATTTTGACTGAGAAGTCATAGACGTAGGATGATATGACATGATTAGCTCCTGATCCTGAGGGTTTAGACCCATAGATCCCTGGAAAAACAGGTCATTGAGACCGTTATTTATCGGAGCGCTCGTAAGCGAGGAAAATTGTGCAACACATGTTATGGGAGTGGAGATTATAGGACTTACCATAGATCTAGAGGTGAAAGCTCCGACGGAGACGTGATTAGCCCCTGGATAAGCACTGTTGAACAAGTTCGTGTGAAGACTCCGTAACATTTCTTCTTGCTGCTGCTGCTGTAGTTGCCGTAGTAAGTCAGCATTCCATAGGAGGAAAGCGTTGTCGAAACTAGGTAACATCATAACGACTGGAGCGGTAACTGAGAGTGTGGTGACAGAGCTCGCGATTACAGAACTTGTAGGTGGAGGTACTGTCGCTGATCCTACTAGGACCGTTGCAGTGGCAACTACTGTAGGGACAGTTGTTGTGGGTGCAACATTTCCTTCCCAAATGTCGTTATAAGACGGGAAAGTGTTTGTGGAGGCAGCTGTCGTGGATTCCATGATTTCGAGTGAGCAGAATCAACAAAATGAATTGTGTGAATTCGAGTGGATGGCGCCACTGAAGACTCAAATCCAGTTTGTCCGACCTGGTTTGAGTAGAGTTTCAGATGACCTGGCAAGAACCTGCAAAATCACAAGGAAGAAACACACCATTAGCCTCGTCACAGGGAGGGGGGCCTCTCTGTGACCAAGCTCGGGCGTGAGAATAAGTATTTGAGAGGAGAGAAATAGGCCAGGAAGAGAGAGAGAGAGGAGAGTTTTAGAGAAAGAAAGTAGCGATTACCCCCTGCTGGAAGTCTTGGCGGGGTATTTATAGTTTTTGGGTATGCTGACGTGGCGAGTTAGTTAGGGTCGGACCAGTCATTGTCATGGGTGTTAAAGTTGTGGGCCCCTGGTTAGTTACGCCGGATCAGGGAGTTGGGTCACTTCGTCTATGGCCCTAGATGCGTCCGTCCCTTTAGGCTTTCGGTTCGGTTTGTGTTCGCTAGACATTCGGTCCGACTAAGGACGTATCCTCATCACTCTCAAAACATAAAATTGTTTCGTGAGACTTATACCACTCGAATCTCCTGCAAAAACATAGCAAAACCCCACTGAAATTTCCTTGTTTCATCACCTCTACATTACGAATTTAAAGCAAGAAAGAAATTAGGGCTCATAACTTGTTCGATTGATTTCTTCTTCAATACACGTCCAAATTACGTGATTCCAAAGCCTAATCTCGTTTATTTTTCGTGCTTTACAAAACCCCTCTATCCATTTTGGTGATAGAGGGCATAATCTGTACGAATTTTATTTCTTCATTTCTAGAGTTCTTGAGTTTTTGAAATTAGGGCTTTTAATCTTAGAAGCATGTTTTGTGAAATTGACTTTACTGTTTAGGATCATGTTAGAATCGTTAGCACAAATTTTGAGAATTGTTGTTATGGATTTTTAGCGTCATATATGTAATAAGAAATTATATGAAATTTGGAAATCCATCACATAAACAAATTCATGAAAACTATTTCGAAATATAATGATAAAATGGATTTTTTTATATAAGTTATATAGATTTTGGTGATAATGTAATAACAATATCTAATAAAATTATAAAAATACAAGTTTGGGTATTTTTAATAACGCGATGATTTTAAAAATTAGAATTTAAATCTCTCTTTCTATATATATATATATATATATATATATATATATATATATATATTCATGTAGTTTTGAATCAATAATATTTTGAGGATTATTGTTATTAACTTGGACAAAAGTATATTTCTAATATAAGCATGAATCTAAATATACATGAGGTGTGATATTTGTAATACTAGGCCAATTATCCAACTTTAGACTTAATAATTTATAAGCTCAATAATAGGTCTAAAAATATAAAATTTGGTTAGACATAAAATGTACAAGTTTGGCCTAGCATACACTTGATCATTTAAATTGTAGGCTATATAAATATATCCATATATTTTCATCTCGCCGTAATCATAACTATTTTATTCTTGACTATTAATATAACTTTCTTTTCTTAGTATTAGGATTTATAAATTAGGCAATATAAAAGTCCCTAAATCAAGAACTCGAATCACTAGACCCTTTGTGGTCGTTCCGTTTATTTAAAATCTTTGTTATATTTATTCTAGGGTGATTTAGTCATATATCATGTCTGGTGTACTCGTGCGGTAATTCTCGTGGATTAACTCTTCGCAACCTGTGAGTAATTTCTTCCACTTCCCCTTTTTAATCTTTTACAAATTTTGGGGTACATCACGTTACACTTTTCGATTTACTTAACATGGTATGATCAAGTGTTATTATGTGAACGTCTATGTGTATTCTATTATTCTATATGCTATCTGATGTCAAGTCTATTGCATGCTATTGTGTCTAGTGGATCCACGGCTGATTAGGTTCCCCACAGCCATTGGTCGTAGCCAGTGTTGTAGAGATCGCTAGGCGCCAGTCGGGCGGTGGAGTACTGACTAGGGATTAATCGGGATTAATCAGGATTAATCAAGATTAATCAGGATTAATCGGATCGGTATTTATATATATAATTTTTAAATTTATATATATACACATACATTAATATCGATATAATACTTAAAAATAGTTCAAAATTCAAACATCTAAGTTTAAAACATAGCAAATCAAGTATTTAAACATTCAATACACACGTTAATATCAATATAATACTTAAAAATAGTTCAAAATTTAAACAATGAAGTTTAAAACATAGCAATTTAAGTATTCAAACATTCAAACATTAACATATCAGTCATGGCCTCATGGAATATGTTTAATGGGTTAAAAACATGTTTTTTTGGGGCCAGATTTGAACTAAACAACTTGGACCATGTATTTAATGGTTAAAAACATTTGTTTGGGCCAGATTTAAACTAAAAAAGAGTGGGCCGACTAGAAACGATTTGGCCGACTTGGGCCGATTTGGACCGCCTTGCACCGACTAGGACCGACTTGGACCGACTACCGACTAATGGTCCGACTAGCTCAAAATTAATTAGTCAACGCCCGACTAGCGCCTAGGCGCCGATTAATTCCGATTTTTTCAACACTGGTCGTAGCCTAGTATCGCCAACGGTAGTAGACTCGCTCCTCGGGGCTTGAGCCTAATGCACGCTATTACCAGGAGTCTATTTATTTTGGTTGTTTGTGTTGTTATTTGATTGTGTATTCTTGTTTGGTAAATTTGGATTTATGGATATGTTGATGATATGAGACTATTTACACACTAACCTTGAGGTGCATGTTAAAAATATTTTTTTAAAGGAATAAATATAAAACTGTTTTCTATATAAGGAGGAAATTATTCACCAACATATTTGTTGACCCAAAAATATATTTTTCTAACATGGTGCAGGTTTTCAAAGTTGATGATCAAGTGATGTGGACACGTAGCATGGGCCTTAGAAAATTAAATTGAAATCTTGATATGTTTGTTTTGAACAATGTATGAACAATTTTGGTTATTATATGTTATGTGAGTATTTAAATGGATATGCTTTAAATATTGAAACAATAATTAGTTGTCATGAGCTATGGGCAATCATCATGCCCCGTACCTTTCCGCTGCGGGTCGGGGTGTGACAGCAAACAACGATAAAAAAGGACGATACCAAAGAGACCCGCGAACGGATCAGATTGGGTATTATCCGATGCCACCTACTACCCCAACCTCCCTTCATCCGACAACGCCACCACCGCTTCCCGGTTTTTTGGATACTATTCCGCACCAAATCAACCACCATTTTTCCGCAAGCCCAAAACATACCCGAAACCCAACCCACATCCTCAAAAGGTGGACGATCGAGAAAGCACCGTGATCCTAAAACGATCAAGAGGTGGATGCCTACCGAAGAACTTGCATTGTCACAAGCATGACTCGACGTGTCGGGGGATCCGATTACTTGTTTTTTTCTCCATTAACTTTTTATAAATATATTTTTATTTTTTTGGTTATATATTTTTTTTTTCAAATTATAGCCACCAACCAAGATATAGTCATCTTTTGGAGGCGTGTACGTGAGAAGTTTTTTGCTGCAATGGGTTGCGGTGAATATCGTACGCCCGATTCATTTTCGGCCAAGTGGACCGCAATGCGCACCAAGATTAACAACTTCATTAACATACACAATAGCCTCGTCAACAATCACACAAGAAGAAGCGGTTCAAGCGACGTGGACATCATGACTGCCACCCACAACGAATATAGAATGTATCATGGGCATCCGTTTACGATGATACCTTCATGGGAGCTTATTCACAAATATCCAATGTGGCATCCTGTACCACCATTTGACCCAACAACCCAAACGGTTAAAATCAACAACGACTAGCGAACCATTCGAGTCTGATGCTCGTACTACTATTAACTAAAAATGACGACTTGGATGAATTGCATTTCGAGGAACCACAAGAGCTGCCACGACCAAAGGGGAAGCAAGGCAATAGCACGAGCGCGAGACACCCACTCTTCAATGCCATCGGATGGCCCATCAAGGTTGGACGAGTTTGAAGATAGACTCACTCGGCTTCTCTCGATCAAGGAAAAGGAACATGAACTTAAAATGGAGAAACAAATCGATAAAGATATAGATATGAAGCTTCTCGAGAAAGACTTTTCCCACCTACCGGAGGAGGACCGAGTCATTTTAGAGGATCGTAAGGCAAAAAATCGAGCAAAATATATGTAGTTTTTTTAGTAGGTTTTTATTTTTAAGTTGTTTTTTAAGTAACTTTGTAGTTTTTTATTTTTAAGTAGCTTGAAATCTTTTATTTATTTTATTGAAATTATGTTTTTAAATAAAAATGGTATTTAAATTAAAAAAAATACAAATAAAAAAGAGAAATAATTTGGTCATCATGATAGGGGCTTTAAACAATTGCATGCAACTTAAAGGGAAGGGCTTTAAACCCCCCTATGTTATGTGACATGGAGCGTATGTTACGCTCATGTGGCGCGTGATAAAGGCCATAGGGGCTTTATACCACACTCACTAGCCTAATAATCTTTTAGATGTGAAGCTAGTTAAAGATGATAACCGAAAACATAGGACTAACTAGACGCAAATAAATAGAAAAACCCCAAGCTATCGGGTGTCTAAGACTATCAAACAAAAACGACTAGACAAACCCAACCAATCCCAAATTATATTTCTATTCAATGGAATTGGATGCACACTAATGTTTATTGATTTTAGTTGATTAAGTAACCTATATTATTTCTAATAATTGGGTTAGTGTAAGACCCTAAACTGTTTTAATGGGAAAACACGTAGCGAAAATATGAACCGAAAATTTTTTGCTTACTAAACGTTCTATTATACTTGGAGACCAATTAAGCGACTCATTTATGAACATTACATTCTTTACTTGTTCATCATTATATTTAATATGACACGTGTTAATAAAGCCACGTGACCATACTCCCGCACAATTTGCGTCCTGACTCAATCTTTAACCGCTTTGCATTCCATATGGATGATCCGTGTAACATGCGGTCACCATACATCCATATGTCGTTACATCAATACACAAATTAAACTTATATAACTTAAATGACCACATCAAATTGTTGCTACATATACTGATCCATCCGGTTATATTTCCGGATCCGATCTTCGGATCCTAATGTCGAACCTTTGAGAGTCCCATATTAAAATACATGCACTTCCTTTCCCATTCTTAATGACAACATGATTAGCATCATTAGCTTTCATTCGTATAATTATATCCAATGCATACATATACACATATACATGTTCCATTTCATCCATACATATATATTGGATCCCAATACGTTCATACATACCATTCTATCCACACACATATATGCAAATTTTATACATCCACACCTACTTACATATAGATGACTCATTTGATTAACCCTTAGGAGTCAGTTGGCTATTTTAGTCAAAACCCTGATTCGTGCTATTTAAGTCAACACACTGACTCGGTTGAATATCCCATCATATGAACTACCACATTGTTGGTCGATGCCGAGTGGCCCTCGACTTCCTGTTTTTCCCACCACTTAGATTCAAGTATAGTTATACTACACTTGATCTGTTACTACATTCCATACCTTGATTCCATTATTATGTACTCAACCTTCCATGATTCCCATACATCTTGCATATATTTATATATACACATTCATTAACATATGCGGAGTTAAAGTCGGGAATCACTTACCTCGATCCCGCCATGTTCACACTAGCTTCCTTGCCTTCATCCATCTTGACATGATCTCTATTCTTTCATGTCATCGTGGTAACCACGTTATTAGCATACACGTGCATTCATAATAACAATCGTTCCAATTCATATCTTACATTGACTTTCATTAGTCAAGTTCTAACAAACACAGGTCATAGATTAACATTCACATCATTCCAAATCCACACAATTCAACATATCATCATGTATAAGATGTAATGATCTAGCATGCATCATATGTGATCAAAAAATTTGTAAACTCACAAAAATTTCTATATGACCTAAAACAAGCCCCCATAGAATGGTACATGGAGCTAACACAATTTTTCCTCACATGCAGTTTCTGCAAGTAGATAGTCGATGCATCTCTTTTCGTTTTCAATCATGATGGCATTCATGTTACATCAATGTTTATGTCAATGACATAGTTCTCACCGGGAATAATTCGGACTTCATCACACACTTCATTAATACCCTAGCCAAATGTTTCTCCATTGAGGATCTAGGTCTTCTTCACCATTTGCTCTATTTCCACAGATTGTTTCTTTCCCAACATCGTCACATCCAAGACCTTTTATCCCGATTCCATATATATGGATGATGCAAAGTAGGTGACAACCCCATTAAACTCTTAAATTGTACTCACCTAATGGATGGAACCTGAACCGTTGATCCTATACTTGACTTGAAATTGGTGGGACAATTGTAATATCTAGCATTTACAAGACTGGATGTGACTTTTTCTATGAATCGGCTCCATAGTTTATGCATTTACCGTCTTAAACTCAATGGAAAACCTTAAAAAGAGTTCTTTGGTAGTTAAAGGGTACAATTCACCGTGGTTTATTTCTTAGAAAGGATTAATCTCTTGATCTCAAAGCCTTTTCGGACTCGGATTATAGAGGGGTCTCTAATGGTGGTCGGTCCACAACAACCTATATTTTACACCTTGGATCAAACATTATATCATGGTGATCGACACGACAAAACATGTTCCTAGATTCTCCACTAAAGCCGAGTACAAGGCGCTTGCTAATGCCATGACTGAGGTTACTTGGGTTCTTACCAAACGTTCTTGGCTTGACTTCCTCTTAGCCTCCTACTCTGTTTTGTGACAATACAAGAGCTACATATCTAAGTGCTAATCCGGTCTATCATTCCCAGATGTAGTTGCTTTAGACTATCCCTTTGTTTGTGAACAAGTTCAAGATGGTTCTCTAAGGGATATCAACTCAACGGGCCAGCTGATTCTCTCACTAAGCAGCTTACTATTTTCTTAAAACTTCGCTCCAAGATTGGAGTCTCCAATTAATCATCCATCTTGCGGGAGCGTATTACAACCAAATCAACTCCCACAAATCAGCCCGCTGGTTTCAATACTCATAGAGTCAAAGGCTGTTAATATTCATAGCAAAAAAAATCAATTAGTATGATTTTTTATTGAGTGTGCCTATTGGCACACTAAAGTGCCTATTGGCACACCAAACCCTAGCAAAATTAGGGTTTATCTACGCTGCGTATTGGTCAATACGCAGCGTATAGGGTTAACCCTATACGCTGCGTAAAGATCAATACACCGCGTAGATAGACCATAGATCTCAGTGCCTGATAACCAATCATTGCACAGAAAACAAGGATTATATACGTTGCGTATTGGTCAATACGCAGCGTATATAAAGCAGCTGCTTATTTTGGGTCATTTTGGTAGGTTTGATGTGTCAAATTTTTGCCAGGTTTGTATACGCTGCGTATAGGTCCGCAGCGTATACAAACCTGGCAAAAATTTGACACTTCAAACCTACCAAAATGACCCCAAATTTGCAACTGTTTTATATACGCTGCGTAGCGGGTAACAATTACGTAACCATACTTCTTTCCCGTTTCTTGTACCCAATTCTTCAAATCAGTTAGAGACATGAAACGCTAAAAAAAAGTTACGTTAATATTTAGTCATTTTATGAAACTCATACTTCAGGGACTAATATGGTCATTATTGAAACTATTTTAGCTGAATGTTTTAGCCAGGTTAACTTTCATATAAAGATTTCTTCTTTAAACACAAACTCAGTTAGCATACTTAACTGAACAGTACAGGGACCATTTTTGTCAATTTTCGAAACCTTAGGGACCATTTTTGTAATACCTGGAAACATCAGGGACCATTTTTGTAAATTTATGAAACTTCAAGGACCGTTTATGTAAATTTTCAAAACTTCAGGGACCATTTGTGTAAAAATTGAAACTTCAGGGACCAAATTGTAAATATATCAAAAATCTGTAAAAAAGGGGATCTTCTTTAAAGAACCGGCCCTTGCAAGGATCGAACTCGTGACCTATCGTTTGTAACCGCAACGTCTTAACCAGTTTATCCTCTGTCCAGAGCTGTTAGAATATGAAACTTTAATTCTTATATACACTAGTTAGCTTATACGCTGCGTATTGACCTATACGCAGCGTATATAAACACTTTACTTTATATACGTTGCGTATAGGTCAATACGCAGCGTATATAACCTTCTGAATTTTATTTCCACACAGAATATGTTAAATAACCTGTTATATATAAACTTCCAGAACTTTATCTATACAACAGAACAAGTTATATAACCTTTCAGAATATACAAGAGTTTGATATATAGAATAAAAGTTTGTGCATGCATACATAACAAAATGATAAAATACTACTACTGCTGCTGCTGCTCCTGCTGCTGCTGATGCTGATCCCATTCCGCATCCGTAATGAAGGGTAGTGGAGGTAACCCGTCATGCTGTCGGTGCTGCTGCAGCGCCGCAGCCACCCACTCCAACAGATAATTGTTCCTTTCAGCTAACCGAAGCTGCCGCTGATGTGATGGGTCAGGACCGGGCCAAACATGGCGTGGGAAATGAGGCGCCCCTGGTGGTCCACGCGGTGGTGGTGGCTGCGGAATGACGACGGCCGGCTCATACGGCTCCGGCGGCTCCGGATCGTGCGGGGGATAATACGGAGGGAACTCTTCCGGCAGCTGTTCAAGCTGATATTGCGTGCCGTCCAGCTTCTTAAACCGCTTCCCGTCTGGGAAGTCTTTGGTAACGTGCATTCCGGATATAACGTTCTTCCCCATCCGCTTCGGCTGTGCCGGCGGGCCTACATTGTCGCGGTCAGTCTCCGGATGATAGCCCAACGAAAGGGCTATCCTAGTCACGTAGGCGCCGCCGAATAACTGTCTGCGCTCCTGTCGATGATGCGCGGAAGCGAAGTATTACACAAACCCGTGGGCGAGAGCGCACGGCCTCTTGTATAAGAGGCAATATAAGAAAAATAAATCACCACTAGTGCACCACTCCCGGCTTTTGTTTCGAGCAGTGATCGAAGTGGAAATCATTTTGTGCAAATACCTGCACAAAAGGAAACCAGTCAGTAAATAATAATCAGACGACATCGACTAAGATCGTCGTTAAATAATATTTTTTTATTATTTAGTCGACGTCGTCCGTAAGGCGCGTACGGGCCTAACGAGCGTCGAAACTAAGTTCGTCGTTAAAGTATAAAACGACGAACTTAGTTTCGACGCTCGTTAGGCCCGTACGCGCCTTACGGACGACGTCGACTAAATAATATTTTTTTATTATTTTGTCGACGTCGTCCGTAAGGCGCGTACGGGCCTAACGAGCGTCGAAACTAAGTTCGTCGTTAAAATATATATTTTTTTATTAGTTAGTCCATGTCGAACCGTAAGTCGCGTAGGTCTCTAACGAGCGTTGAAATAAGTTCGTCGTTAAAATATAAAACGACGAACTTAGTTTCGACGCTCGTTAGGGACCTATCCGCCTTACGGTTCGACTTCGACAAAATAATTAAAAAAATTCTGTTTAAAAAAAAATAAATCTGTTTAAAAAAATTCTGTTAAAAAAAATTCTGTTTAAAAAAGCAGTTTTCTGTTAAAAAAACAATTTAAGTTTAAAAAAAAATTTCTATTTAAAAAAAACAGTTTTCTGTCGACGCTCGTTAGGGACCTACGCGCCTTACGGTTCGACTTCGACTAAATAATAAAAAAAAATATACATTTTAACGACGAGTGTTTACTGTATTTTAATATAAAATAGTTTTCTGCGATTTCGCAGCCGTTTGCGGCTGCGTTTGCAGCCGTTTAAACACCCGTTTGCGGGTGCATTTCGCAAACGGCTGCGAAATCGCTACCGTTTGCGGCCGCATTTGCAGCCTTAAACGGGCGTTTAAACGGCAGCAAACACAGCCGAAAACGGCTGCGAAATCACTGCCGTTTGGGGTTGCGTTTGCAACCGTTTAAACGCCTGTGCCCAAATAACAGAGCTAACAAGTCAAACAAAGATCAGAATTCACATGAAACACTAATGATTTAAATCTTTCTTTTTTATTGAATAACAATATCGATCACTAACCAAACCCTAACTTACCTAAAAAACATCTAATTTACGGATAAGTGATTTTGTTTCCTAGTGGGATTGGAAGGCCGGCGTCGGGTGTCAAACTCCTCGGGGGCGCTGTTAGTCGGGATGCGGGTTTTATCAGTAGCTTGGCCGTGAAAAGGGCATATTGTGCAGTGGATCTGATGAGCTATCTTCCACATCCGCGGGACCCTCAATGGGAGCTCCTCTTACTGCGCTCTTGCATGGGTGTTGCTAAGTTGTTATTCGGCCTCAGAACGTGCTAACCCACGTTTGTTGGGGAGGCTGTTTCGGTTTTTGACAAAGGCCTTAGGAGAGCTATCGAGGATATTGTGGTTTGCGGGGGTCCATTTTTTGGGGATCTTCAATGGAGGCTTGCATCCCTTCCGACCCGTTTTGGGGGTTTGGGTTTATGTTCGGCTGAGGATGTATCTACGTATGCTTTCGTGGCCTCGAGGGCACAATCTTGGAGTTTGCAGGACCACATTCTTCGGGACTGTGGTATTGTCGGGTTAGATTCTGATTATGTGTGTGCGTTGGATTGCATGCATATGTCCCTTCCGGGTTTCGATCTTGGCGGTTTCTCTAATAAGGACACCGCCCCTCCTAAAGCCCAGAATGCTTTGGCGAGTGCCCTATTTAGTAGAACTGTCCAAAGTTTGGGAGAGAAGTTTAGTCTATCCCCTCGTCAGAAAGCCGTGTTCGATTGTCTCCGGGCTCCTCATGCTCAGGATTTCCTGACAGTCATCCCCATTGAAGGACTAGGCCAACACATGTCGGCAGTGGAATACCGGGCAATTCTTAAGTACCGGCTAATGATCCCTCTGTTTCCGGTTGATGAGCCTTGCCCAGTTTGCCGCAAGGTTTGTTTAGATACTTTTGGCGAGCATGCGGTGCATTGTAAGGAGTTGCCTAGTTTTAAATACAGACATGATTTGGTAAAGGATATTCTGTTTGATGTTTTAAAGCGGGCGGGTATTTTGTCGAAAAAGGAGGCTCCGGTGAACTTTCTGACGGATCCGCTTGATGGGAGGTCTACTCTTCGACCAGCTGATATTCTTGTGTTTGGGTGGGCCAGGGGAAAACACGCTTGTGTGGACCTTACAGGAGTGTCCCCTCTTGTTGGGCTCAGGGATAATGGGTTTGCTGCTGGCCAAGCTGCGTTGAAAGCGGAATCAAGCAAAGTCGCTAAACACGAGAAGGCTTGTTTAGAGAATCAACATGTGTTTATCCCTTTCGCTTTTGATACATTTGGTTCCCTAGCCCCAGAGGCTGTGGAATTTCTAAACAGGGTCCAACAGGTTGTGAATAGTAATCTCTCAACCTTTAAGGGTCGTTTCGTCTTTAGTAGGATTGGTTTTGCAATTCAAAAGGGGGTTGCGGCGCAGCTTGTTGCCCGTTTACCTGCCACTTGTTTGTAATTTGCTAATTTGGAATAATATTACTTCAATGAAATATTAAATACTGATTTTGTTATTAATTTATAGATGCATCGAGTATCCTGATGAATATTTAAAGTCAATTTGTGTGACATCAGGTCACTATGATGGAGCGACTATAGTGATGTCAATATGTTTTGTGACAAACCAGAACCGTTACGGACCGTTTGGTACAAATAATGGAACTGTTTATACAAATGATGGCAACGGGGGGATGATTGTGGGATTTCATGGGCGTGCTAAGAAATACCTTGATGCCATTGGAGTTTATGTAATGCCTGAATCACTTGCATTATTTAAAGACAAACTCATGCTTCAGGTTCATTCTCTAGTCTCTAAAAGTCACTTTTTGGTCTTTATGTTCTGGTCTTTGGTGTTAAATATTCTATTTGTAACATATATTTTGAGTTTTAAATGTTTTTATTTAAACATTCCACTACAGCCATGTTCTAGTATGTCACAGAAAACATTTTCGAGGGACGCAGGCCCATGGGGAGCAGGTGGAGGTAAACCGTGGGACGATGGAGTTTTCTCAACTATCAAACAAGTGCATGTTCATGAAGGAGAGCTTAATGTGATTTATGCTCTTCAGTTTGTGTGTGCATAACACATCGTTTTTTTTTTCATTTCACTTATCTATTGATTCATCTATAAATTAATAACAAAATCATGACTTTAGAGAGTTCAGTGGCTAAACCCTAACAAGTCAAACAAATCAACACTAATCAAAGCTTAACCAAACCCTAATTTACGAAAGTTGAATGACTAACCAAACCCTAACTAACCTAAAAAACATCTAATTTACGGATAAAATACAAAAAAAAAAAAATCAAAATTACTTAAATAGGTTGAGTAAATGCCTGTTTTATACTTCGAATTCGTGTCGTATACGGTCGATTTTGTCAGTTGCCTTCGTATGCTCTCGGCTTTGTGTGTTTTGAAGATTTGCGGAAGAACAGAGCTGCGTAGGTATTTCCCTGATTTAAATCAGTACCTCTACGCAGCGTAGAGAGCCCTACGAAGCGTATAAGAATAATAAGTTTACCATTTTACCCTTCTGTTTGGGGCAATACGAAGCTGCCAATAAGGGTAAAAAGGTCATTTACCATTCCTATAAACGAAGCGTATGGATCTCTACGCTGCGTATTATCATTATTATTATTATTATTGTTATTGTTAATATTATTATTATTATTATTATTATTATTATTATTATTATTATTATTGTTATTATTATTATTATTCTCCTGAAATTTACAGACGTTGCGTAGAGCTCCCTACGCAGCGTATACAAAGGTTGTAAAACGACCTTTTTACCCTTACAATTGGCCTCGTATTGCCCAAACACAAGGACAAAATAGTAATTTAACATATATAGGTTTTGAAATTTTGGTTTGGGGGGAAATTGTCCGCCTTTTACATACGCTGCGTATGGATCCATACGCTGCGTATAACAATGCTCATTTTACTCTTTTGCCCTTGTGTTGAGGCAATACGAAGCCAAAAACAGGGGCTTTTTTGTCCTTTGAACCACATACGCTGCGTAGGGATCCCTACGCAACGTATATAAAGTTCCATTTTTTTAATTTTTTTTGTGTTTTCCTTTGATAAATAATACAAAAATTATGAATTATAAAAATTAAAAATGATACAAACTTTATAAATTAAAAAAATTCTACAATTTACAAAAATACAAGTTTCCGGTTAATCTTCGATATCATTTATACTCGGTTCTCTGTCTTTGTCTGCGTTAGGATTGATTAACTCGTAGTAGTGCTGTAACCGCGGTCTATACATTTCTTCCCACTGTTCCGCAGCTATTGAATGATGTGTCGACCACAACGGGGTCGTTAAAGGCATGGGGTAGTCTCCTTCCAACTTAGCATGTATGAAGTGTCCCCCATCAACATGTACGAGCGTTATCGCATGAGGTCGTGGATCTAGTGGAGCATCCGTTAATGGGAAGATGGTAGTGCTCCATTCGATGCTTAGCATGTGGACGACAATATTATACCTTTGCGCTACGAGAAGCCCTACCTGGGGCATTTCCATCCAGTGACTTGGACCGCACGCTTTCAATGAATGCCATTCGATGCTCTTACGTATTCGTTTAAAGTCTCCTTTGTTATATGTTTCGAATACATGCTTCCAACGCGCCTCGTTATGGTCAATATCCAGTAGTAAATCTCTTCGAATATTGGGCCATGCGTGTTCCAGAAAACCTATTCCGACAGCCACATACCTGTACCCACAATGACCGTCTGGGGTCACATCTTGTATACGCGATATATAAGAGTGAAACTCTGATGGAATTTGATCCTTAAACCTCTCAATGCTTAACAAGTGCTCGCCCCCCTTCATTAATGGAAAACCCTTATCATCCCGCGTCTCCTTCTTTTTATAACTCGTTGAACTGTTTCGTTGCATTTTAGGTTTTTCAGACTTTATAACCGAACCAGTTCCACGAGAGCCCTCTGACGGTACATATGAGCTGTGTCGGGGTAAATCGTACCTATGTTTGGGGGAAGCGGTATATACGTTGCTGTCCTCGCTATAGGAGCTGTATCTCGCAGCTTCGTCTAACCTCGCAGCTTCATCTAGCCTTTCTTGTACTTTCTTTGATGTAGGCCGACCGCGAGTATTTTGCTGGACGATCGGTGGTTTCTTGGTTGACGATCTCGGGGTGAAGACCGCTTTTATCTTTGAAAGCAAACTCTTTTGCTGAACGGGGGACTGCGCCTCTAAATGTTGCCACACATTATTTAGCTCTGCTACAACATCGACCTCCTCGTCTACCAGTTTACACGGGAGCAAGTCAAGCTTACGCCAGAATACATCTATGTCGTCGAGTTGTATCATACGCCCTGCACAGTTAAGTTAATACGGTGTGAGAAACAACTAAATCGTACAAAATAACAAAAGGTTGGTAGTTTTAATATTTTTTACCTGTACATTTGTAGTTTTCCAGCCTACAAGCACACGGCAATCCATTGCTAAGCCACATATGGCAACCACATGATGCTTTAAGTTTCCGCAACACCTCCATCTTCCTCAGTAGCTCTTTTGCCAGCAAATCAAGTGCTTCATGGGAAACCTTTCCACGTAGGTTGTCCAACATTCGGTGTCTGTGGTGGTTCATCTTTTTTTCGATGCTCTCAGTGAAACTTTTTTGTATTTCATCGTACTGAGTTTCAACTATATCAATGACGCATCTTGCTATTCGCTCCAATGAACTCCCGCGCGTAATGTATCTTTTTAAATTTGCGTGCTGGTTCTCAACTCTGTTGGTGGTGCGCTGACCAAAGTTGCGACACTTATCGGTCCACGCATAAACGAACATTTCTTTATAGTCTTTGAGCCAGTTTTCGTAGACGTAATCATAGACACCTGCAAAAATAAAATAATGAAATGTAAAAGCGTGTGTAAAATATAATAGATTGTTGAAGGAACACTTACTTTCTCGGTTGGCAACCACGAGTCGGTTATACATTTTCTCCAAGTTGTACTTGTACATGGGCTCTGATGAAGATTCGCACAATCTCCGCCAGTACGACATAAATTTCCCCCAATCTTCTTTATCGAACCCTTTCTTGCACTGTCTAGCTATATTTTGTTGGATGTGAAAGTGGCATAGAAGCCTGGTTGCGTTCGGGAATACTTTAGAACACGCGTTAATTAGGGCAAGCTCCCTATCCGTGACTATCACACGCGGCATCATACATTCATGCAATATTGACTTGATCCGCTCAAGCACCCACACGTAGTTACCCCTTCGTTCTTTACAAATAACGGCATGTGCGATATAAAAAGACTTGCTGGTCGACGTCATACCCACAACCTGGACAAATGGCATGTTGTAGAGGTTTGTTTTGTAGGTCGCGTCGATCAACATCACGTGCGGGAATGCACGCCACATAGTAATTGAATAAGGATGAACAAAGAAAATCTCTGTTACGACTTCTGTTTTGGGATCCTGTCGGGTGTCGTAAATGAATCGGTGGTCATGCAGCAGGCTTTCCAGTGCCTGAATAGGATTCTTTCCGTCCATTATTGTCGCTCTAATTTTTTGTACCGCATTTTGCACATCTTTCTGAACGTGCAGGCTGTCGGGGAACTGCTTTCTTAGGGTTTGAAATATGATACGTGGCTCCATGTTTTGAGCAGTTAGCTGCTCCACTAGCTTGTATTCGGCTTTAGTAAATCTTCGCACAAAAGCGTGGCCCAACAGACTCGTCGTAGGTTCGTGGTTATGGTTCGCACAGTCCACTTTTAACTCCCACGTGTCATTCGTCACGTCCCGGATGGCGAGTAATGAAAATGGGCAACCGATTTTTTTGCTACCTGCTTTCCTAACTGTTGCTTTACTACGGTGCTCACCACTACGGTCGCACACAAGCCATACCATCCCAGTAGTACCGCCAATATTTTTTGATCGGCGGGTAACAATTACGTAACCATACTCCTTTCCCGTTTCTTGTACCCAATTCTTCAAATCAGTTAGAGACATGAAACGCTAAAAAAAAAGTTACGTTAATAATAATAATAATAATAATTATTTTAATTATAATATAAATGAAACTCATACTAATAATAATAATAATAACAATAACAATAACAATAATAATAATAATAATATTAACAATAATAACAATAATAATAATAACAATAATAACAATAACAATAATAACAACAACAATAATAATAATAATAATAATAATAATAATAATAATAACAATAATAATAATAATAACAATAATAATAATAATAACAATAATAATAATAATTATTATTATTTAAAAAAATCGGTAATAATAAAAATAATAACAATAACAATAATAACAATAATAATAATAATCGGTAATAATAATAATAATAATAACAATAATAACAATAATAACAATAATAACAATAATAACAATAATAATAATAATAACAATAATAATAATAACAATAATAACAATAATAATAATAATAATAATAATAATAATAATAATAACAATAATAACAATAATAATAATAATAATAATAATAATAATTATTATTATTATTATTATTATTATTATTATTATTATTATTATTATTATTTTAATGTGATACCTCATTTATTTGAAACGGATTAGCCGGGGTATATGGTTCATAAAGTGATGTATCGTATCCACTGTATCCACCTTCACCCACGTATCCACTGTAACCACCTTCACCCCCATATCTATCGTATCCACTGTATCCACCTTCACCCCCGTATCCACTGTAACCACCTTCACCCCCGTATCCACCTTCACCACCGTATCCACTGTAACTTCCGTATCCACCTTCATCCCCGGATACGATTGTTGCGTCGGGTAATATGGTTCATCAACAGGTGCATTCTCAGCACCGTATCCACTTTGTTGCACGTACGGAGATTCATACCCGTATCCGTAATCTGGATACACTTGATGCGCCGGGTAATTTGGTTCATCAATAGGTGGAGTGGGAGTCCTGTTCAAGTCTGGCAACTGTGTTTTTTGATTAACAGGGACTCCAGACACAACCTCCTCCTCCTCATTGGCAGCATTTGCTCCCCATGTGTCGTTAGAATAGCGATTACCGAAATAATTCTCGTTCCAAAATGATGACATTTTAACAAGATTGAACAAAAAACGGAACAAACGATTTTGGTTTGGGATGTAAATTCTCTACTGAAGAATAATATGAAACACAGAAGAGAAGAATAGATGAAGTTTTGTGCGAAGATGAAACACAGAAGGCAGAGCTAAGTAGACTTTCAAATTTACTTCAATACGCAGCGTATAGCTCTCTACTCCCCATATTACTTTATTCACGTGCCTAGACAACATCGTATCAGTGTCAAATCAGTCTGACATACGCTGGGTATTGATCAATACGCAGCGTATAGGGTTACCAGTATACGATGCGTATTGATCAATACGTAGCGTATGTCAGACTGATTTGACATGGTACTAGGTTTGACTGTCTGGTCGTGTACCTGCCCCTTACATACGCTGCGTATTGACCTCTATGCAGCGTATGTAAACCCTAAGTGTGCAGATAGGCAAACTGAGTGTGCAGATAGTGAGCATACACGTGCATTCATAGTAACAATCGTTCCAATTCATATCTTAGATTGACTTTCATTAGTCAAGTTCTAACAAACACAAGTCATAGATTAACATTCACATCATTCCAAATCCACACAATTCAACATATCATCATGTATAAGATGTAATGATCTAGCATGCATCATATGAGATCAAAAAATTTGTAAACTCACAAAAATTTCTATATGACCTAAAACAAGCCCCAACAGAATGGTACATTGAGCTAACACAATTTTTCCTCACATGCAGTTTCTGCAAGTAGATAGTCGATGCATCTCTTTTCGTTTTCAATCATGATGGCATTCATGTTACATCAATGTTTATGTCAATGACATAGTTCTCACCGGGAATAATTCGGACTTCATCACACACTTCATTAATACCCTAGCCAAATGTTTCTCCATTGAGGATCTAGGTCTTCTTCACCATTTGCTCTATTTCCACAGATTGTTTCTTTCCCAACATTGTCACATCCAAGACCTTTTATCCCGATTCCATATATATGGATGATGCAAAGTAGGTGACAACCCCATTAAACTCTTAAATTGTACTCACCTAATGGATGGAACCTGAACCGTTGATCCTATACTTGACTTGAAATTGGTGGGACAATTGTAATATCTAGCATTTACAAGACTGGATGTGACTTTTTCTATGAATCGGCTCCATAGTTTATGCATTTACCGTCTTAAACTCAATGGAAAACCTTAAAAAGAGTTCTTTGGTAGTTAAAGGGTACAATTCACCGTGGTTTATTTCTTAGAAAGGATTAATCTCTTGATCTCAAAGCCTTTTCGGACTCGGATTATAGAGGGGTCTCTAATGGTGGTCGGTCCACAACAACCTATATTTTACACCTTGGATCAAACATTATATCATGGTGATCGACACGACAAAACATGTTCCTAGATTCTCCACTAAAGCCGAGTACAAGGCGCTTGCTAATGCCATGACTGAGGTTACTTGGGTTCTTACCAAACGTTCTTGGCTTGACTTCCTCTTAGCCTCCTACTCTGTTTTGTGACAATACAAGAGCTACATATCTAAGTGCTAATCCGGTCTATCATTCCCAGATGTAGTTTCTTTAGACTATCCCTTTGTTTGTGAACAAGTTCAAGATGGTTCTCTAAGGGATATCAACTCAACGGGCCAGCTGATGCTCTCACTAAGCAGCTTACTATTTTCTTAAAACTTCGCTCCAAGATTGGAGTCTCCAATTAATCATCCATCTTGCGGGAGCGTATTACAACCAAATCAACTCCCACAAATCAGCCCGCTGGTTTCAATACTCATAGAGTCAAAGGCTGTTAATATTCATAGCAAAAAAAAATCAATTAATATGATTTTTTATTTCTTACGTAGTTTAACTCCCTAATTATTTTGATTCTATATTTCTGTATTATGGCTATAAAGTTGTGCAGTATCTGTTATGAATATATTAAGCTTTTACATATTCTCCAATACCATCATAAAAGAGAATATGAGCTGACTGAGGTTGAGAAGATTTAGCATCATCCTTAATAACCAAGTGGATTCTAGACACAATGTCTACTCTTCTTATAACAGCTACAAGGAAAAAAACAATATATGTTCTTGTAAAATCACATGGAAAAATAGATCTTGACTTGCCGATCAAGTTAACATATTACAACTCAAGATTAGAAGAAATAAAACCTTATATATATAAAGGGGTTAACTTATTCTACAAAGGTTCCTAAAAATAAGAAGTGTACAAAGACACAATGGAAGGCACATGATCATACAATGTTGAGCAAAATATAACACAATGCTGAAAAATATAACAATTTGTCTAGGACAAAAAAGACACAATGAGTTGCAAAAAAAGACACAATGACGCAAATATAGGAAAGAAAAAATGATAAATAAAAGACACAATGATAATAAACAAAAATTCTAAAATCTACAACCTATAAATCCAAAAGTAAAAACCTAAAATCTCACATCGTAGAGTTCGATGAGACGAGACGGTTTTAATGCCGCTTGAATGATGTCAAGCAGAGTCCGTTTGATACTGTTTGTACGACTTATTTTTAGAAGCCTTTGTATTGGATCATAAACCATATAAAAATAATTTATTTTCCATAGATATTCATTCTGTAAGGTCTCCTACCCAAGGATCACACTCAAAGAACAATCACCAGGTGTGCGGAATCCACATAGCAACCACTACCGTAGAGTATTGGATCAAGAAACAATAGAAGGAGAATGATGAAGATGATGAATGACGTCACACACAGTAGCCGTCAATGCACACACAGTGTTAATGATTAGGGTTTGCTTGAGAAACAAACTTTCCACAAAAGAAATCTCCGCATATAACATTTCACTAAAGAGTATATATACAAGGAGAAATCCTGACTACAAAAGAAGGGCCCAAAACCCAAAACATACAAATCCTGACTAAACAAAACCTTAAATTCGGACCATACATAACAAGTTATGACCAATCTTGAACTTTATATAGATTACACAAAAGACCCTTAAACTATGAGAGCTTGCACTTATCACCCAAAGTGCATTTACACATTCCATAGTATAATCCCTCTTATAGATCTCTATAATCCTGCTTTCCTCAATGAGATTTACTAGTAACGACAAACTTCCCGTGTTTGTGTTTATCTGATGCTTTTCCGAAGAACTTTGGAACTTCTAACCAAGTCTTCGGACGTCTTAGATCTGCAATGGAGTTTTGAATCAATGAAACCACAAACAAATGTTGTCTAGGTGTACCAACAAAGTGTTTTTAGCTCAACCTAGTCTAATTTCGACCCATTTAATTATGATTTGGTCGATTTGGACTGTGTTTTATCTCAACTTAGTAAAATGGGTCTACTTAATATTTTATATGAAAGAAAGGGTCAAATAGCGATCAAATGAGTTAAAGTTTCCCAAAGATTCCTTTTAATGCATAGAACTTCATAAATCATTTTATTTGAAGATTTAGATGAATACTATTGTAATTATATTACCTTTGTATGATAACTAACACATTACATGTTGAACAAAACAGAACGTGTTAGTGAGTCGAACCAACCCGACACAAGTTGAACTAAAAATAACATATTTCCACTTGAATTCATTTTGAGCCATTACCCATTCCACCCCCATCTTGTCACTTTAACATTGTAAATAAACTGATTAAACACAAACAGTTAACGAATAGGCTTTTTGTTGGTGTTCGTATAATTATATTCCTTTATGTTTATTTGTTAACATTCTAAACAAACATAAAGGAACACAAAAAAATATAAAGGAACACAAAAAAAAAAAAAAATCCTAATTGAAAAGTCAAAAGTGAATTAGGAATTAGTGGATTACGCAATGGCCAAGGCTTGGTTCTAACAGGGTTAATGTTAGTGGGGCAGTTAATATCACTAATAACTAATAAATAAATTTAAACAGATATGTAAATGAACCTTAATGCACGAACATAAAAAACGTTTAACGAACATAAATGAACTTTCATGATGTAAATGATCGAGAATGAAACATGTGTTTATATTTGTTCGTTTAATCAAATGAACAAAATCAAATTTTCATGTTCGTTTGTTTATTAGATAAATGAACTTCTTGTCGAACGGTTTAATGAATGTTCAGTTCGTTTACCAATATTGTTTCTTTAATTCATATTCAAAAAATATTTATTGTTGTACAAAAATTGAGGCTTGAAAGAAAATACAGTAAACTCATTCTACCAGGTCTCTGGTCTATCAAAAAGAAATATACTAATGCTTTCTTAAAAAATCAAAAATCAATGCTATCAGCACCAAGTTAAAAAAATGACAATGTTCAAAATTATAATCTTACTTGTATTTTCTCTTTCTTGAGCAGTTCTCCCTTGGGTTTGCTTGAAAGTATTGCAGAAACATGTTCTTAGCATCATCATCCTCCCATCTTAAATTGTCCCACCACTTGATCTCACCTCTAATCTCTTTCAAACTGCTTATATTAGAGATGGACAGAGGAAGTTCCTGCAACTCAGGACAACAAGAAACTTCAATCCGCTGCAATGCTGGACAAACTGATGTACCAACACAGATTGACCTCAAATTGGCCATGTTGTGTATCTCTAAGACTCTCAAACTAGGAAGAGTTTCTTCATGGTCACCTGAATCAATGATACATGACACGTTTTCACAACCACTTGCCTTAATTTCTTCGAGATTTTGAACATGACAAAGCATTGCATGAGATACCACTCCTTTTAACATCGGACAATCTGATACTTGAATCGTCTTCAGATTTCTGAAGCATTTTCCTCTAGACATTGTTCCCTCAAAAATTATCTCTAACTTTTGCAAATGATCAAGAACCAAGTGCTGTAGATTTAGAAACATTCCCGGGGAATTTCTTTTATTGCTTATTAAATGTGTTACAACATCACAATGCGACAAATTTAGTGATGTTAAGGATGATAGGCTAAGCCAATGTCTTTGGCTCATGCCTACACATGCTAACATATCAAGCGAACCTGTCTTGTGTAACAAATCATTAAGATCTTCTTGCAGGAAATTAATTCCTCTAAGAACCAACTGTTTTTCGTTGTGTTTGGCAACATGATGGTGTGAGTCATGGCTCCCTAGACTAATCTGGATATCAAATCTTGTTAATTTTTTAAGCCAAGAAGAAGCAAACTTAAGAAACTCGACCGAGTCCAGCCTTATGTGAAGAGATGATAGCTGGTCCAGTCGTAATAACTCATCCAATGTTGTTCCTTGATCTGCTGCACGGCGATTCCAATTAAAAGCACTACAAGACATATTAAGAGTCTCAAGACTTAACAATCCTGATATGCTTCCTGTTCTTATTCTCGCTAAAAAGTGTGTGCATGACAAATCTAATTCTTTTAAACTCTTCAGACTTCCTAACCACTCAGGAAGAGCCTTTATTCGTGTTCCAGAAAGGTCTAGAACTACAAGTTTACCAAGAGATACAAGAGGAGGTAGCTCTTCTATAGGACAGTCTCTCAAAAAGAGAGAACGCAACTCACTCAGGCAACGAAAAGATGGTGGCAAAAACGTAATTTGAGTTTTGCTTAAATTTAGAACTCTTATATACTTATGTTTGTGAAAGAACTCATCTGGGATTTTCTTTATAGGATTATCTTGGAGAAACAGGACAGTTAGCTGAGAAAATTTAGGAAAAGTTTGCAAGTTTTTGATATTGCAGCATATGAAAGAAACTCTTTTAGATGACTTATTTGGTATCTTATAGGATGGAGGGTTGGATTGTGAATGAAATCCCAATAGTTTTTCTCTCTGAGACAGACGAATGGCTAGCTCACGAAAAATAACATGCATTTTCACGGTTCCTTCTGCTGCATCTAGATATAGTCCCAAGTACTCCAAACTTTTAATTAAAGCAAGCCCATACTTAAAAGCTTCCTCTACAGTTAGGTTTTCAATGATTAAACCATCAGACACCCAACATTGGATAAGTTCTCCAACATTTATTGAAAAGCTTTCTGGGTATAACGAACAATAAAGAAAGCATTGCTTTAGATCCTTACTTGGTAAGGAATAATAACTCAGTGCCAGATGTTGAAAGACTTCTTGCTCGATGTAACTGAACAAACGTGATGAGCACCGCCAAGTACGATGTGCATTTTGCCACAACTCTATTAGTGATACTCCCCTCATAGAGTTTCCAAGAGTCTTGATGGCCAATGGCAGCCCATGGCAACTAGCAGCCATTTTTCTTGCTAGAGATTCTATCCCATCTGAATGTACCACAGGTCCAACACTCTCAACAAAAAGTTTCCAAGCATCTTCTTCATTCATAAGATCTGGCCGAAAAGAAAGATTAACGGCCATGTGCTTGCATACATCAAGAGATCGTGTGGTTATAAGGACCTTGCAGCATGGATCCCTAGATGGAATACCTACAGCATCAAGATCTATATTTTCCCATACATCATCAAGAATCAAGAGGATCTTCGTTCTCAGCTTCAGTCTTTCAAGAATTCCGCTAGCTATACTGTGAGTTGTGTCACCTGCTTCCACTTTTAGATGAATTCTCTTGGCAATCTGAGACTGGATTGTGCTCAAATCCAATGATCTGGAACCTTGAACCCAGATGACAATATCAAAAGAATTTGGAGAGTTGATGCGCAGCGTATTGTTCAAGTTCATGGCCAAAGTCGTTTTCCCTATGCCACCCTCTCCACAGACAGCAACCCTTCTAATATCATCCCTGTTCAGGATTTCCAAAAGCCGCATCATTTCTGACGCTGCCACTTGCCCCACAAGAGGTGGCACTACCATTTCCACCACTGAATTTATTGGAGAGCTTCTTTCACGGGAAACGATTTCAAAATCAGTGGAATTCAGCTCTTTCACCAGATCGAGTTTCTTTGCCACTGTCCAGGACTGGCGGTACTGGTGTGTCATCTTGTCAGCCATCTCTAGCAGTGGCTTTACATCATCTGCTTCTCGAGAAACCTTCATCAACCATTCATTTACTTGCGGTTTTGGAGTTTTTCCTTCCTTTTTGGCTAAGGTGACATCTTTTTCGACAGATGTCTTTTTTTTCATGAGCTTTGCAAACTGGTCCCTGAGTTCAACAATATTTTCTTCATATTTGCAAAGAGTCGTAATTCTTGACCAAGTGAACTTAAACACTGTTTTAGCGCCATCAATGACAGCAGAACCTATAGCTTCCATCTTTTTTGTGAGAACAAAGGATGGAATTGGATGTCAAGCAACTTAACTTTGCTTGTGGCCATAATCAAGCCTTAAAAACATGGAACACATCGTTCCAATTTCTATGTCATTTTGTTCTGATTCTAAATTACAAAAAATTGTGGCTTTCCATCCCGGAGTATTAGAAATTCTTAGGAAGTAACTAACTGCTAAGGAGCTTTGGAAAACCCAACACTTGTTTCATTCAGATCTTTCCTAAACGATAGATATTAGAGAGAATATATTTGGCCTATTCCATGCATCCACCAACAAGAATTCAACTATACAAGAAACATGAACCCCCAACTCTCACGAATCCTACGAAGGCAAAACAATCCATACAGAAATCTAAAACTTAACATAGGTCAAAAATCTGAAAATAGCGATACAAATTCCATTGATTACAAAAGAGTCCAAGGATTGTATTCAGTCGATTGTAGCATTGAAATTAACCAAAAAAAAAAAAAAATTGAAAACGAAATGAACTGAAAGCATAATGCATTTCAGAAAGAAAATCTGACCATTACTGGTTGCATTATCCACTCAAATATCACCACAACTGCTGGGAGCTGTTTATTAAATCCAATAGTATCTTGTAACCGTTACACAAACCCTATAAATAATCCTTCTAGAAGTTTAGGGGTTCTCTCACTTTACTCAACATTATCATGTGATTTATCGCAAAACCTAACTCTTAATTCCACTCACTGAACCTTCATTCATTCTCAATACTGATTATGGTAAACCTCGCTTATCTTACTAAGGAGAAGAATCATCCTCAATTGTAAAACATCATTTATCTCATCGACAGGGGCGAAGTATAGTGGGTGCACGGGGGTGCACCCGCCCACCCCAATGTTTCGGTTAGAAGTGTATAAGTTCTGATTTTTCGTCTGAAAATTTTAAAATTTTATAGGATCGCCCCCCGATTATTTTTCCTAAATTGTATATCCTAAATATTTATAAACTTTGTATATAAATGATGGGTAGTTTGGTAAATATACACTTTGTTTTATTTGGAAGTATTATTATTATTTGACCCGACTTGAATCGAATAGCCAACCCGACCCGAAACATAACGATAGGAAAATATTTTTGGGTCCCATCACTTTACGCCCCCTCGAAACTTTTGGTCAAGCTCCGCCACTGCTCATTGAGAACTCTTCATTTCACCATGCACCTACAATCAACACAATAATTTATAAAACCACACTTAATGAGTTCTGGCCATCTATAAAACTTACTCATGATGATAAAGGGAAAGTGCGGACCATCACAGCAACTATGGGTGAAAGAAAAATAGCTATTACTCCTGAGGTTATATCAATCAAACTCCAACTGGGAGATGCTGAAGGGGTTGATAAACTTTCTAAAATAGAGATGGATTTGGAGTTTATTGAACAGGGGTACTATGGTGAGACCAAGTATGCTACCTATGAGAAGAAAAACTGTGCTCCTGGCCTTAAATATCAATTTCATACTCTCATGCAATGCTTCTCTGGTAAAGGTAAATCTGGTTCTTGGAATGAGGTTCCACAGTCAACTCAATTCATTGCTTATTCAATTTTGACTGAATCTAAATTTAATCTTGCAAATCATTTTTAAGGAACTTTGTTCAAATGTCACCTCTACAATAAAAAATACAAGATTTTTGTTTTTGAAGTCTAAAAAAGGGGTGTGATCCTTCCCATAGAATCTCTTTCTGAGCAAAACATAAAGGAAGAAGCAACTGAGCCTGTGTAAGGAAATAATCTTGCACTGCCAGCAGTTGAGGCATAACAACCACCTGAGCCCACTGCTCTTACTGACCAAAGGGAACAACCCATCCCTGAGGAACCCACAACAAAAATCACCAAAATGAGTAAGAAGTCTTCAGCACAAAAGACTTCTAAATCCTCTCATTCGAAAATCCAAAGCCACTTTTTCAAAAAGAACCAAAAGAAAGACTACTCAGGAAGTTGAGATACTTGAGAGTCGGGCTGAAACACAAATTCAGCAAGAGACTGTGGTTACATCTTCACCACGATCTCTAGTACCTCCAACCAGCCAAACCAAACAAACCAGTAGTTTTAGAAAGAGACTCATGGAGGCACATCTTCTTGTGTACCATGAAAATGGCACATCTCAACCACAAGTCACAGAGATGCAACACAGAACGAAGCACTGGTACTAAAGGAATCTAGCTCTCACCCACATGAGGAAGAGGCTCATCCCACTCGGGTAAATCCATCCTAATGTGGTGATTGCAGAGGTGGCTTCCACCATTCTTGCTAAACCCATTGGTTTACAAGAAGGCAGTGGAAACATCCTTAAGACCACTATGCAGGCAACATCAGCTGAACTTCTCCATGCCTCTGAAGTACTGGAAGGAGAAACTACTGGAAGTCCCTAGTACCAGGACAAAGGGGCATCGAGAAGTGTTCTTGTGTCTGAAAAGCCACAAACACCAACTGATATAAACACCTCTGGTAGGAGAGCAGATGAGTCCATTAAATTGGATGATGCCCAATACCATCGATTTGTAGAGTTGACAAAACACCTGGGTGCTGCGGTCTCCAAACTCAAGGAGTTGGTCACCAAAATGCCCCATGCTAAAGTCCAGCTTAAACTAGAATATGCCTAAAAGTTGGCTTCCTCACAAAAGGAGCTTACATCCATACTTAACACCCCAACTCCACAAAAGTCACCAGCCACAGAAAGCCAAATTGTTGGTGAGGTTAAAACCACCTCATCATTGCCAGCAAGGGAGCTCCACAATGCCCTCCAACATATAATCGCACCTATGTTTCAATCATATCTAGCTATCTTTGATACCAAAATTTTTGGCTCTTGTACCCCCATACCATGGTTAAATATTTTATGCAAAGGCAGGAAACTGCTAATACCAAAAAGGAGGAGAAACCTGGCATGATTCAAACAGGAGTTGCAGCTGCTAAGAAATGAGCTGAGGAAGCAAGAGCCATTGCTATGATAGAAAAACAAAAAGGGCCAGATGTTAAAGATATTGATCTTATTGAACGAGTTGATGAATTTAAAAGAAATCAAAGAGGGTTAAGTGCTGCAATGGTCAAAACACAGATAGAAAGACAAAGAGCTAAAGAAAAAGCTGCAAGAACATATAAAATCATCACTAAGACAGTCAAAGCTGATATGAGACCTCCAACTGTTATTCACAGATAAAAACACTTGCAAAACTAGAAGCTAAGAAAAGACAACCTCCTCAGGGCCAACCAGTAGTTTTAGTTGCCTAAGGACAAACAGTTGGAGTGAAAACTTAAACAACTGGTCTCGGTCAAACTACTGATACTTCATCAACTCCATCTTATACAACAAGATCATCAACCCTAAAGGAATAGTCTACTACTAAAACTATTGGTAAGCAAACGGGTGCAAAACCAACGGTTCAAGAGAAACCAACACTTCCTTCCTAAGGAATTAATAACCCAATCTTCAAGAAAGAGGAAGTTGATTTTACAAGATGATCCAGAAGAAAATCTAGTAGTTTCCGAAATAGCCGAGGATCCTCCACTTTCACCATAATTTATCCTATCATTAAAAGAGTTGTCACTACTCCAAATAGATAAAAACTTGAACTATCTTGAGAATGTAAAGAACTTGGAAGATGAGGCTATTCAAGAATTTACTGCAAATCAACTAAAGATGACAAAAAGAAAGGCTCAGTACATCATGGAAAGAAGAATGATGGAAGTCAGAGCTTATGAACAACTTATGTTTGAAGAATCTCAAAGGCTCTCACAAATTACTCCTTTCAAAGATCCAACAGTTACAAAATCATCAGAAGAAGAATGTATTGACCGGCTTAAGAGGAATGCTCCTTATCCAGTTAAGCATTTTTAGATCTTCAACTACTGAAGTCTTCAAAATTTGATGAGTGAAGTGGAAAGGGTCAAAAGGATGATTGCAAATCCAAAAATCAAAGTTACATCCTCAAACTAGAAGACATGATGGAAGAGAAAACCAGTACGAGAATCAACATCTACAATGCTCAGAACGAAACAAGAGCTCATTCAAGCTGAATGTACACAAAAGAATTCTATCCTAAGATTGAAAAAGTCCACTCTTTTAAAAGAATACAAAAAACTTTTAAGATGCGAAAGAAAAGTCTAGAGAAATTTCCTAGACGACTTAATTGGAAGAATACAAAGATCTACGTTTGGTTATGTAAGATCTGCTGATGATGAAAGCCAATACCCAAGCGAAATTATCTCTCTTCCTAATGGAATAAGTTTGATTATAACTCAATGTCCAGAACTTTCCTCTCTTGAAAGTTATCCAAACAATCACCTAAGCTACTGGAACAAAAAACTGCTGCCCTAAAGATACAAGACAACAAGTACAAATGGTGGAATGAAAAGCATTGGGTCAACTAGTCAATAGTCAAAGTCAACAAAGTGAAGAGGGAAGACCAGAAGACCAAGTCAACAAGTCAAAGAAAGACTAGAAGTACAGAAGTACTAGATTCGAAAAGTGATGGATTCTACCGGTAGTTTTGGAATCCAAGTTGTTTACTTGTATTTTACGGCAGTTTTTATTTTAGTGGTTTATTTCCTAATTGTCTAGCAGTTTTGCACAACTACTGACAGTTACACATTTAATGGGTTGTTTTGGGTCGCTTCCATGGTGATGTCACAAGCAGTTCTCTCCTCTATAAATGGTTCAGTCTGTAATATCTGTAATATGAAAACATAACTCTAAGAGCTGAAAAGCAAAGGAACTTTGCCGCAGCCCCCGACCCCTACCCCGGGAGCGGGCGCCGTGAGGGCAGTATCAGTGGTATCGGTGTTTATTAATTTGGCAGCGGATTACATCAGGACCGTAGTTAGGATATATTTTTATCAGATTAAAACACCAAACTTTTTATAATAATAATTTATTGGGATAAAACCCAAGTTCATTTGATAATGCATTTGTAGGGATAAACCCTAATTATTGAAAACAAAAACTTCTTCTTATTTAGGTAACTTTTATAGCCACTTTTCCAAGCCTTCAGTGCTCTAAAGCTGGCTTCTAATGGCGTTCACACTGTGTTACCTGAAACGCGTTTTAAAAACATTTTATCAGCAAGAAATACTGGCGAGTGCATTCCAGTTTAATCAAAACAATTTTTATCACTTTACAGTATTGAGGGCATCCACAATTACATTTGTTTATATCTACTCAATTACTTATTCAGTACTGTCAACCTGACCTGTTGGTCATATTACCCATTGGCTAACTCTTTGTCCAATGGTAACGTCTTTCATATTTTGTATACAAAACCCCCAACATACCGGCAATAATTGTAGAATCACAAATACTCAATTACTGTTAAGTGTAAATTAAAACATTTGAGGTTTTGGTAAAACATTTTGACTGACAATGTTGGTGCACCTTTTTGTGTCTGTAACTAGTCTTTAGTAGCGTTGTATTTAGTACGGTCTTTTATGTA
Source organism: Helianthus tuberosus (assembly GCA_030545235.1). Lineage (NCBI taxonomy): Eukaryota > Viridiplantae > Streptophyta > Magnoliopsida > Asterales > Asteraceae > Helianthus > Helianthus tuberosus. Next base: position 42,885,080 of record CM060411.1, on the reverse strand, counting down.
TTATCGAGTATGTATTCGTCGTCGACCAAGTCGGATATCCTCCTATCCACTTGTGTCCGACTATTTTGTCTCTGTTTGTTATGTAATGTTTACGAACAATGCATGTTGCATGTAAGGGTATAAATGTCTTTACTTATGTGTTTAGAAGTTGTTTGCTGCAACTGTCTGTTTGTAGCAAACATTACAACTTGTGCAGCCTTCGACGAAACCCCTAGGTTTCATCGAACACATCATGACGAAACTCCCCTATGACCATAACTGAAGGTTTCGTCGTGAACAATGACGAAACCCCCAGGTTTCGTCGTCTGCTGGGCTTAGTCAGGCCCAATGTCTGGCCCAATGGTGTTTCGTCGAGCCCACATATGGTTTCGTCGAGGTTAGGGCCCAGGCTGCTATATAAACACTTTCTAGTTTCACTTTGAAACTAGATGAGAGCATACCCTGAGAGTTATTCTGTAAAACTGTGTGTGTATCAGTTGTTCTTGGTTCTCATCCCATTTAATCTATAGATTGCGTTTCATTGGTTATACCGCGTGTGTTATTAACTGTGTTTGATTTGGCATCGTTAAGGGGATTCCGCACCCGTGACATTGTTTGTTATAAACAAGGGTTTGGTTTTCGTTATCGATCCTCAGATTTCGGGACCTACAAGTGGTATCAGAGCATTGGCTGTTATCCTTGTTTAAAATCAAACATAGTTGGATTTTTTTTAAGTATTGGAAACTGTTGTTTATGATTTTCTGGAAATCTTGTTCTTGAAAAACTCATATTTTCTGGAAAAAGTGCTTAAAAACTGTTTGTATCTTGCTTATTTGCCAAAGTTTTGTTAAAAACCTTTGTTACATTGCTTGTTCATAAGATACAAACTGGGTTTTTCAGTAAAAGTTTGTGCGGATTCGCGTTTTGGAAAATTGTTCTGGTGACCGGAAGTTCATATTATCTGGGTTGTATCTTCATATCTTCATAAAACAATCAAACTGTTCTTGTGATATTCCTTGAATTTGACTTAAAAGAAATTGATAAAAGTTTTAAATTGATTAAATATTATTCACCCATACTATTAGGTGAATCAGGCATGTTGTGTGTTGAAAATTTTGTACTATGTCAGTAAAGAGATAAGATTTAAGTTGAAAAATTTTACCAACTCTCACCCACTTGTCTGAACCTTATCCCGACAAATCATTACCCAACGAAACCCTTTTGAGTTTCGTCACAAGGACTTTCGACGAAACTCTTACAGTTTCATCATAATCACCTCGACGAAACCCCCTAGTTTTCGTCAAAATCACTTCGACGAAACCTCAGAGTTTCGTAGAAGGAGTTTCGTCGAGATCTGCTGTCAATTTTAAACAGAGGACTTGCAAAAGTGTTCTAACTTTGTGTTTTCAAGTGTGTAATCAGGTACAGTTCTTCTGATATCAAATATGAGTAGTACAAGTCCGTGGGATTGGAGTACGGACCCACGACCAGGTCAAAATCAGACTTCGATGGCGGCAATGTTAATGAATTCCGTGCTTCAACAACAACAACAATCAATAAGTGCAAGTCAATGGGCATTGGTGTCGAATCAAAATCAAAGCATTCAAAATCTATTGCTTAGTGAGAGTGAGACGGGTAGCAACAATCGCCCGCCAAAGTTAAATCACATGAATGACTATCCATCATGGAAGGGTCATTTCCATAATTACGTTCAAGGGCAAAACACAGAATTATGGACGTGTTTCACCTCTGCATATAATCAAGCTCTTGAAGAAGCAGGATCAAATGCAACAACTTTCAATAATATGCAAGAATCCGAGAAAAAGGCATATGATCTGGAGAAGAAGGCATATGCTATTCTCACTCAAGCACTTCACAAAGACATCTATCATCAATTCTCTTATTATATGAACACGGAAGCTTTATGGGATGCATTGGTAGCGAGAGGAGAAGGAAATGCAGCTACTAGAAAGACACGCCATGATTTATTGAAGAAAGAGTTTGAATCATTTCAATTCTTGGATAATGAAACCCTAAATGATATGACTTCTCGTTTTTATCATTTGATTAGTGAAATGAGTTCTTATAACGTTAATGCAACTCATCAGGAAATGATTGCACGGTTTGTTGATGCTCTACCTCCTAAGTGGAGTCCATTCATTGAGCTTCTAAAGCATACGGGCGCTCTGGATACAGCCAATGTCACTCTCTATGAATTCATTCAGAAGTTGGAGCACAAGAACGAAGAGGAAATTCGGAAAGCTAAAAGGATTGCACCTCCTCAAAACACAGAAATGTATTTGCCTGGTTTTGGTCCTTCAGCTAGTTCTAGTTCCATTCAGCAACCGAAGCTTCAAACGGCGTTTATGTCTAATACAAGCTCATCTCCGTTTGCACAGTTCAATCAAAGTGCTTATCTTTCACAATCCTAACCTCCACCTCAAGTTACCACTACTCAACAACAGTTCAATTAAAGTGCTTATCTTTCACAATCTCCACCTCCACCTCAAGTTACCACTACTCAACCATAGTTCAATCAAAGTGCTTATCTTTCACAATCACAACCCCAACCCCAACCTCAAGCCCAACCACAACAACAACAAGCACATTATACCAACAATCCTTCACCCCAAAACACCAACACTGTCAGAGTTGATACTTCGAACCTCTCAAAAGTTAGCATTGAAGTAGCAAAGGAGCATATGGAACTCATTAATACAATGGTCAGTGCATACTGCGGATTGGTTGCAGGTCAAATTGGAAACATCAATATGACCAACGAAGATTATCAACAAATCAACCGTGATGAAATGGAGTTGATGGATATAAAATGGGCGTTTGCGAGTGCTGTTAGAAGGGCGAAGGACTTTATGGTTCGAACAGGGAGAAGTTCTTTGGAAAGTAAACAGGATACGAAGTACGGATTTGATAAAGAAGCGGTTACATGTTTCAATTGTGGTGAAAAGGGGCACTTCAAACGTGAGTGCACCCGACCAAGCAAACAAGGCAATCAGAACCCATTCAGAAAACAGACGAGTACTTCCAATGTCAATAGCAATCAAGACAATCATGAAAGAAGGATGGTAGCGGTGAACAACAATCAGAACCAGAACCAGTCTGGACCATCAAACACCAATCGAGCATTGACCGTTCAAGCTGATGAAGGGTGTAATTGGTCTGTACAACTTAGAGAAGGTGATCAAGAAGGAGGAGGAACAGCGTGTTATGCAAAGATCATCAATCACATCAAGCACGTTCACAAGGAAGAATTTTCTGAAAGTGACGACAGTTCGGGTTATACCGGGAGTTCTGATCAAGAAAGTTCTAATTCGGGTGGTTATAATTCTGAATCTGATGTGAAGGAAGAAGCAAGTTCAGATATTGATGATCTATTGACTGAAGCAGAGGAGTTGAAGGGTCAGAAATCTGTTCTGATCAAGAAGGCTGCTGTAGCATCCAAAGAAATGGAGAAATTCTTCTCTGAAGACGGATCTTTTTCTTATCAGACTGCCTTTATGGAAAATGTCTCGGCCTCTACGAGTCAGGTAAAATCTGAAACTCCTGCTCCTAGTGTTTGTAATGTTTGTGCTGATTGGAATCTTGAATCTGAAAAGGTTCATAGTCATAATCAAAGTTTGGTTATTGAGTTGTCTAAGTGTAAGGAGGAAAATATGGCTCTAGCTAGAAATGAAAAGGATTTTAAATCTGTGATTGAAACCCTAAAGAAAAGTGTTTCCAAGCTAACAAAAACTGTTTTCAATAAGCAAATTGGTATTAACAATTACATTAATATCATCGAGGAAACGAGAAAGGAGCTAGCCGTTGCCAAATGCGAACATGATGCAATCAAGCTCAAATTGGAGAGTTATTCTAACTCCCGATATGTGCTCGATCATATCATTGATGCTCAACAACTCAAAGGTAACAAGAAAGGCATAGGGTATAAGAAGTGTCCGCCCCCTTTAAGACATAATTATACTCATATGCCTGATGAAGAAGAAATGCCACGGTTTGAGCCCAGTGTGCCTCTTGATTATGAGGAAATTACTACTGGCCTAGGGTTCAAATCGGACAGTTCTTCAAGTACATCATCTGAGCAAACAAAAACTTCAACATCTACGAAACAAAGTCCTCCAATCATTGAGGACTATGAGTCGTCTGATGACGAATCAGAATCAGATATGAGTGATCAGGATAAATCACTTGACAAGATGAAAGGAGTAGAAGTTCCAATTGAGAATCATATTCTTTGTGATCCTCCTACTCCTGCTGTTCAACCAATTGTCAAACAAGTGATAGATCCTGTCAAGAATGACAAGAAATCTGTGTTTGCCGTTAAAAGTAATTCCGTGTTGTACACTTTGGTTGGTGATTCTAAAATCTATTCAGATCACGATTTTCCAATTAAAAATGTCAATCCTTCTTCGATTGATAAAGTTTTTGAAGCTAATACAAACAAGTTTTTGGGAAAGACAATTCCAGGAGTCATTGTAACTCAATGTGACCAAATTCCAAAAGCTGAAATCAGGAAACAATTTGGAAATCAAAAATCACAAAAAAAGCAACAACCTATTGCTGCTAAGGGTAAACAACCAGAAAAGCGAGCTCAAAAGCCTAATGTTTCTCAATCTCAATTTGAAACAAAAGGAGCTCGTTATCAGAAGAAAAACAGTAATGTCAAATTTGTAGAATCGAATGGTACGGATAAAATTGAGACTTTTGAAAACAAATCAAATACCGATTTTGTACAACAAGTCAAGATTTTAAAACGTAATAGCCAAAACAATTACACTCAACATATAAACGGGTGGGATGAAAAAGCAAGTACCTCGGGTTCTACGGGTTCCACATCTGTTTGTAGATCAGATTCTCCTAAGTTTGTGGAAAGGAGAACATGTTTTAAGTGTGGGGAGTTTGGACACATCATTAAAAATTGTCCAAACACTCCCAAGGATAAATTTATTGAGAAAGCACCACCTGAAAAGGTTCACCCTCAACGTCGTCCCGTTTCACCAAAACATGATAAAAGAACTGTTAAGGAACAAGAAACGAAGCAACGACGTCAAAACGTCAAAGCTGTTGAAAAGGCTTTAAAATCTGAAGTCAAAACGGTCAACAGGGAACCAAGTTCTTCACAATTTTTAAAACCAGAAGTTTTAGAATGTTCATAAAAATATTTCTGGTAAAGCAAATCAAACTTGGAAACCTAAAACGGGTGAAAATTCAGGGGGAGGTGTTGTGTTACAAAATCATCAAGAAATCGAGATCATCTTTCGTGATGCTCAGGGATGACCCAAGACCACTAAGGCTTGGGTCCCCATCCTCAACTGATCATTGATGATGTGTGCAGGGTGTTCCAGGAGGAACTATTAATAGTCATTGGATTGTTGATAGTGGAGCATCTAGGCACATGACAGGCGACTTACGGCTTCTATATGACGTGAGAAATATTAGAGGAGGCTATGTCGCGTTTGCTGGAGACAAAGGCGGATACATCACTGGAGAGGGAATGATCTCCAATGGTGTTGTATGTTTCGATAAGATCAATTATGTTCATCAAATTGATCATAATCTTCTCAGTGTTTCGCAGATCTGCGATAAAAAATTCACCGTGCATCTTGATGATGCCGGTTGTTATGTGCTGAAACCTGGTTTCAAAATTCCAGAAGAATGGATTCTCTTATCGGCTCCAAGAGTTAATGATCTTTATATTCTTGATATGAGCCAAGCGATTACGACTTCTGCACAAGTCACATGTTTTGTCTCGAAAGCCATGGAGAAGGAGTCTATATCTTGGCATAGAAGAATGGGGCACATTCACTTAAGAAAAATGAACCATTTGGTGAAAAACAATCTTGTGAATGGTGTGCCTGTGAGAAATTTTCATCTACAAGATATCTGTGTTTCGTGCCAGAAAGGGAAACAAACGAAGAAGTCTCACCCTCTGAAGAAAATCAACACTGTTAGCATGCCTCTCGAACGTCTTCATATGGACCTCTTTGGACCTATAAGACACAAGACAACATTCGGGGATGCTTATTGTTTAGTGGTTACTGATGATTATTTTAGATTTTCTTGGGTATCTTTTATGGCACACAAGAGTGATACTCCTGGAATCCTCAAGGATCTTCTTACAATGTTGGAAAATCTCTACATGTTGAAAGTTAAGAGGATCAGAAGCGACAATGGAACTGAGTTCAAGAACCGTGTGATGGATGAGTTCTGTAATTCTAAGGGCATTCTTCATGAATACAGTTCCACAACAAAACGGTGTCGCGGAGAGGAAGAATCGGACGGTAATTGAAACTGCAAGAACGATGTTGGTAGAGTCGGAGCTTCCTGTTCAGTTCTGGGGGGGAGGCTGTGTTGACTGCTTGCTACACTTTAAACCGGGCTCTTACAGTTAAGAGACATGGCAAGACTTGTTTCGAACTTCTAAAGAAAGGAAACCGGATCTTTCATTTCTAGAACCTTTTGGCGGTCCATGCACTATGATTGAGCCGGATGGAAAGTTTGGCGCGAAAGCTATCGAGGGTTTCTTCCTTGGATATGCTACTCCAAATTTTCGCGTATGGAATCTGGCTACCAAAAAGATTGAGCTATGGAGTGAAGTAAGGGTTCAAAGGTATACAAGTCATGTTAGGGCTCCGGGTGATCCTTGGATGTTCGACTACGATGGGCTATTCGACTCCTTTAATCTGCCAACCTTTGACGAAGATTCTGCAGCTGCTAGAATGTTATTTGATAGTGACAACGCTGCTAGCTCGCCATTGGTTAGACCTGTTATTGTTAACCCCAAGGTTCTAATTCGGTTAACAACACATTTCAAAATGAGGTATTTGAAGATGCTACTGAGTACAATGAGTCATCAGAAGATGATGAATATCTTGATGCTACTGAAGGCACTTCAGCTCCAGTTGCTCCTGTTCAAGGTATTTCTGTTGAAACTCCTCATGTGCAGGATGTTGATACTGCTGAAGGATATGCATCCACTTCTACGCATATTCCAGGTGTGGAGTTGGTTGTTGATCTTAATATTAACAATTTGGGTGTTAATGCTCATGTTCCTGAAAATCCTGAAATGAGGATTCACGATACCCATCCACAGCAGAATATCATAGGAGATGTCCAACACGGAGTGCAGACGCGTAATCAGCTGAGAAACAACCAGAGTGCTGGTTTGTATTCAGCCATTAGAGAATCTGGTCTTCAAAATGATTGGTCCTTCGCGTGTTACATTTAACAAGAAGAACTGAAATCTTGGAAAGAAGCCTTAAAGGATAATTCTTGGGTTGAAGCAATGCAAGAGGAACTACAACAGTTCCAGAAACTGGGTGTTTGGAGACTTGTTGAAAAACCCGACAACTACAAGAATATTGGCACCCGTTGGGTTTACAAGTGCAAAAAGGATGATCGTGGAGTGGTCATTCGCAACAAGGCGAGATTGGTTGTTCAGGGCTTTCATCAAATTGAAGGCATTGATTACAACGAGGTTTATGCACCAGTTGCTCGTCTGGAGGCTATTCGGATCTTTCTAGCTTATGCTTCTTTTAAAGGATTCAAAGTCTATCAGATGGACGTCAAAAGCGCATTCTTGCATGGTATTGTTGAAGAAGAGGTATATGTCGAACAACCTCCAGGTTTCGAAGATCCTATCCATCCCGATCGGGTTTGGTTGCTCAACAAAGCTCTCTACGGGTTACATCAAGCACCGAGGGCTTGGTATGCAACCTTATCTACTTATCTGCTGGAGAACGGTTTTCGCCGAGGTCTTATCGACTGTACTCTTTTCATCAAGGAACAGGATGGAGATCTTTTGTTGGTACAGGTATACGTTGATGATATCATTTTTGGTTCTACTAACGATACTTTGTGCAGGCAATTTGAACGTGTTATGCAGGAGAAGTTCGAAATGAGCGCAATGGGAGAGATGAATTTCTTTTCAAGTTCAACAAACTAAGTCTGGGATATTCATCAATCAGACTAAATATGTTGGTGACATCTTGAGCCGATTCCAGATGTCTGAAGCAACGCCCATTGGTACCCCACTTCCGACTAATCACTGGATTACTCCGGACTTGAAGGGTGAAAGTGTCAACTCTTCTTATTATCGCGCTATGATCGGATCTCTCATGTATCTCACATCATCGAGGCCTGATATCATGTATCCAACGTGCCTGCTTGCAAGATATCAAGCTAACCCAAAAGCATCTCATCTTGGAGCTGTTAAAAGGATTTTTCGCTATCTGAAGGGTTGCCCGGACACCGGTCTATGGTACCCTAAGGATGATAGTTTTGACTTGGTTGCTTTTAGTGATTCAGATTTCGGCGGATGCAAAATAGATGGGAAATCCACAACGGCTGGATGTCAATTCTTAGGAAGTCGCTTAGTCATGTGGCAGTGCAAGAAGCAAACTTGTGTCGCTACATCAACTTGTGAAGCTGAGTACATTGCTACCTCAAGTTGTTGCTCTCAAGTTCTGTGGATTCAGCAACAAATGCGCGACTACGGTTTTGAATTCCTATCTTCCTATATTTTTGTTGATAATAATGCTGCTTTATCTATCACTAGAAATCCTGTCCAACACTCCAAGACCAAGCACATCGAAATTAAGTATCACTTCATACGTGATTGTTTTGACAAAAGATTAATCGATGTTGTTAAAATCCACACTGATGAACAGCGTGCTGACCTGTTTATAAAAGCTTTTGACAAATCTCGTTTTGACTATCTTTTATTGGTCAATGGTATTAAAGTGAAACAAGAGTAAACTTCTGTCGGCTGATCGTGTTTGTAAATATTTTCTTAAGCGTAAAAAAAATCCAAAAAGATTTTCATTTTACTTATCTTTTCGCATTTTAGGGGGAGAAATTTCAGAAAATACAAAAACATGTGAAAAACTAAAAAATCCAAAAATATGTCGTTTACTTTCTGTCTTTAAGTTTGAAAAATCAAAAATTCAAAAACAATAGAAAACCAAAAATGAGTTTCTTGGAGAAAAGAAGGGAAAGTGATGATATACACTGGTGTTGTCTGTCAATATGGTCAAAAGAAAAAGAAAAAAAAATTGAAAAATGATAAGTAGCTTTACTAACGATGTATCGTTAGGCTCACAATCAGACTAAAATGTGCAGGATGATATAAACCTAACAGACTTCAAGTTAGGTGGGAACCATTCATTGGCATATGGTCTTGGTACCGAAATTTCGTTTGATTGATTGCCGAGGTTCTGAGATATTCGGTCTTTATGTTGTTTATCATCTGGGTATCATGGTTGTTTCTTATAACCGAAAAATAACGGAGACGAAGTCTAGATCTTCCATGGTACCATACATACGTGTACATATTGCATTCGACCTCAATAAGTGATCAATAATCACATGTCCGTACAAACAAGTGATAATATATCACATTTTTTCGGGAGTCAAGTTCGTCTCTCTGCTGTACTATGTACTGACCTGTTCATGGACTTGCTCATGTGCCCTCATGCATCTGAAAATCAAGTTCCTCATCAATAAGTGATTCTATCACATAGGGCTTGTTTTCAAAACAAATAAGTGAGTTTCTTACATCTTTTATACGGTCAAACGGATGATAAGCAGTATACTCACCGGTAAGATGAACTCTAGTGCATACCTTGATACGGGAATGTGTCGTGAGTGGATGTACACCGACAAGTAAGTATAACTCTTACCGTAAATCATATCTCCTAATTATGATTACATCTGATAAGTTGAGCTTAGGTGGACAACAATATCGATAATTGTGGTAAAATACTTATCTAAAGCTTTAAACAGAAATCAGAAACCGTTTTGACAAAGACCGTAAGCTGGTAATGATTCTCTTACCTTGAAACTCGCAAAAAGATTGTTCATTGTACAAACTCTTCATGTTATTGTCTTTCGTTAGTTTACTGCAATTTAATTTGTGTTGTAGTGTAAGTTGCAAATCTTGTTTTGTTAGCCGATGGTTGGTATCTCGAAGTTTTCTGCCGGAAGCCTGAAACCTACTTCATAACACGTCCTTGCATTTGAAAACTCAATCAGAATTGAAATGTGTTCAATTAAACAAAATTTGTGCACTGTGCAAAAATTTTCAACACTTAGTGAATTTTTAAAAATGGTGTCGACGAAAGCCTACATGGTCGACGAAACCCCTCTTATGTCGACGAAACCCTATGATAAAAGTCAATGTTTTTCAACTTGGTCAACTTTGGTCAAACCTGATTTGGTGTTCGATGAAATCCCCACGTTTCGTCGAGGTAACGACGAAACCCCCTGGCCCAGTTATGTTTCGTCGTGGGCTAAACGTTTAGGCCTAGTCCAAGCCCAACAAGGGAGTTTCGTCGAGCCCCCCTAGAGTTTCGTCGAAGTGAGAGTTTCGCCGAGGTAAGTCGGTGTATAAAAGGGGTCCCAGGTAAATTATTGTTCACTTTTTCAAACCATATCCTGTTTCTCCTTCTTCATCACTCAACCGCCATACCCATTCACCGACGCCATACCCCCCCCCCCCATTTTCGTTATCATTTTTCCTGAAAATCGAGGTATACAAAAGAGATTTTTACATGTTTTCGATATTTAGGATTGTCCTGATTTTGCTTGAATATGTTTCGAAACCCACGGAGACCCCCTTTTCTTGATGTATTCATGATATAATCCTAATTGTTTGTGTTGGTTATTGATAAAAACTGATAGACCTAAGTTTATGCTTTGATTTGTTTCTGATTTGGGTTTGGGTTTCATGTAACACAAAACAGGGGATGTATGTTTGTTCGTTGTTTAGGTGGTTTCGGTGGGTTTTTGGTCAAAAATCAGGTTTACATTGCAAATGGGTTTGTTTCATGATTGGTTTGGGTTAACAAAAGGGCGTAGATGTCTGTGTGTGTGGATTGTTTCTTCAAATTACCATAAATGGCGAAACCCCCAATTTACAAAACCCTAACTATTCAAAAACCCCCAAATCAATGTAACCCCTTTACGACGTAACCCCCCTTGAAATGGATCCAGTTTCATCGAAGTACTGTCGACGAAACTCTGATGGTCAACGGTCAACTCTGACTTTAGTTGACCAAGGGAGTTTCATCGTACATAAGGGAGTTTCGTCGTGATTACAGAGTTTCGTCGTCCATGCCTTAGTAAAATTTTATGTTTGGTGTTTGTTAACAGAAGATGTGTAATTATGTGTCAAATGTCCATTTGATGTTATATCTTGTACATACACATGTCCAATACACATACTGTATCTCAGTTACTTATTGTGGACTTTTTAAGTTTCAGATGGCACCAAAAGAAGGAAAACGTAAGAAACCGACTAAGAAGGAAAACAAGTCGGAAGAGGAGATAATGTCGGAAAAGCGTCATAATCAAATTGCTTTTCTGGATCCCGAGGAAAAGATCGCTGAACTGAAAGATATCACTAAATGGATCAGGGAGTCGCGGATCAATCATGCTGCTACATTCTCAACGACTGTGTTCAAATCTCTCATTAAAGCCTTCTAGGATTCCGCAAGTTTTGTGCAAGTGGATGGAAAGGAAGTTATTCAGGGTCGTGTGAATGATGTGGATGTTATAGTCTCTCCGGATATCTTGAATGATGTCTTACAGCTGCAAGATCATCCGGATGCTCCATATTATGTACCTATCATGTGTATGCGTGGATGTCTATTACGAATGAAGTGTACAGGCGATATTTTCAGCAATCAAATCAACAAGGGTGATCTGCTGTTGCGCTACAAGTTTCTATTACACGTTCTCATTCAGTGTCTTAGCAATAGACGTGCCGGATACGATATGGCAGGCAATGATCTAGTTGGTCTTATGGTGGCGTTGGTGCTAAACAAACCGTTTAGCATTTCTAAGTACATCTTCGCCAATATGAAGGAAAATATGACGAGGACTGGAAGTAGAATAATCGGGAACAAGTTCTGGATGTATCTGCGGTTCCTTCAAATGATCATGAATGTTCAACATCCTGGTCTTCCTAAAGCCGACAATGACATTCTGAAAATAGAGCCGATGATCTTGAACTCTTTGAAGATAATCAAGAGCTTTGCCACCAAGCGATACAAAGAAAGTGATCCTCCAAGAAAATTAATCGGTGCTCTTGGGAAACCAGATTACGTTGCTCCTGAAGATGATAAATGGCGTCACAATGACAGCCAATCAGATGATGAAGAACCGGAGTTGAATAGAAAAAGTATTGAAAAGTTTGGTCCAGATCCAGTTGATTCTGATATGTCTGAAAGTGACAGTGAAAATGATGGCGATGATGGTGGTGATACAGGTGCCGTTGGTGCATCTAGTACTGGTGCAGCTGGTGGTACATCAGCTGGCGACGAAGAAGAGGATTCTGATTCAGATGATCATCTTATTGAGCCTAGATACGAAATGTATCTTGATGAACATGGTGTTAAAAGATACAGGAGGATTAGACAGGAGAATGACCCAGAATACGTTCCTCCAGATACTGAAGCGGAACGTTTGAAGAAAAAGAAATCGGATGTCCAACAGAAGTAGAAAGCTAGAAGATACTTGGCTACCTCTGCATCCGTTCCTCAAGAGCCTATTCATGAAACTCCAACAGTAACTCCTCAGGCTGTTCCACAAAGATCAATGGCTGCTACAATTAGAGCAACTACTTCTCAGCCTAGTTCTGAACGTCAAAGGATATTCTCGGAAATGTCTCAAGATGAGAAGAACACCTTCCTATTCTCTCAATTTGAAGCGGCTGCAGATCGTATTCAAAGGCAAACTGATTTCATCAGGATCACGAAGAATGATCAGCTCAGTGAACTAGTGGAAATAAATACGTTGAAGTCCACTGTTGAACAACAACAAACTGTTATAGGACGCCAACAAGCTGAGATCGATCAACTTAAAGCTGAAAATGCACGTTTGAAAGCTGCAGACGAAGAGAGAGAGAGAGAGAGAGAGAGAGAGAAGTAGCTCTATACTTCAAAAGTTGGCTGAAGATCTTAAATGAAGGTGTGACTACATGAAAGAGTGGTACGAGTCACGAAATACAACGATAGTTGATGGAGTTAAGAAGATAACTGCTGGCTATGAGTTTCTTCGAAATTAGGTCGTTGCTCTGTGGGATGATCGATGTAAGCAACAAGAAGTAATGAAGAAAAGGGATGATGATCCTGAAGATCAAGGGAATCCTGATCCTTCTACTACATCACAGCAGCCGCCAGCCGCTACATCTTCTGAAATCATTGTTGCTCAGCCGCCAGCGATCGAATCTACTCAAGGAACCTCCTCTGGAACAGTTCAACAGATTGAAGGTACATCTTATGTTCCAAGCAGTGCTATTCTTGCATTGCATGTTATTCATCCAATCACTAGGGAACTACTTGAAGAAGGGGAGATTATATCGGATCTTTCACCTGAGCAGTTACTTGCTCTAAACGCAATGAAAGAGATTGATGATGCTGAGATTGATAAGATACCTAGTGAGCCTGAGACTACTGATGTTTTTGAGGGAAATGAGAAGAAGTCCGCGTATGTGCGTCAAGACGGGACTGAATTCGCTACTTTCGATGAAGAATGGTTACAAGAGAATGTGGATGTCATAGATGAGCATTTAAAGAACCGTGATACTTCTGAAAATGCCACAGATGCGTTCTCCGAATGGCGAAATCAGTTCTTATCAAAGGTTTCCAAGCCTGTGCCAGATGTCGCTCAAGTTGATTACTTACAGTTTGAGAAAGCGAAGCCGAGTGGAAGAATCCTTTGCTGGATGTTCATTAAGGAAATACATTGTGTGGCCATAAAAAGGGAATTCGGTATTCAATACCTCCGATCATTGCTGAGCATACTATCTTTCCTTTTTACAATGTTGCAGCATTGACGAAGATTGAGCTTATTAATCGCTCAAACTTCGAAGGCACAACTTTATTCGAGCAGCTGATAAAGATGAACAAAAAGTCTGGCTGGAAAGATGAATCGTACAAGCCGCAGTTCTCTATCTATCAGCGGATCAAGTTTACTCTTGATCCAGCAACGAACACGGGGCGCTACAAGCTTGTGTATCAGCCCGCGAAAGTTGTAGATAAAATCCCATTAATGCCGATGCAGCAGAACTTTCTCAATGAAATGGCATTATGGTGCTACGACTCAGACACTCATGAAGCGGTGATCGTGTTTAGAGGTGATCGTGAAAATTTCCGAATGTTGGATCCGATGTGGATCGTTAACATGTCCGCATCCAACATCGACAAATTATATCGGCACGACATTTTCTACGAAGATAAGGATGCGCATCAAGCTTTGCGATTCCAGCGCGTCACTTGTTTCTGCTACTACCGAGGAATTCATGCGGGCAGTTCATGGTCCGAACAACACTAAAGATAGAAGATTCGAAGACCGAAGACGAGTAACAGACAAGGGGGAGTTTGTTGGTGCACCTTTTTGTGTCTGTAACTAGTCTTTAGTAGCGTTGTATGTTGTACGGTCTTTTATGTATTATCGAGTATGTATTCGTCGTCGACCAAGTCGGATATCCTCCTATCCACTTGTGTCCGACTATTTTGTCTCTGTTTGTTATGTAATGTTTACGAACAATGCATGTTGCATGTAAGGGTATAAATGTCTTTACTTATGTGTTTAGAAGTTGTTTGCTGCAACTGTCTGTTTGCAGCAAACATTACAACTTGTGCAGCCTTCGACGAAACCCCTAGGTTTCGTCAAACACATCATGACGAAACTCCCCCATGTCCATAACTGAAGGTTTCGTCGTGAACAATGACGAAACCCCCAGGTTTCATCGTCTGCTGGGCTTAGTCAAGCCCAATGTCTGGCCCAATGGTGTTTTGTCGAGCCCACATATGGTTTCGTCGAGGTTAGGGCCCAGGCTGCTATATAAACACTTTCTAGTTTCACTTTGAAACTAGATGAGAGCATACCCTAAGAGTTATTCTGTAAAACTGTGTGTGTATCAGTTGTTCTTGCTTCTCATCCCATTTAATCAATAGATTGCGTTTCATTGGCTATACCGCGTGTGTTATTAACTGTGTTTGATTTGGCATCGTTACGGGGATTCCGCACCCGTGACATTGTTTGTTATAAACAAGGGTTTGGTTTTCGTTATCGATCCTCAGATTTCGGGACCTACACACAAAGTAATATCCAAAAAGGTGGCAAAAAGCAGATGTACTCACATTGTTTATTTAGGTAAAACTAAAGCTTCATGTTCTATCTCTTGGTTATTATCTATTAAAATCCAACAATACACACATGTTAGTAAATAACCCACGTTACATTAACCGTACAACTCGAGACATAATTCCAATGACTGAGTCGGGCAGAGCCGACATGCAATTACGGAATCCTAGATTAATCAAGTGTAACAGGAGAAAGAATTCCAATGACTGAGTCGGGCAGAGCCGACATGCGTTACGGAATCCTAAATCGATCGTGTAGGGTAATAGCAGGGTTATGGTACTTACAACGAGGCAGAGCTTCGCTTTATAGTGGGTATTACGCCCGGGTATAATAATAGCTATTCAGAAGTTTGAGAGAGTTTTCAGAAGTTTAAACGATTTGGAAATGAGCCTAACCACCCCTTTTATTGGCTGATCGTAGGGCGGCTCGCGCCCCGCGACCAACTCAGGGTCAGCCTTCGCGGCCCGCGAGAGAAGTAGGGTAGGCTATAAGCTTGGTGAGTCAACGAATCTAGCTTCGACACGTGTCGTCATTGTGTGACCGGCAAGTCTAAGCCGTCGCGCCCCGCGAGAAACGAAGCAGGTCTGGGTCGCGGCCCGCGAGCGATACTCAAAATTTGCTTTTCTTGTTTTTCACAAGTACAGAGGTATATCGGGCCTGTTTCTCGCGTACTGGGTATATTTTAGGACATTTAAGGATGTCCAAAAATGTTTTTTGGAGGGTTGTTATATCCTCCCCACCTTGTTTTGGATCTCCTCCTCAAGATCTACTGGAACAGGTGTGGGTATTTCCTTTGCATCTCTGACTTGAGTTCCCAAGTGTATTCTGGTCCTCTCTTGGCATCCCATTTCACTTTGACCAGAACTAGTCTCTTGTGTTTGAGGTTCTTGATCTTTCTATCTTCAATTTGAACGGGTTTCTCGATAAACTTAAGTTTCTCATTTACCTCTATGTCCTTAAGAGGTATCACTAATGATTCGTCTGCTAAGCACTTTTTGAGATTGCATACATGAAACACATCACGTATTCCTGCCATTTCCTCTGGCAGTTGTAGCTGATAGGCTACAGGTCCTATTCTTCTAATAATCTCAAAAGGTCCAACATACCTGGGGCTTAGCTTTCCTCTTTTAACAAATCCGACTACTAGTTTCCATGGAGAAACCTTTAATAATACCTTATCTCCTACTTGAAATTCTAAAGGTTTTCGTATGTTATTTGCATAACTCTTTTGACGATCTCGTGCTGCTTTTAGTCTTTTCTTGACTTGAATTATCTTATCTGTCATTTCTTGCACTATCTCTGGTCCAGATAATTGCTTTTCTCCAATTTCTGCCCAAGAGACTAGAGTTCTGCACTTTCGTCCATAAAGTGCTTCAAATGGTGCAGCATTAATGCTAGTATGATCGCTGTTATTGTAGGAAAATTTTATTAATGGTAAATGGTCGTCCCAATTTCCTCCGAAATCAATTACACAGGCTCTAAGCATATCTTCCATCGTCTGAATTGTCCTTTCGCTTTATCCGTCCATCTGTGGATGATAAGCTGTGCTTAGATTTAACCTGGTTCCCATTGCCTTTTGGAAACTTATCAAAAAATGAGAAGTAAAACGGCTATCTCTATCAGATACGATAGATAAAGGAATTCCATGTAATGAAACTATTTCATTTACATAAAGCTTGTCTAACTGTTCCATACTGAAAGTTTCCTTCATGGGTAAGAAATGAGCAGATTTGGTCAATCTGTCTGCAATCACCCAGATTATATCATTTCCTTTTCTTATCTTAGGTAATTTGGTAATAAAGT
Organism: Helianthus tuberosus; assembly: GCA_030545235.1. NCBI lineage: Eukaryota > Viridiplantae > Streptophyta > Magnoliopsida > Asterales > Asteraceae > Helianthus > Helianthus tuberosus. The sequence continues at coordinate 42,868,133 of CM060411.1, read as the reverse complement.
CCATTGTTATCAATTCCCATATCCATATTGGCATCTCTAATTGTTGTAATAATCCTGAGGGTTTCTGATGCTCAGCATTAACTTGTGAATAAGTTAGACATTTAGCAACATAATTTGCTATATCCTTTTTCATTCCTATCCACCAGAAATTCTTTCTTAGATCTTGATACATCTTATCACTTCCGGGATGTATCGTTACTTAGACTTATGAGCTTCTTCTAGAATTCTGTGGCGTAGGTTTCCTTGTTTAGGTATCCACATCCTTTTCTTATGGAACTTCTAAATTCCATCTATTCCTTGTTCTAATTCCTTAATCATTCCTTTTAAATTTTCAGCATCGTCCTTGATTGCTGCTTCTTGTACTTCTCTATTTTGCTCATTTAAATCTACTTGTAGATTTAATCTGAGAGAACGTACTCGTTTCGGCTTTTCATGATACTTTCGACTTAAAGCATCAGCTACTACATTAGCTTTCCCAGCATGATACTGGATATCACAATCATAATCACTAAGGATTTCCATCCAGCATCTTTATCTCATATTTAATTCTTTTTGCCCAAAAATATACCCTAAACTCTAATGATCGGTGAAGACAACAAATTTATTTCCATATAAATAGTGTCTCCAAATCTTAAGGGCAAAAACTATGGCTCCTAATTCTAGATCATGGGTTGTGTAACTCTCTTTAGGTTTCTTAAGTTGTCTAGAGGCATAAGCTATAACCTTTTGATGGTGCATTAACACACATCCATATCCTAACTTAGACGCATCATAATAGACTATTAAGTCTTCAGTTCCTTCTAGTAATGCGAGTATGAGTGCGTTGGTTAATCTTTGTTTAAGAACCTTAAAAGCTTCTTCCTGTTTCGGTCCCCATTCAAACTTAACTGATTTGCAGGTTAGTTTGGTTAATGGAATGGCTATTCTAGAAAAATCTCGAATAAACCGTCTATAATATCCTGCCAGTCCAAGAAAACTCCTTTCTTCCGTTGGTGATTCAGGGACTTTCAACTTAGTAATTGCCTCAATCTTTGTGGGATCCACATTAATTCCTTCATGATTAACCAGATGTCCAAGGAATTGCACTTCTTGTAACCAGAATTCACATTTTGAGAATTTAGCATAAAGCTTCTCTTTTCTCAACATTGTCAGAAGTGTATGCAGATGCGCTGCATGTTCCTCTTTACTCTTAGAGTAAATTAAAATATCATCTTTAAAGACAATTATGAATTTATCCAGGTATGGTTTACATATCATGTTCATCATGTCCATAAATTCAGCTATAAATGCAGCTGGGGTATTGGTTAAACCAAATGGCATGACGGTAAATTCATAATGACCATATCTCGTTCTGAAAGCTGTTTTAGGAATGTCCTCTTCCTGTACTTTCAGTTGATGATATCCTGAGCGTAAGTCGATCTTAGAAAAGAATCGAGATCCTTGAAGTTGATCGAACAGATCATCGATTTTCGGTAGTGGGTACCGATTCTTAATCGTAACCTTGTTCAATTCTCGATAATCAATGCACATACGCATCGATCCGTCTTTCTTCTTAACAAATAACATCAGTACTCCCCACGGTGATGAACTTGGTTGTATAAAACCTTTGTCAAGAAGTTCGACTAATTGTTTCTTCAGTTCATGCATCTCCGTTGGTGCTAATTGATATGGTGCCTTGGCAATCGGTGTCATCCCTGGTATTAGGTGTATTCTAAATTCAACCTCTCTATCAGGCGGTAATCCAGGTAACTATTCTGGAAAGACTGTTGATGCATTATTTTGGTGTCTGTAACTTTTCTTTATGTACGATGTAATTTATACGATCTTTTATATTATCGAGTCTGTAATTCGCCGTCGACCAAGTCGGATATCCTCCTATCCTACTTGTGTTCGACAAAGTTTGTCTTGTCCGTTATGTAAGTTAAATGACAATGCATGTTGCATAATGGTTTGTTATGATATGTTTGTGTTTATAAGTTTGCTGCAAACTGTCAAACAGTTTGCAACACATACAACAGTTGCAGCCTTCGACGAAACCCCAGGTTTCGTCGAGCACTACATGACGAAACCCCAAATGACCAAAACCCCAAGGTTTCGTCGTGATGGATGACGAAACTCCTAGAATTTCGTCATCCAGAAGGTTTCGTCAGGCCCATTAGAGGTTTCGTCAAGCCCAAATGAGGTTTCGTCTGCTGTTGGGCCTGGGCTGCTATATAAACACTTCATGGTTTCACTTTGAAACCATGAGAGCATAACCATTACTAAAAGTCTACTGTCAAACTGTGTGTGTATATCTTTAATCATTGTTCTCATCCCGTTAATCAATTGACTGTGATTCATTGGTTATTTCGTGTTGTTACTATCTATTTTTGGTTTGGCATAGTCACAGGGATTCCGCACTCGTGACCGTGTTTGTGATAAACAATAGATTTGGTTCGTTATCGATCCTCAGAAATCGGGACCTACAAGTGGTATCAGAGCATTGGCTCTTATCCTTGTTTAAAATCAAACATAGTTCGGTTTTCATCAAGTGTTAAATCTGGTTATTGTTGGTTGTTTTTCTGAAAATTGTTCTTGAAAAGTTCATACATTTCTTGAAAAATCTTCTTAAAAATTGTTGATCTTGTTGATTGCTAAAAAGTTTTATCAAAAACCTTGTTAGTTTGATTGTTCACGTGATAAACCGGGTTTTTATTGAAAGTTTTAATCAAATTTCGTGTTTCGGAAAGTTGTTTAGTAACCGGAAAGTCCATAAAATTCTGGGTTATTCTTCATATCTTCAAGAAGTTCATCAGAATCTTCAAAGTGTTCTTGTGATATTCATTGAGTTTACAATTAAAAGGAAATTGAAAAAGAATTAAAATGGATTAAATATTGTCACCATACCTTGGTTGGTGACATAGGCATGTTGTAAGTTGAAATAAGTGTTCTCTGTGTCAGTAAAAGATAAGATTTACTTTGAAAAATCTCACCAACTATTTCACCCACTGTCTGGACCTTATCTCGACGAAAAGTCCAAGCGACGAAACCCCTAAGTTTCGCCATAAGCAACTTCAACGAAACCCCTAAAGTTTTGTCAAATGTACCTCGACGAAACCCCTAGAGTTTCGTCAAAGATTCTTCGACGAAACCTATAGAGTTTCGTGGGAAGCGTTTCGTCATGAAACTTGTCATTTTTAAACAGAGGACCTGCAAAAGTGTTTTAACATTGTGTTTTCAAGTGTGTGATCAGGTATTATCATTCATATATCAAATATGAGTAGTACAAGTCCATGGGATTGGAGTACAGACCCACGACCAGGTCAAGATCAAACCTCGGCAGCCGCGTGGTTAAGGAATGTCATGCCTCCACAATCTATAAGTGCAAGTCAATGGGCATTGGTGTCGAATCAAAATCAAAGCATTCAAAATTTATTGCTTAGTGAGAGTGAGACAGGTAGCAACAATCGCCCGCCAAAGTTGAATCACATGAACGACTATTCATCATGGAAGGGTCGTTTCCATACTTACCTTCTAGGGCAAAACACAGAATTATGGACGTGCTTCACCTCTCCATACAACACAGCCCTCGAAGAAGCAAGTTCAAGTGCGGCGACATTGGCGAATATGCTTGAAAACGACAAGAAAGCATATGATTTAGAGAAGAAGGCGTTTGCTATTCTAACACAAGCTCTTCACAAAGACATCTATCATCAATTCTCTTATTGCACGAGCACAAATGCTTTATGGGATGCATTGGTAGAGAGAGGAGAAGGAAATGCAGCTACTAGAAAGACACACCATGATCTATTGAAGAAAGAGTTTGAATCATTTCAGTTCTTGGAGAATGAAACCCTAAATGGTATGACTACACGTTTTTATCATTTAATTAGTGAAATGTATTCTTATACTATTCTTGAAACTCAACAGGAAATGGTTGCACGGTTTGCTGATGCTCTACCTCTGAAGTGGAGTCCTTTCAATGAACTTTTAAAGCATACGGGCGTCTTGGATGCTGTTAGTATCTACGAGTTCGTTCAAAAGTTAGAGCATAAGCACGAAGAGGAAATTCGGAAAGCTAAAAGGATTGCAGTTCCTCAAAACACAGAAATGTATCTGAATGGTTTTAATCTTTCAGCTAGTTCGAGTTTTGTTCAACAACTGAAGCTTCAGATGGCGTTTATGTCAAATACAAGCTCTTTTCCGTTTCCACAATCAGGTCCACCTCAGGTTTTCGATCCGAGTGCTTATCATTCGCCAGCGCACATGATTGCGCAAGCTCATGCTTTTTCTAAACCATATCCGAGTGCATGGCTACCAAAACCCCAACCTCCACCTCAAGTTACCACTACTCAACCTCAGTTCGATCCAAGTGCTTATCTTCCATAATCTCAACCACAAGCCCAACAACAACAGCAACAGCAACATCAAGCACATTATACTAACAATCCTCCACCCCAAAACACCAACACAGTCAGAGTTGATACCTCAAACCTCTCGAAAGTTAGCATTGAAGTAGCGAAGGAACATATGGAACTCATCAATACTATGGTCAGTACATACTGTGGTTTGGTCGTAGGTCAAATTGGAAAAATCAATATGACCAATGAAGATTATCAACAAATCGACCGTGAGGAAATGGAGTTGATGGATATAAAGTGGGTGTTCGCAAGCGCTATTAGAAGGGCAAAGGATTTCATGAGTAGAACTGGAAGAACTTCGTTGGAAAGTAAGAAGGATACGAAGTACGAATTTGATAAGGATGCGGTTACATGTTTCAATTATGGCGAAAAGGGTCACTTCAAACGTGAGTGTACCTGACCGAGCAGACAAGGAAATCAAAATCCTTTCCTTAATCAGACGAGTACTTCCAATGCCAATCAAGACAATCGTAAAAGAAGGATGGTAGCGGTGAACAACAACCAGAACCAGAACCAGTCTGGACCTTCAAACACCACCAGAGCATTAGTTGTTCAAGCTGATGAAGGGTGTAATTGGTCTGTACAATTTGGGGAAGGTGATCACGAAGGAGGAGGAACAGCGTGTTATGCAAAGATCATCAATCACATCAAGCACGTTCACAGGGAAGAATTTTCTGAAAGTGACGACAGTTCGGGTTATACCGGGAGTTCTGATGAAGAAAGTTCTAATTCGAGTGGTTATAATTCGGACTGATGTGAAAGAAGAAGCGAGTTCTGATGTTGAAGACTTATTAAATGAAGCAAAGGAGTTGAAGAGTCAGAAATCTATTCTCATCAAGAAGGCTGGAGTCGCATCGAAAGAAATGGAGAAGTTCTTCTCAGAAGACGGATCTTTTTCTTATCAGACTGCCTTTATGGCAAATGTCTCAGCCTCTACGAGTCAGGTAAAATCTGAAACTCCTGCTCCTAGTGTTTGTAATGTTTGTGCAGATTTGAAGCTTGAATTTGAAAAGGTTCATAGCCATAATCAAAGTTTGGTTATTGAGTTGTCCAAGTGCAAAGAGACAAATATGGCTTTAGCTAGAAATGAAAAGGATTTTAAATCTGTGATTGAAACCTTAAAGAAAAGTGTTTTCGAGCTAACAAAAATTGTTTTCAATAAGCAAATCGGTATTAACAATTACATTAATATCATCGAGGAAACCAAAAAGGAGCTAGCCATTGCCAAATGCGAGCATGATGCAATCAAGCTCAAGTTGGAGAGTTACTCTAACTCCTGATATGTGCTCGATCACATCATTGACGCTCAACAACTGAAGGGAAACAAGAAAGGCGTAGGGTATAAGAAGTGTCCGCCCCCTTTGAGACATAATTATACTCATATGCCCGATGAAGAAGAAATGCCACGTTTTGAACCCAGTGTGCCTCTTGATTATGAAGAAATTACTACTAGCCTAGGGTTCAAATCGGACAGTTCCTCGAGTACTTCATCTGATGAAACTGAAACTTCAACATCGACGAATCAAAGTGCTCCAATTATTGAGGACTATGAGTCATCTGATGATGAATCAGATGTAAGTGATCAGGATAAATCACTTGATAAAATGAAAGAAGTAGATATTCCAATTGAGAATTACATTCTTTGTGATCTTCATACTCCTGCTGTTCAATCAGTTGTCAAACAAGTGATAGATCCTGTCAAGGATGTCAAAGATGACAAGGAATGTGTGTCTGCTGTTAAGAGCAATAATGTGTTGTATACTTTGGTCGGGGATGTTAAAATTTATTCTGACAACGATTTTCCAATCAAAAATGTCAATCCATCTTCGATTGATAAAGTTTTTGAAGATAACACAAGCAAGTTTTTGGGAAAGACGATCCCAGGAGTTACTGTAACTCAATGTGATCCAATTCCAAAAGCTGAAATCATAAAACAATTTGGAAATCAGAAACCACCGACAAAGCAACAACCTATTGCTGCTAAGGCTAAACAACCAGAAAGGCGAGCTTAAAAGCCTAACGTTTCTCAATCTAAATTTGAAACAAAAGGAGCTCGTTATCAAAAGAATAACAACAATGTCAAATTTGTAGCATCGAAGGGTACGGATAAAATTGAGACTTTTGAAAACAAGTCAAACAATGATTTTGTTCAACAAGTCAAGATTTTAAAACGTAACAATCAAAACAATTACACTCAACATACAAACGGGTGTGATGAAAAAGCAAGTACCTCAGGTTCTACAGGTTCGACATCTGTTCATCGATCAGATTCTCCTAAGTTTGTAAAAAGGAGAACATGTTTTAAATGTGGGGAGTTTGGACACATCATTAAAAATTGTACAAACACTCCCAAGGATAAATTTGTTGAGAAAGCACCACCTGAAAAGGTTCACCCTCAACGTCATCCCGTTTCACCAAAACATGATAAAAGAACTGTTAAGGAACATGAAACGAAACAACGACGTCAAAATGTGAAAGCTGTTGAAAAGGCTTTAAAATCTGAAGTCAAAACGGTCAAAAGGGAACCCAGTTATTCACAATATTTAAAACCAGAGGTTTCAAAATCTTTTCATAAAAACCAAACTGGTAAACAAAATTAAACTTGGAGACCTAAGATGGGTGAAAGTTCAGGGGGAGGTGTTGTGTTACAAAATCATCAGGAAATCGAGATCACTTTTCGTGATGCTCAGGGACAACCCAAGACCACTAAGGCTTAGGTCCCCATCCTCAACTGATCGTTTCCTCAACTGATCGTTGGATGATATGTGCAGGATGTTCCAGGAGGAACTATTAATAGTCATTGGATTGTTGATAGTGGAGCATCTAGGCATATGACAGGCGACTTACGGCTTCTATCTGATGTGAGAAATATTAGAGGAGGCTATGTCGCGTTTGCTGGAGACAAAGGCGGATACATCACTGGAGAGGGAATGATCTCCAATGGTGTTGTATGTTTTGATAAGATCAATTATGTTCGTCAAATTGATCATAATCTTCTCAGTGTTTCGCAAATCTGCGATAAAAAGTTCACCGTGCATTTTGATGATGCCGGTTATTATGTGCTGAAACCTGGTTTCAAAATTCCAAAAGAATGGATTCTCTTATCGGCTCCAAGAGTTAATGATCTTTATATTCTTGATATGAGCCAGGCGATTACGACATCTGCACAAGTCACTTGTTTTGTCTCTAAAGCCACGAAGAAGGAGTCTATATCTTGGCACAGAAGAATGGGGCACATTCACTTAAGAAAAATGAACCATTTGGTGAAAAACAATCTTGTGAATGGTGTGCCTGTGAGAAGATTTCATCTACAAGACATCTGTGTTTCGTCCCAGAAAGGGAAGCAAACGAAGAAGTCTCACCCGCTGAAGAAAATCAACACTGTTAGCATGCCTCTCGAACGTCTTCATATGGACCTCTTTGGACCTATGAAACACAAGACAGCCTTTGGCGATGCTTATTGTCTGGTAGCTACTGATGAATACTCTAGATTTTCTTGGGTAGCTTTTATGGCACACAAGAGTGACACTCCTGGAATCCTCAAGGATCTTCTTACTATGCTTGAAAATTTGTACACTTTGAAAGTGAAGAGGATCAGAAGCGACAGTGGAACTGAGTTCAAAAACCGTGTGATGGATGAGTTCTATACCTCTAAGGGCATTCTTCATGAATACACTTCTCGCTATACTCCACAACAAAATGGTGTCGCGGAGAGGAAGAATCGGACAATAATTGAAACTGCAAGAACGATGTTGGTAGAGTCGGAGCTTCCTGTTCAGTTCTGGGGGAGGCCGTGTCGACTGCTTGCTACACGTTAAACAGAGTTCTCACAGTTAAGAGGCATGGCAAGACTTGTTTCAAACTTCTACAGAAAAGGAAACCGGATCTTTCTTATCTAGAACCTTTTGGAGGTCCATGCACTATGATTGAGCCAGATGGAAAGTTTGGCACGAAAGATATCGAAGGTTTCTTCCTTGGATATGCTACTCCGAATTTTCGCGTATGGAATCTGGCTACCAAAAAGATTGAGCTATGGAGTGAAGTAAAGGTTCAAAGGTATACAAGTTCTGTTAGAGCTCCGGGTGATCCTTGGATGTTTGATTATGATGGGCTATTCAACTCCTTTAATCTGCCAACCTTTGACGAAGAATCTGCAGCTGCTAGAATGTTATTTGATAGTGATAACGCTGCTGGCTCGCCATTGGTTAGACCTGTTATTGTTAACCCCCAAGGTTCTAATTCGATTAACAACACGGTTCAAAATGAGGTATTTGAAGATGCTACTGATTACAATGAGTGATCGGAAGATGATGAATATCATGATGCGCAAGAAGGCACTTCAGCTCCAGTTACTCATGTTCAAGGTGCTTCTGTAGAAACTCCTCATGTGCAGAATGTTGATACTGCTGAAGGGAATGCATCCACTTCTACGCCTATTCCCGGTGTAGAGTTGGTTGTTGATCTTAATATTAACAATTTGGGTATCAATACCCGTGTTCCTAAAAATCCTGAAATGAGGATTCACGATACCCATCTGCAGCAGAATATCATAGGAGATGTCCAACGCGGGGTGCAGACACGTAATCAGCCGAGAAACAACCAAAATGCTGGTTTATATTCAGCTATCAGATAATCTGGTCTTCAAAATGATTGGTCCTTTGCATGTTACGTTTCATAAGAAGAACCAAAATCTTGGAAGGAAGCCTTAAAAGATAATTCTTGGGTTGAGGCCATGCAGGATAAACTGCAGCAATTTCAAAAGCTAGGTGTTTGGAAGCTTGTTGAAAGGCTGGAGAACTACAAGAAAATTGGCACACGCTGGGTTTATAAATGCAAGAAGGATGATCGTGGTGTAGTTATTCGTAACAAGGCGAGATTGGTTGTTCAAGTATTTCTCCAGATCGAAGGCATTGACTACAATGAAGTTTATGCACCTGTTGCACGTCTGGAAGCTATTCGGATCTTTCTAGCTTATGCTTCATTCAAAGGATTCAAAGTCTACCAGATGGACGTCAAAAGTGCTTTCCTTCACGGTGTGGTACAGGAAGAGGTGCATGTCGAACAACCTCCGGGTTTTGAAGATCCTATTCACCCCGATCGGGTTTGGTTGCTCAACAAAGCTCTTTATGGTTTACATCAAGCACCTAGGGCTTGGTATGCAACCTTATCCAAGTATCTTCTGGAGAATGGATTTCGACGAGGTCTTATTGATTGCACTCCTTTTATCAAGGAACAAGATGGAGATCTTCTGCTGGTGCAGGTATACCTTGATGATATAATTTTTGGTTCAACTAATGATTCTTTGTGCAGGCAATTCGAGCATGTGATGCAAGAGAAATTTGAGATGAGTGCAATGGGGGAAATGAATTTCTTCTTGGGCCTTCAAGTTCAACAAACCGAGTCTGGGATATTCATCCAACAGACTAAATATGTTGGTGACATCTTGAGCCGATTCCAGATGTCTGATGCAACGCCCATTGGTACCCTACTTTCACAGAATCACTGGATTACTCCGGATCTGAAGGGTAAAAGGATTAACTCTTCATACTACCGTGCTATGATCGGATCTCTCATGTATCTTACAGCCTCGAGGCCTGACATCATGTATTCAACGTGCCTGCTTGCAAGATATCAAGCCAACCCGAAGCCCTCTCATCTGTCAGCTGTCAAAAGGATTTTTCGCTATTTGAAGAGATGCCCTGACACTGGTCTCTGGTATCCTAGGGATGATAGCTTCGACTTGATTGCATACAGTGATTCTGATTTTGGTGGTTGCAAAATTGATGGCAAATCAACAACAGCTGGATGTCAATTCTTAGGAAATCGCCTGGTCACGTGGCAGTGCAAGAAGCAAACATGTGTTGCTATATCAACTTGTGAAGCAGAATACATTGCTGCCTCTAGTTTTTGCTCCCAAGTCTTGTGGATACAACAACAAATGCGCGACTATGGTTTTGAATTCCTATCTACTCCTATTTTTGTTGATAACAATGCTGCCTTACAGATCACTATAAATCCTGTGCAGCATTCCAAGACCAAGCACATCGTAATTAAATATCACTTCATATGTGATTGTTTTAACAAAATATTAATCGATGTTGTTAAAGTTCACACCGATCACCAACGTGCCGACCTGTTTACAAAATCTAGTGATAAATCACGTTTTGATTATCTACTTTTGGTCAATGGCATTAAGGTGATACCCGAGTAACTTCTTTGGCTAATCGTTTTTGTAAATATTTTCTTTAAAAACTCTATAAATTCAAAAAGATTTTCACCTTTTAGCATTTTAGGGGGAGTAAATTCAAGAAAATACAAAAACATTTGAAAAATCAAAAATCCAAAAAGTTGTCTTTACTTTCTGTCTTTTCGTTTGAAAAATACAAAATTCAAAAAAATTAGAAAATAAAAAATGAGTTTCTTGGAAAAAGGAAGATGATGATATTCACTGGTCTGTTCGGTCAGCATGTTCAAAATGTAAAAAAATTGAGAAATGATAAGTATCTCGTACTAATGATGTATCGGTAGGCTCACAATCAGACTAAAATGTGCAGGATGATACAAACCTAACAGACTTCAAGTCAGGTGGGAACCGCTCATTGGCATATGGTCTTAGTACCGAAATTTCGTTTGAGAGATTGCCAAGGTTCTGAGATATTCGGTCTTTATGCTGCTTATCGTCTGGGTATCATGGTTGTATCTTTTACCGGAAAATAACGGAGACGAAGTCTAGATCTTCCATGATACTATATATACGTGTACATATTGCATTCGACCTCAATAAGTGATCAACAATCACATGTCCAAACAAAATAAGTGATAAAATATCCCATTTATCCAGGAGTCAAGTTCGTCTCTTTGCTATACATTGTACTGACCTGTTCACAGACTTGCTCATGTGCCCTCATGCATTGAAAATCAAGTTCCTCATCAATAAGTGATTCTATCACATAGGGCTTGTTTTCAATCAAAAATAAGTGAGTATCTCACATTCTTTTATACGGTCAAACAGATGATAAACGGTATACTCATCGGTAAGATGATCTCTCGTGCATACCTTGATACGGGAATGTGTCGTGAGTGGATGAACATGCGACTTGTAAATATAATCCTTACCGTAAATCGTATCTCCTAATTATGATTACATCTGATCAGTTTGAGCGTATGTGGACAACAATACCGATAATCGAGGTAGTATACTTATCCAGAGCTTTAAACAGAAATCAAAATCATGTTGACTAAGACCGTAAGCAGGTATGATTCCTTATCTTTGAAATTCGCAAAAAGATTGCTTTTGTACAGTTGTTTATTGCTTTTTATATCTTTTCGTTTAGTTTACCGCGCTTTAAATTCTGTTTTAGTGTAATTGTAAAGTTCATTTTTGAATTAGCTGAAGTTGTGACTTGGTGTTTTCTGCCGGAAGCCTGAAACTTACTTCATAAAATGTTCTTGCATTTGGTAAACTCAATTAAAATGGAAATCATTCAAATAAACAAAATATGTTCAGTGTGCATAATTTTCAAGACTTAGTGAATTTGGGAAAATGTTGTCAACGAAACTCCTTGGAGGTCGACGAAACCCCTTAAAGTCGACGAAACTCCATGGTCAAAGTCAACTGTGTTTGACCTTGGTCAACTTTGGTTAAAACTGATTTGGTTCACGACGAAACCCCTAGTTTCGGCGAGGTCACGACGAAACCCCACTGGCCCTTTTAAGTTTCGTCGTGGGCTAAATGTTCAAGCCTAATCCAAGCCCAACTTAAGGTTTCGTCGAAGCCCACATAAGGTTTCGTCGAGATAGAGTTTCGTTGAGGTCAGATTGTGTACAAGGGGTCCCAGTCCTGTTGCAACCTCACTTTTTCAAACCAAAGATCTGTTTCACCTTCTCATACATTCCACCCCCATACCCATTAACCGACTCTCAAAACCTTCATTTTCTCTCCATTTTTTTATCAAAATCAAGGTATACAAAAGGTTTTCTACATGTTTTTAAACCTTATGAACCCTGTATTCTTGTCTGATTGTTCAACAAACCCTCGGAGACCCACTTTACTTGATGTATTCATGATCTAAACTTGTGTTTGTTTTGGTTTCTCATAAAAACATATAGATTTAGGATGATTACATTGATTGATCTTTGATTTGGGTTTGGTTTTTGAAACACTAAAACAGGGGATTTGGGTTTTGATGAATGTTTAACCGTTTTTGGGTGGGTTTCGGTCAAAATGATGTCGATTAGTCTACTGGGTTGTTTTCAGTTGGTTAGAGTATAAACAAGGTGTCAAAATGTTGGTTTGATTGTGAATTAATCATCGTTTAAACAACAGACAGTGAAACCCCCTTGATTTGAAAAACCCCCAAACGGCGAAACCCTAACTGTTGTAAACCCCCAAATCGACGAAACCTAAGTTTCTTCATACTGTACACGACGAAACTCAACTATGACGAAACCTTCGACGAAACTCTGTGGTCAACGGTCAACGCTGACTTTGTTTGACCAAGAAGGTTTCGTTGTGAGGAAGGGAGTTTCGTCGAGGTGTTGAGGTTTCGTCGTCCATGCCTTAGTAAGTTTTATGTTTTGGTGCCCTTTCACAGTAGACTTGCATTTGGATGTTAAATGTCAATTGGACACTTGAACTTGTATCAACATATGTCCAATGCACATGTTATACCATTATGATTTATTATGAACGTTTTTAAATGCAGATGGCACCGAAAGAAAGAAAATGTAAGCCCCCGACTAAGAAGGAAAACAAATCAGAGGAGGAAGTGATGTCCGAGAAGGGTCACAACCAAATTGCCTTTCTGGATCCGGAAGAAAAGATATCCGAATTGAAAGAAATCACTCAATGGATCAGGGAGTCACAGATCAATAAAGCTGTTACATTTTCAACGCCTGTTTACAAATCGCTCATTAAAGCTTTCTGGAATACCGCAAGCATCGTGCAAATTGATGGTACTGAAGCCATTCAAGGGAGAGTGAATGATCTGGATGTGATTGTATCTCTGGAAATATTGAATGCTGCTTTAGAACTGCAAGACGATCCAAATGCTCCGTCCTCTATACCGATCATGTGTACTCGTGGCTGCTTGTTACGAATGAAGTGTATTGGCGACATCTTCAGCAATCATATTAACAAAGGAGATTTGCCGTTATGTTACAAGTTTCTCTTGCACGTTCTCATTCAGTGTATCAGCAACAGACGTGAAGGATATGATATGGCAGGCAACGATCTTGTTGGTCTTATGGTGGCATTGGTGCTAAACAAACCGTTCAGCATCTCAAAATACATTTTCGCCAATATGAAAAAGAATATGACGAGAACTGGAAGTAGAATAACCGGGAACAAATTCTGGATGTATCCTCAGTTTCTTCAAATGATCATGAACGTTCAACATCCTAATCTTCCAAAAGCCGACGACGACATCCTAAAGATAGAACCTATGATCTTGCAATCTTTAAGGATAATCAAGACTCTTGCAGCCAAGAGATACAAGGAAAGCGATCCTCTTAGGAAGTTAATCGGTGCTCTTGGGAAACCAGACTACATTGCTCCGGAAGATGATAAATGGCGTCACAATGACAGCCAATCAGATGACGAAGAGCCGGAATTAAAGAAGAAGATGGTTGAAAAGTTTGGTCCAACGGATTCAGGATTGTCTGAAAGTGATAGTGATGATGATGAAGCTGGTGATGGTGATGGTGGTGATGCAGGTGCTGGTGCCGTTGGTGCATCGTCTGCTGGTGCAGCTGGTGGCACTTCAGCTGGTAATGACGATGATGATTCTGAATCTGATGATAATCCATCGGAACCTAGATACGAAGTTTACTATGATGATCGAGGTGTTAAAAGGATCAGGAAGATTAAACGGGAGGATGAGGATGATGATGATGAATACGTTCCTTCGGATATCGAAGCGAAACGATTAAAGAGAAAGGAAACGGCTGTCAAACGCAAGAAGAAAGCAAGAAAGTACATTGGTACTTCGTCTGCTCAACAATCCGTTCCTCAAGAGCCTTCACAAGAAGCGGCAATGGATCCAAACCTTGGATTCACAGCTGAAGAAGCTTCTACAATGGTGTCGTCTCCTCCGAGGTCTACAGAACCAACTCCTGCAGTGAGTTCAACACCTGAAACTCATGTAGTGACTCCTCAGGCACCTTCTCGCTCTATTGCATCAATCATACGTGCAACGACCTCGCAGCCTACCGCAGAACGCCGACAAAGTGTATTCGAACAGATGCAGCAGGATGAGAAGATAGATTTCCTATTTTCTCAACTTCAAGTTGCTGCAGGTCAGATCACCAGGCATACGGAAGTGATCAAAGCTACAAGAGCTGACTCGATCAAGCAACAGTTGGAAATTAACACATTGAATGCCACTGTTGGACGACAAGCAGCAGAAAGCACTCGTCAGCAAGATGAAATTGAGCAGTTAAGGGCAGAAAACACAAGTTTGAAAGCTGCAGATGAAGTGAGAGAAAGGCAGTTACAACAGATGCGTGCGGCGGATAATACACGTGGTATTGAAATGAACCGCATGAAAGAAAGCAGCTCTGTACTTCAAAAGTTGGCCGAAGGTCTAAAAGAAAGACATGACTTTATGAAGCAGTGGTACGATTCTCAAAACACCACGATAGTTGATGGGGCCAAGAAGATCAATGAAGGCAATGAGTTTCTTCGAAAGCGCGTCAATACTCTATGGAACGAACGATGTAAACTGCAAGAAGTAATGAAGAAAAAGGATGATGATCCTGAAGATCAAGGGAACCCTGATCCTTCTGCTACATCAAAGCAACCTCCAGCTGCTACCTCTTCTTAGATTGTTGTTTTCAAAGCTTCACAGCTCGAATCTGCTCAAGGAACCTCCAGTGGAACAGTTGAAGAAATACAACAGATTGAATCTTTGCCTGGTACTTCTTCTGTTCCTAGTACGGCTGATCTTGCATTGCAGGTTGTACATCCGATTACTGGAGAATTACTTGAAGAAGGAGAGATTATCTCTGATCTTTCACATGAGCAGTTACTTGCTCTGAACGCCATGAAAGAGATTGATGATGCTGAGATTGATAAAATGCCAAGTGAGCCTGAAACTGCCGATGTTGAAAATATTGAAGAGATCGTGTTTGAAGGAAATGAGAAGAAATCAACTTATGTTCGTGCTGATGGAACAAAGTTTGATCCATTTGATGAAGAATGGATGCAAGAGAATCAGGAAGACATTGATGAACAATTGAAGAATAGTACGTCTTCTAATAATCCGGCTGATGCATTCCAAGAATGGAGAAAACGTTTCTTATCTAGAGTTGAAAGGCCTACACCGCCGGAAGCACAGGTTGATTTTCTACAATTTGAGAAAGTGAAGCCGCATGGAAGAATTCTCTGTTGGATGTCCGTTAAGGAAATCCATTGCGTCGCCATCAAACGGGAATTCGGTATTCAATATTTCCGATCATTGCTGAGCATATTGTCTTTACCTTTTTACGATGTTGCAGCTTTAACGAAGCTTGAGCTCATTAATCGCTCAAACTTCGAAGGAGCTACATTGTTAGAGCGCAAGATAAAATTCAACAAAAGGTCAGGCTGGAAAGATGAGTCGTACAAGCCCCAGTTCCCTATCTATCAGCAGATCAAGTTCACGCTAGATCCAGCGACCAACACGGCGTGTTACAAGCTTATCTACCAACCGCCGAAGGTCATGAACAAGATACCGTTGATGCCTATGGAGCAGAACTTTCTTGAAGAAATGACTTTGTGGTGCTATGACTCAGATACGCATGAAGTGGTGATCGTGTTTAATGGAGATCGTGATAACTTTCGGATGTTGGATCCAATGTGGATTGTTAATATGTCGGCGAACGACATCAGCAAGGTATTTTGGCATGATATATTTTACGAAGACAAGGACGCTCATCAAGCGCTTCGATTTCAATGCGTCGCTTGTTATTGCTTTTATCGAGGAATTCATGCTGGAAGCACCTGGACGCTGAAACACTGAAGACGGAAGATCGAAGACCGAAGACAGTAACAGACAAGGGGGAGTTTGTTGATGCATTATTTTTGTGTCTATAACTTATCTTTGTTTACGATGTAATTTATACGGTCTTTTATATTATCGAGTCTGTAATTCGCCGTCGACCAAGTCGGATATCCTCCTATCCTACTTGTGTCTGACAAAGTTTGTCTCGTCCGTTATGTAAGTTAAATGACAATGCATGTTGCATAATGGTTTGTTATGATATGTTTGTGTTTATAAGTTTGCTGCAAACTGTCAAACAGTTTGTAGCACATACAACAGTTGCAGCCTTCGACGAAACCCCAGGTTTCGTCGAGCACTACATGACGAAACCCCAAATGACCAAAACCCCAAGGTTTCGTCGTGATGGATGAAGAAACTCCAAGAGTTTCGTCGTCCAGAAGGTTTCGTCAGGCCCATTAGAGGTTTCGTCAAGCCCAAATGAGGTTTCGTCTACTGTTGGGCCTGGGCTGCTATATAAACACTTCATGGTTTCACTTTGAAACCATGAGAGCATAACCATTACTGAAAGTCTACTGTCAAACTATGTGTGTATCTGTTTGATCATTGTTCTCATCCCGTTAATCAATTGACTGTGATTCATTGGTTATTTCGTGTTGTTACTATCTATGTTTGGTTTGGCATAGTCACAGGGATTTCGCACTCGTAACCGTGTTTGTGATAAACAAGAGATTTGGTTTCGTTATCGATCCTCAGAAATCGGGACCTACAAAGACGTCTGAGAATTTAGATATTACAGGAATATCTTTTAATTCTTTTCCTTTAGTATTAATGATTACTGAATTCATATATACTAATCCTCCTTTCCTTTCATAACTTGCAGTTTTCATTACAGAGATGAATTTTGTCTATTGGGTTGGCTTATCTACTTTGATTGTGATCTTTTCACCACTTGGTGTACTTACTTGTACTGACTTTTGATCACATAAAATACTGGCACAATTGGCTGCCAATCCATTCCTAATACGACATCAAAACTGGCCAGATTCATTGGGTAAAGGTTCGCAAAGAATTGATGGTTCAGGATTTCTATTCTTGCTCCCTGCAAGATTTCACTTATCTTAATGGATTCTCCGTTGGCTGTCTCTACCAGACAACCTTGTTGAAGTTTGGCTAAGAGTTGATCAAGAAATTTGTAGAAAGAAGTATTGATAAAACTTTGGTTTGCACCAGAGTCAAACAATACTTTGGCGAATATATTATTAACTAAGAACGTACCAGCAATCACATCCAGAATCATCTTGGCTTCCTCAGCTGTCAGAACAAAGGCTCTGGCATTCTTCTTAGGTGCTTCAGTTGTCTTAGCCTTGTTGGTTGTGGCTAGAGCTAGTTTCGGACAGTTCGGTCTGATGTGCCCACTCTCTCCACAATTGAAACATATTCCATTACTAGGTTTTCTCTTACAGATTTCTTCTTTGTGTCCCAACATTTTGCAAAAGTTGCAGTATATAGAGCATTTTCCAGAATACTTTCTTTTGCAATATCTACATTAAGGTGTAGAGGAAGAACATGTTCCTTTCCCACGGTTGGAATTACCGTAGCGAAATTCCTGGGTAAGCTTTTGAGCTAGGTTCTTTCTCTGATTTTCCTCTTGTGTACATACCAATTCATCAGTCAGGGTATTGGCTAATTCTACTGCATCTTCTATGGTTTGTGGTCTAGTTGCCTTGACTACGTGTCTAATCTCACTAATCAATCCCCAAATATAACGAGAGATTAACACTGGTTCAGGTGAGGCTAAGGTTGTGTAGGTCCCTCGTCGGAGGTTGAGGTCAAACCTATTCCTTGTTATGTCTAACACACTAGCGAGTGCGGAATCCAAGCTAGCATGCAAACCGGGATAGAACAAGCACAAACATAAACACAACACACAATATTCAACGATTAACACCACATGTATTAATACGAATGAAAGGTTCGGTTACAGCACAAGGTTTACAGATGTATTCTGTAAACTCTCTCTAACTTTCGTGTGTGTTCTCTCTTGTCTGTCTTTTTGTCACCTCTCTACCTCGCTTCCGAAAATGAACACAACACATGGGTATTTATACCCGACACAGCAGATCTGGTCGAAGGATCAGATAGACTGATCGAAGGATCATCTATCGACCACAAACAGCTCGAAGGATCCACATGTACCTCGAAGGATGACATCTTTCGAGGTCCATCTATCATCCATCGAAGGTTCATCTTTCGAGCTCATCGAAGGATCTAAATTATCCTTCGATGATGCATCCTTCGACCCAAGCATCTCACAAACCATGTGTTTACTGTTTGGCCAAGTCAAACCAGGAGGATGGTTGACTTGGTCAAACTTACATCAAAACACATATTAACAAACCTAAGACGTATACAGGACTAACAAAAGACATCGTTTTGTATCCAGACAAAATACAGACAAAGTACAGACATAAGTGCACCAACAAACTCCCCATTGGCTGTAACTTTGTCTCGATTTTAATTCTTGATCTTTGTCTCGATCTTCGTGACTTCAAGTCTTTGACGTCCTTTCAAGTCTTCAATGTCGGAGGATCTTTAAAGTCTTCACGTCTTGAAAGCAGAAAGTGTACCAACAAACTCCCCGTTTCATGTAGGAAGTGTGTTGACAAACTCCCCCTTAACATAAGCTCCCCCTTGAGTTATGCTCGTGAAATACTTGTTCTTTATGGGTTGAGATCCTTGTGGTGTTGATGATGGCCAGCGGCAACTCGATCATTTTCTTCACTTGAGTGCCTTCACGTCGTATCTTCATTCCGAAGCTTGTCATCGACCATGTTCTCCTTGCCTTTAGAATCTGCACATGCAAGAAATCTAAACGCGTAATGAGAACAACTGCTTGGAATATAGTAAACATAAACAAACGACACACGTGTGACCATTGTTTAATTAAACACCGTCCGACAACAGTTTGAAAGTTTAGAAAATGTACAATTTTAATCCTTTAACTTTCAAAATGTGTTAACTTCGACCATTTATGAAGGTGCAATTGTTTTCCGGCTTATAATCAGGATTTTGGGTAGGATAGACTCGAGTTCCAACATCAGTCAATCAAAAATAAACTAGAAGCAAAATCTTTTTGGATTTTATAACGTTTATATTAAAACACACCTAAAATCTTTTTGGAATTTTTCATTTTTCAAAAGTAAAGACGGAAAGCAATAAGTAAATATATACAAAGATGCAGAAACGAAAGCAGTAAATAAATATTTACAAACATTCTTTTTGCGAGTTTCGAGGGTAAGAGAATCATATCAGTGTACGGTCACGCCAAAACGCTCTTGATGTTCAATTAGTTAACATTAAGATAAGCATCCTATAACAATTATCGGTATTGTTGTCCACTTAAGCTCAACTTATCAGATGTAATCATGGCGAGGGGATACGTTAAGGTATGATTTATACTTACCGACCGGTGTTCATCCACATCACGACACATTCCCGTATCAAGGTATGCACGAGGGTTCATTTTACCGGTGAGTATACCGATTATCATCTGTTTGACCGTATATGACGTGAAATTCTCACTTATTTTGATTGAAAACAAGCCCTATGTGATATAATCACTTATTGATGAGGAACTTGATTTTCATTATGCATGAGGGCACAGGAGCAAGTCCGTGAACAGGTCAGTACTTTCGTACAGCAGAGAGACGAACTTGACTCCCGGAAACAATTTGTGATATATTATCACTTATTTGAGTGGACATGTGATTGTTGATCACTTATTGAGGTCGTATGCAGTATGTACACGTATGTATAGTATCATGGAAGATCTAGACTTGCGTCCCCGTTATTTTTCGGTAAAAGATACAACCATGATACCCAGATGATAAGCAGCATAAAGACCGAATATCTCAGAACCTCGGCAATCTCTCAAACGAAATTTCGGTACTAAGACCATATGCCAATGAATGGTTCCCACCTAGGTCTTCAGTCGATTTAGGTTTATATCACCCTGCACACTTTAAAATGATTGTGAGCCTACCGATACATCTTATATAGAGCTGCTTATCGTTTTTCATTTAAGGTTTAAAGAGGTTTGGACAGACCACTGATGTACTATCATTTTCTCTTTTTCTCGCCAGGAAACTCATTTTTGCTTTTCTATTGTTTTTGTGTTTTTGAAATTTTTCAATGTTTTTGGATTTTCAAATTTTGGATTTACTCCCCCTAAAATCAACAAACTAAGATAAAATTTAAAAGACACGAAGGTATTTACAAAAACAATTTCCTGATGTTGGTTAACTCATGTTTTACCTCAATGCCGTTTACCAAAATTAAGTTTTAATCAGAAATGATTTAGCGAAATTTGGAAAAATCAGTTGGCATGTCGGTAAGCGGTGCGGACCATGACAACATTGTCTGGCCAAAGAGTGCTATGAGAGGATAACAATTTATAAAGCAGCTCAAATATCGACAAGTATAGGAGAGTTTAGAAATTTAAAACCGTATCCTGCAACTGCTCCGTGCATTGCAAGGAATCTGAGTGCTCTCCCAAACTGGATATCCACCCGGTGTGGATTTCAAAGTCGATTTTTGTAGCTACTTCACTTAATCCAAGAAAAGTCTTCACAGCAACAAGATCGTAAACCTCCGGGTCCGGCTGGTCTTCCACATTGCCCCAGCGAAGGTCTTTATCTTTCTCTTTCAGAAGTAGTGTGCGGTTATTCAATCCAAGCCAAGGCATCCGCACACCCAGTTGGTTTGTTCAACAAACACATTTTCTTCAATCACACCACGAAGAAATGTACACTGCACTTTTATCTTGTTGAGTATGAACTTCAGACGTGCTGCAGGTGCGTACATTTTACGTGATTCTATCCCGGGGACCCGATTAAAGCCTTTAGCAATCAAACTTTTGGAACGATTTGCATTTTGTCGAAGTTATTCATTTCTTTCAACAGACAACTCTGTTTCCCTTTACTTTTTCTCTCCATCAAAAGCAACAATTTCTTCTGTCGCCTATCTTGTGCAAGAACGCTCCACTATCAACAATCTTACGACTATCGAAAGTTCCTCCTGGAATATCCTACACACTCACTCAGAGATTAGTTGGAGAGGGGGACCCAAGCCTTTGTGGACTTGGGTCTTCTGGCATGATCGAAGATTGTGACTTCGATTTCCCGATAACCCGGAATTTGAGTGGCTCCCCCTGAAACTTTGCCAGTTTTAGGTTTCCAAATTTCCTTTTGTTTACTGGATTGTGTATTATTTACAGATTTAGAAATCTCCGGTTTTAACGGTTGTGACAAATTTGGTTTCCTTTTAGCAGTTTCTGTGTTTAAAGCCTTTTCGATTACCTTTTGATTCTTTTGCTTTAACTTCTTTTCCCTTTCTTTCAAGACACGTGGGTCTTGTTTCGGGGAAACTGATCGTTTTCGGTAATCGAATTCTTGAGGAGCACTCGTTTTTTACTTCAGCTTTTGCACGTGTGGGCAATATCTTACAATATGCCCAACTGTCCCACATTCAAAACAAGTTCTCCGCTCTACAAACTTCGGAGAACCATGTTGACGACCAGACGGAGAACCAGACAATGAACTTTGTGATCTAGACGTGCTTGGACCTAAATCACATGCGTTGGTGTGTTGGGTGTAATTATTCTGATCATTTCGTTTTAAAATTCTAACTTGTTTTATAAACTCAAGGTTAGATTTATCCTGAAATGTTTCAAGTTTGTCTGAACCTGTGGACCCAACAAAGTTCATTTTCGGTTCTCGTTTCTTAACAGAAGCTCTTTTGTTTTGCACCTTTCGTTGTTGAACCTTTGGTTGTTCAGTCTTAGGCTGCTGAACTTTAGGTGCTTGAACATTCTTGTTCTGAGCCTTCTTTCCCTGTACCACCTTACTCTTTCCAGAGTTGACTTGTTGTTTTCGCTCAATTGGTAGTTTTTGGTTTCCGTATTGTTTTCTAATTTGTTCACACGGAATTGGATCACATTGAGTGACGGTAACTTTGCCACTCTTGTTCCCCAAAAACTTATCAGTACATCCTTCAAAAATTTGCTCAATTAAATCTTGATTTACATTTTTAATTGGAAAATCTTTGTTAGAGTAGATTTTGCTATCTCCTTTGAGCGTGTACAACAAGTTATTCTCTTCACTGCTAGATACAAGGGACTCCATTGCTTTTGACATTTCAGTCTTACTCGGTTTCACTGGTGGATCACACAGGATGTGATTCTTAATTGGAATATCTGTTGTAACCGAGTTAGACTGTTGTTTCACAATCTCTTCAGATTCATCATCCGAAGAATCAGCATCCTCAACAATGGGAGGACTCTGTTCCTTAACACACGATGAATCTGTCACATTCTCAGATTCTGATTGACCCGAGGATGATGTACCAGTTGTGAACCCGAGGCCTGCTGCAAAGTCATCTAGACCGAGTGGCACAGTAGGTTCAAAACGGGGCATATCCTCGTCATCAGGCAATTTGGAGTAATTGTGATTCATTGGGGGAGGACATGATTTGAATCCAATACATGGTTTATCCCCCTTTTTCTTTCTCTCTTGAACGTCAATGATGTGATCCAGTACATAGCGGGAATTGGAATAGCTTTCCAGTTTCTGCTTAATTGTTTCACATTCACATCGAGCTGTTGCCAACTCTACCATTTGCTTTTCAATTGTGTCAATAAGATTGTTGTTAGCATGTTGTTTTCGCAAAACAGCCTTTTGTAATTCTGAAACATCATGTTTTAATGACGCAATTGTTGCTTTAAATTCCTTTTCATTTCTGGTTAAAAACAAGTTAGCTTCAGTTGCTTTAGAAAGATCTACAATCAATTCTTGATTGTGTTTGTGTGTGATTTCAAACTGACTTTCCTTTTCAGCATATTTAGCATTTAAACTATCACAATTTTCACAGCTAACTACAGTGGGTTCATCGACACATACCTGACTCGATGAGCTGTCGACATTAGCCATAAAGGCTGAATGGATAGAAGACGAAGATTGAGCAGCTTGATCCACCAAAATAGATCTTCTTTCAGTTCCTGCTGCAGCTTCTTCCAACGGCTCATCAGCATCTGCATCGACTGACGCACTTGATGTCTCATTCACATGATCATTTCCTGAAGTGGAGGATTCTTCATCTGAGCTTCCACTATAACCAGAACTGTTTTCATCTTCAGAAGATTCATCACCATTGGTAGAAGATTCTCCACCACTGGCGTGCTTTAAATCTTTTACGACTTCAGCAAAAAATGCTGTTCCACCATTTCCTCCTCCAAACTGAAGATTCCAATTGCAGATTTCATCAGCTTGAACAACCAATCCTCTGTGGGAATTTGTGTTTGTGGATCCAGATGCATTTCCTCCAACTGGAACTATCTGTTGTGACTGTCCTTGATTCCTGAAGGGATTCTGATTTCCTTGCTTAGATGGCTTCTGACACTCCCGCTTGAAGTGACCCTTTTCACAACAATTGAAACAAGTGACAGCATTCTTATCAAAACCATACTTGGTGTTGTTGTTGCTATCCAAGTTGGTTCTTCCCATCCTTTCCATAAAATCCTTTGCTCTTCGAATTGCACTAGCAAGAGCCCATTTGATATCCATCATTTCAAACTCTTCTTTATCCACTTGCTGATAATCTTCATTGGTTAGATTGATATTCCCAATCTGACCTGCAACTAATCCACAATAAGCACTAACCAAGGTGTTCAACATCTCCATATGCTCCTTGGCTACTTCGACACTGACTTTGGAAAAGTTGGAAGTGTCCAATCTGACTGTGTTCGGATTGGAGGTGGCTTGAAAGTTTGAGGAGCTTCCATAAAACCCTTGCTGTAGTGGTTGTTGCTGCTGAGCTGTCGGTTGCACATTCGGTCTTGAGAACATCGTGTAAGCTGAAGGATCAAACTGATCTGTTGTTGAAGGTCCGGTGTTTGAGATGAAGGCTGTTTGAAGCTTCGCATGTTGAGAGGCCGGTTTTTCTCCACTGATACCTCCTGCAATCCCAAAGTACATCTCTGGATTTTGAGGAGTTAGTGTTCTTTTTGCCTTAAGCTTTTCTTCTACATCCTTGTTCTCCAATTTTTGAATTAACTCATAAACATTGATTGTGTCTAGAACACCATTTTCTTTGAGAATTTCAAGATAACTGCTCCACTTTGCTGGTAAGCTATCAGCGAATCTCTTCACCATTTCTTGTGGAGTGGCAGTGACTCTAAAACCAAACATCTCGCTCAACAAGTGATGGAACCTTGTAGATAACTCTGCCAAAGTCTCATTCTCCATACACGTGAAACCTTCAAACTCTTTCTTCAGTAATTCTTGCTTGATCTTTCTAGATTGAGCATTTCCTTCACATCGTAACGTGAGCATATCCCACAAGCTTTTAGTAGTCGTGCAGTAAACAAACTGGTGGTAAATGTCTTTGTGAAGAGCTTGTGTGAGAATCATGAATGCTTTCTTTTCTAACTCAAATTTCTTCTTATCATCATCAGACATAGTGCTGTAAGTTTCTGGATTAGATCCTACAACTTCCAAATCATGGTCAAATGCGGTGAAGAAGCACATCCATAGATCTTGACCTTGCCCCTGAACATAAGTTCTCAGTCTTTCTTTCCACCATCCCCAATCATTGATGTGATTTAGCTTTGGCGGTTTTATGCTTGTACCAGTTTCACTGTCGTTCTGCATCATAGATTGAATGCTGTTGCTTTGATTTGTGACCAATGCCCATTGATTTGCAGTTATCATTGCAGCTTGAGGTGGGGCAATAGCCTGCATCCATGCTTTGTTGAAATCTGACGCAGATTGCGTAGTTGATGATTACGTAGCTGATGATTGTGGAGTCAAAGATGTTAGAGTCCACGCGGTTGGATCCCACTGACCGTTTGTTCCCATTTTGTAAAAATTAATATATTAACTGAAAATAGATTTAAAATTTGAAAAACAAGTTTTCCTTTTAAAATTTAATTTTCACAAACTATGTTAATGTTTCGAAAGATAACAACCAGCCGAAGGATCCGAGATCGAAAGACCTGAAACACAAACTTGTTAAACTTAAACAAAACGGGATCGAAAGATCAACACTTGTTCGAAGGATCAACAGTGTTCGAAAGATCACTGTTGAGTTTCGAGCAAAGATTTCGAAAGACTCTCCAATCGAAGGATCCTTGTCTTTCGAACAATGATTCCGAAAGATTCCCCAATCGTAGGATCCTTATCTTTCGAACAATGATTTTGAAAGATTCTCCAATCGTAGGATCCTTATCTTTCGAATAAGAGCTGTAGATCGAATGATATATGCTTCGAAAATATTCCTTGGTTCGAAGGATGATTATCTATCGAACCTCCACTGATCGAAAGATGATCTTTCGACTTCGAAGGATATCTTTCGACTGCTCTGACACAGTTGACAAATGAGACAGGTTGGTGAAAAAGTTGATGGGTTGGTAGAAACTTTCTGCAGAGGTATGGCCAGACCATGATTTTCTGCCAAAATCAGATTTTGAACAATAAAATAATATTATTTCTTATCCAGAAACCGGTCACCGGAGTAAGCCGGAATATGGCCGGAAATGACCAAACACCTTAAAAGCAAGTTTTCAAGTTACCCAACCCGTCCTATAACACACCCGGTAAGTTTAGACACGTTTTTACAACAAGAAATACGAGAAAATCAGTAAAAACGGAGGCTAAAACAGTGAGTTTCATCCAAACACACCAAAGTCTTGTAAAAACCCGGTTTTTAACAAAGAAAAGAGCCACGGCTCTGATACCACTTGTAGGTCCCTCGTCGGAGGTTGAGGTCAAACCTATTCCTTGTTATGTCTAACACACTAGCGAGTGCGGAATCCAAGCTAGCATGCAAACCGGGATAGAACAAGCACAAACATAAACACAACACACAATATTCAACGATTAACACCACATGTATTAATACGAATGAAAGGTTCGGTTACAACACAAGGTTTACAGATGTATTCTGTAAACTCTCTCTAACTTTCGTGTGTGTTCTCTCTTGTCTGTCTTTTTGTCACCTCTCTACCTCGCTTCCGAAAATGAACACAACACATGGGTATTTATACCCGACACAGCAGATCTGGTCGAAGGATCAGATAGACTGATCGAAGGATCATCTATCGACTACAAACAGCTCGAAGGATCCACATGTACCTCGAAGGATGACATCTTTCGAGGTCCATCTATCATCCATCGAAGGTTCATCTTTCGAGCTCATCGAAGGATCTAAATTATCCTTCGATGATGCATCCTTCGACCCAAGCATCTCACAAACCATGTGTTTACTGTTTGGCCAAGTCAAACCAGGAGGATGGTTGACTTGGTCAAACTTACATCAAAACACATATTAACAAACCTAAGACGTATACAGGACTAACAAAAGACATCGTTTTGTATCCAGACAAAATACAGACAAAGTACAGACATAAGTGCACCAACAGGTTGGCACTATCCTAGCATATTCGAAGAATATGGTAGTGTAACCTTTGTAGTCTATTCCAGTTATTTTGAGATTTAGGAACCTATTGGCGATTTGTTCCTTCTCATTAGGAGGACATAATTTTCTTTCAACCATTTCCTTAAACTTGATCCATTTCATATTTTAAACTCTGTCACTTCCCCTAGACTGGAGAATAGTATTTCCCCATTCTAAGGCTGCATTTTTGAAAAGACTAGAAGCAAACATAATCTTATCTTCATCTGCACATTTACTTATTTTTATGATTGCTTCTATCTTTTCTATCCAACGTAAGGCTGCAATATCTCCTTCATTGCCTGAGAATTCTATTGGTTTACAGGCCAAGAATTCTTTATAAGAACAACCGTAAGAAGCGGTTCTTCTTCTTTTAGGAATTGGAGCTTGGATAATAGGTCCGTTATCATTATTCACACTGTGACTTGGTTCAGTGTGTTGGCGTTTACTTCCATTATTTTCTGCTTCTTTAACAGTCTTGATAATATAAGGCATAGCATCTATAATTCCTTGTGCTACTATATGTTGGATGACACTATTATCTATTTGGTTTCCATTATTCTCATTGTTCTGGTTTTCATGATTTACTTCGTTGTCCATCTGAATTGGGAATATTTGGCAAGTATTGATTATCATAGAATGAATTTAATATAATTACTTATACATAATCACACAAACAAATTGATCAAAAACGTCGATCATTGCGACTTTTACTCTTTTCTATATATACCTATATGCATCAGTTACATACTACAACTTGAAATCAAATATACTAGTAGTTATGCATCCGTATCTATTTATATATTTTTTTCTCAAAGTACAAAATTACATATACATCTAGGCATTATTCTAAGTTTCGTTCATCCAGTAATGCATTTCTCGCTCATCATATTTCCAAACTAGTTTCTCCCCTATTTCTCAAATTCTATTCCCTTCATTTACTAAATTTTCTCCATACTGATGGAGTTCCTGCACCAGTTTTCGACTCATTGGTGGGTCTAATAGTTCAGGTTGAGGTACGGGTTCCTCGTAAGGATCTGCGTTATTTATTTCGGAAAATGTTCTATCATCATCCTTCCACGGGTCACGTTCTAAAGGCTTTGGTTCTTTGGGAGTATAGAGTGTAGAGTATGACCTATTGTCGTCAAACCATGGATCATATTGTAAAGGTTGTGGGGTTGGGATTCTAGGTAACACGTTGGGGTCAAATGCAGGTATTGGGAATTGGTTTGCTTGGTTAGGTTCTAGCATCTGTTGGTCTTGGAATAAAGGTAACAGTGGCGGTTCAGCTATTTGATTTAAGTTAGAGTCTACTGTTGTAGTGGCTAACATGTGGAAATTGGCCAGTTGTCTATCTAGTTCCTCCTCCCAAGGTGGCCTATTGACTGTTGCCTGAATCTGTGCATTTGCTTCCCTATTAGCCATGACTATTGCCCTCTGTTGTTGTAACTTCTTCATTCTTTTTCTTCTCTCATGTGCTCCTCTATTAAACCAACCTCTCTTTTTAGTAGTAAAGGGTTCCTCAGACTATGCCTTAAATATAAATATCCCTTCCTTAGTATCGACTGAGTATCCTGAGGGATTAGGTTGAGATGATGTTCCCTCATCTTTTGGTGAACTATCTAAGTGACGATAAGCGTCCGAAGTTCCTTGCACACGCATACTGTAAACTAACAAATAGTCAAATGACACAAAACAATATTTACACATAAGTTATTTCCTAACACATAATTTAAAATTTAAGTGTCAGCAGAACACTTCTTTGGCTTAAACCAGTGGTTGTAGCTCTGATACCACTCTCTGTCGCAGCCCCCAACCCCTACCCCGGGAGCGGGCGCCGCGAGGGTAGTAGCAGTGGTATCGGTGTTTATTAATTTGGCAGCGGAATACATCAGGACCGTAGTTAGGAAATATTTTTATCAGAGTAAAACACCAAACTTTTTATAATAATAATTTATTAGGATAAAACCCAAGTTCATTTGATAATACATTTGTAGGGATAAACCCTAATTATTGAAAACAAAAACTTCTTCTTATTTAGGTAACTTTTATAGCCACTTTTCTAAGCCTTCAGTGCTCTCTAGCTGGCTTCTAATGGCGTTCACACTGTGTTACTTGAAACACGTTTTAAAAACATTTTATCAGCATAAAATACTGGTGAGTGCATCTCAGTTTATTCAAAACAATTTATATCACTTTACTGTATTGAGGGCATCCACAATTACATTTGTTTATATCTACTCAATTACTCATTCAGTACTGTCAACCTGACATGTGGGTAATATTACCCATTGGCTAACTCTTTGTCAAATGGTAATGTCTTTCATATTTTGTATACAAAACCCCAACATACCGGCAGTAATTGTAGAATGACAAATACTCAATTACTGTTACGTGTAATTTAAAACATTTGAGGTTTTGGTAAAACATTTTGACTCACAAAGTAATTTACAAAAAGGTGGCAAAAAGCAGATGTACTCAAATTGTTTACTTAGGTAAAACTAAAGCTTCATGTTGTATCTCCTGGTTATTATCTATTAAAATCAAACAATGCATACGTGTTAATAAATAACCCACTTTACATTAACCGTACAACTCGAGACAGAATTCCAATGATTGAGTCGGGTAGAGCTGACATGCATTACGGAATCCTAGATCAATCAAGTGTAACACGAGACAGAATTCCAATGACTGAGTCGGGCAGAGCCGATATGCGTTACAGAATCCTAAATCGATCGTGTAAGGTAATAGCAGGGTTATAGTCTTTTCAACAAGGCAGAGCTTCGCTTTATAGTAGGTATTATTCCCGGGTATAATAATAGCTATTCAGAAGTTTGAGAGAGTTTTCAGAAGTTTGAATGATTTGGAAATGAGCCTGACCACCCCTTTTATAGGCTGATCGTAGGGTGGCTCGTGCCCCGCGACCAACTCAGGGTCAGCCTTCGCTACCCGTGTGAGAATTAGGGTAGGCTATAGGCTTGGTGAGTCAACGAATCTAGCTTCGACACGTGTCGACACATGTCTGCATTGTGTGTCCGGCAAGTCTAAGTCGTCGCACCCCGCGAGAGACCTAGCAGGTCTGGGTCGCGACCCGCGAGCAATACTCAAAATTTGTTTTTCTTGTTTTCACAAGTACAGAGGTATATCGGGTCCGTTTCTCGAGTACGGGGTATATTTTAGGACATTTAAGGGTGTCTAAAAATGTTTTTAGGAGGGTTGTTATAAAGTTAGAGAGAGAGAGAGTTCGCCTAGTGAGGGGGAGTACTATTGTATAACTGATTGTAATTTGACATATGAATAATATATGAATCATTGACAATCATTCCTAAATCTAGCAGTGGCTTTGATGATGTGTTTATTATTACTGTTTATTTGATTACTTGTTAATAACAAACTGTTTTTATCAAAAACACACACAATTCACTAACTCTAAGATTCAATAGTAAAAGTGTACCCTATATCTTGATTATTAATACAAAGGTTATTTAGGGTTAATCCAGTGTTATTGTTCTTGTTCTTGTTCTTTTTATTTCTTGATTGGATGGTTGAAGCATAGTCTCCTGGGATCTATATCCCTCACCTATCATCGTGCGGAATATCCCATTTTACCTTGCCACCTCACACTCAAGAATACAAGGGGTATGCTGAAAGACATCATACACACATTGTGTAAACCAGTTTATGCTTTCTCTCCCAGACAAAGCTACAAAGCTATGGACAATGTTTGGCCATTTTCCTTTAGAATGACCGCCTATCTTATAAATCGAATTCTTGCTCCTACTCTAAACAACTTTTCACAATTTCATTGACTATTTAACAAACCACAAAGCTACATAGTTATGGTTGTCTATGCTATCCTTGACTCCATCCTTATTCCCCATATAAATTACACTCTCGTTCCACTTCATGCATCTTTGTTGGTTATTCACCTAGTCAAAGTGTGTACTACACTTTTGACTAATTAACTGTAGTTCACGATACGGATCGTCGGACTATGATGACTTCTTGTTTCGGATGCTGTAACTAGTGCGGAATCCCCGTTATGACACAAACTGAGCAAGAGAGCAAACACAAGACAAGAAACAATGTTTAAAGCTTTCGTGTATTCAAATCCAACAGAGTTTGTTTACAAGAATGATATAAGAAACAATACTCTCAAACTCACTGGTGTTCTCTCTCTTATCCAAAACAGTGTTCTACAAGACCTATTAATAGCCAACCTTATCTTCAACTTTACGAAAGATGAATTGGGCTTACAAAACAAGGCCCACGAAAGACTGGCCCACGAATCATCATGTCTTTCATTGACATCAGCAGCGAATAACATAAAGGACGAAGAAGGTTCTTCTTTGAACCTTTATAATATGCATGCACATGTTCTTCGTCTGTTGTTCTTCGTGGTTTCATTGTTCAGCCATGCAAAGTTCAATAATATTAAGAGGTGACATCATCATGATGATGTCATGGTGATGTCAGCTCGCGGCTCTTCGTGCTTCGTGTATCGATCTCTGGGGCGCATAACGGAGGAATGTCGCGACGTCAGGATTGAACCAAATTGAGCCGAGCCGAGTCGAACCGAACCGAGCCGTATCCACAAATATGCATTAACAAACTCCCCCTTGGATGCTGCTCATGATGGTTCATTCTTCACATTGTTGGATCTTCAAATGTCTTCACTTGGCATAGTCAGGAGGTGCATCAGCAAACTCCCCCAAGAATGTTGCTCGTCAGACGTTGATCTTCAAATCTTTAGATCCTTTAGGTGTTGATGAGTGGTCAGCTGCAACTCAATCATCTTGATTCTTTGATTGCATCCATGTCGTGTCTTCATTCCAAAGCTTGTCATTGAACACGTTCTCTTCGCCTTTAGCTGGTTTGGATACCGTATATGCACACGCAACAGAGCTAAACATGTAATGATAACAATCTCTTGGAATATAGTTAATAAAAAGAAAACGAGACACATGTGACCAACTCTCAATTAGCTACCGTCCGACAATAGTTTGTAAGTCTAAAAATTTGATCAATTTTAGAATTCTAACTTTCAAAACTTGTTAATTTCGACCGTTTATGAAGATGCAATTGTTTTAGGTTTCAATCAGGATTTTAGGTAGGTAAAGACTCGAGATCCAACATCGGGCAATCAAAAAGAAATTAGAAGTGAAATCTTTTTGGCTTTTATAAAGTTTATATTAAAACACACCTAAAATCTTTTTGGTATTTTTGCATATTTCAAATGTAAAGACGAAAAGCAGTAAATAAATATTTATAAACATTCTTTTTGCGAGTTTCGAGGGTAAGAGAATCATATCAGTGTACGGTCATGCCAAAGCACTCTTGTTGTTCAATTAGTTAACATTTAGATAAACATCCTATAACAATTATCGGTATTGTTGTCCACTTAAGCTCAACTAAGATGTACTCGCGGTTAGGGGATACGATTAAGGCATGATTTATACTTACCGACCGGTGTTCATCCACACACGACACATTCCTGTATCAAGGTATGCATGAGAATTCATCTAACTAGTGAGTATACCATTTATCATCTGTTTTCAACGTATATGATGTGGGATACTCACTTATACGAGGATGAATACAAGCCCTATGTGATAAATTCACCTATTAATGAGGAACTTGATATTCGATGCATGCAGGGCATAAGAGCAAGTCCGTGAACAGGTTAGTACCATCGTATCGATAAAGAGACGAACTTGACTCTCGGATGATAAATGTGATTTAGAATCACTTATTTCGGGGGTTGAAAGTGATATTTTTATCACTTATTGATAGTCGTATGCATCATGTATTATATACATGTTTGTATAATATGTACACGTATGTATGGTATCATGGAACTTCTAGACTTGTGTCCCCGTTGTTTTCGGTAAAAGAATCAACCATGATACCCAGATGATAAACAGCATAAATACCACGTATCTCAGAACCTCGGCAATCTATCAAACGAAATTTCGGTACCAAGACCATATGCCAATGAGCGGTTCCCACAAGGACTCTAATTAACTACGTTAAAGACTTTATTTAGACTAACACTGATGCAACTTAACTATTTTTGTGTTTTGAGGGGGGGTTTGCTAAAATCCTAGAATTGAAATTAAATAACGCTAGACTACGACACGAATAAGAACTATGGTTTAATTCAATAGAGATTAATGACTACCTAGGCTTGAATCCAGTCTAACTAGGAATGGATTTCTAACGGTACTACTGTGGTATGGAACCGGGATCTTAAAGTACTAAACCCTAAGGTATATCTAACAAGACCTCCCGACCCTTCTCAGGAAGAAACATGTGAGACCCTACAAGGCTGTTGTGAACACCGGTTGTTAGACTTCCTCTCAGTCCTCTAACGTCTCTAAAAGTGCCCTAATACGGCAATCTACCTCTCAGCGCGAAAGTCTAAGGCAACTCTAGATTCTAACTTGGTTTAATAGACACAGGTGCGATTAGGGAACTAAGACCGACTTCTCTCAAAACCTATCTTAGCTATATATCGTACCGAGACCTACTAATAAACTCGAGCCACTCAGCGACAAGTTAAGCAGAATACTTAGTTCTAATTGTATTTTAATTACTGTTTCTAAGGCTATCGGCCGATTTACCCAAAGATTACCCGAACCGCAAAGATAGGAACAATCAACACAAATTCATTATGTGAAAGACATCCACCAAAATTTATGTGAAACAGAAAATAATCAACAATCAAATCTAAATCGCATACGCACCAAATTAGAGGTTCTAGAATTCTTTACTTTTAAATATCAATCCATACACAAACAATAGAAAACCGATAAAAATCCAAACTTCATTAAACTCTCATCTAACCTAGGTAGTAACAAAGGTCTTAGCCAGAAAACATAGTATCCTAAAATCAAAACACAAGTTTTAAAACAAGAATTCATAATCAAAGTATTGAAAACAAGAAAATAATGAAAATCGGGAGATAAGTCCCGAATGATCTTCTTTCCTATGCTCCAAGTTTCAACCGGATGATTCTTGTACGCCAAAACGCTCCGAAAATCGTGAAATCTGCTCTTGAAATCGCCTAGGGTTTCTTGAATTCGTAATTAGGGTTTTTGAATGATTAATAATGATTTCATATGAAACCCTAGTCAACAAATGAAGAAAAGTCGTCATAACACCCCGTCGCGTCGCGCGACGGGTATGGAGCCTCAACGTCACGTGGTGTGACGCCTTAATTAGTCGGAAATTATTATTATATTGTTGGCGGTACGCGACGGTGAAGACAGGTCCTTGTGGCGCGGCGCAAGGGCCTGTTTTTCACAGAATGACTCATTTTTTAATAGCTTCAGCATTCCAAATCTCTAGAAATTATTCTAACTCTGAAACTCAGCCAATTCTTCATCGTTTTGCAACCTTTTCAACACCAACGACCTGTAAAACGAGATCTGGTCAAAGTAATGAAATTCTAAACAAAACTAAACTAATGAATACGAAAAATGTACAAACTTTACACGATAAATGGATGTATTTTGCAATACATCAAATATCCCCACACTTACTCTTTTTTCGTCCTCGAAAAAGAATTATGCAATGGAATCAGAGATGAATAAATACTCGGGTCAAAAGCAATTTATATTTTGTTAAAATCAAAGCTTACGTTAGCTGCGATTGCGAATATATTTGTCCCTTTAAACTCAAATCCGGTCCTAAGCCCTTATCATGCGATTTTAGTTTAAGTGCGGTCAATCTACCTAGGGTCTCACGCTACAAGCTACGGCCCACCTAATCCCGCCTCAAGCTTATAGAATAAAAGGAACGATCACCGGACCAATTCCTAACCGTCTTATATCAAAAACAGGAGAATTTCAAATCAATTTTTTACATTTTTCATCATTTTTCTTTCTTTTTCATTTTTTTCTTTTAATGAGCTTAGACATTGCTTTACCTAACCCAGAGGCATTCCGGCTGTAGAGTCGCTATCCCCAACTCGGATTGCATAGGAGTCGGTAATTTTTTATTGCAATTTCGATTTCACACATCCTAGAGGTATTCCGGTTGTAAAGCCACTATCCCCAACCAAGATTACATAGGCCCGCGCTACTTTCATTCGGTTTCTAGCTCATTTTTTCTATTTTTTTCCTTTTTCTTTTTCATGATTACAAATTCTAACGGTTTTGACTTATAACGGCATTCTTTATACTCTTATTGGCGGTTTCAATTTCCCATTTTTCCCAGATGAAAACCCACTAGTAGACCGACAATTAAGGTAATATTAAATCAAAGGGACCTAAAACCAAACCCGGACCTATTCACATATCCCAAACTAGACACAAGCTCGACTTATTTTAATCTCATATTATTATTATTTGAACCCGGATAAAAATCCATCTTTTCTATTATTTTCCGTATTAATTTGCAAACTTCTTTATTCGAAAGACATTTCTCTAATTTTTCAAATTTTTTTGTTTTTTCAATTTTTTTAATTTTTTTTTTGTATTTTTCATATTTATGACTCGAATACTACTATTTACACATATCACATCCCCACACTTAAAGATTGCGTTGTCCCTAATGCAAGAACAGAAACACGACTCAAAACTACCTAAAAATAAAAACTAAAAACTAGAAACGAAATAAATAAATAAAATAATACAAGGGAAACGACTTAGCTGAATATGTGAGACTGTCAAGGTGCCAGTTGTTTCCACATAAGCCCTCCAATTCGAACGCGCTCAGCAAACAGTTCATAATCTCGGACACGCGAACGAAAGCGGAAACTAACATCAACCTATCAACATCATAAACAAACTACCAAAAGATCATAATATATATATCATCATAAGTATCAGTTCCAAACACAAACCAAACCACCCTTCCCAACCAACCTGTTTAACGTATTTAAGTATAAGTACAAGCCAAAATATGAGGATCAAAAACAACATACAAATAAAAACAAAAGATATCAAATCAGCTCCTGCTACGTCCTCATCATCCCCACACTAATCATCACCATGCTCGCTTGCACTCTCCTCACTGCTATCCTCTCGTCCACCTGCTCCAGAACCACCCTCTCCAAACACATGAAACGGGGGAGTCGGATCAAACCTCTCTCCAGCACCAACCGAGCCTCCCTGCTCTCTCGACTGAAAGAAATCTGGTATCCCCATGTAGTGGCTGGTCATGATATACCGGAGAGCCTCCTCCTGTCTCTCCTGCCCAGTCTGAATCATGTGCTCCAACCTGTCAAACCTCTGCTCCATATAGCCAGAGAATGACTGCAAAGTGAGCGGCTCAGGTGGCGGCTGCCTACGCGGATACTGAGGCGCTGGCCTCTCGTGTCGTTGCAGTGGCCGCTGACGGTGAGTAGGATCAATCTGTGCCATGACATCCGCAGTTGGATGTCCCTCGGGCGGCTACACCTGCGGGCCCTGCCTAATCGGCTCCCAGCCGTAAGGCTTAGTATAAGACACAATCCCTGCCTGCTGCCGCTCCCTCATACCAAAAAGCACCGTCTTCGGTCCCTCATGTAAAATCCTGGGGTTCTACTTATCAAACACCCCTAAGTTCAATGCAAGATGAGAAATATAGGGACCCATATGCAACGCAGCTCGGCGACCTCCTCTACGCCCCCTGCTGAACGAATCAGCCAACACTGTAGCTAAATTCATCTCCCGGTTCTCCACCCGACACATCAAAATAAACAACTCGATCCAGTTTGCCTTGTTCTCACCCGATTTTCGCCCCACTAAAGTAGTCGACAGTATTTTCAACACGTATCTATATATCGGATTACGAACCGAAGTGATAAGGTTTGTAACTGTAAACGGGTGGTCGGAAATCGTTCTCCAAAAACGGCCCAGCTCTGCCGCTCCAACACTGTAATCTCTATCAATAGAGTACGCACCCCTCAAACTAGTAGAGAACCCAGGCTCCTTAACCTCCTCCTCTGTATAGTAACCCGAAGCAACTGCAAACTGAGCCATGTTCATCTCGAACACCTTCCTACCCAGACTAAAAGAAACCGCATTATTCTCAGCAAACTTCCCTTCTTTATGTTTCCACGTGCTGAGGAACTCCAGAACTAACTCCTCATACTGATCTAGAGGACAATCCATCATCAATCTCAACCTAGGACCCAATAAATCCAACACCTCATGTCTAGATCCTATATCATCCAACCAACCCCAATCAATGCTCCGATGCTGAAAAAAATCAGTACTCTTCAGCCTATCGTATTTCTTCCAATCATGAGTATCTAATGCAAACTGAAACAGTGGATGACCAGCTCTGTTATTTATCTTACACATCCGAATTCGCTCAGGAGCCCTATATTTAATATGCCTCTTTCTCCAATCTGGCGTATCTACCTGTAACGCCGGCTCCTCCCTATGACCTGGGCCCCTTTTCCGAGGCCTTTCACCACCTCCTGACGAACTTCCCGCAGCTGCCATGTCTGATTCGCAAGAATATTGCAAGAAGAAGCAAAAAAAATTTGTGAAACGAGATCCCAAATCGGAGCAATATAGCTTTTACATGGTGATTTTGTTTAGTGGGTTTCGTTCACGACTGAATTTCGGTCACATAGGAGGTTAAAAGGTGGGATATGGTGGCTAAGTGGCTGAGTTATGGTGAGGTGAGGGGTGTTCGGCGATAGGGTATGGGGAAATAGGGTTTGGGTTTTGTTTTGGGGAAGACGACTGAGATTTTTAATTGTTTATTACGTCGTCGCGTAGCGCCACGAAGATGGGTGTTTTGTTGTGGCGTGGCGCTAGGATACGGTTCAACAAGACAGTTCATATAATGCTGTCGACGGCTAACAGGTTTCATTGTGGCGTAGCGCTACCAGGGGGTCAGAGGGACTATTTGAACTAGAGGGTCGCGTAGCGCGACGAAGATGGGCATGGGGTTGTGGCGTGACGTGAGAGCATGTTTTTCATAGTAAGTTGCGAAAAAAAATCATGTTTTATGCCTTAGAAAATTTTTCAAGTTTTTCCAAACCATCCCAAAACCATCCCAAATTTTTTCTAACACTGGGACTTACCTGGAATGCCGTTTTTTTCGCAAATTCGGCTCCTCGTTGGTTGCGAGTCCAGCAAAATACTCAAACACACAAAACAAAGACACGACACACTACGAAAAATTGCAAAAAATTAACGAAATTACAAACGATACATACTCTACAAACGAAGCTTTTCTCAATTCACTGATCGGTGAAGGTGGGTGGGTCCTCTAGAGGAATTTCTTCCTTCTCGGTGGTATCAATGGGACCTCCCAAGTAGTGTTTCAGCCGATGACCATTTACCTTCCACACACCTTTATCAACTTCGTCATACAACTCGACGGTACCGTATGGAAACACCTCCTTTACCACATACGGTCCGATCCATCTCGATTTCAACTTCCCCGGTATTAATTTCAATCTCGAGTTAAACAAAAGAACTTTATCACCTACCTTAAACTCCTTCAACCGTCGCAACCTCCTATCATGCAACGCCTTAGTCTTTTCCTTGATACGCCAAGATCGTTCATAGGCGGTGTCCCTTAGAGCCTCTAATTCATGTATTTGAAAGAATCTCCCCCTTGCGGCTTCGGTAAGGTCAAGGTTAACGATTTTCAAAGCCCATAGTGCTCGATGTTCTAACTCTACCGGAAGATGGCACGCTTTGCCATACACAATCATGAAGGGCGTGGTTCCTAACGGGATTTTGTAAGCGGTGCGGAATGCCCACAATGCATCATCGAGCTTTTCCGACCAATCCTTCCTACTTTTTCCTACCGTTTTTTTCTAGAATTCTCTTCACCCCTCGATTTGCATTCTCTACTTGGTCACTAGTTTGCGGGTGGTATGCGGTAGAAAGACGGTGAGTGACACCGTAGCGTGCAAGTGCCTTTTCCATGACGGAATTGCAAAAATGCGTACCACGGTCACTTATGATGGCTTTAGGAACTCCGAAACGTGTAAATAACTTCTTTAGGAATTTCACCACCACTCGGGCATCATTAGTAGGTAAAGCTTGAGCTTCCACCCACTTTGAGACATAGTCAATGGCCACGAGGATGTACCTATTCCCACTCGATGAAGGGAAAGGTCCCATGAAATCAATACCCCAAACGTCAAAGACTTCAAGAACTTGGATGGGATTTTGGGGCATTTCATCCTTGGATGAGATGTTGCCGGTACGTTGGCAACGGTCACATGTCCTAACAAACTCTATGGCATCTCTAATTACCATTGGCCAATAGAAGCCACTATAAAAAACCTTTTGTGAGGTGACATTTGGCCCGTGATGGCCTCTCGTTAAACCCTCATGCACATGTCTAAGGATATCCATCCCATCCTCTTTCGAAACACACCTCATAAGCACTCGATCACCACCTATCCTAAAAAGGTACGGGTCATCCCAAATGTATTTCCTAGCATCCCTAAGAAACATTTTCTTTTGTTGGTAGGACATACCCTTCACAATATCGCCATTTTCTAAGTAATTTGGTATATCCGAAAACCATGGCAACCCCTCTACCTCGGCTCTAACAAAATCTATGGTTTCATGAGAAAAAGTGTCTCCTATTGAATCCTTACGAACCTCCTCTTTCTTAGGATCCTCTAAGCGTGACAAATGGTCGGCGGCTACGTTTTCCGCTCCCTTTTTATCCCTAATTTCGATGTCGAACTCGGAGAGCAAAAGAATCCATCTAATGAGGCGTGGCTTTGTGTCTTTCTTTTGGAAAAGAAAACGCAACGC
The DNA here is from genome assembly GCA_030545235.1 of Helianthus tuberosus. Taxonomy (NCBI): domain Eukaryota; kingdom Viridiplantae; phylum Streptophyta; class Magnoliopsida; order Asterales; family Asteraceae; genus Helianthus; species Helianthus tuberosus. Next base: position 42,828,518 of record CM060411.1, on the reverse strand, counting down.
GGCATGGTCGGTGAAAACGGTGGTTTTGGAAAGCACAAGATATGAGCGAAACTTATCAAACGCAAACACTATGGCTAAGAGGTCTTTTTCTGTGGTGGTATAGTTCTCTTGAGCATCATTTAAAGTTTTGCTCGCGTAGTAGATTGGATGGAAATGTTTATCGATTCTTTGACCCAATACCGCACCTACGGCATAATCACTCACATCGCACATGAGCTCGAAAGGCAAGCTCCAATTAGGCGAAACAAGGATAGGGGCACTAATGAGTTTCTCCTTAAAAAAGTCAAAGGCTTTGATGCACTATTCGTCAAAGACGAAAGGTACATCCTTCTCTAAAAGGCGGGTCATGGGGCGCGTAATCTTAGAAAAATCCTTAATAAAACGCCTATAAAAGCCCGCATGACCTAGGAAGCTATGAACGGACTTAACACTAGTATGTGGAGGCAATCTACTTATGGTATCTATCTTGGCCCTATCCACTTCTATCCCCTCTCTAGACACCTTGTGACCTAAAACTATCCCCTCCGTCACCATAAAGTGACATTTCTCCCAATTTAGCATAAGGTTTGTCTCTATACATCTCTTAAGCATCCTATCAAGATTATGAAGACACTGATCAAAAGTGGTACCATAAACCGAGAAGTCATCCATGAAAACCTCCATAAAAGTATCAAGCATGTCTTGGAATACAGCAACCATGCATCTTTGGAATGTAGCCGGAGCGTTGCATAACCCAAAAGGCATGCGGCGATACGCATAAGTGCCATAAGGGCATGTGAATGTCGTTTTATTCTTGATCCTCCTATGCGATTGGGATCTGAAAATAACCCGAAAATCCATCGAGAAAATAGTAGAACTGTTGACCCGCTAAACGCTCCAACATTTTGTCAATGAATGGCAAGGGGAAGTGGTCTTTCTGGGTGGCGTCATTCAACTTGCGGTAGTCGATGCACACACGCCAACCGGTAATGATACGAGAAGGGATTAATTCGTTCTTTTCGTTCATGATTACCGTCATCCCACCCTTCTTTGGGACAACTTGGGTCGGACTAACCCACGGTGAATCGGAAATAGGGTATATCACCCCGGCATCTAACAACTTAAGCATTTCCTTCTTAACAACCTCTTGCATGTTCAGATTAAGGCGCCGTTGAAGTTGCACCACCGGCTTATAATCATCTTCCATGAGTATCTGGTGGATACAATAGGCGGGGCTTATACCCTTGATATCCGAAAGTCGCCATGCAATGGCTTCCCTATTCTCTCTCAACACCTCTAACAACCTACCATTTTCCCCCTCCTCTAACTTAGAAGAAATAATGACGGGAAAGTCGGAACCCTCACCTAGGAAAGCATACTCTAAATGGGATGGGAGAACCTTAATCTCTAATGGGGCGGGTTTCTCTAAGGGTGTACTCTCAATCTCACTCTTCACTTCACTCAACTCTAACACTTCGGGGACCCACTCGGTCTCGTCTCCTTCCTCACTCTCACTCACAATCTCCTCTACTTTCTCAACTACTTCCTCTAACTTACCCTTAACTAAATCGGCTCCACTAATATAGTCAAAGCAATGGTCAACACATTATAGGAAAGAATATATGAAATAGACCGAATGACAAGGACTACTAAGATCGTCGGAACCGCTAGGATGTTCCATGGAACGTGCTATCTCGAAAGAGACTCTCTCCTCACCAACTTGGAGTATGATTTTTCCGTCGAAGACATCAATGATAGCCTTGGCGATACACAAGAATGGGCGTCCTAGAATGATAGGAACTTTCTCATCGGCTTCCATATCAAGAACGACAAAGTCTACGGGAAAGACGAATTTGTCCACTTTAACTAAAAGGTTTTCGATTATGCCTCGTGGATACTTCACTGATCTATCAGCTAAGGACAAAGACATATGTGTAGGGGATAACTCTCCTAGACCTAACCTCTCGTACATGGAATATGGCATGAGGTTTATACTCGCTCCTAAATCGGCTAGCGCCCTACAGTCGGTATCACTCCCAAACAAGCATGAAATGGTGAAAATGCCCGGATCCGTCAATTTTTCCGGGACCTTGTTCAAGACTACGGCAGAACACCCTCCACTAAGGGGAATGTTAGAGACCTCTCCTAACCTATCCTTATGTTTTAGAAGGTCCTTTAAGAATTTTGCGTATTTAGGCATAGATTGAACGACTTCTATGAACGGAAGGTTGATCCTAAGTTGCTTAAAGATCTCTAAAAATTTCCCGTACTCTTTAGAGTAAGTTTGGTTTTTAAGACGGGACGGGTATGGAGCACGGGAAAGATCAACAGTGGGTGATGGAACGATTTGTGTGGGTTGTTTCTCTATACTACTCTCGCCTTGAGGCCCCCCGGTGTGTGCGATACTTGCTGGGACTAACCTAGGTTGCACTTTACCGGGAGCCTCCATCTCAATCTCTTCATCTACGGGCTCCTCATCTTCTACCTCTACACTCTTAGGTCTCACTACCTCTCCTAAGTTCCTACCACTACAGGTCGAAATTACCTTCCAAGTGCCAGACGGGTTGGGCTTTGTGTTTCCCGAAAATTGACCTTGAGGTCGTTCTTGCAATTGGCGTGCAATACCCCAACTTGCCTTTGAAAGTCTAAGAAATTAGAGTGGTTATTCTTGAGGAATGTAGCATGTTCTTCTAAGGTACGTTGGGTGGCCTGGTCCTTAACCACTAGCTGGGTAAGAAGGTCCTCCATCCTAGATAAACTACTATTTGAACCCTCATTCCTAGGCTGACCCTCTTGGTTTGACCCATCACTCCTAAACTGCCCCCCTGAACCTGAACTAGCAAACTGACCTGATTGACCCGAACCCCCACTAGAATAGAAACCTGGCCCCCTGCTTTTGATATTGGCCTGATGGGAACCCAGGGGGATTACCGGAAGAGCGGTAATTGTTACTACGCCAGTTAGAGTTACTATTATTAAACGGATTACTTGGACCCCTATTTTGACCTGCGATGTACTCTACCTGTTCTAGGGTAAGTGTTGGACAATCTACGGTATCATGACCACCCCTACAAACTTCGCAGCTATCGACCTTTTTTTCTTAATTTCTAGCAACTCTTTGGTGATATAATCAAGTTGAGATGCTACCTTTGAATCTGAGACAACTTGGTTTACTCCTCGGGAGGATGAGGAAGTAGTAACAGGAATGGAATTCCTGCTGGTAGCACTATGATCTGTATCAGCATGAGCGAAGCTCTCAAAGAAATCATTGTAGTTGGCCACAAATTTCTTTCCCATAAGATGGCCTCCTACAGATGTGTCGAATCGGGCCTTACACTCAGGAGTAAGACCATTGTAAAATTTTTTCTACTAAAGCCCAATCAGACAGCCCATGTTGGGAACAATGAGAGAGTAAAGTTTGAAACCTCTCCCAAGCTAAGTGATATGGTTCGTCAGCTCCATTCTGAATGAATGGATCTGATCTCGAAGGCAAGATGCCTTCGCAGGTGGGAAATACTTAGCTAGGAAGGCATCCCTAAGTCTAGCCCAATTGGTAAAAGTACCTGCCGGCTGCGAATCAAGCCATGTGGCTGCGCGGCCTGCAAGTGAAAATGGGAAAACTTGGAGATAGCGAGCATCAAGATTAACAACTTCGATACCAAAGGTGTTGCAAAGACAGGTAAGACGATTGATATGGGCAGGCGCATCCTCATCATCACGACCGTGAAACTGACATGAGTTGTTAACGGCGGTCATGATGTATGAAGGAATTTTCCAGGACTTGTCATTTGTGATTTCGGGGAGGGTGATGGGTGAGTTTGCGGTAAAACCCGCGATGGAACGTTGGTGGACAGTTTGGTTTTCGGCCATTTGGAAAACTGGTGGTGGACTAGGTGTACGGGACAGTGGTGGGGTGTTGTGGGGTGACGACTTCGGGGTGAAGTCAAAGTTCGATGGTTTAGATTGTAGTGTAGAGTCAGAAGGGGCTGAGGATGATGTTGAGGATTTTCTAACCTGTGAACTAGATGTCGAGAGGGAAGACTTGTCGATCAGCGGCTTCACTGGTCCCTGAGAATGCGTGTGGGGCATTAACTACAAAACCGAGAACAAACAAGTAAGACGACTCTAACAAAAGACTCTAAAAAATAAAATAAAAAGACACTAAAATTACTTGGACTCCTACGACTCAAAAACACACAAAAAGCACGTAAAGATATCAGATGAAATCCAAACAATGTAATTAACGCAATTGCCAAGAGTCCCCGGCATCGGCGCCAAAAACTTGATGTTCTACAAGTAGTTCAATAAAAATCAACTAAATTAACCTAAATTTAGACTCAAGTAATAATAATCTAGACTCTCTAACTCGTCTAAACTACTCACCGGCAAGTGAACCGGTCGACTCTAGTAAAGAAAAGCAAGTCCAGATGTCGAACCCACAAGGACTCTAATTAACTACGTTAAAGACTTTATTTAGACTGACACTGACGCGACTTAACTATTTTTGTGTTTTGAGGGGGGGGTTTGCTAAAATCCTAGAATTGAAATTAAAATAACGCTAGACTACGACACGAATAAGAACTATGGTTTAATTCAATAGAGATTAATGACTACCTAGGCTTGAATCCAGTCTAACTAGGAATGGATTTCTAACGGTACTACTGTGGTATGGAACCGGGATCTTAAAGTACTAAACCCTAAGGTATCTCTAACAAGACCTCCCGACCCTTCTCAGGAAGAAACCTGTCAGACCCTACAAGGCTGTTGTGAACATCGGTTGTTAGACTTCCTCTCAGTCCTCTAACGTCTCTAAAAGTACCCTAATACGACAATCTACCTCTCAGCGCGAAAGTCTAAGGTAACTCTAGATTCTAACTTGGTTTAATAGACACCGGTGCGATTAGGGAACTAAGACCGACTTCTCTCAAAACCTATCTTAGCTATATATCGTACCGAGACCTACTAATAAACTCGAGCCACTCAGCGACAAGTTAAGCAGAATACTTAGTTCTAATTGTATTTTAATTACTGTTTCTAAGGCTATCGGCCGATTTACCCAAAGATTACCCGAACCGCAAGGATACGAACAATCAACACAAATTCATTATGTGAAAGACATCCACCAAAATTTATGTGAAACAGCAAATAATCATCAATCAAATCTAAATACGCATACACACCAAATTAGAGGTTCTAGAATTCTTTACTTTCAAAGATCAAACCATACACAAACAATAGAAAACCGATAAAAATCCAAACTTCATTAAACTTTCATCTAACCTAGGTAGTAACAAAGGTCTTAGCCAGAAAACATGGTATCTAAAATCAAAACACAAGTTTCAAAACAAGAATTCATAATCAAAGTATTAAAAACAAGAAAATAATGAAAATCGGGAGATAAGACCCGAAAGATCTTCTTTCCTATGCTCCAAGCTTCAACCGAATGATTCTTGTATGCCAAAACGCTCCGAAAAATCGTGAAATATGCTCTTGAAATCGCCTAGGGTTTCTTGAATTCGTAATTAGGGTTTTTGAATGATTAATAATGATTTTATATGAAACCCTAATCTACAAACGAAGAAAAGCCATCATAACACCCCGTTGCATCGCGCGACGGGTATGGAGCCTCAACGTCGCGTGGCGCAATGCCTTAATCAACCGAAAATTATTATTATATTGTTGGCGGTACTCGACGGTGAAGACAGGTCCTTGTGGCACGACGTGAGGGCCTGTTTTCACAGAATGACTCGTTTTTTAATAGCTTCAGCATTCCAAATCTCCAGAAATTATTCTAACTTTGAAACTCAGCCAATTCTTCATCGTTATGCAATCTTTTCAACACCAACGACCTGTAAAACGAGATCTAACCAAAGTATTGAAATTCTAAACAAAACTAAACTAATGAATACGAAAAATTTACAAACTTTACACCATAAATGGATATATTTTGCAATACATCATGCCCAGCGAGCACGTGGGCGTGGACAGGTGTCTGCAGAAATGGACAAAGCTATGGAAGCTTCTATTCCCGACACGGGGGCTTGCCCAGCTCAGCACGGGGCATGGTCAACGTTAAGATTTGTAGAATCTTGCAAATCTTAATAGTACAGATACGCTTCTGCACACGGGGCCGTGCCCAGCGAACATGGGGCAGTGTGAGCCTAATGCAGACAAGAGCAATTAATGAAGGAAGAGAAAGAGGATGGCCACGGGACCGTGTCCAGCGGACACGGGGCTGTGGCCGGGCTACTGTTCTGGATATTAATAGGGGTGCTTGGCTCACTTCAAAGGCATCCCTTGGCAAACCACCTCTCTCCCACTTTGCCACCACTACAACACCCACATCCACCACCATCATCCATCATCCACCTTAGAGTGTGTGTAGTAGTCTAGGGATCCAAGATTGATCGTAAGAGTTCTTGTCAATCAAAGGCCACGTTTGGCTAAGTCTCTTACATCACTTGGTGAAGACAAGCATTTAATGTAATTTTGATTTTTAATCTTTTCACACTTTTTATTTGGTTTTGTATTAATGACTTTAATAACTAGTTTCTTATGTTAAAGGTGAAACTTCTTTATCATTTGTCCGTGGTGTCTTGGCATTACTTTACTGTCTATATAAAGTAAAATATTTTCACCATTCATATCTCTACGGTCTATATAGAGATATGTTAGCTACCTGGTCGGGGGTTAAGGGAATGGTTTAGTAACGTTCTTGCCTTGTTTAGTGTATAGATCCTGCAAGGACCTAGGTCAAGCTTACTAGGACCTCCTTCAATACCCACTTGTATTGGATGGCGGGGGTGCGAATGGCTTGATCCCCTCATATGTAAACTACTATTAATACATTAAACCGGCTACTTAGGATTGTATCCCTGCTGACTCAAACCACTTAACCGAGGGTAACGTCGCCTTCAAAAGAGGGGACTACCACTTTACGCATTAATAACTTAATTAATTATCTTTCAGTATTTCGAACCTTTGGGATTGTATCCTTGCTGACTCAAACCCCTGGGTTGAGGGTAACGTCACCTTCAAAAGAGGGGCCTACTACTATAACTAATATAATCTCTTAAAAAGTGCAAAAGTGCGGAAATCATCTAAGGTTACATTAAAGGCGAGTCGGATCCAAGTGATCCATCTTGTCTATCTTATTTATTTTTAATTTTAATTTTTCAGCATTTTTAGTTTTTATTTTCATGTTTAAAACCTTTTCTAAAAAGTTTGATTTGATTTGACGTTGAGGATAAACCGGTATTAAAAGCTCTTCTGTTCTTGGACGACCTCGGTATATTACCAACGATGTACTACGCTCACAATGGGTGCACTTGCCCATGTGTGTGTTTAGTGTTAGTAGAATATCGTGTTTTATAAATTTAAAACTTGACTAATGTGTTAAATAGGGCTTAAAATATCAATAAAAACATATCAAACCCAACACACACCACCTGTCGTTTTTCATTTTAAGTTCAAAGAGGTTTCGACATACCACTGATGTACTATCATTTTCTCTTTTGCTTACCAGGAAACTCATTTTTTGTTTTTCTATTGTTTTTGTGCTTTTGAAATTTTTCGATGTTTTTGTATTTTTTTGAAATTTTTAATGTTTTTTTTTTACTTCCCCTAAAATGCAAAAAGTACGAGAAATTAAACAACACAAATAAATATTTACAAAAATGATTTTCCGATGTTGGTTTACTCTGGCTTGACCTTAATGCAGTTTACCATAAGTAAAAAGTCAAATCGTGATTTGCCAAAAGCTTTGGTAAAAAAGGTCGGCACGTTGGTCATCGGTGTAGACCTTAACAACATCGATAAGTCTTTTATCAAAACAATCACGTATGAAGTGATATTTGATCTCGATGTGTTTGGTCTTTGAGTGTTGCACAGGATTTCTAGTCATCTGTAAGGCAGCAGAATTATCAACGAAAATAGGAGTATATAGGAATTCAAAACCGTAGTTGCGCATTTGTTGTTAGATCCACAGGACTTGGGAGCAACAACTTGAGGTAGCAATGTATTCGGCTTCACAAGTTGATGTAGCGACACTAGTCTGCTTCTTGCACTGCCATGTGACCAAGCGATTTCCTAAAAACTGACATCCAGCCGTTGTGGATTTGCCGTTGATTTTGAAACCACCAAAGTCAGAATCACTGAACGCAATCAAGTCGAAGCTATCATCCCTAGGGTGAGACCGGTGTCCGGGCAACCCTTCAAATAGCGGAAAATCCTTTTTACAGCTGCTAGATGTGAGGCCTTTAGGTTGGCTTGATATCGGGCGAATAGGCACGTAGGATACAATATGTCGGGCCTTGAGGCTGTGAGATACATAAGAGATCATTGCGCGATAAAGTGAAGAGTTAACGCTTTCACCCTTCAAGTCCAGAGTAATCCCGTGATTCTACGGAAGTGGGTTACTAATGGGTGTCGCTTCAGACATCTGGAACCAGCTCAAGATGTCACCGACATATTTAGTCCGATGGATGAAAATCCCAGACTTCATTTGTAGAACTTGTAGGCCCAAAAAGAAGTTCATTTCCCCTTGGCGCTCATCTCGAATTTCTCCTGCATAACACGCTCGAAGTCCCTATACAAAGCATTGTTAGTTGAACAAAAAATAATATCATCTACGTATACCTGAACCAACAGAAGATCTCCATCCTTTTCTTTGATGAAAAGAGGGCAATCGATAAGACCTCTGCGCAAACCATTCTCCAGCAGATAGTTAGATAAGGTTGCATACCAAGCTCTCGGTGCTTGATGTAATCCGTAGAGAGCTTTGTTGAGCAACCAAACCCGATCAGGATGAATAGGATCTTCAAAACCCGGAGGTTGTTCGACATACACCTCTTCTTCAACCACACCGTGAAGAAATGCACTTTTCACATCTTTGATTATCTCCACCCTTTTTCACAAGTTTTAACCGAAAAACATCAACCGATAACGGCACAATTCTAAGATTTAGATAGTATTTTTATCCGATAAAACTGGGTTTCGAATTTTTGTTCAATAAAGCTTCAAAAATCACTCAAAATATCACACATAACTCGGTTATCAACAAGAAATCGAGCATTAAGCTCTGATACCACATGTAGGTCCTGATACGGATCGTCGGACTATGATGACTTCTTGTTTCGGATGTCGTAACGAGTGCGGAATCCCCGTTATGACACAAACCGAGCAAGAGAGCAAACACAAGACAAGAAACAACGTTTAAAGCTTTCGTGTATTCAAATCCAGCAGAGTTTTGTTACAAGAATGATATAAGAAACAATACTCTCAAACTCACTGGTGCTCTCTCTCTTATCCGAAAAAGTCTTCTACAAGACCTTTTTATGGCAAACCTTATCTTCAACTTTACGAAAGATAAATTGGGCTTACAAAACAAGGCCCACGAAAGACTGGCCAACGAATCATCATGTCTTTCGTTGACATCAGCAGCGAACAACATAAAGGACGAAGAAGGTTCTTCGTTGAACCTTTATAATATGCATGCACATGTTCTTCGTCTGTTGTTCTTCGTGGTTTCATTGTTCAGCCATGCAAAGTTCAATAATATCAAGGGGTGACATCATCATGATGATGTCAGCTCGCAGCTCTTCGTGCATCGTATATCGATCTCTGTGGCGTATGATGGAGGAATGTCGCGACGTCAGGCTAGAACCAAATTGACCCGAGTCGAGTCGTACCGAACCGAGCCGCATCCACAAATATGCATTAACATTAACCAAAATACATATGTCTCTCAACATGTAGTATTTGTTGAACATGAATTTCCTTTCGAGAAGCTCATTGTTACTACCTTATCACTGCAATTGATCATGATGCTTGGCTTCCTATGTCCTTCCCACCTTCTATCCTATCAGAATCTATTACCACCTCTTCAATTGATCCAACCCACATGGTTGCCTCTCCTCCATAAACTTCCTCTTCATTAGCTTAATCTCATACTAAAATAGCTTACCAAGCCCAATTTTCTCATGAGATCACCTCCTTGTCATTGCCTACTACACCGCAAAACCCCTTATTGGCGTCTAGACTGGAAAATTCTAGCATCAGCTAGGGCACGATGGGGTTACGTTAATGGTTGCTGAATTTTGGAGAAATAACTAATTTTGACCAATTAAGAAGGGGTTTTCACTCTAATTAGAAATATTCAACGTTTGGAGCTCCTAGGGGGCGATTTTGGGTGATTCTTGACCCTCCAATCCATTTGATTTCATATTCCATTACGTATTTCAATATTCAATGAAGGTTTTGAAGATTAATCATCCATCATGAGTGGCTAATCTCTCCAAGATCATCCTCGGGTGTAGGTTTATGGGTTTTCTAGGATATTTCTTACATATATTAGTTTGATACATGAACTTGTAATCTTTTGATTGAAATTGCATAAATTGATTGTTAGTATTGTTATGAAATCAAGGTTGTTAAGAATTTATTGAATCATTGACATTGTAAGATGATGATAGCTATTAGGTTTGATTCATGTTAGTGTTTATTAATTCTTCTTGATTCATAAAACATACATGTGTTCAGAATTTATATCATGAAGGTTTCCTTGCACCAAACGAATATTGAGGTCTTCAATTAGGTTTTCAAATCAACAAATTCCATAAATCAATTGTGTTTCATTAAAGATCAAACCTTTTGTGTAAGTTTGCCCTAATTACTTGTAATCCGAAACCCGGGTGTGGTCAGTTCTCTTAAATAATTGTTTACAACTAATGAAGTTTTTGTTAACATCAAACCACATTCTTAATCAAACCAAGAAAAGATCATAGCAAACTTCATAATTGTTCCGTACATTTGTTCCATAAATAGTTTACATAATCAGATAACTGGTGTAATACTGACCCATGCTCCTGTTGGATACAATACCTGAATTACCTAACCTACCTAGATTAATTGGGGTTTTGCATGATTGGAACATGGTGATGACCCGACTTACCGACTTACCTTAGCTACCTAGGTGGATATGAGCCCATGTCTTTTTTCGAGAAGGGGAGCAATCCCTTTTTAGTTACGGGACTGCAACAGTTTAAAAGGATTTATAGCAATCAAGTAGTAACTAAAGAAGGTTAATCAAGATCAGATTTCAATAGCTTCTTAGCTGAGAAGAAAACAACAGTTGGCAGTTTTTTCAGTGGTAACAAACCAACGTGCTTGGCTGCTGTAGAAACGAGATCAACAGGGAAGTGTTCTCGGGTATAATTTAATCTTGTTTAGCTTTTTTATGTTGTTCACAAGTGGGAAATATGGTGACATTCAAATAAACGGGTTAGCGGCTTCTTCAATCGTGGTCACCAACAGACGTAGTATAAACGACACAACACATAACTGGATTTTTCATTTGGAGAAAACAAAGTTGATGGCTAGGTTTTTCAGTGTGAGCAGGGTTTTGGTTTTACGATTAAGGTGTTCGGCTCGGGCTCAACTCGTCAAAAGCTTGAGCTTACTTGTGGCTCGTCAAGCTGGATCGTTTATTTAAAAAAAGTTACTTTTTTTGTTTTTGTATTTTTAGAGACATTGATATACAAAAAACCTAATAAAAAATCAATAAAACAGTATTTAGGCTAATAGAATACTATTTAGTAAAAGAAAAATCATTACTTAAAATATATTAGAATTTATAACTATAATTTATTTGGAGGGATCATGACTTTTTGTGAAAAAAAAAAACCCAAGAAAACTCTATTTAGCCATTACTAAACCCTAAACCCAAAGAAAACTATACCCTAAAAGCTAAACCCTAAAGGCTAACCTCTAAAAGCTAAAACAAAATGCCAAAGTTAAACCCTAAAATCTAATCACTAAACTCTAAAAATTAAACCCTAAAAACTAAACCCATAAAAAATTCAACATAAATATCAATTGTTTGATAGAGTTTTCTCATAATCCTCTCTTTCTCTCTCTCTCTCTCTCTCTATATATATATATATATATATATATTGTAGGTCTGTTTTTCTCGAGGATCCGATACGTAACATATTCCCTGTTTATCACAAACACAATCGCGGGTGCGGAATCCCCGAGACGGTGCAAACCGAACAAAGTAGATAAATAACAACAGCAAGTAACCAAAGATTAACTTCGATTAAATGGATGAGAACATTCACAAAGATATACACACAATGCTTGTACAATAAACTCTCACAAGTCTCTCAGCTCTCGTGCAGTCTCACAATAATCTCATGACTAAACTGTGAACATACTGAGCTATTTATACCGACCATAGACGAACTCCCATATGACGAAATCCATGTGTGACGAAATCAGGGAGTTCGCAAGACACTTAAGGATTTCGCCATTGATGAGTCATGACGAAATCATGGGAGTTCGTCATTTATAATTCATGACGAAATGGGACTTCGTCAGAAATGGGATTCAAAGTTTGTCAAGTCATGGCATTTAGATTTTCATTGACATCATCATGACATCACTAGGGTGATGTCATGGTGATGTGTTGGCGGGAATGGTCGCGGCTCTCCGTGCTTCGCGTGTTGATCTCTGGGGTGCACGACGGAGGAATGTCGCAACGTCGGACTTGAGCCGGACCTAACCGTGTCGAACCGAACCAAGTCGAACTGAACCGAGTCGCGTCCATATAAAGTGTACCAACAAACTCCCCCTTAGACGCTACTCGTGATGGTTCGTTCTTCACATTGTCGGATCTTTAAAAGGTCTTCACGTGTCGCAAATAGGGAGTGTATCAACAAACTCCCCCTTGAATGATGCTCGTGAATCTTTTGAACTTCAAAACTTTAGATCCTTGTGGTGTTGATGAGTGATCAACCGCAACCCGATCATCTTGATCTTCTGATTGCATCAACATCGTGTCTTCACTTTACGGCTTGTCATCTGACACATTCTCTTCGCCTTTAGCTGATTCTGATGTCGTATCTGCACATACAAGAAAGCTAAACACGTAATGAGAACAACCACTTGGAATTTAGACAAATTAAACAAATGACACATATGAGATCAAATCTCATTTAAACACTGATTGACAACAGTTTGAAAATTTAAAAATTGATCAATTTTAACCTTTTAACTTTCAAAACTTGTTAACTTCGACTGTTTATGAAGATGCAATTGTTTTCCGGCTTACAATCAGGATTTTGGGTAGGATAGACTCGAGTTCCAACATCGGTCAATCAAAAATAAACTAGAAGCAAAATTGTTTTGGCTTTTATAAAGTTTATATTAAAACACACCTAAAATCTTTTTGGAATTTTTCATTTTTCAAATTTAAAGACGGAAAGCAATTAATAAATATATACAAAGATGCAGAAACGAAAGCAGTAAACAAATATTTACAGACATTCTTTTTGCGAGTTTCGAGGGTAAGAGAATCATATCAGTGTACGGTCACATCAAAACGCTCTTGTTGTTCAATTAGTTAACATTTAGATAAGCATCCTATAGCAATTATCAGTATTGTTGTCCACATAAGCTCAACTTATCAGATGTAATCATGGCGAGGGGATACGTTAAGGTATGATTTATACTTACCGACCGGTGTTCATCCACACACGACACATTCCCATATCAAGGTATGCACGAGAGTTCATCTTACCGGTGAGTATACCGTTTATCATCTGTTTGACCGTATAAAAATGTGAGAAACTCACTTATTTTGATTTGAAAACAAGCCCTATGTGATAGAATCACTTATTGATGAGGAACTTGAATTTCATATGCATGAGGGCACAGGAGTAAGTCCGTGAACAGGTCAGTACAACGTACAGCAAAGAGACGAACTTGACTCCCGGATAAATGTGATATTGTATCACTTATTTTGATTGGACATGTGATTGTTGATCACTTATTGAGGTCGAATGCAGTATGTACACGTATGAATAGTATCATGGAAGATCTAGGCTTCGTCTCTGTTATTTTTCGGTAAAAGATACAACCATGATACCTAGATGATAAGACAGCATAAAGACCGAATATCTCAGAACCTCGGTAATCAATCAAACGAAATTTTGGTACTAAGACCATATGCCAATGTGTGGTTCCCACCTAGTCTTCAGTCGATTTAAGATTTGTATCACCCTGCACACATTAAAATGATTGTGAGCCTACCGATACATCTTATATAGAGCTGCTTAACATTTTTCATTTTAAGTTCAGTTCGAAGAGGTTTCGACAGACCACTGATTTACTATCATTTTCTCTTTTTCCCGCCAGGAAACTAATTTTTGTTTTTCTATTGTTTTTTAGTTTTGAAATTTTTCGATGTTTTTGAATTTTCAAATTTGGATTTACTCCCCCTAAAATCAATAAACTATGATAATTTTTTAAAAACACAAAGGTATTTACAAAAATGATTTTCCGATGTCTGTTAACTCATGTTTTACCTCAATGCTGTTTACCAAAATTAAGTTTTAATCAGAAAAGATTTATCGAATTTTGGAAAAATCAGTTGGCACGTCGGTAAACGGTGCGGACCATGACAACATTGACGAGTTTCATATTAAAACAATCACGTGTGAGGTGATATTCGAGATTAACATGTCTGGCCCAAGAGTGCTGTACGAGATGATAATAATTCATAAAGCAGCTTAAATATCGACAAGTATAGGAGAGATATGAATTTAAAACCATATCCTGCAACAGCTTCATGCATTGCAAGGAATCTGAGTGGTCTCCTAAGCTGGATATCCACCAGGTGTTGATTTCAAAGTCGATTTTGTAGCTACTGAGAAATCTCTTCACAGCAACAAGATCATAGACCTCTGGGTCCGGCTGGTCTTCCACATTGCACCAGCGAAGGTCTTTGTCTTTCTCTTTCAGAAGTAGTATGCGGTTGTTCAATCCACGCCAAGGCATCCGCACACCCAGTTGGTTTGTTCAACAAACACATTTTCTTCAATCACACTGCGAAGAAATGTACACTGCACGTTCATCTTGTTGATTTTTAACTCAGACGTGCTGCAGGTGCGTACATTTTGATTGAATCTATCCCGGGGACCCGATTAAAGCCTTTAACAATCAAACTTTGGTATGATTTCCATTTTGTCGAAGGTTTTTAAT
The DNA here is from genome assembly GCA_030545235.1 of Helianthus tuberosus. Classification (NCBI taxonomy): domain Eukaryota; kingdom Viridiplantae; phylum Streptophyta; class Magnoliopsida; order Asterales; family Asteraceae; genus Helianthus; species Helianthus tuberosus. The sequence continues at coordinate 42,813,497 of CM060411.1, read as the reverse complement.
TTCTTTCGACAGACAATTCTGTTTTCTTTTCTTTTTCTCTCCATCAAAGGCAACAATTTCTTTGTCACCGATCTTGTGCATAGACACTCCGCTATCAACAATCCGATGACTATCGATAGTTCCTCCTGGAACATCCTGCACACTCACTCAGAGATTAGTTGGAGAGGGGGACCCAAGCCTTCATAGACTTGGGTTGCCCCTGAGAATCAAGAAATGTGATTTCAATTTCTTGAAGGTCCTTAAATTGCAAGCCTCCTCCTGAATCCACACCTGTTTTCGGTTTCCAATCCTGTTTCCGTTTAACGGATTGTATATCATTTACAGATTTAGAAATCTCTGGTTTTAACGGTTGCGACAAAATTGGTTTCCTTTTAACAGTTTCTGGTTTTAAAGCCTTTTCGATCACCTTCACATTTTGACGTCATTGTTTTGTTTCCTGTTCTTTAAGAGTACGTTTGTCAGTGTTGGATCTGAGTTTCTTTTTTATTGTATTTTCGTTTGGAATTAAGATGGAAATGGAAGAGTTGTGCAGCGGAATTAAGATGAAAGCAAACTTTGCATACAATCAAACGAGAGTAATACTTTAATCAAACATCTTTACACAGAGAATCGAAAGATTGAATTTGTTTCAACAACGATTACAATGATTGATGAATGAATGCAAACTCCCCCTCAGCCAGAGCTCAGTAGTTTGTTCGTGCAAAGAAGACGATGTGGTGAAAGAGCTAATAGAACAGTACAAAGTACTGAACTATTTATAGGCACTTGCAAACCACTGAGCATCTTCGCTGACGTCACCATGAAAGTGACATCTAACCTCCTAACAAACTCTAACCTCTGATCTATAAACACTGATGTACTAAACTACTGCTATTACATTACATTATATAAAAGACACTTAAACAGCTGCTGCATCCTTCCACTGCTGTGAACCCAGCAGTGCTTGTCCGGATCAGCAGTACTTGACTCAAGGCGGTAGATTGAGTCAGCAGAGCTTTGGTCTTCCATCAGTCTTTGACTTTGGGCAGTAGATGCAAGGCAGCAGTTATAGGTCAGTACTTAACAAGATCAGCAGATAGGAGGTCAGCAGATATTAAACCACTTTCAAGGGGAGAGATTTGCATGAACCAACTGTAAACGTCTGCTTATTCTGGATCCACTGTTCTGATCCAGTTTTGGCTTTAATTATCTGTTCCTCTGATAGGGTTCAATCCCAACAATCTCCCCCTGGAACAGATAATGCCAAAACTCTTCATTATTTGTGGAATACTTTATTGCCTCATCAACAGCTCCCTTATCTGACCTTTAAATTGTAATTCAAAGTCTAGGGCATCTGTATCTTCATCATCCCTGCTAAGTGGAAGATCAAGGAGATCCTGCAAATCTTCAAGACTCAGGCCAAGAGCTTGTTCCCTTGATATTTTCTTCACTTCTCCACCAGACCTGAGCAAAGTCAATACGCAGGTCTGTTTGTCAGTTTCCCACTTTTGTATTTTTGAGCCTGGTGGGTTTCTTGGGAGATGTTTATTTGCAGAAGTATTTGGAGAGGCTGGCCTATTCATGACTGGCTGAGCAGTACTTGCAGTTTGATCCAAACCAAGAGTTTCCATGATCATTTTCTTTATACCCTCTTTTCCAAGGTCTTCACCTTCCATTAACTCTTTGATGGTTTCAGCAATCAGCTGTTTGTGTGGCCTTCTTTTGTAGATGGCAGCACCAACTGGAGCTGTGGATCTCCTGATTTGCAGCTTTGATGGTCTTTTTGAAACCACTGCTTCAGGATAGTCAGGCTTTTGCGAAACTGTGGGATCTTTCTTTCTTAATTGTTCCAACTTTTTGTAAGTAGCCCTGACCGCATCTTCTTTCCATCTAGCAACTTGTCTTTTGTTACCATAATCAGCTGCTACCAGTTCCTCTTTCATTCTCTTCAGCTCTTCCTGTTTGTCAGGTACATTCTTTCTAAACTTTGCCCAGTTAGGAGGAGTGTGAGTGACTTTCCTGTTTATCATGTCTTGAATTCTTGCTGCTTCATTTTCAAGTTCAGGAATAGTCCACTCTTTGTACATGTATTTCTCTCCTTTGTACTTTTTGTGAGCCATAATGCTTTCAATGTAGTCTTTCTTCAGAGTTTCAGCAGCTCTTTTAGAAATTTGTTGACTAACATTTTTTGCAAATTGCTCTAGGGATCTGACTTGTGTGAGCAAATATTGACTTCTCTGTGCAATTTCTTTATCAGATTTCCCTTGTGTGTTTTTCTTTGAGATATCCTCTGCTTGCTTGGCCTTGATTTCCAAATATTCATCAACATTTTTAGGCCAGGGATATCCTTTTATTGATGGCAAACTCCTTTTGGCAGGGTCATCCTCAAAATAAAAAGATTTTATTTCTTCTCTAACAGCTGCTAATTCAAGAGGAAATTGAACACCTGCAGGAGGCAAGGGCTTGTACATTTTAACTGAAGAGAGAGGAACAGGTTTTGGAATTGTGACAAGAGCTAAGGATTTTGAAGATGTTTGTGGTGGTGAATAGTCATCATCTTTGAGAATTAGTCTTCTCCTTTTTGTAGGAGGGACTGATGATGTTTTGGATGGAACAGTGGTGGTAGAGGTAGTGGCAGTGGATTGTGATTGACTAACAGCTGTTGAAACAACTGGTGTTTCAACCACTGTTGTCATTACAACAGATGTTATAACATCTGATGTCTTCTGCTGTGTGTCAGCAGGTGTTGTTTTTGGTGGTGATGATGGTAAAGCAGTGGATGTTGTGTGTTTTGAAGTGGTGTGTGTTGATGGAACAACTGTTTGGCAAGCAGTAGTTTTTGTAACTCCTGTTGCATCAGCTGTTTTGTATGGTGGTTTTTGAGCAGACTTTGAACGTCTGGTTGCAATGGATTTGGGTTGCCTTACTTTTCTAGTAGGCTTCTTCTTTTCCTCAATAGGATTTTCATGATCCTTTGACCCAGAAGTACCCTGATCTGGATGATCCATTCTTTCCACCCTGGCTTTCCTTTTGGCCTCTCTATCCCTTTTTACACTTGCAGCTGCTTCTGCTAGTGCATTTGTTGTCACATCAATTTTCTTGCTACCATCTGGCAAAGGGATCTTTTTGGTCATGTTTGAATTTTCTGGTTCAAGATAGAGACCATCCTCTATACCCTTCCTTTTCCACTCCTTAATTTTCTCCCCCTTTTTGGCATTATCTTCTGGGAGTTGATAAATGTAGCGGACTTTTGGAGGAGCAGTGCCAGTGGTGTGTAAGATCTGAGTTTTGAGAGCCTTTAAATCAGCCTGAGTGTTCTTGAACCTTGACTCCATTGCATTTCTCAGCTGTTGTACATGTTTTTCATGTTGCTGATCTGCTAACTGTGCTTGTTGTTGGAGAAAAGATTGAAATAGATTCCAGAGCTCATTTGTAGCAGGTGCCCTTTGTGGAGCAAGTGCTTGAGGTGGAACAGCAGTTGATTGTACCTTCTGAACTTGTAACACCTGTTGTAGCATAGCTTTAAGTTCTGCAACAGAGTTATTAAGCTTTGCAATACGATCCGTCAATTTCTGGTACTTTAAACCATCACCCAAGTTAATGGGATCATCTGATTTCCCACTAGCAGTGGTTTTATCAGTGGTAGAAGTAGGGAATATACTCCAAACATTAACCACTGATGCCCATTTTTCTTGGTACTGGGGTCTTCTTCCTTCAACACTTGACAACCTTTTGATGTTGCCAGTAGGATAAATAAATCCACTGGTGGTTGGCAGAGGTGCTATAAAAGGAATTGCCTCCAAGGAAGTCTTATGAATGTAACCACTGTCCAAATGTAACCCAGTGGGTGTAACAGTTGTAGTGGCTGCTTCACTTGGAATACCACCAAGAGTTACTTGTAACTCAAGGGGTGTAACCTCCTCAGGTTGTGTTGGTGGGTTAGCAAAGATTGATACATCAGACCCAGTCAGTTGTTGAGGTATATTCTCATTAATAGGTGATTGAGAAGGACTGGATAATGCCTGGTTCAAATCAATTGCATCCAACAGTGGTTTTATTGGTGAGGGAATTGTGGATGTGATGGTTGGTGTAGAAATAGGATGTGTCCCGGGCATTGGACTGTGGATGATAGAAACGAGTGTTTCCAGAGCATCATGATGTGGAGACCCTATTTGTACAACCTGTTCTTTTTGTGAAGAAACAGGAGGAGTTTCGGTTATGGTTTGAGATATTTGTACCAACTGCTGTGAGGAAGTAGCAGCAGTGGTTTCTTGTGACTTTTGTGTTGTCACTGGCAGGAGCTCTGGTATCTCATCCTCCAGAGATGCCTTTTTGATGGGTTTTGTAGGTTTTTGAGTTTTTCTTTTTGGCTTTTTGGAGATAGTAGGTGTGGGTTTCAAAGCAGTTGTGCTGCTGCTTTGATCACCTTGAGCAGTGGGCTCAGCAGCAGATACCTGAGGAGCAGTTGTAACTGCTAAAATCTGCTCAGACACCTCTGCTTGTGTTTTGCAAGGTGTGGACATCCTTGTAAAAGTTTCAGCAGTTAAGCAATTTGTTTGAATGAAATCACCTTGTTTTATTGCCGCAGCATCCATCTTTCCAAGTTTCATTTCAAAATAGTAACTTAAAAATCTTGGAAAAAGTAGGAATGCCTTTGTTTCAACATTTTTAACCAAATCATTAAAAATTTCCTGGGAGTAGTTAAAATTTTCATCTTGAAGAATTGCAAATCCCAGTTTCTGAATTTTTAATGGTATCTCATTGAAAGAAGTGGTTTTGTTTGAAACACATTTTAAGAGGGTGTGAAATAAAAATCGTGTTGCAGGAGGAAAGTAACCTTTTTCTAAGGTGTCCTTTTTGACCTCTGCATTGTACCCCCTTTCCAGAAAATCATTTTTTAACTCGTTTTTAGGGAAAGTAATTTTACCTTCTTGATCATCGAGTTGAAAGACCTCTGAAATTGTTTGTGGTGTAATCGTGACTTCTTTTCCCTTTAAAATAGAGTTAATGGCTATTACAGCATCTCCTTGTGTTTCAAGGATTGCATTCTTCCAAAACTCCCTTTGGGTTGCCAAGTAAATTGGTGCATCCGCTGTCAACAAAGTTTTGTACTTTGAGGCGGTGATGATATCAATGATGGAATCGAACTCCTTTGTGGAACTTGGTTTTGTAAGAAGACCAAGAAGATTGTGAGATGGTTTGTGTGGAATTTCAGTGGAGATTGCCTTTTGAGAGGCTGTTGTCGATGAAGATTTGGATGAGGGTTTTGCAGATTTCTTTGACTTAGTCATTTTGAGGATGATTGATCGAAGAAATTTATGGAAGATGAGATGAAAAACTGTTTTGAGAAGAGAATTTTTGAGAATTCAATTCGACAGTAAAACCCTGTTTTGGTGGTGAGTGGGGGATTTTATAAGGAAGAAAGTGAATGCTGAGGTGGCAGCCGTTACAAAAAGTCTGACCAATATGTACTGCCCACGTGACAACCCCTGTTGAAAGTGAAGGACAGTACTTGTGTGATAGGGACAATTGAAGGCAGTGGTATGAAAGCAGTGGATGATTTTCACTATCAGTGGATAGCATATCAGTGGATAAGACACTGCTTTTGAACAACAGAGTTTATCAAAGGAATGAGAGAGCAGGGGTTGACTTTCAGCAGTGGACAGACTTTTGAAGTAGAGCAGACTTTTGAACAAGCAGTGGTTAATGGCAGACTTTTAAGGATTTAATGAAAAATATCATTTTTAGCTATTTTTAAGGATGGAGTTTTGATTTTCTGAAAACATTTTGTTGCTTTTATTCATGGAAAAACATGATGGTGCTTGTTATTCCATGTTCAGCATCCCAATTCTAGAGACCAAGCTTTCAAAAGTGGCTGTATCAAGTGCTTTTGTGAGCACATCAGCCAGCTGGTCTTTAGTTGGGACATGATGCAGAGAAATCAAACCTTTTTCATAGCAATCCCTCACAAAGTGATGTCTGATGTCGATGTGTTTGGTGGTTGAATGGGAAACTGGATTTTTGATGATATTTTCCGCTGCCTGACTGTCCAACATGAGTGGTGTCTTTAAGGCAGTGATACCAAAATCCAGCAGCTGATTTTGAAGCCACAGGAGTTGGGTTGTACAGCTTGCAGCAGCAATGTATTCAGCTTCAGCAGTGGATGTTGAAACAGCTGCTTGCTTTTTGCTTTGCCATGAAACTAAGCAATCACCTAGAAACTGGCACCCTCCTGATGTGGACTTCCTTGTGGTGTGACATCCAGCAAAGTCACTGTCTGAGAAACCTGAAAGCTTGATATTCCCATTAGCTGGATACCAGATACCAAGTGTGGGAGCACCTTTGATGTATCTGAAGATCCTTTTTACAGCAATGAGATTTGATTTTCTGGGAGCTGATTGACTTCTTGCACAGACACATGTTGCAAACATGATGTCTGGTCTAGATGCAGTTAGGTACAATAAAGACCCAATCATGCTTCTATAAAGTGTTTGGTCAATCAGCTCATCCTTTTCATCAGACATGACTAGCTTATTTGTAGCCATGGGTGTGCTGCATGGTTTACAGTCATTCATTTCAAATTTGGTTAAAAGTTCTTTAGCATATTTGCTTTGATGAATGAAAGTTCCATTTTGCAATTGTTGGACTTGGAGACCAAGAAAGCATTGCAGCTCACCCATAGCACTCATTTCAAACTCAGCTGTCATGAGTTCTCTAAACTCTTCACACATTGAGTTACATGTGCTTCCAAAAATAATGTCATCCACATAAATCTGGACAATCATTAAATCCTTCCCTCTCCATTTTAAAAACAGTGTTTTATCAATGGTACCTCTTTTGAAACCATTTGAGAGTAGGAAGTTGGAAAGAGTTTCATACCAGGCCCTTGGTGCTTGTTTCAAGCCATACAAGACTTTGTTTAACCTGTAGACATGATCTGGATAAAATGGATCCTCAAAACCTGGAGGTTGACAGACATACACCTCTTCTTGAATTGTACCATAGAGGAAAGCACTTTTGATATCCATTTGAAACACCTTCATATTGTGGTTGACAGCAAAGGCCAGGAACAGTCTAATGGCTTCCAATCGTGCAACAGGGGCAAATGTTTCATCATAGTCAATCCCCTCTTCCTGTCTGTAACCTTGAACCACAAGCCTGGCTTTATTCTTGACAACAATACCCCTTTCATCAGTTTTGTTCTTGAAGACCCACTTTGTGCCAATGGGACTAACCTCTTCTGGCAGTGGTACAAGCTCCCATACTTGTTGTCTTTTAAACTGTTGGAGTTCCTCTTGCATGGCTTCTACCCAGCTGTTGTCTTTCAGTGCCTCTTGGTACTTGACTGGCTGATGGAGTGATAGAAAACCAGCAAAAAGACAAATGTTTTGGGTTTGGCTTCTTGTGAGCACCCCTTCATTTATGTTGCCAATGATTTGATCAGGTGGATGAGATCTCAAGAAGATTAAATCTCCTTGGTATGGTATGATGGCATTGGTTGGTGAAGGCTGCAAATGTGTATCATCTGAGCTAACCACTGCTGGGGACTTTGATGATCCAGCAGTGGCTTCAAAAGGTGGTGGTATAGGAGGTAATGAAGTGGACAACTGCTGACTTTTATCCACTGTTTGAGGACTTTTGTCAGCAGTGTTTGAGGATGTGGAAACAGTGGTTGATGGGCTACTTTGGTCAACAACTGTTGAGGTAGCAGTGGTTGAGCTTTGACAACTGTTTTGAACAGCTGGTGCTTTTCCCTTTGTGGCAGACCTTTGAGGGATGATGATTTCATACCCATAGTCTGGTGTTGTATCCTCTGATGGCCCTGCACTGTTAGTCTTGACAGCAGTATTTTCAAAAGTGAATTTTTCAAGATCAAACAGATCTGCAGGATTTGCTGGGATTTTCATTGATGAAAGTTCATTGAACTTAACATTCAAAGTCTCCTCCACTGCCTTGGTCCGTGTATTGAACACTTTGTAGGCCTTGGCAGTGGTTGAGTATCCCAGATGATAACCACAATCAATTTTGGCTGCAAATTTTGAAATGGAATCTTTTAAGTTCAAAATAAAACATGGGCAGCCAAACACTTTGAAATATGAGATCAGTGGTTTAATTTTATACAGAATTTCATAGGCAGTCTTTTTGTGCCTGGGGTTTATTAAAACTCTGTTCTGAACATAGCAAGCAGTGTTTACTGCCTCTGCCCAGAATGTTAATGGCAAACCTGAATCTGCAAGCATGGTTCTGGCAGCCTCAATCAGAGTTCTGTTCTTCCTTTCCACTACCCCATTCTGCTCTGGTGTTCTTGGGATGCTGTACTGCCTTACAATCCCTTTCTTCACACAGAAGGCATCCAACTCCCTATTTTTGAATTCTGTGCCATTGTCACTCCTGAAGCTTTTCACTGGAAGGTCAATTTGCTTTTCAACCTGTATTACAAAGTCTTGCAAAATGCCTGCAGTTTCATCTTTTGAGTGCAAAAAGAAAGTCCATGTGAACCTAGAAAAGTCATCAACAATAACCAAACAATATCTTTTCTTTTTAAGGCTCATGACTTGAACTGGGCCAAACAAATCCATGTGTAGCATTTGCAAACACTGGGTTGTTTTGGACTCTTCAATGGACTTATAAGAACTTTTATGCTGTTTTCCTTTTAAACAGGAAATGCAATGTTCAGGACATGAAAACAATTTTTGTGGTAGGCCTCTCACCAAACCATTTTTTGAAATTTCTGTGATTGTCTTAAGATTTGTGTGTCCCAGCCTTCTGTGCCAAAGTTCTGTCTCTTTGTTAGAGGCAGCTGAGAACAGACAGGCATCAGCTCTGGGACACTCTTTTGACATGTCAACAACATAAACATTGCCACTTCTTTGAGCAACAAGTTTAGTTTGACCAGTTTTGATTATTGCTTCAATCTTTTTGACCATTTCTGGTCCAACAATCCTACAACAGTCTTTTGTGAAGAATGACCCAAATCCCTTGTCACTCATTTGGGACACACTCAGAAGGTTGAATTTTAGATTGTCTATTAGATTGACATTTTCAAATTTTACATTTCCAGATTGCACTGTACCAGACCCCAGAACCTTCCCTTTACTATTATTCCCAAAGGATATATCACCCCCTCCATGGATTTTAAAGTCTTTGAGGAGGGCTTTACATCCTGTCATGTGCCTGGAGCCTCCACTATCTACATACCAAAGACTATCAAAGCATGCAGAAGCTCCCTGCACATGAAGTAAAAGGATTAGTTCATTAAGGTCTCCAAAGCCAGCAGGGCTTTGGATGGGGTCTCAATAGTGTCTGGGATGGATGCAGAATGATGGACAGTGGTTAGGTCAGAGGTTTGAACTGTTTTAGAACAGTGTTTCTCTAACCACTGTTGTGGGTCCTGACCAATCATCTGCTGGTAACCAAAAGGATGCCTGTTCACTTTGGGTTTAGAGGGCCTTTTGTAGGCCTCATAAACGTGTGGAATCCTTTGGTAAGACTGTTTTTCTCTGCCTTTTCTGAACTGATTGGCAGGGGGTGCAGCAGTAACCTGAACATCTCTTTTGACAGATGTTTGGTTCAGCTGTTTAGTAACAGCTGTTTGAACTGGCACAAACAGTGGTTGTTTCTTGGTGAATTTGACAGATGATGAGGATGATGGTGGACTCAAGGATGTTTTAGCCATGTACTCATTCTTTTTCACATCAAAGTTTTTGAGGTACACACATGCTTGAGTTTTGTGGTTTGTCTTACCACAAACAATGCAGCTTTCTGCTGAAACAATGACACTTGTTTTGTTTAAATCATAAGCTTTCAAGTGGAAACAATCTTTTGTTAGATGATTCCTTTTTTCACAAAATTCACAAAACAAGTTATCAATTTTTTCTTTCTTCTTTCTCTTTTCAGACTCCTTTGCAGCAGAGGTTTTAACCACTGCTGGGATGTCCTTGAGAGGTATGACTTTAGCTTTTGGAGCTTTAACACCATCAGTTGATGTAAAGTCCATTGGCTTGAAATTTTCAAGAATATCACACTCGTCAGACCAGGTAGGTTTAAACTGATATTTCTCAAGTTCTTCAAAAGTTGAGGAACTCCTTGTTCTGTCAAGTGTGATTTTGTTACCAAGTTTGTCAGTGATTTTCACTTCTTGGCCATTCTTGTTTGTGGGGATGAACTCAGTGGTTCCATCAGTGTTTTGAACAGATTTTTCACAAGCAATATGTTCATCATCATATTTTCTATACCCAACCCCAAATTTCACATTACTTTCAATCTGTTTAGCAAGCATCACCTCATATCCTCTGCAGGATTCCACCCATCTTTCACAAGTAATCTGGGTGGATTCCAACTCCTTTTTGCAACTTTGGTATTTTTCTACCATAGTTTGAAGTTGGGTTTTGGTGATGCTTTGCTCTTCTTTTAGACAGCTGATTTCTTTTTCCTTTTCAGTCAGTTTGTTTTTAAGTTCTTTTAAAGAACTTTCAAATTTGACCTCATCAGACAAGATTTTATCCCGAAGGTTTTCATTCACCTCTTTAATGTTTGCAAAAGCAATTATGCAATTGTCAGAACACAGTTTTTCAAGAACTTGAGGAGATACCTTGGCAGCTGCCATCATTGCACAATCACATTGATGATCTTCATCATCATCAGCTTTCACCTTCTTTTCACCAGCCTTTTCTTCTTTCTCTTCTTCTTTGTCCTCTATGGACCATGGATCTGTCATTGGTTCAATCAGGATACCTGAACTTTCTCCCAACAGTAGTTCACCAGCCACAGCAGTAACCACTGCTTCAGTCACCTCTTCCACTGTTTCAAAGCACTGCTGTTCCTCCTCTGTTTCAACCCCCTCCTGTATTGACTCTAATGCCATCAAACAAAACTCATCATGAGAAGGTTCATTAAAAGCATAGAGTGCAAAATTTTCATCATTAAGGTCTTCAGGCATACTGCTCCAGTCAACAAACCCTTGAGTGAAAAAGCTTTGTTGATCTGGTTGTACTGCTGCTGGAGCAGTGGTTTGAGGTGCAACAGTTTGCACTTGTACCTGGGGAGCAGGGGTTTGAATATATTGGATTTGTGGAACAGTAGTTTGGACATAGTGTACTGGCACAGGGGCAGCAGCATAGTGAGCAGTATTCACTTGAGCTGCTGGGGCATATTGGGCATAGTGCACAGTGTTTTGGTTTTGAGGTCTAGGATTTGAGCTAGGGTGAGTAATTATGGGACCAGTAGTTTGACTCCTACATTCCCTAGCGAAATGTCCCAACCTATTACACTTATAGCACTTGATTTTCGATTTATCTAACCCAACCCTTAGATTCCCATGCAGACCTGGGAATTTTCGCCCTGTTCTTTTGTAGAATTTGCTAGTTCTAACACTTAGCAAAGCCAGTTGGTGCAGGATGTCCATTTCCTCTAAGTCAGTGGGATCAAAATGTTGTAAATCATTTAGTTCAAAGCTTAGATTATCTGACATCTGGTTTTTGTTTGCAGTGAATGCATAACTTGCAGAGTGAGGATCAGGGTTGTTAAAATTTGCACCAGCAGTTATGTCAATGAAGTGATCATAACCCTGATCCTTACCACTGCTCCCAGATTCTTCTTGACCCAAAAGAGCAGTGTTACCGAATGTATAATCATCAACGGCTTTTCCTGACTCTTGTAACTTCCTTTTCTGGTTCAACTCCCTTTCGTAAGTCAGGAGTCGACCATGGAGTTGGGTCAAGGTCAGATCCTTGAACTCAGGTGAATTTCTGGTGACAAAGGCTATAGTGTCCCATTTTTCGGGCAGTGACCTGAGGAACCTGCTATTTTGAGTCGAGTTTGTAAAGGTAGTGTTAACAAGCCTCAGTTCACTGATGAGACAACTAAACCGCTCAAATTGTTGAGTCAGTGATTCACCTCTAACATGACAAAATGTTTCATACTGTTGGTTCAGGATTTCCCTATTGTTTTCTATGACTTCTTCAGTACCTCCAAACTGTTCCTTAAGTGCGTCCCATAATTCTTTGGCACTGTTACAGTGTAACAGTCCAGCATATATTTCATTGGGCAGCGCTGATGCTATGATGCTAAACGCTTTAGCATCTAGTTCGATCTTTTGAAAATCGGTTTCGGTGTAGTTTTCAACTGGTTTTGGAACGAACTTTTTAGCATCTTCAGCGCTTGGCACTGAAGGAACATGAGGACCAAAGGTGACAGACCTCCAACAACCTGTGCTTTGTTGAGCGAGGATGTGACCCATCCTCCTCTGCCAGATGTTGTACTCATTTCTTTTTAGCATAGGTGGTTTAAAAAGTGAGCCGATGTTGTTTTTATCATCCTGAGATTGTGACGTCATTCTTGTTGTTTTACAGACACTGAGAAATCAACTTTAATGGTGATTAATCCTTGCTCTGTTTTTCAACGGACGAACAAACGATCAGTATCAACTATTTTGAGCTGAACTATTTACGTCAAAATGATTGTTAAATCAAATTTGACTGTCCAAGCTCTGATACCAATTGTTGGATCTGAGTTTCTTTTTTATTGTATTTTCGTTTGGAATTAAGATGGAAATGGAAGAGTTGTGCAGCGGAATTAAGATGAAAGCAAACTTTGCATACAATCAAACGAGAGTAATACTTTAATCAAACATCTTTACACAGAGAATCGAAAGATTGAATTTGTTTCAACAACGATTACAATGATTGATGAATGAATGCAAACTCCCCCTCAGCCAGAGCTCAGTAGTTTGTTCGTGCAAAGAAGACGATGTGGTGAAAGAGCTAATAGAACAGTAAAAAGTACTGAACTATTTATAGGCACTTGCAAACCACTGAGCATCTTAGCTGACGTCACCATGAAAGTGACATCTAACCTCCTAACAAACTCTAACCTCTGATCTATAAACACTGATGTACTAAACTACTGCTATTACATTACATTATATAAAAGACACTTAAACAGCTGCTGCATCCTTCCACTGCTGTGAACCCAGCAGTGCTTGTCCGGATCAGCAGTACTTGACTCAAGGCGGTAGATTGAGTCAGCAGAGCTTTGGTCTTCCATCAGTCTTTGACTTTGGGCAGTAGATGCAAGGCAGCAGTTATAGGTCAGTACTTAACAAGATCAGCAGATAGGAGGTCAGCAGATATTAAACCACTTTCAAGGGGAGAGATTTGCATGAACCAACTGTAAACGTCTGCTTATTCTGGATCCACTGTTCTGATCCAGTTTTGGCTTTAATTATCTGTTCCTCTGATAGGGTTCAATCCTAACAGTCAGTTTTTGGTGACACAGGACGACGTTGTTGGTGACCTTGTTCAGAAGGGGCTCTTTCTACAAAATTTGGTTTCGGAGAGTTTGTGCAATTTCTGATAATGCGGCCAAACTCCCCGCATTTAAAGCATGATCTCCTTTCAACAAAATTAGGAGATTCTGTTCGATGATCTGACGTTGAATTTGTAGACCCCGAGGTACTAGCTTCACACCCGTTTGTGTGTTGGGTGTAATTGTTATCACTTTTACGTTTCAAAATTTTGACCTTTTGAACAAACTCAGTGTTTGATTTATTTTCAAAAGTCTCCACCTTGTCAGTACCCTTGGAGGCCACAAATTTAACGTCTTTGCATTTCTTCTTGTAACGAGCTCCTTTTTGTTTCAGCCTTTGGTTGTGAAACCTTAGGCTTTTGAGCTCGTTGTTGTTGTTTACCCTTAAAGGCGACAGGTTGTTGCTTAGTCAGTAATTTCTGATTTCCATGCTGTTTTTTAATTTCAGCTTTTGGAATAGGATCACATTGAGTTACAGAAACTCTCGGGATCGCTTTACCCAAAAACTTAGTTGTATTATCTTCAAACACTTTATCAATCAAGGATTGATTGACGTTTTTTATTGGAAAATCTTTGTTTGAATAAATTTTACTATCACCGACAAAAGTATACAACACGTTATCACTTTTAATGGTAGACACTGTCTTAGTGATAGGATTTATCTCTTGTTTAGCACCAGTTGATTGCACAGCAGGAGTAGGAGGATCACACAGAATGTGATTCTCAAAAGGCACTTCTACTCCTTTTCTATCGTCAAGAGATTTATCCTCATCACTCACATCTGATTCAACATCCGAAGAATCATAGTCCTCAACGGTTGGAGGACTTTGATTTGAAGCACATGACGACTTTTCCTTGCTATCATATGAGCCCTCCGATGAATTGTCCGTTTTGAACCCTAAGCCAGTTGTAACTTCCTCATAATCAAGAGGTACAGTTGGCTCAAAACGCGGCATTTCCTCCTCATCGGGCATCTTGGTATAGTTGTGTCTCAAAGGAGGCGGACACGACTTATACCCAACGCCTTTAACATTACCCTTTAGTTGTTGAACGTCAATGATGTGATCAAGCACATATCGGGAGTTTGAGTAACTCTCCAATTTGAGCTTGATCGCCTCATATTCACATTTAGCCGTGGCCAACTCTTTCTTTGTTTCTTCAATGATATTAATATAGTTATTAATACCAATTTGTTTATTAAAAACAATTTTTGATAACTCAGAAACGCTTTTCTTAAGTGTCTCAATTACTGATTTAAATTCCTTTTCATGATGAGTTAGAGCCATGTTTGCTTCTTTGCATTTAGACAGTTCAATAAGCAAACTCTGATTGTGACCATCAACCGTTTCAGATTCATGTTTAAGATTAGCACATTCATGTTTAATCTCTTCAAATTCATGTTTAAGATTAGTACATTCATGTTTCATATCAGCACAATCACTACATATGCTAGAAGTTTCAGATTTTACCTGACTTGTAGAAGCTGCGACATTATTCGGAATGTCAGTCTGGCAAGAGAAAGATCCATCTTCAGATAGGAACTTCTCCATTTCTTTTGAAGCAGCAGCAACTTTCTTGATCAAGTCAGATTTCTCGTTAGCATCATTCGACAAATTATCAGCTTCAGAATCCACTCCTTCCTTCACATCTGATCTGAACTGTAATCACTCACACCTGAGCCATCTTCATAAGTACTGCCACTATATCCTGAATTGTCATCATTTCCTGAAGATTCACCATCATTGACATTCTTGACAATTTCAGCATAAAATGCAGTTCTTCCTTGATCTCCACCTCCACATTGTACAGACCAATTACACCGTCCATCAGTTTGATTTGAGTTGGACGTGGATGTACTTGTTTGATTTCTGAAAGGGAAAGGGTTTTGGTTGCCTTTTTGAGATTGAGCTTGAGGTGTAGCAAATAGAGGTTGAAGTGGAGTGTAAATAATCGATGGTGTCATACCGAAGTAGACACTTGAATCGAATTTAGGTTTTGAAAAAGCGTGAGCTTGAGCAATCATATGCGCTGGCGGTTGATAAGCACTTGGATCGAAAACCGGAGGAGTAGCAACCTGTGGTTTACCAAAGTAGACACTTGGATCGAATTGGGTTGTATTCGACATTGGATTGTCGTTTACAAATAATAGAAACAGACCAAACCTCACTAAATAACTTTCAAAGGCCCAAATGAATTAGTTAATGTCTTTCACTAGAGGCCCAAACAGATATAGACTTAGCTGCCAAACACACAATTGCTGACATATACCAAGTCTGTTCTCTCTTATCTCTTCGATACATACCTTCAAAGAACCAAAAGTCAAACAACCTGTCGACATCCACCTCTTAAAGTTGCAGCCATCACTTTATTTTCAAAAACATTAGCTGTCACCCACTTTCTCTATTTTCACACCAACCAAACCCTTCATTTCAATATTACCCAAAAGTCAACAACACAACTAGCCAACTACCTCTTTCTCTCTCCTGCGATACACAACAAAATTATCAGATCTACAATCCCTCTTTTCTCAAACCCTCAAATAAAAATCACATAAACAGCCGCTAAAACATCAGCTTCCTTTCTTCTCTTGCTGCGACCAGATGTATGGTGTGACGAAGTCTGGTTGTGTGTGAAGATATGTGACGAAGGTTTGATGTATGTGACGAAGGTTATCTGGGTTTGAAGATGTATGAGGTTGACGAAGGTTCTATATGTTGACGAAGTCTGGTTGTGTGTGAAGATATGTGACGAAGTCCAATGGGTGACGAAGTCTAGATTGGTGAAGAAATTTCAGTGGTTGACGAAGTTCAATGTGCGACGAACACTCCAGTGTTCGTCATTACCCTCCTCGATGAACACCCCTTTCAAAGAAGTCACAAATTGAAATGAAACTGTTTTGTTTGAGGTTGACGAAGATGTATGAGTGTGACGAAATCTGTATTGGTTTTGACGAAGATACTGGTGACGAACACTCTTTGACGAAACCGATGTTGGATTGAAGTTGACGAAGTCTGTTTTGTGTTTGACGAAATTGTATGGATATTTTGCAAAGGAAATCTTATCCTTATCCTGACACAAAGGGCCACAAATTTCAAACCAACATGCTTTTACTGATTTTCGAAACTCCTTTTTCTCACCAACTCATCATTACACATATACACTATAGTCAACTTAATATATTAAAATCAATAACAGTTAATCAAACCACAATTTTAGATCAAACACAAATATTTTTCAAGAACAATTATGAACAACTTGAATACTAGATGAACTCTTGAAGATTCCGGTCAAAAATTTCACCGGACAAACTTTCCGAACATGAATTTTGCATAAACTTTCAATAAAAACCAATTCCTAACATGCAATAAAACAGGGCTTTTAAACAAGCTTAAAGCAAAAACAACAAGAATTGCACCGATTTTTTCAAGATATTTTCCAGAAAATAT
Organism: Helianthus tuberosus; assembly: GCA_030545235.1. NCBI lineage: Eukaryota > Viridiplantae > Streptophyta > Magnoliopsida > Asterales > Asteraceae > Helianthus > Helianthus tuberosus. The sequence continues at coordinate 42,796,767 of CM060411.1, read as the reverse complement.
GAATATCACCAAGAACAGTTTCTTGAAAAACGATTAAACAACTTGATAAAACACTAACAATGTTTGGTTTTAAACAAGGAAAAGAGCCAAAGCTTTGATACCACTTGTAGGTCCGTTTTTCCCGGAGGATCCGATACGAAAACCTATTCCCTGTTTATCACAAACACGATTGCGGGTGCGGAATCCCCGTGACGGTGCAAACCGAACAAAGTAGATAAATAACAACAGCAAGTAACCAAAGTTTAACTTCGATTAAATGGACGAGAACATTCACAAACATATACACACAATGCTTGTACAATAAACTCTCACAGGTCTCTCAGCTCTCGTGGAGTCTCATAATAATCTCATGACTAAACTGTGGACATACTGAGCTATTTATACTGACCATAGACGAACTCCCATATGACAAAATCCATGTGTGACGAAATCAGGGAGTTCGCCACACACTTAAGGAGTTCGCCATTTATGATTCATGACGAAATCATGGGAGTTCGCCATTTATAATTCATGACAAAATGGGACTTCGTCAGAAATGGGATTCAAAGTTCGACAAGTCAAGGCATTTAGATTTTCATTGACATCATCATGACATCACTAAGGTGATGTCATGGTGATGTGTCGGCGGGAATGATCGTGGCTCTCCGTGCTTCACGTGTCGATCTCTGATCTCTGGGGTGCACGACGGAGGAATGTCGCAACGTCGGACTTGAGCCGGACCTAACCGTGTCGAACCGAACCAAGTCGAACCGAACCGAGTCACGTCCACATAAAGGTATATATATATATATACACATGTATATATATATATATACACATATGTATATATACATATATATACACATATGTATACATATATACATATATATACATATGTATACATATATACATATATATACATATGTATACATATATATGTATAACATTTTGCCATGAGAACCACTAGAATAAGAACCACCTCCAGTTATGAGAACCATGAGAACCACTTTCAACCAATAACATTTTGCCAACTAAAAGGGTATATTAGTCATTTACCCCATATGTCAAGTCACCACTCTCTCTCCATTTAATGCTTCTCTCTCCTCATCCTATCTCTCTATTTAATATCCTTCTCTTTCATCTTTCTCTCTATGTAAATCCAGATCTTCATTCTCAAAAAATTCAAAATCCCATCTCCTCTCTATGTAAATCCAGATCTTCACATAAAGCAGACCAAAACCCTCCTCAACTCATCTTCGCTCACCACTCCTCTCTCCCTCTCGATTTATACGACCGGCCACCACTGTGGTGGTAGCGACACACAGTGACGGCAGAGACGTAGAACAGAAACAGAAGCACAGTGAGAGAGAGAGGAGGCGGAGTCGGCGACGGCAATGCCACCCGTGACGGCGGCGATGGTGCTTCTGGTTTCCAGGCGGCGGTGGCACGGTCTTCGCGGCGGTGGTCCCCTAAACCCTTGTTTATGTTCAGATCTAATATCTCCTAAACAAAAACCAGATCTGATGGAGAACCCCCAAACCAGATCTGGAGATTGGGAAGAACTTCGGACCTCATCGTTCCAACTCCGGCCCTCATCACACCACTCCGGCAACCTCCGCTAACGAAGACCCCTGTCTCCGGCGAAACCTGGGTTGGCTTATTTTACCCATTTATTAAAGATTTTTTACTTTCTTTCTTGCTTTTTCTAGTTGTGATAAAAGTCGATATAAATTTTTTTTTTGCTTTAGGGGGTAGGGTTTATGATGCTGTAACAAATAGATTCATGTGGTGGTTTTTGTTTTTTTTTTTTTTTCTTTTTGGCAACATTAAATCTTTAGTTCTGTTGAATGAATTCATGTGGTGTTTTTTTTTCTTTTTGGCAACATGTAAAAATAGATACATGTGGGTGTTTCGATGCTTTTGTTTTGTTGATTTTATTAGGTGTGATAATGTTACTGTAAATCTTAGTTCTGTTGAATGAATCTTTACATGTAATTTTTTTTTTGTAAAAGTAGATATAAAATTTTAACGTACAGTAAAACGTAAAAAGTTTTACGTAAAACGTAAAAAGCTTAAAAAGTTTAACGTAAAAAGTTTTTCGTAAAACGTAAAACGTAAAGTTTTTTTAGTAAAACGTAAAAAGTTTTACGTAAAATGTAAAAAAATGTTAACGTAAAAAACCGGCGTGTAAAACGTAAAAAGTTTAATGTAAATCGTAAAATGTAAAAAGTTTAACGTAAAAAGTTTTTGGTAAAACGTAAATCGTAAATTTTTTTTAGTAAAACGTAAAAAGTTTTACGTAAAACGTAAAAAACCGGCGCGTAAAACGTAAAAAACGTTAATGTAAAAAACCGGCGCGTAAAACGTAAATTACGTTAACGTAAAAACGGCGCGTTGAAAAAACGGCGCGTAAAAAACGGCGTTAAAAAATTGGCGCGTAAAAATCGGAGTTAAAAAACGGCGTTAAAAAATTGGCGCGTAAAAAACGGCGTTAAAAAATTGGCACGTAAAAACGGCGCGTTGAAAAAACGGCGTTAAAAAACGGCGCGTAAAAAACGGCGTTAAAAAATTGGCGCATAAAAAAACGGCGTGTTAAAATAACTACGCTTGAAAAAACCCGGCGTAAAAACGGCGCGTCAAAAAAACGTAAAACGTAAAAAGTTTAACGTAAAACTTAAATTGTAAAAAGTATAAAAAAATGTTTAAAAAGATCTGAATTTTAAAATATTTTTAATAAAAAAGTTATGTTTAAAAAATAAAAAGTAATATAATAATACAAAAAACTAATAAAAAACAATAAAGATAAAAAGACAAAATAGAGTTATTTTACTAAATTACCCTTTTGGATTATAATATTAAAGACATAATAAGACAAAAACCATTTAATATTAATTTTTGTTACTTTTAATCTCATCCATTCATCAAGTTGATCTAAGGGCTAATAAGTGGTTCTCATGGTTCTCATAACTAGAGGTGGTTTTCATTTTAGCGGTCCCGTATATATATATATATATATATATATATATATATATATATATATATATATATATATATATATACATAGGGCAAGGCTAGGTAGAAAACCCTATCTATATGAAAAACCTTAGAAAACCCAACCTCCCGACATTTTTTTTTTTTGAAAAAATTAACACATGTAATATACATGTTTTTAAGAGTTTTGGGCCAAAAAAATCAAAAAAGCGCCGAAGGGATCTTTTTAAAAAAAAAAAAAAAAATTCAGCAAATTCTGTCATTTTTTGCTAACACATGTTAGGCGACCGGACATGGCTGAAATTTGTTTATTTTTTTTAAAAAAATCCTTTCGGCGCTTTTTTGTTTTTTTTGGCCCAAGACACTCTAAAACATGTATATTACATGTGTTATTTTTTTCAAAAAAAAAAATTGTCGGGAGGTGTGGTAAAAAGGCCGGGAGATTTGGGTTTCCAGAGTTTTCTACCTAAATGTGGGTTTTCTGTCTAGCATTATCCTGTATACATATATATATATATATATATATGGATACATATATATATGGATACATATATACATATATAGGAATAAGTTAAAATGAGAACCACCTCGAGTTGTAAGAACCAGCGAGAACCACCCCCGCGGGGGGCCGTTGACCACGATTTTTTTTTACAACTAGATGTGTATATTTTAACACCCTACGTAAAGTTTGGGTTTAAACGGCGTGCCCGAGGGGGTAGTTTTTTACGCCCAAAGTTTGGTTAAAAAAAAAAATTAAAAAAAAATAAAAAAACCCAAACTTTGGGCGTAAAAAACTACCCACTCGGGCGCGCCGTTTAAACCCAAACTTTACGTAGGGTGTTAAAATATACACATCTAGTTGTAAAAAAAAATCGTGGTCAACGGCCCCCCGCGGGGGTGGTTCTCGCTGGTTCTTACAACTCGAGGTGGTTCTCATTTTAACCTTCCCCTACATATATATATGAGTTAAATGCTTGGTTGGTCTCTGTGGTTTTCAAAAATTGTAGACTTGGTCCCAGTGGTTTACTAATTACACGCGTGGTCCCAAAACTTGTCAAAAATGCACTCGGTTGGTCCCCAGCCCTAACATCAGTTAAATTTCTCAGTTAAGTCCATGTTAAATGACCAAAATACCCTTTCTTATTAACTCTATAATTTTTGTTTAGTTACTTCCATCATCATCTTCATTCATTCATCAGCAGAACCAAGTAATCTTCATCACCATCATCATCTTCATCCCCTCTTCTTCCCCCTCTCTCTAAAATCCACCAGACCACCATCTCCACCTTCAATCCATCACCACCACCTCCACATCCACCGTCACCTTCAACCCAGCCCACACCCACCACTCAATTTCACATTCTCATTCGTGAAATCCACACTCCTGATAAAAAAAAAAATCATAAAACGCACCTGATCTGGGTTAAACCACCAACAATTTGTGCATCCAAACCCTAGATCTGGGTCAAATCACGAACATCGGTGATAGCGGCAGTAGAGGTGGTGGTAACCGGTGGTTGGTGGCGGTATATATCTTTAATTAATGACGATAATGTCCCCTGTTTCTTTCTTCATCGTTAGGGCAAAACAAAGAAGAATCTTACATAAAAGCTGGAAGTTTTTGGGTGTCAAAGAAGGCAAAAGAAGAGATCTGTTTCTTGCATAATGTCCCCTGTTTCTTTCTATCGGTATGTATACGAATTTATTAGATCTGTTTTCGAGCTTCATTTTAATAAATAAATTAAATGAAATTAGTTACGAGTTCAATTTAGGTTTGTTAGGAGTTGTTTGTTGTATCAAATTGAAATGCAATGTAGGATCTGTTATGTATAGTTGATTAGATTTGTTTGTTTGTTATGTTTATGTGGAATTGCAGTGATTTTTTATGTAATTTAGGTTATTTCCTGTTCAATTTGATTTTACTTGTATGTAATTGATCATTGTTTGAAATGGATTGTGGTGGATTTTGTTTAGAAATGTAGGATTTGAATGTTGGTGAATTTGTCTTTTCTGTTGCATTTAAAGTAGATAATTCTCAATTATTGATATAGATGGTAGTTTGTCAAACTGGAATCTGATCTAACCTCAATGGAATTGATTGTTATGATCATTGATTTTCGATGGATCTTTTTGTTTTTTGTGGAATGTAGTGCAGGATTTTCGTTATTATCAGGGTTTATGTTCTCAGGTTGAAGATGATGAGGTTGATGATGAGGTTGAAGATGATGATGATCAGTGGGCTTTTATATGTTTTTTTATTTTTTTTAATTGTTTAAGGGTAATATAGTCATTTCACATATAATTAACTGAGAAATTTAACTGATGTTAGGGCTGGGGACCAACCGAGTTCATTTTTGACAAGTTTGGGGACCACGCGTGTAATTAGTAAACCACTAGGACCAAAAGTGAAATTTTTGCAAACCACAGGGACCAACCAAGCATTTAACTCTATATATATATATATATATATATAGTGAAAGGTTTAAATACAAAAGGCTCTTAACATGCGACGCGTAATTATGCAAATAACGTGCATAATTAGGGTTAACCTAACCCATTCTTAATTATACAAATAATGTGTGTAATTAAGGTTTAACTCAACCCATGCATAATTATGCAAATAACATGCGTAATTATGTATTATAACGTGCACAAATTTGTATTATAACATGTTTTTTAAAATGAAGTCGTGCATGTCGCACATCAAGGGGCTATTGTACGGCTCACTAATGAGTGAGCCACCAACCGAACTGAGTCGGGCTCGACTCGTTTACAAATCGAACCGAGCAGGGTCGGCTCGTTGAAAATCCAACTGATTCAAGCCGGGCTATTTTCAAGCTTTTTTCGAGCAACCTTTAAACAACCATAAAGTCTTTATTTAGTTTCCTATTTGAGTGGTTTAGGTTTCTTGTTTTCGAAGATGTTTGGTTAGTATAAATAGATAGTTAGGGTTATTGTAATTCGTGTGCTTTGGTTTATAATAAAAAGTCTAGGAGTTCATTTAATCTCATGTTGTGATGTTTCTGTTTTAAGCAATCTGGGACTTGGCGAATGGTATTTGATTTGCAGCGGCAGGAGTTACTTAGGGAAGATCATTCTTGCTGGTAAATACTTGGAATCTACAAATTTTGTCATTTAGAATCTATCATTTATTTCAATGAACCTGGAACAAGAGTACCAGCAGGTCTTTCGTTGAAAACAATACCATGATTATGTCGAAGAAAATTTTGTAGGTGTTTCCTATGAATTAAAGTTATAATCCTGCATGGAGGAACGCCATTGTTTTTGCCATCAAAACAAAAGTTGGGTTTGTCCTTTGTTAACTTCAAATTCTTAACAAACAATGTTCCTTAAGTTAATATTTAACCCGCTTTAGACATGATTTGCAAGTTTCATAACCATAAACGAAGTTACTTAAGTTGATATTTAAACTGTTTCTCACCATGGATGTTGTTGTCGTTGACGGTGCCAAAACAGTTTTTGAGTTCATCTGTTCAAGAATTAAGGCACTTTCCAAATATGAAGAAAACATTAGCGAACTCCGGGAAGAGATTGCAAACCTCACAGAAAAAAAGATGGCAATTGAAGAAGATATCACCTTAGCTAGACTGGAAGGAAAAAGCCCACAGCCGCAAGTAAACGAATGGTTGATAAAGGTTTCTCGAGCAGAAGATGATGTACGGCAACTGCTAGAAATGGCTGATGCAAATGCTGTTGGCAAGGGATCCAAGATGATGCAGTGCTGGACAGTGGCAAAGAAACTCAACCTGGTGAAAGAGCTAAATTCTACTCATTGTGAAAAACGCTCCCCGATAAAATCTGTGGTGGAAATGGCAGTGCCGCCTCTTGTGGGGCAGGGAGCAGCATCGGATATGAAGCAGCTTTTGGAAATCCTGAACAGGGATGATATCAGGAGGATTGCTGTGTGGGGAAAGGGTGGCATAGGAAAGACGGCTTTGGTCAAGAACCTGAGCAATGAGCTTTATTTTTCCTATCCAAATCTTTTTGATACTGTCATCTGGGTTCAAGTTTCCAGATCATTGGATTTGAGCATGATTCAGTCTCAGATTGCCAAAAGAGTTCATCTAAAAGTGGAAGCTGGAGACACCACTCACAGTCTAGCTAGCCGAATTCTTCAAGGACTGAAGCTGAGAAGGAAGACCCTCCTGATTCTTGATGATGTCTGGGAAAAGATTGATCTTGATGCTGTGGGTGTTCCATCAAGGGATCCCTGCTGTAAGATCCTTTTAACCACACGATCTCGTGATGTGTGTAGGCACATGGAGGTTGATGTTTTTTTTCAGTTAAAACTCATGAGTGAAGAAGATGCTTGGAACCTTTTCGTTCACAGTGCAGGACCCGTATTTGATTTAAATGGAATAGAATCGCCAACAAAGAAAATTGTTGCAGCTTTCAGTGGGCTGCCATTAGCAATCAAGACTCTTGCAAACTCACTGAGGGACAGACCACATATGGAATTGTGGCAAAACATGTATCTTAGGTACCGCTGTTCATCCCCCTTGTTCAAGAACATTATGAAAGAGATATTTGGGACTCTAGCAACTAGTTATCATTCCTTACCAAGCAAGATTCTAAAGCAATGCTTTTTGTTTTGTTCTTTATATCCAGCAAGCTGTTCAATCGATGTTGGTGAACTGATCCAGTGTTGGGTGTCTGAGGGTTTAATCATTGAGAACCTAACTGTAGAGGAAACTTTTAATTATGGGCTTGCTTTAATTGAATGCCTGAAGGACTCGTGCCTACTGGATCAAGATTCAGAAGGAACTGTAAAGATGCATGGCATTTTTCGTGACTTAGCCATAATTCTGTCGCAGAGTCAAGAACTGTCGTATGGGTTTCACACCCAGTCTGGCCTTCCATTCTATCAGATGCCAAATGAGTCTTCTAGAAGAGTTTCTTTCATACGTTGCAGGATCAAAAAGTTGCCAGAATTTCCTGTATATTCCCAGCTGACTGTGCTTTTTCTCCAGGGCAATCCTATACAGAAAATCCCCAACGACTTCTTTCACAATCTTATCTCTTTAAGGGTACTGAATTTAAGCGAAACTCGAATTACTTCTTTGCCACCATCTTTTCTTTGCCTACGTGAACTGCGTTCTCTCTTTCTTAGAAACTGTTCTATAGAAAAGCTACCTTCTCTTACATCTCTTGGTAAACTATTAGTCCTTGATCTTTCTAGCACCAGAATAAAAGCTTTACCTAATGGGTTTGGAAGTTTACATAGTTTAAGAGAATTAAACTTGTCATGCACACCTTTTTTGAATAAAATAGTAGCTGGAAGCATATCAGGTTTATCAAGGCTCGAGACTCTAGATATGTCTTTTAGTTCTTATAACTGGAACCCAAAGACGACTTCAGATCAAAAGGCAACATTCGATGAGTTATTATCATTGGAACACCTATCTATCCTTCAAATAAGACTTAACTCGGTTAAGTGTCTTGAATCTGCATCTTTTTGGCTCAAGAAATTAACAAGATTTAATATCCAGATTAGCCCATGGAGCCATGACTCAAACCATCACATTGCCAAACACAATGAAAAACGGTTGGTTCTTAGAGGAGTTGATCTCCTGCAAGAAGACCTTCGAGATCTTCTACACAACACAAGTTCTCTGGATGTGTTAACGTGTGTAGGCATGACCCGGAGACACTTGCTTAGCCTATCATCATTGATATCACTCACTATATCAAACTGTGATGATATAACACGTTTAATAAGCAAGGAAAGAAGTTCCAAGGAAATGCTTCCAAATCTACAGCACTTGGTTCTTGATCATTTGCAAAATTTAGAGACTATTGTTGATGAGATAATCCCAAGAGGCCAGTGCCTCAGAAATCTGACAACAATTCAAGTTTTGGATTGTCCAAAGTTAAAAGGAGCGGTATCTTATGCAATGCTTCGTCATGTTAAAAAACTTGAAGAAATTAAGGTAAGCAGTTGTGAAAGTCTGTCTTGGATCATTGAATCAGGGGAGCATGAAGAACCTCTGCCAAATTTAAGGGTGTTGGAGATAAGCAACATGGTCAACTTGAGGTCAATCTATGTTGGTACATCAGTTTGTCCCGCATTGCAGCGGATTGAAGTGTCTTGTTGTCCCGAGTTGAAGGAACTTCCCTTCTCAATATCTGATTTATCCAGTTTGAAAGAGATTAGAGGTGAGATCAAGTGGTGGAACAATTTAAGATGGGAGGGTGATGATGTTAAAAACATGTTTCTGCAATACTTTCAAGCATACCCCCAGGAGAATTGTTCAAGAAAGAGAAAATACAAGTAAGAACATCAATTGTGCTTTGCATCAGGATCGGGGAAACAATAATTAATGCGTTAATTATGATGAGGAAGCAATTTTATTAGAATAGTAGTCTAAACCTTTGAATAAAATGATTAGAAGTTTGTATGCGAATGAAGTTCGGGTGACTTTTACCCATTTTGAACCAATCCATTTAGCTAATTTAATTGGTTTGACCCATTTGAAATAAAACACAGTCAGCCCATTTAAAATAAAGCACCTTAGTGATTATTTTTTCTACATATAAAGATGGACACCAACATAGTGCAAATGCCTGTATCTTAATCAAAGTAGAGATGACAAGATAGGCAGGGTGGGGTTGAAACAAGTCTTTCCTTAGTACAAGTCAAAATGGGTTTGGTTGAAACGAGTTTCAGTAAAGATTATAAACTGGCCGGGTTGTTTGGGTTGACCCACAAATGCACTTATGTGCATTTCTTACAATTCTTATAAATGATTAATGTATTAATAATAAAATAAACTTGTGGATAGAAACAATATCAGAAGTTGTGGTTGTATTATGTATGCATAACTACTTGACACCTTTAAACAATAAACTTGTGGATATATTGTCTAATATTCTCCCGCAAGCTAAGGCCTAGGAGCGACTCTTAGCTTGGATCATAAGAATAGAAACCGTTGTGAAGGTAGCAACTTTGTGAAGATATCGGCAAGGAAATCTGATCATCAGTAGCAATGAATTGAACAGAGAGTTGACGTCAAGCAACCTTTTCTCCAACAAAGTGATCATGGCCGGCCCTGAAGGTGGGCGGAGAGGACCATCGGACAGGGCCCAATATTTCGAAGGGCACGTTATTTTTTAAAAAACTCCGATATGTATATGTAAAAATAAATAAATTAATAGGGTATGCTGTAGGTCCACCCGGAGGATCGAGTAACCTTTATTCCCTGTTTTCCGACAAACCCGAAAGTGCGGAATCCAAACGGGTAAGTTAAACCAAGTGACGAACACAAACACGAAGATTCAACGATTAACACTCCATTGTATTAACTCGTATGAAACCGTTACAAAGCAATGTTTACAAGATAAACCTATAAACTCTCAGTTGTGTGTGTGTGTGTTTACAGTGTTCGCTCTCAAATCTATTCAGATTTGCCTAACTGTGTTATGTCTGTTGTGAGTGTATTTATACCAACATGACTGACGAAATCATAATCCCACGAAAACACTAGGGACGAAATCAAGAATATGGACGAAATCAGGTGATTTCGTCCTATTTGGTTTTCATCCATAAGTGTTTTCACCACTTATGGATTTTGTCCTATTTGGTTTTCATCCATAAGTGTTTTCGTCACATGTGTTGGGCCTGGACATGTCACTTGGGCTTCTTCAAACATGGACCAATACAACAAACAAACAAACAAACATAAACTTAGTCTAAATTGCATACTGCACACACGCAGTCGCAATTACATCAAATGTTACGAAGTCAATCGCATACCGAGTCAAGACAGGAGGATGTCTTGACTACGGCCTTCACTTCGTAGTCGAGTCGAACCGAGTCGAGCCGTATCCACACGATATGTATCAACAAACTCCCCCTTGGATGCTGCTCGCGAGGTTCGTAATCTCGTTCTCCATCTCTTGATGGTTCATTCATTCTTGTCGTAGGATCTTCAAAGTCTTCACGCGTCGTAAGTAGAAAGTGTATCAACAAACTCCCTTTTCATTTAGGTAGTGTATTAACAAACTCCCCCTTTGATTATGCTTGGGAATATTTTGACTTCAATGTTTGAGATCCTTGTGGTGTTGGTGATTGATCAGCGGCAACTCGATCATCTTTATCATTTGAGTGCCTCCATGTCGTGTCTTCATTCCGAAGCTTATCATCGAACATGTTCTCCTTGCCTTTAGCATCTGCACATGCAAGAAAGCTAAACGCGTAATGAGAACAACTGCTTGGAATATAGTTAACATTAAACAAATGACACACATGTGACCAATTCTTATTCAACTACCGTCCGACAGTTAGTTTGAAAAGTTAACAGATTTTTCAATTTTAATTATTAACTTTCAAAACTTGCAAACTCTGACCGTTTATGAAGATTCAGTCATTTTGGTTTTCATCAGATTTCAGGCAACGAAGACTTGAGTTCCAACATCGGTTAATCAAAACTAAAGCAGAAATAAAATCTTTTTGACTTTTATAAAGTTTATATTAAAACACACCTAAAATCTTTTTGGCATTTTGAATATTTCAAATTTAAAGACTGAAAGCAGTAAATAAATATATACAGAGTTGCAGAAACTAATAAAAGTAAATATATACAAACATTCTTTTTGCGAGTTTCGAGGGTAAGAGAATCATATCAGTGTACGGTCATGCCAAAACGCTCTTGTTGTTCTCTTTGTTAACATTTAGATAAACATCCTATAACGATTATCGGTATTGTTATCCACATAAGCTCAACTTATCATATGTAATCATGGCGAGGGGATACATTAAGGTATGATTTATACTTACCGACCGGTGTTCATCCACATCACGACACATTCCCGTATCAAGGTATGCACGAGAGTTCATCTTACTGGTGAGTATACCATTTATCATCTGTTTTGCCGTATAAAAAGATGTGAGTAACTCACTTATTTTGATTTGAAAACAAGCCCTATGTGATAGAATCACTTATTGATGAGGAACTTGATTTTTAGATGCATGAAGGGCACAGGAGCAAGTCCGTGAACAGGTCAGTACTTTCGTACAGCAGAGAGACGAACTTGAATCCCGGATAAATGTGATATATTATCACTTGTTTTGTGGACATGTGATTGTTGATCACTTATTGAGGTCGTATGCAGTATGTACACGTATGTATGGTATCATGGAAGATCTAGACTTCATCTCCGTTTGTTTCGGTAAAAGAAACAACCATGATACCCAGATGATAAACAACATAAAGACCATATATCTCAGAACCTCGGCAATCTCTCAAACGAAATTTCGGTACTAAGACCATATGCCAATGAGTGGTTCCCACCTGGTCTTCAGTCGATTTAAGTTTATATCACCCTGCACACTTTAAGATGATTGTGAGCCTACCGATACATCTTATATAGAGCTGCTTAACATTTTTCATTTTGCATTTCAGTTTAAAAAGGTTTAGACAGACCACTGATGTACTATCATTTTCTCTTTTGCTCGCCAGGAAACTCATTTTTGTTTTTCTATTGTTTTTGGGTTTTGAAATTTTTCGATCTTTTTGAATTTTCAAAATTTGAAATTACTCCCCCTAAAATCAACAAACTTACAATAATTTTAAAAACACAAAGATATTTACAAAAATGATTTTCCGATGCGGATTACTCTTGCTTGACCTTAATGCCGTTTACCAATAATAAAAAGTCAAATCTTGATTTATCAAATGCTTTGGTAAAAAGGTCGGCACGTTGGTCATCAGTGTGGATGTAAGCAACATCGGTCAGCCTTTTATCAAAGCAATCACGTATGAAGTGATATTTAATTTCAATGTGCTTAGTCTTTGAATGCTGCACAGGATTTTTAGTGATAGATAAGGCAGCAGAATTATCGACATAAATAGGAGTAGTTAGGAATTCAAAACCGTAATCGCGCATTTGCTGTTGTATCCACAGGAATTGGGAGCAACAACTTGAGGCAGCAATGTATTCAGCTTCACAAGTTGATGTAGCGACACAAGTCTGCTTCTTGCACTGCCATGTTACGAGGCGAGTTCCTAAAAACTGGCATCCAGCCGTTGTGGATTTGCCGTCGATTTTGCATCCGCCAAAATCAGAATCACTGAAAGCGACTAATTCAAAGTTATCATCCTTAGGGTACCATAGACCGGTGTCTGGGCAACCCTTCAAATAACGAAAAATTCTTTTTACAGCTGTAAGATGTGAGGCCTTAGGGTTCACTTGATATCTGGCTAGCAGGCATGTTGGATACATTATATCTGGTCTTGATGCTGTGAGGTACATAAGGGATCCAATCATCGCGCGGTAGTATGAAGAGCTAACAACTTCACCCTTCAAATCTAGATTGATTCCGTGATTTTGCTGCAGTGGGGTACCAATAGGCAATGTGTCGGACATCTGGAATCGGCTCAAGATGTCTTGGACATACTTAGTCTGATGGATGAAAATCCCAGACCTCGTTTGTTGCACTTGCAAGCCTAAAAAGAAAGTCATCTCCCCCATAGCGCTCATCTCGAATTTATCCTGCATTACACGCTCGAAATCCCTACACATAACATTGTTAGTAGAACCAAATATAATATCATCCACATATACCTGAACCAGTAGAAGATCTCCATCTTGATCTTTTATGAAGAGAGTGCAATCGATAAGACCTCTGCGAAATCCATTCTCCAACAGATAATTTGATAAGGTTGCGTACCAAGCTCGCGGTGCTTGATGTAGACCATAGAGAGCTTTGTTCAGCAACCAAACCCGGTCGGGATGGATAGGATCTTCAAAACCTGGAGGTTGTTCGACATACACCTCTTCTTCCACTAGACCATGTAAGAATGCCCTTTTGATGTCCATCTGGTAAACCTTGAATCCTTTGAATGAGGCATAAGCCAGAAAGATCCGAATTGCTTCCAGACGTGCAACAGGTGCATACACTTCGTTGTAGTCTATACCTTCAATCTGACGAAAACCTTGAACGACCAATCTTGCTTTGTTGCGAATAACGATTCCACGGTCGTCCTTTTTGCATTTATACACCCAACGGGTACTAATCTTCTTATAACCAGCAGGTTTCTCTACGAGCTTCCAGACACCAAGTTTCTGGAATTGTTGCAGTTCTTCCTGCATTGCTTCAACCCAAGAGTTATCTTTCAAAGCGTCTTTCCAAGTTCTTGGCTCTTCCTGTGAGACATAACACGCGAAAGACCAATCATTTTGTTGACCAGATTCTGTAATTGCCGCATACAAGCCTGCGTTGTTGTTGTTGCGCAACATGTTTCTTGTTTGTATGCCACTTTGTACATTGCCTATGATGTTTTGTTGAGGATGGGTATTGTGAATTCTTGTTTCAGGGTTTTCCGGAACTGGAATGTTTGTACCCAGATTGTTGAAATTGAGATCAACAACTAATTCAATACCCGGAACTGACGAAGAGGATGATGCAGTAGCTTCGGCTGTTATAGGGGCGTCCACTGGAGGTGTAGCCTCTGAAGTACCATGAACAGCTGATGTAGGAGCTTCTTGATCTGCATCTAGAAATTCTTCATCCTCTGAAGATTCGTTTAGTTCGGTTGCATCATGAAAATCCTCATTGTCGAGAGCATTATTGTTCACTGAAGATGGCTCTTGATTGACAACAATTGGACGAACCAACGGTGAATCTGTTGCGTTGTCACTCTCGAAAAACATCCTTGCCGCAGCAGTTTCTACAACTGCTTCAACATTGATCGAATTGAAAAAGTCATCGTACTCAAACATCCATGGTTGACCAGGACATCTGACTGGCAATGTGTGCCTTTGTACTCTGACCACAGACCATTCTTCAACCCTTTTAGTCTCTAGATTCCAGACTCTTAAGTTCGGGGTGGCATAACCAAGAAAGTGACCTTCAATAGCTTTTGCCCCAAACTTTCCATTAGGATCGATCATTGTGCAAGGAGCTCCAAACGGTTCAAGATATGACAAATCTGGTTTCCGTTTCTGAAGAAGCTCGAAGCAGGTCTTGTTGTGTCTTTTGACTGTAAGGACTCGATTCATCGTGTAACATGCGGAGGCCACAGCTTCACTCCAGAATGGAATGGGCAATTGCGACTCTACCAACATAGTCCTAGCAGTCTCGATCAATGTACGATTCTTACGTTCTGTTGAGGAGTATAAGCCGCACTAAATTCGTGAAGAATACCTTTTGATGTGCAAAACTCCGCCATGGCTTGATTTTTAAATTCAGTACCATTGTCGCTGCGTATCCGTCTAACCTTCAACTTATACAAATTCTCAATCTGAATGATCAAGTTTTTGATAATACCGAAAGTTGCACTCTTGTGAGCCATAAACGCCACCCAAGAAAATCTTGAATAATCATCAGTTATCACGAGGCAGTATTGATCATTCCTGATGCTTTTGTGCTTGACAGGACCAAACAAATCCATGTGCAAACGTTCAAGAGGAACTGCCACCGTGTTGACCTTCTTTGTCAGATGTCGTTTCTTCGTTTGCTTTCCTTTTTGGCATGAAACACAGACGTCTTGAAGATGGAAATTTTTAAGAAGAACACCATTCACTAATTCATTCGACACCAAATGATTCATTTTCCGTAAGTGAATGTGACCCATACGTCTGTGCCAAGAGATTGAGTCTTTTTCCGTGGCTTTTGTAATGAAACAAGTTGCTTGTGCAGTCGTTGTTATAGCTTGGCTCATATCAAGGACATACAAATCGTTTATCCTTGGAGCAGATAAGAGAATCCATTCTTTTGGAATCTTGAAGCCGGGTTTCAGCACGTAACATCCATTTGCATCAAAGTGTACTGAAAACTGTTTATCACAGATTTGTGAAATGCTGAGAAGATTGTGATCAAGTTGTTGTACAAAGTTGATCTTGTCAAAACTTACAACCCCGTTGGATACCATTCCTTCTCCAGTAATATATCCGCCTTTATCTCCAGCAAAAGCAACATAACCTCCTCTAATAGATTTAACGTCGTAGAGAAGCTTCATGTCGCCTGTCATGTGCCTGGATGCCCCACTATCAACAATCCAATGACTGCTGAAAGTTCCTCCTGGAACACCCTGCACATGTACTCACATGATTAGTTGGAGATGGGGACCCAAGCCTTTGTGGTCTTGGGTCTTCCATTTTCATCAACGTAAGTTACTTGAACTTCTCGATGTTGCGGAAATTGTGATGTTCCCCCTGATTCATTTACCGTTTTTGGTTTCCAGGTCTGTTTTGTTTTACCAGTGTTATTCTTTAAAATATTAACTTCATGATTGTCTGAAGTTTTTGAATTGTCTGGTTTGACAGAAACAGATGTTTTGTTAACCACATCGGTTTTAATCGCCTTTTCAATTTTCTTGAGCTGTTGGCGTTTCTGTTTCTTTTCCCTTTCTTTTACAAGACGGGGATCAGGTTTTGATGAAACAGATCGCTTGCGGTCAATTTGGTCACAGGGATCATCAACTTTGGCTTTTTGTTTATGAAGATATGGACAATTTCGAATGATATGTCCAAATGTGCCACATGAAAAAATGATCTACGTTCTACAAACCCCGTAGTATCATGTGATTGTCTTGTCGATGATGAACTTTGTGATCCCGAGGTACTAGGTTTTGAACTGCTTGGTTCGTTTCTTTTCAAAGAATTAACTTGAATGACATGATCTAAGTTAGATTTATTTGAAAATGTTTCAAGTTTATCTGTTCCCTTCGATTTCACAAAGTTCACTTTCTTGTCCTTTTTCTTGGTCTGTTTCTTTTGCCATTGAGTCGGTGAGTTACTTTTAGGTTTGGTGTGATTTTGCTGCTTTTTCACTGTTGGTAATTTCTGATTGCCACATTGTTTTCTAACTTCAGCCTTTGGGATAGGAGGACACTGTGTTACCACAACGTGTGATCCTATCTTTCCCAAAAACTTACTTGTTGAATCCTCAAAAATTTTACTTATTAAAGATTGATTAACATTCTTAATAGGAAAATCTTTGTCAGAGTAGATTTTATCATCACCAACAAGAGTGTACAGCAAAGTCACACTCTCAGACTCTTGTGAGGAAGTAGACGTGGACTCGGTCAGAACAGTCGTAGCAGGTTTTGCGGGAGGATCACATAGAATATGATTCTCGAGAGGTATGTCATCTTCTTTGATTACCGCATCTGACTGTGCTGAGTCAGTATCATTAGATTCATCATCTGAAGAATCAGTATCCTCAACAATGATTGGAGGATCCTGATTTTGTTCAGCAGTTACAACAGTATCTGCTGACACATCCGAATCTGATGATACTTCTTGTTTGTATCCAAGTCCCATTGCAAATTCCTCAATGTGTAAAGGAACAGATTCTTCATAATGAGTTCTAAACTCCTCATCAGGCAGTGCATCATAATTTTGTCTAACAGGTGGTGGACATTTCTTATATCCAATGCACGTGACATCCTTTTTCTCTTTTTGTGTGCCAATGATGTGATCCAGCACATATCTAGAGTTAGAATAACTGTCTAGTTTAAGCCGGATTGCCTCACTTTCACACTTTGTGCAGGCTAACTCTTTTTGCATGCTTTCAAGATGACTGATATAAAGGTTTATGTCAGTTTGTTTTCTTGAAACCATTTTTGTCAGTTCGGTTTTATCTTTTCTTAAAGTTTCAACCATCGTTTTAAATTCCTTTTCATGGTTTTCATAAAACATGTTAGCCTCTTTGCATTTAGAAAGATCCACTATCAACTTTTGATTGTGCATATTTATCACTTCAAATTTGTTTTGCAAATCCTCATGTTTGCTTTGCAAATCACACCACTTAGTATCTAATGAAACATGTTTGTTTTGCAAGTCAAACAATTTAGCATTTAAAGCATCATGTTTGCTTTGCAACTCAGACATATTAGCATCCAAATCAGCACATTTAACACTTAAGCTAGCACAATTATCACAATTAACAACAGTTGGTTCATCGACACATACCTGGCTTGATGAACTGCTGCCATTAGCCATAAAGGCTGAAAGAAGAGAAGAAGAAGAATAAGCAGCTTGATCCACCAGAATAGATCTTCTATCATTCCTTGCTGCAGCTTCTCCTAACACTTCATCGATATCTTCATCGATTCTCCCACTAGATACATCAACAGAAAAATCTTCGCCTGAGGTTGAGACTTCCTCATCTGAACTCCTTGAATCACCAGAACTCTCTTCATCTGAAGATTCACCACCACTGGTGGAAGATTCTCCACCACTGGCGTGCTTCAAATCCTTAGCAGCTTCAGCAAAACAAGCTGTTCCTCCTTGATCACCAATGCCTAATTGCATTGACCAGTCACAACCTTCATCTACTTGCACCACAAGAGCTTGATTGGTGTTCGATGGTCCTGCTTGATTGTTTGCAGGGACCAAAGCGCGATCATCATTCCTGGGTTGATTCTGATTCTGTTGGTTGCCTCCTTGACCTCTGAAAGGATTCTGGTTCCCATGCTGAGCTGGCTTTGTGCATTCCCTCTTGAAGTGACCACGTTCACCACAGTTAAAGCACTTAACAGACTGCTTATCGAACCCATACTTGGTGTCTTTCTTGCTTTCCAAGCTGGTTCGACCCGTCCGTTCCATGAAGTCTTTAGCTCGCCTTACAGCACTGGCGAAAGCCCATTTGATGTCCATCATATCCATCTCCTCTTTATCTATCTGCTGGTAATCTTCTTGAGTCAGATTGATGTTCCCGATCTGACCTGCTATCAACCCACAATACGAGCTCACCAATGTGTTTAGTATCTCCATATGATCTTTAGCTACTTCAACGCTAACTTTGGAGAAGTTTGATGTATCAAGCCGTACTGTATTTGACTTTGATGGCTGACCAGCAGATGATGTGCTTCCATAACAAGCTTGTTGTTGAACAGGAAGTGGATTCCCATACAAATCAGTGGTTGGTGCAACAACCTTTGGTATTGAGGAAGGTGGAAGTGGATATCCATACATATCTGTTGTTGGAGCTGGCTTTACAGGAACTTGTATCTAATTGCCATACAAATCTGTGCTTGTGACAAACGCCGTCTGAAGTGGAGCATGTGAAGCAGGTCTTGCAGAAGTACTAGGAGTTCCATAATACATATCAGGATTATGTCGCACTTGTATTGTAGAAGTGCTAGGAGTTCCATAATACATATCAGTATTTTGTCGCACTGGAACCCTTTTTGCCTTTAGGATTTCTTCCTGATCTTTGTTCTCCAAGAGCTGAGCGAAGTCATTGATGTTTGTTGTAGCCAATGTGCCATTGTATTTCAGGATTTCCAAGAAACTATTCCAGTGAGGTGGTAGTGCATCGGCAAACTTTGTGACAACCTGTGTTGCAGTTGTTACTACCTCATAATTGCTCAATTCAGTCAGCAAGTGATAAATCGACTTGTCATATCTGCCAAAGATTCATTTTCCATACAAGTGAAACCATCAAACTCCTTCTTGAGTAAATCATGTCGCAATTGACGTGACTTTTCATTTCCTAGACCTCTTGTCTTCAGAGCATCCCACAATCGCTTTGACGTCTTGAAACTGACAAACTGATGATATATATCCTTGCTCAACGCCTGAGTCAGAATAGCATATGCTTTCTTTTCTAAATCATATACCTTTTTCTGGTCTTCCGAAAGATCTGCAAATGTAGCGGCAGTTGAAGCGGCAACCTCAAGAGTTTGATCGAAATCTGTGGTAAAACGTAACCACAGTTCCGTGTTTTGCCCATTGACATACGTCTGAAATCTATCAACCCAACCAGGATATTCGTTTAGGTGCATCAGTTTCGGTGGACGATTCAGACTTCCGGTCTCGCTTTCGCTGAGGAGTATACTTTGAATACTTGGAGTTTGATTTGAAACAAACGCCCATTGACCGGTCGATGTTTGATTCGCTTGCGAAGATGCGGGTGCCGGAGATTCAGCCCATGATGGTGACAAACGCGTGTTTGTATACTTGCTTTCTGTATTAGATGCGGGTGCGGGAGATTCGTCCCATGACGGAGATAAACGTGACGGATTACCCCACCAGTTCGAACTCATTTTTGATGTTTAATGACTAATACCTGAACAATTCACACAAATCAAACAGTTAAATATGAATTGCAAGTCTTCTGTTAAAAAAAATAACACAAGTATGAGAATGTTTGACGAAATCTGATGAAAACAAGAAGGTGATTTCGGTTACAAGTGCACTAGGTGTTTTCGGCAAAGGGATTTGGGCCCAGAACTGATTTCGGCCCAAGTGTGAGGTGATAAAGTGATTTCGGCAACAAGTTGAAGCTGATAAGGGATTTCGGCTGAGGGTGTTTTCGGCAATAAGAGGTTGTTTTCGGCTGAAGCTAATACATATCAATCAGGGTGATTTCGTGGAGATGTGTTTTCGGCCCAAACTGATAAAAAGCCCAGAAGTTGATTTCGGCCCAGGTGAGGATTTCGACCAGTGAGTGATTTCGGCCAGTTAAGTGATTTCGCCAAGATCAGTTTACTAGCTTGATTATGTTGACTAATGGGTTTTCGTTGACAATTATAACCATAGACACAAAAGATATTTTCAAACACCTTAGATCTTATCTTATCCTGACACAAGTGTCTAATTTTCAAACACCCATGCTTTCTGATTTTCGTACCTTCTTTTTCAACAAACAAATCATCACATCAGAGAACACAAATGTCAAACAACAGTTTTATATTCTTAACAACACAATAATTCATCAGACACAGATCAAACAGAGATATTATGAAAAACAAATAAGAACAACTTGAAGATCTGATGAACACTTTGAATATTCCGGTCACCTGAAAATTTTCCGAACAACGATTTTGCACAATGTTTTAAAAATAACCTTATCCTAACATGTATAACAACGATTTAACAAGGTTTTTAATAAAACAAATAGCAAAAACACAAGATTTTCGAGGTTTTGTGGAAAGTTTTTCCATAAATATGATTTTCAAACAAGAATGCAAACTGAAAAACACTTTTAAAAACTATCAAAACACAAGAAAATCAACTTGGTTTTAACAAGGAATCGAGCCAATGCTCTGATACCAATTGTAGGTCCACCCGGAGGATCGAGTAACCTCTATTCCCTGTTTTCCGACAAACCCGAAAGTGCGGAATCCAAACGGGTAAGTTAAACCAAGTGACGAACACAAACACGAAGATTCAACGATTAACACTCCATTGTATTAACTCGTATGAAACCGTTACAAAGCAATGTTTACATGATAAACCTATAAACTCTCAGTTGTGTGTGTGTGTTTACAGTGTTCGCTCTCAAATCTATTCAGATTTGCCTAACTGTGTTATGTCTGTTGTGAGTGTATTTATACCAACATGACTGACGAAATCAGAATCCCACAAAAACACTAGGGACGAAATCAAGAATATGGACGAAATCAGGTGATTTCGTCCTATTTGGTTTTCATCCATAAGTGTTTTCGTCACATGTGTTGGGCCTGGACATGTCACTTGGGCTTCTTCAAACATGGACCAATACAACAAACAAACAAACAAACAAACATAAACTTAGTCTAAATTGCATACTTGGCACACACGCAGTCGCAATTACATCAAATGTTACGAAGTCAATCGCATACCGAGTCAAGACAGGAGGATGTCTTGACTACGGCCTTCACTTCGTAGTCGAGTCGAACCGAGTCGAGCCGTATCCACACGATATGTATCAACATATGCCCATACAAACACCAACATAGGCCCACTTACAAAACTATTTTTATGGTTTAGATTAGTTATTAGCCCATTAGCATTAGGTTTAGACCTTTAGTAAGCCCAATACCCAATTTCGTTAAGGCCTAAGGGCACGTTTTTTCGAGCTCGAATGGGGTACAAGAATTCTCAGGGCCGACCCTGAAAGTGATAATCCACCTCCACCTGCTTTGTACGCGCATGAAATACGGGATTTGCTGATAAATACGTAGCACCTAGATTGTCGCACAATAATGTAGGGGCTTTCTTAATGGGAACCCGAAGCTCACGTAGAAGTGTTTGGAGCCAAGTAAGTTCAACAATGGTATCTACCAAGGCCTTTGTACTCTCTATGGATGACCAACAATGGTATCTACCAAGGTACCAAATTGGAGCCAAGGTATACAACATATCCCCCGTAGATCAACGGTCATCCTGGCAACCTACCCAATCAGCATCAGAAAATGCATGGATGAAGTCCGACTTCAAATTAGTGTTTTTCTTTGAATCGGTATAAGCCTGTAGGATTGTATCAGATGCATGTTTCATCAGAAGACCATTGTTAACCGTACCTTGCAAGTAGCGTAGGATCCGTTTAAGCTGTTGATGCATTTATATGGATACGGCTCGTTTCGGTTCACCGGCGCGTTACGAAGTGAAGACCGAGGTCAAGATGTCCTCCTATCTTGACCCGGTACGATGTATTCGAAGTAAAACAGTTTGTGATGAGAAAACTATTGTGTTGCTGATCTATCTGCATGTTTGCAAGTATTTGTTGCTGCTGTTATGTTCAAGTCAGCAAATTTAAGTCTGCATGTTGCAGCCCCCACGAAGAATCATATGTTCACATGCAACTGACGAAGAACCAGTCCAATGCAGTTCCACGAAGAACCCTGCTGCAAAGAATACCCTTACGAAGAATCTGGATAGACGAAGAATCCCTTGTGTTGCCGAAGAATCCTTCAATTCGGCGAAGACTCTCCACGAAGAATCATCTATTCTTCGTGGATGTCCATTCTTCGTGGGCTGATCAAGTGTTCGTAGGACCTTCATGTTGGGCCCAGCTATTCTTCGTGGTGGAGTGGATAAGGTTTGTTATATAAAGGCAACAGTAGCAACAGAAGATAAGAGAGAACACATAGAGAGCACACAAACAGAACATAGAGTGATTATTCAGAGAGTTTGAGAGTTTCTATTGTAAATCTTTGTGTTGTTACTCTTCTGAATCTAATACAAGTGTGTTTAAACGTTGAATCTTATCTTACATTCTCGTGTAATCATATGCTCGGTTTCATACCCGCTTGGTTTCCACACAACCGGGTGTGTTCGGTAACAAGGATAGGTTTAACTAGATCCTTCACTAGTGGACCTACCATAAGCGCCGAGTAGTGAGTAGTGATTCTCAGTAGGAGAATGAATAAATTGACAAACCTTGTTGACTATGTAGCCTAGATCCGGTTGGGATAAGGTAGCATATTGTAAGGCAATTTGCCCCCCAACAATGGTCTCTTAATCCTTCAAACAGTTAATATTTGCTGCAAGCTTCTTTTCTTGCTTATTAATGTGCTATATTTTTACAATTTGATAAATTTGGTGATAGGCTAAGCCAGTGCCTCTGGGCCATGCATACACATATAAACGTACTCAGATACAACACAAACAGTTTTCACTGAGTTTGGCTATGTGATGGTTTGGGTCGTGGGTCAATGAACTTATCTGGATATCAAATCTTGTTGATTTCATGAGTCATCAAGATGCAGATGCAAGACACTTGACCGAGTCCAGCCTTAATTTAAAGGACCAACATATGGTCCAATCACCAATGATAATAATTCCTCAAATGCTGCTCTTTGAGCAGTTGCATGACGCTTTGGTGCTAGCTTCCCTATTTATTATCTTGTTTTCCTTTGTTTCATTGTAATTCAATAAAAAGAAAAAAAGATTACCGAAAAGAAAGGAAATCAAAGACATAATGCATCTCAGAAAGAAAAACTGGGCGTTACTGACTGTTAGAAACGAAAAAATGTCTAAGTTTATTATTATTTTTATTAGTTTGATTATTGGTTAGGTGTTTGACGTATTTTGCATGTTTATCAAGTTTATTTGAATGTCTAGAAGATAGGAGTATGAATTCGAGTATGTTTAGGTCTTGCTTAGTATTTATAGGGCATGTGTCCATGGTTTTATTGTGTTATGGTGATTTTCCAAGTTTAATCAATAAAGAGTTGAACTAGTTTTGTTCAACCTGTTTTTTGAATTATCGTGAGTGATTAAGGGAGCTGTTCAACCTTCTGTTTTTCGAATTATGTTGTACAGCTGACTAAAATATTAAAGCATATGAAGATAGAACTTGCGCGTTACCAAATTAATTGCATGATACGAAATAACTTACTCCTTATCAGTCTTTCCCAATTAAACAGGTGGGTATCGGGTCCTCAATACCTTGAGGATCAAACGACCTCGCGTTTAAATACATGAATATCAAGTCCACAAATCTGCGAGAATAAATTATTTCACATATGGAAGCAGACCCTCAATTCCGCATGTATCAGATGCTTCCATATTCAACATTATAACAACAAGACTATAAGAACCTAAAGGAGAGGGGTGATAAGTATGCGATTAGAAAGATATAAAGAAGAGACAAAGAAAGAAGCACTACACAAACAAAGGATATATAGTTGCTCTTCACTCAACTTTTCCTTTAAAGAATAGAGTACACCAATGTACAAACGTCTCACTGTCAAGATAATGGCAACATCATCATTTCTCGCAGTCATGACCACCTTACACAAGTAAATGCTAACAATTTTTATTATTCCTGCTACACTTCTATTCCATGAGAATGACAAGTAGTAATTACAAAACTTCCCATTTATCTGCGGCTTCCCGAGGAACTTTAGGACAACTTCTTCCCAAGTCTGTGGGTATCTGTATTCTGCAATGAAAACACAAAGGAATGTTGTCTAGGTGTTGCAACAAACTGTTAAAAACCCCTAAACTATACCATGCAGAATATATGCTAATACTTTGGGAGTCTGGGTTACTTATGATTTGGTCGATTTGGATTGTGTCTATCTTAAACTCCAATTAAATTTTTAGCTAAAAGGATCCAATCAACGATTTAACTAATAGTGAACGGTCAAACGGGTTGAAAGTTGCCCAAAGATTCCATTTAATGAATATAATTTCCTAAATCATTTTACTTAAAGATTTAGATTATTTCTGTAATGTGAAGATCTAGATTATTACTGTAACTATATTATTTTTGTATGCTACAGAGTACAGAGCTTAGCTTGGGGCAGGGGGGTCCCCGGTCCCTCCTGTTTTTTCTTCGCTTAGTGGTGTAAATTTTACGGAAAATTTCGGAATATATGTATTTAGTCCAGCCTCCTGATTTTACCGAAAACTAAGTTTAAGATCCGTCAATGTGCTAACACTAACAAGCTAGATGAATGAACAAAACAGAAAATCAATGCCAATAGCACCAAGTTAAAAGAAAATTAACAAAGAGCAAAATTATGATTCAATATTATGTTCTTACTTGTATTTTCATTTCATGAGCAATTCTCCCTAGGGTATGCTTGAAAGTATCGTAGAAACATATTTTTAGCATCATCATCCTCCCATCTTAAATTGTTCCACCACTTGATCTCACCTCTAATCTCTTTCAAACTGGATAAATTAGAGACTGAGAGAGGAAGTTCCTTCAACTCGGGACAACAAGAAACTTCAATCCGCTGCAATGCAGGACAAACCGATGTACCATAACAGATTGACCTCAAATTGACCATGTTGTTCATCTCTAAGACCCTCAAATTAGGAACAGTTTCTTCATGCTCCCCTGAATAGATGATACAAGACATGTTTTCACATCCACTTACTGTAATCTTTTCAAGATTTTTAACATGACGAAGCATTGCATAAGATACGGCTCCTTGTAACATGGGGCAATCCAAAATTTGAATTGTTGTCATCTTTATGAGAAATACGCCTCTCGGGATTATCCCCTCAACAATAGTCTCTAGATTTTTCAAATGATCAAGAACCAAGTGTTGTAGATTAGGAAACATTTCCCAGGAACTTATTTCATTGTTTATTAAACATTTTATATCATTGCAATGTGATATAGTGAGTGATACCAATGATGATAGGCTAAGCAAGTGTCTCCGACTCATGCCAACACACGTTAACACATCTAGAGAGCTTGTGTTGTATAGAAGATCTTTAAGGTTTTCTAGCCGAAGATCAACTCCTCGAAGAACTAATCGTTTTTTATTGTGTTTGGCAACATGATGGTTTGAGTCATGGCTCCATGGTCTTATCTGGATATCAAATCTTGTTAACTTCTTGAGCCAAAAAGATGCAGATTCAAGACACTTGACCGAGTCCAGTCTTATTTGAAGAACTGATAGGTGTTCCAGTGATAATAACTCATCAAATGTTGCTCCTCGATTTTTGCCCGTCTTTAGGTTCCAATTATAAGAACTAGAAGACATATATAGAGTCTCGAGACTTGATAACCCTGATATGCTTCCTGCTACTATTTTATTCAAAAAGGGTGTGCACGACAAGTTTAATTCTCTTAGACTACGTAAACTTCCAAACCCTTTAGGAAGAGCTTTTATGTGGGTGCTAGAAAGGTCAAGAACTAGGAGTTTACAAAGAGATTTAAGAGAAGGTAGCTTTTGAATAGAACAGTTTCTAAGAAAGAGAGAACGCAGTTCACACAGGCAAAGAATTGATCGGGGCAAAGAAGTAATTCGAGTTTCGCTTAAATTTAGTACCCTTAAAGACACAAGATTGTAAAAGAACTTCTTTGGAATTTTCTGTATAGGGTTGCCTTGGAGAAAAAGGACAGTCAGCTGGGAATATACAGGAAATTCCGGCAACCTTTTGATCCTGCAACGTATGAAAGAAACTCTTTTGGAAGACTCGTTTGGCATCTGATGGAATGGAAGGCCGGACTGGGTGTGAAACCCATACACCAATTCTTGACTGTGCGACAGAACTATGGCTAAGTCACGAAAAATGTCATGCATCTTCACAGTTCCTTCTGAGTCTTGATCCAGTAGGCATGAGTCCTTCAGGTGTTCAACCAAAGCAACCCCGTAATTGTGTGCTTCCTCTAGACTTTGGCTCTCATTGATTAAACCATCAGACACCCAACATTGGATGAGTTCAGCGACATCTATTGAAAAGCTTGCTGGGTATAAAGAACAAAACAAGAAGCATTGTTTTAGAATCTTACTTGGTAAGAAATGATAACTTGTTGCTAGAGTCCCAAATATCTCTTTCTCAATGTTCTTGAACAAAGGTGATGAGCAGCGCCACCTAAGATGCGCATTTCGCCACAATTCGATCTGTGGTCTGTCCCTCATTGAGTTTCCAAGAGCCTTAATGGCTAAGGGCAGCCCATTGCAACTTGCAACAATTTTCCTTGCTGGAGATTCTATACCATTTGTATCAAGTACAGGTCCAGCACTGTGCACGAAAAGATTCCAAGCATCTTCTTCACTCATTTGATTTAACTGAAAAGAAACATGAACGTCCATGTGCCTGCACACATCAAGGGATCGAGTGGTTAAAAGGATCTTACAGCAGGGATCCTTTGATGGAACACCCACAGCATCAAGATCAATCATTTCCCACACATCATCAAGAATCAGAAGGATCTTCTTTCTCAGCTTCAGTCTTCGAAGAATTTTGCTAGCTATAATGTCAGTGGGGTCACCTGCTTCTACTTTTAGATGAATTCTCTTGGCAATCTGAGACTGAATTGTGCTCAAATCCAATGATCTAGAAACTTGAACCCAGATGACAATATCAAAAGAATTAGGAGAGGAAAAACACAGCTCATTGCTCAAGTTCTTGACCAAAGTTGTCTTCCCTATCCCACCCATCCCCCAGACAGCAACTCTTCCGATATCATCCCTCTTCAGGATTTCCAAAAGCTGTTTCATTTGCGATGTTGCCCCCTGCCCCACAAGAGATGCCACTGCCATTTCCTGCACCGCTGTTATTGGAGAGCTACTTTCAGTGGCAATAGTTTCAAAATGGGTAGAATTCAGCTCCTTCACCAGATCAAGTTTCTTTGCCACTCTCCAGCACTGCAACATCATGCCAGGCATCTCTATCAGCGGCCTTACAACATCTTCTGCTCGAGAAACCTTCATCAACCATTCATTTACTTGCGGTTTTGTAGTTTTTCCTTCCATTTTGGCTAAGGTGATATCTTCTTCGATTGACAACTTTTTGTCCATGAGGTTTCCAAACTGTTCCCTGAGTTCAAGAATGTTCTTTCCATATTCGGAAAGAGTCTTAATTCTTGACCAGGTGAACTTAAGCACTGTTTTAGTGCCATCAATGACCGCAGAAACTATAGCTTCCATGGTGAGACTGTGAGAAATGAGGGTTGGATGACAGGTAATCTAACTTTGCTTGTGATTATATAGAAACCCTTAAACAAAAAAAACAAGAATGACTACGCAGTGGAAATTTGTTTGGTAAAAATAAGTTAAAAAAAGAACACATACTTCCAAAGCCTATGTTGCTTATTCTGCCTCTAAATAACAAAAAACATTGTCCTGACATCCATGAAGTATTAACAAATCCTAGGAAACCTTGGTGAATAAGTTACTAATACATAAGCAGCTTTGGGAAATCCAATTAACAAATCCTAGGAAACCTTGGTGAATAAGTTACTAATACATAAGCAGCTTTGGGAAATCCAAAACTGGCTTCCTAACTATACTTAGAAAATTAAATTTAATCAAGTTGAATATCTACTCTGCAACTATTGGGGCACCTTGTTCTTGTTACAATAAGATTCATTCAAAAACAAAATATTCTATAAAACAAAATTTGTATGTTCCAGGAAATTACCAACAATTCATATAGAAATCGAAAACCTATCCCTAGCTCTTACCTAACATATGTCGAAGATCTCAAAGTAGCGATACAGTCTTCTTCGATTACGAAATAGCCTAGGGATTGAAACCAGTCTATTGTAGCAGTGAAACTAACCAAAACTGAAAGGAAATCAAACGATTAATGTATTTTAGAATGAAAGTTTTACCGGTACTAGTTGAATCATTCGACTGAAATGGCGTTGATATCACCGGAAAAGAAAACCGCCAGAAGTCCATTCCTTTTAAACTCCAACGCTGTGTACAGGTTTAACAACTAAATTACAATTTTTTCCTGTGTCCAATTATGGACCAAGTCATTTAGGTAGCATTCGTTCGGTGAAATGGAATGGAAATTTGTTTTCGAATGTAGAAAATCAAAGGCATAATGCATTTCAGAAAGATAATCTGACCGTTACTGACTGTTAAAAACGAAAAAGTGTCTTAAGTTTATTCACTACTAGAGAATAGGGTATTTGCTACCGCATTTTCGGTTGCAAAACGGTAGCAAGTGCTCTTTTGCCACCATGTTGCTATCAAAAACTTGGTGGCAAAAGCACACGTAGCCTATTGCCACCTATTTGCTACCATTTTAGTTTTTCCTACCGATTTTGCTACCGTTTGCCACCGTTTTGCTACCACTTTTTGCCACCATTTTATCATTTTTTTCTACCACTTTTTATCACCTTTTACCATCGTTTTGCTACTGGTATTCCATTTCCATACCAGAAATTGGCTATTCCATTTCATAAAAATATATAACAATTTATAACCTGTTTGCCACATTAAAATGTAACAATTTATACATCCAATATTCCTCATAATTAACATCCAAACATTAATTAACTTTAATTAGATTCGTAGCAAACTTAAAAAAAACAATAAAAATATGTAAACATAGAGCAATAGAGATCGTGTATGCCAAGTTCTCTCTCTCTAGCATAAAGTATATTATCATACGGTCCTGCAGAAAAGAATCAGAAAAAACGAACAATGAAGTAAGCCAACAGTCACAATGTGAAGAAAACAAAAATAAAATAAAATAAAAAGAGTGAAAGATATACTTGCCTGAGAGATAATTTTTGCCTAACGATGGGGTCTACCAAACTCGTAACTTTAAATCTTCATTAAAAGTCGGTTTTTGGAACGAGCCTAACTTGAAATATCAAGAAAGCCACTTCCATTATTTAAGTATTTCACTATACAAAACTGCAAGGTGAAAAATAATTATAGGCCCTACACACAACTTCCACATTCAAACTATTACAGCAGATGTCAAAATGAAATATTTGAAGGCTAACATGCAATTACAAGTAATTTAAACTTCAAGGTACAAAAATGAATAGAGATCAAGCCATATTCAGAGACATGTTTTTAGTTAGATGCAAGTACATAAACAAAACCAAGTGAACAATCAGTACATTGTCCATTTGTCACTAATGAAACCAAAAAGCATACAACTGCAACCAAATAGAGTAATCTTCCATTTACAAACTGCCCTAGTGCCAAAAAGAACATTTGTTTTAAATGTATAATCACGACATTTGATGCCAGGTCACAAGCATACTGATTCACATTACAAGTTACAGTTTTTAATTCAGCAGAGGGTAATAAATAGTAATACCTTAGCCATAGCAAAAGCTGGACCACTGCCAGTTGGGTGGAGTTGCACTTCCAGCCATTGATCGTGCTGACCTGCAAACAGATTTCATATTCAGTTATTTCATCATTACAAGTTACAGTTTTTAATTAGCTCTATAGATATAACCACATCTGTGAAGAAATAGTCCTGCCATGAAAATGGCGATCTGATCGAGCGGCTTCTGGAGTTTAAAACGTGTGTTTCTTCGGCGTTTGATGGTCAAAGAGGCTTCTTGGCTTCTTCCACCTAAAATGTTCACAACTATTAAATTTCTATGAAGATGCACCAAAAAAGCTGATTTGTTTTGCCATTTGAGTACAATTTAATATAAATCTAATAGTTTCATCCTGTCTCACTTTCCACCATACCAACCCCCTACCCTTCATATGTAAGATCTAGCCTCTGGGAGGTCACCTATCCGTTTAAGATAGAGTTCTCCTCTCATCCACAACCATTGCTACATTCAAACGCCTGTCACAAGAAAACAATTTAAATGACAAACAAGAGTACAAGTCCTAAAGTATAAAAGTACAAGTCCTAAAGAAAACATATTAAATGATAAATCAATCAATCAAACATTTTAAAGCATTTACCTACCTTAACTACTAGTTCATTTGGACATCTTGAGTATACAACAGTATTACTGACAACATCATTCAATACGAGCTGTCACAAGCCTGATGTATTATTGACTTCAGCTAATTTTGACTTTTGAGAACCATGTCAAATTCATTTTTTTTACACAAGGAGACTATCTTTATGATTATGATTACTGCAAGCAAACTACTATGTTACAATTCTAGGCACCGAAACCAGGAAAATGACATGTTTCAAACAATAAATCTAAGAAACAAAACTCAATGTATATCAATTTGTTCAATAATTGATAGCAGTTGCAGATACCAACACAACTCTTTCTTATTGTGTATAGTAACACAAGGAGCAAATATAAAATCATATAGCAGAATGACTTTGATAAATTAGTTCTGAAGCAAAGAACATAACCAAACGGCCAAACCATAACAATTAACAAAGCTTAATCCCTTATAATCTATGTACTTTGATAAATCGAAGAAAACAATAAATTACAGAAGCTTGTAGACTGACTGAGATTTGTATGAACCATAAATGGTTCCCCTGATCGACAATTGCACCTCCAATTCCATAAGCGATTCTGCACTAGTTCCCTCTTTCCCTTCACAACCAAATTATCCTCCTTCGCTGATAATCTGATGTTTTTTCGAAGATATAGCTCCAAGACAAGTTTTCTAATCACTAATTTAATGATCAATTATCTGCAACCAAACAAATTCTCGTCAGTTTATTTGAAGATATAGCTCCAAAACTACATATCGGCTACCATAGCTTCGAGACTTGCTAACTGAACAAATAGCAGATTAGCAGCTAAACATATACTCACTCATACAAATCTACACCACTAATTGATCTTTGATAGCGAAAAAGAGAGAAGAGATATGTGGCCCCACATTATACCTTTTCATTGTCTTAGTCGCTCTCCTTTGAGCCACCCTTCAGAATTCCACCTTTTCTTTCTTGACTGGCTGTTTGATCACCTTGGCATTCTTCTTCGCATAAACTTTTCTTTTAATTTTTCAGCTGTGTATAAAATTCAGACCAAAACTGATTATATAAATGATGAAATTCAAACAAGATTAGCTAAACCTAGATTAGCTGTTTCAAATTAGGTCATCTATATTCAAATTACAAAATCTTATAAACACAATAAACCAGCAATGATCTGCTTAACAAAAACCCTAATTCCCAAAATTGAAACATGAAATCAACTTATCTTTCTATAAGAGAGAATTAGCTATATATCCTGAAGCAAAATCACTAAACTAAGATAGGTATTGGTAAACACAATGGATCAATCGATCGATGGATAGAATCTGGATGAAGTATCTATCTCTGAAACCGAAAAGATTCTAAAATTAGGGCAAAAACAATGAGAGACAACGAGTTTACAGAAACAATGAGTTTTATTGTGTTCATCAGAGGATTTCATGTGTGTAAATCGGTTGAATGATATAAATCAAACAAGTACAAACTGAAGTCGGTGATGGAGATGAATCATACCTGGTAGAACGAGCGACTGATCTGTAGCGAGCGGAGGAGAAATTGAAATTGAATTCAATTCTACTGATCTTCGATTGATTGACATGCATCGGAACCCTAATTAACTTTTGTTTTGAGTAGATTGAGTTCTTCGATTGATTGATATGTAGGGAAAACCCTAATATATTTTTGTTTTGAGGCCGTACGAGCAGAGGGGAGGTGGAGCGCGGGCTAATTGAAATTTCAGGTTGCTAGCTATGGATATTACGAGGGCTGTAAACGAACCGAATGTTCAACGAACAGTTCGTGAACCGTTCGGCTGGAAGTTCGTTTATGTTCGTTCGATTAGCTTAATGAATGAATACAAACAAAAAATTTCGTTCGGTTAGCTTAGCGAACGAACACGAACATAGGTCTCGTTCGTTCGACTGTGTTCGTGAACGTTCAGTAACATGTTCGGTTACGTTCGTCCGTGTTCGTTTGATTATATTAAAAAATAATAGATAATAAACCTTTTACCTAAAAATATTGAAAACTTGAAACTCTATTTTTTTCTAAATTAGCTAAAATTTGGACATGCTAAGACATTTTTGGGGATAATTATGTCTAAGTTAGTTAAAGTTGATTCATCGTTTCGTGGTGTATTAGACTTCTTGTGTTTTGATTATTCATTTGATGGTTGTATTTAACTACTTATATCCAATGTTTAAGGATAACAATATTTTTATTTTTTTATTTTCAAGTTAAATGTTCGTTTGCGTTCTTTTTTATTTGCTTGCGTTCGTTTGTGTTCGAGACCAGTGTTCACGAACTGTTCGTGAACAACTGAATTTCCTTAACGAACGAACATGAACATAAATTTATGTTCGGTATGTGTTCGTGAACTGTTCGCGAACATGTTAATTTCCTTAACGAACGAACACGAACATGGCCTTGTTCGTGTTCGTTCGGCTCGTTTACAGCCCTAGATATTATATTTAGGTTCGAAATAAGTAGTTACGGTTTGTTTAGGTAGCAATTTTTGGCGACTATTACCCATTATTCCAGTAGTGATTATTATTTTTATCAGTATGATTATTGGTTAGTTGTTAAATTTATTTTTCATGTTTATCAAGTTTATTTGGATGTCTAGAAGATAGGAGTATGAGTTTGAGTATGTCTAGAAGATAGGGCATGTGGACAGTTGTTTTATTGTGTTCTGGTGATTTCGAAGTTTAATCAGTGAAGAGTTGAACTAGTTTTGTTCAACTTTCTGTTTTTCAAATTATCTTGTGTTTGATTAAGAGCATGGGCGGACCCACATAGAGTGGGTCGAGGTATCCGGACCCTAATGTTTTTTAAAAAATTAATAGATTCGATATATGAAATTTTATAAGGATCCGATAAATACTATTAGGTGAACACCATAAAAAAAAGGTAGTGGTAAATCCATCTCTTTACCAACAAAAGGGCATGGGTTCAATCCTTGTATAGCTAGTTTTTTCTGTTTTTTTTTTTTAATTTAATTCAAACCTTGCTCTGACCCGACCCGAAAATTTTAACATTTTGCTATGAAAATTTTGAACACCGAAAAAATTGGACCCCATTGGAAAAAAAAATCCTTGGTCCGTCACTGATTAAGAGAGCTGTTCAACCTTTTGTTTTTCAATTTATCTTGTACAGCTCACTAAAATATTAAAGTACAAGAAGATAGAACTTGCGCATTACCAAATTATTTGCACGATACAAAATAATTTTCTTCTTATCAGTCTTTCCCAATTAAACAGGTGGGTATTGAATCATCAATACCTTGAGGATCAAACGACCTCGAGTTTAAATACATGAATAATTGCTAACATTGTTTCTTTGTCCTGCTACATTTTTATTCCATGAGATTTATAAGTAATTTTAAACTTCCTGTTTATCTGCCGCTTCTGAAGAACTTTAGGACAACTTTTTCCCAAGTCGGGGGTATCTTTATTCTGCATTGAAAACACAAAGGAATGCTGGCTAAGTGTTACAACAAAGTGTTGAAAAAACATACCCTGCAGAATATATGCTAATACTCTGGGAGTGTGGGTTACTTGGGAATTGGTCGATTTGGATTGTGTTCATCTTAACAGGGCCAAATTAGTACTCCAGTTAACTTTTTAGCTAAAAGGGAACTGGTCAAACTGCTCCAATTAACTTTTTAACTAAAGGGAGCTGTCAAACGGGTTCAAAGTTGCCAAAAGATACCGTTTAATGCATACAACTATACAAGTTCCTAAATCATTTTTATTAAAAGATTTGGATGATTACTGTAATTTTTAAATATTTAGGGGTTGTTTAGCAACCTTTGAACCAGTAAGTGCTAAACTAATAAGAGGTCTGACCGGGTAAGAGGCCCTGAACCAGTAAGTGTTTGAGCCAATAAGTATTGTTTGGATAAAGCTCTGAAAACTGTGCAAAATGACTATTTTACCCTTCTAAACTATTTTGTGGTGAATAAAATGTATATGGTGGTTGGCGGGTGGTGATGGTGGTTGTTGGCGGTGGCGGGTGGTGGCACTGGCGGTTGGCGGTGTTATTGGTGGGTGGTGGTGGTGGTTAGTGTGACAACCCTCAAAATTTCAGGTACTGTACAAATTAATTAATCTTAATTGCATGCTTAATGACTGTGCTTGATTACAACTGACAATTTGAACTGCTCTATGATTCCATATCATATATACATGCATCATATTTTAGACAGTCACTCCATTCATTACACACCAACATTAGTGACATACTTGATGCACTCAGCACAGTTTACACACTGAACGGCTGATTCAGAAATAATGCTGACAATGCCAGCACTTAGACAGACAATACTATTATGGCCAGTATGAGCCAGGGATAGAGTACTACACTGGTTTGTAGTGTAGGGAAGTGAGGACCATAATACTGCGTCATTAGGGGTAGATATAGTGCCGGGAAGTGCCTAAAACATGCGTTAAATACAGAATTCAGCATTTTATTATACCATTAGAATACACAAATATAGCAGAGTGGTCCTGTATACTTTCCTAAGTGCCAGGAATGATTTCGTTACAAAAAGATGCATAAAAGACACTATGCGGTACAATTTAACACTTTAACGGAACGATACTTAACCGAACAACCGGACATTACCCGGGACACCAAAATTTTTCAGAAACATTATTTTATTATTTCTAAATAATCATGGTCACAAAAATCCCCACACACTATAGAAACATGACATACACCCACTATTCTAGAAAATACCCGGCACCCAGTTAAACACCCGTTTTAGCCTACATGTAGCCTATTTATACAAAAATTCACACATGGACCCCCTCCCCATATATATTTTCAGCTGAAGTATCATGGGGACCCACCAAATATTTGGTGTATCTTGCAAAAATATTTCATTAGAACTTTGTTGACAAGTGTCCATGCATGCTAGCCCCACATTCTCCTCAAATCTCTACATAATCCCACAAGATCACTCAACCTCTTACAACACTCAACCTCACTCTCTCTCCCTCACCCAACCGTCCCCAACCCTCTCTCTCCTCCATCTTCATCTTCTTCATAACTTCAAGCTTTGTTCATCACCTTCAAGTCCCTTCTAGCAACCTTCAAGTGGTGTGAAGATACTAAGGTGTTCTCAAGTGATTTAAGCTTCCCATCATTCTTCATCATCCTTACACTAAGATTCTACCCTAGCCTTGTGCTAGTGGTATGTCCCTTCACACTCTTGCTTCATCTTGTTGTTTGTTATGATTCATAGTAGGATGATGTTGATAAATCACAAATGCTAAAACACTAAATATATGAACATGAAATTCTGCATAAAAACCATAGATAAAAGGGTTGTATGAAGTTGAAATCTGGATGGTTTAGGGTTGGTTAAAGCATGAATGAGGTTTGAACATTTATTCATCGATAAAACATGGTTAGGGTCTTTGTTTATGCGTTTTTAGTCACTTCTACAATGTAAACAGCTTGCTGAGTTGAATTTCCAGCCGACTTCAACAGGCTGTAACGGGATCATTTCTAATCGAAAAACTGAGTTTCTGGAGTCTAAATTGTGTAATTTTGAACAACCGAACAAATGGCACTGGAATCGTAATTTTTCGAGATCGTTTACTATTTTTAAAGAATTATTTTTAGACAGCAGCTCAAGCTGAAATATTTCTGCTGAAAAAGTGTGTTGTAATCAGAGTCAAAACTTAAAACCTGAGCAGAATCAGCTCATGAAATTTTTACTGTAGAAGGTCACTGTTGTTCTCGTGACCCTCCAACTGGAATTTCATCGGTCGGACTTATGATTGATTTTTAGTGAATTTTTCCGTAAAACTGCATTCAGAATGTAACAAATCTGATTGCATTCAGGTAAAAGAATTTTTATATAAAATTGGTAATGAACTGGTCTCCGAAATTTTTACACAATAAATCGTCGATTATATATGACATTTTGTAAAAATTTGAGAATTTTTGGAAAAGGATAACTATTTTATTTTAATACTCGAAAACAGTCATGTTTGGTTTAATAAAGCTGAAAAGACGTAAATAGGGCATTGCATGTATGAATGTCGGTTTGATTATTGAGAACGACCTACGGGATATATATATAAAAGAAAATGATATGCTTTTAAGCATGGACACCTCTATTTACAAAGGAGACTATGGCGAAATTTTCCGAAAATCCTAACACTTAGTAAATATTTTCGGGACAAGCGTTTACTAGTATATGATAGACTATGTTTTTCAAGCATAAAACTCGCCGTAATTTTTATAACGAAATACAGAGTGTCGGAGGTTGGTTTTATACAGAAATATGGTTAAGTATGTATTCGCTAAAATGGGACTTAAAAATATATTTCCAATACGAACAGACATATGTAAAATATCCCATCCTTGGGAAGGAAATACGAATACACAAGCATGAGATGTATTATTACGAAAATATTGAAGACACTTTAAAACGTAACTCAAAGGCACTAATCAATACTTAGACAAGGCACGACCCGTTCGTCTAATAGACGTTAGACCATTGTAGGTAGTCGTGTTTGCTGAGAAGATTTGGGTTACGAGTACCGAAGACACAATACTGTGAGTTCATGTCCCCCTTTTCTCTTAACTATTTTCAGTTTTACACCTCGGGGGTGAAATACATGTTACAGACATTTAAAGACATTTACAGACATTTATTTACATGGTATGGTTAGCTTAAGGAGGGTTTTTATTACGCGAACATGTGAGTGGTGGGCACAACACTAAAGGCCATCAATCCTCGTTGTAGGACCGAGACACATTAGTGATAGATCTATTTGGGTGTAGCGAGCCCCACTCCTGAGTCCGCTGAGTGGACCATGAAGTGACTAAGTGCCCGACGCACAAATCCGCTAGGTTTGAGTCTTCCTGCATCACTTCATACTTATCATTGGCTTTGCAACCCAATGGTGGTCTCTTTTTCCTTAATTGCTACATACCAGGGATTTTCATACATACAAACATTTTTACAAAGGTTTATACCTACTCACTTACACATGAACTCGCTCAACGTTATGTTGACTTTTCAAATTACATGTATTTCAGGAAACCAACGGATCTGGCACGGTATGCACGTATTTTCAAGCTGCTTTTGAATAAAGAAGTCATTCAGGGTTTAGAAGGTGTAACCTCTTCCTGGACGGGTTATATATACCTAAACCTGGTTTTGGTTTAAAGTTTTTTTTTTTTTTTGCTAAGTCTTTATGAACTCAAATAAATCAAGTTAAGGTTCGTAAATTATTTTGTGATTGTTGAAAATGGGATTTTTCTAACTTTATTAATGGATGAATATCTCATGTTTTTATCATATAGCATTGTTATGATTGTTGTAACGGTATTAAGAAGTCACACCCAATAAACCACGCTTTCGCAAAAGTCAGGGTGTGACAGCTTGGTATCAGAGCCTCGATCATAGCGAACTAGGATTCTTTCTCGAGTCTAGACTATGATCATCAGGGCTCTCACGAAAACGTTTTCAAACATTTTTACACTGCATACACAAAACGTCCAGATCCTGGAAACAAACATTTTTACAAACAAAAGGCACAAATACACGTTTCCAAATTTAAATTTATAATTCAGTCTTAGAGACTGAGGGAGGATCAGTCTTAGAGACTGAGGGAGGATCAGCCTTAGAGGTTGAGGGAGGAATTTAGTCTTAGAGACTGGGTGGATGGTCTTAGAGACCAAGAATTTAGTCTTAGAGACTGGGAGGATGGTCTTAGAGACCAGGAATTTAGTCTTAGAGACTGGGAGGATGGTCTTAGAGACCAGGGATTTAGTCTTAGAGACTGGGAGGATGGTCTTAGAGACCAGGGAGTTAGTATGAGAGACTAGGGAATCTCGTCTGAGAGACAGGGTAGGATAGTCTGGGGAAGACTAGGATGACTACTTGCTTACATTAATTGTGACTACACGCCTTCATTATTACTACACACATGCTTAAATGTTAATTATTGATAAACGGGCATATGTGGTAGTTATTGCATACATAAATTGTTAATGCTTACTATGGATATACATGCTACTCACCGGCACACATGTCACTCTATTTAGAGAACGAGTTATCAGACATTGATAATACTACGGCCGCCGTCACAGGTGATGAGACTGAATCTGCGCCAGAGACATTTACGTCAGACACTGAGAGTGATCCTGATATACTGACCAAGGACGAGGACAACTTCCAACCGTCCGCGCGACCAGATTCGGGCGATACTTTACCCTTGTTGATGGTTTCGCTGACAAGGATCTTTCTGTCACTCTTGTTTTAGCCCATGACCCCGATCCTCGACGATGCGTCTCCTAGGGACTTTCCTGCCGAAGGTTGGCTACGCGACAAGCAATTAATGATGACGTGGACATATTTATTGACGGTCCTTCTGCTGATGCCTATGGTGATAGAAAGTTAGACGAGAACGTTATTACAAATTTCCCTTCTTAAGGCCCCTGTTAACAGGCCACCCTCTGATTCTAGCGTATATTCGATTTCAGACTCTCTTGAGTCTGTGACATTTACAGCCTTATAGACGGCCTGGTCACATCTTTCTACTACCGACACAGACGACGACGCCATTATGACTGCTGCACTGACACCTGCTCGAGGCACCACACCGTTACACGACCCAGGGCCTGCTCCTGAGTTAGCTTCTGCACCTTTTTGGGACAGCTTGATGTTGCACCTACTGATCCTGCACCCTTACTTGATCATGACCCTATTTCTTTTGACTTACCAAACAATGCATCCCTTATACCCGACCCAGTACCTGCACTTAATGACCTTCTTATCAGTTGAGACGTCTGCACCTGCACCTTCACCCGCTGATGTTGCTCTTGTGAAGACCGACGTCCATTGCATCAACATGCCTATCGCTTTCATTCAAGACATACCCGCGCCACGGGAAGACACTCTAGGCCAGCAACCGCATAACGATCCCAAAGGCTACAGCAGCATTTTCACAAGTCGCACCGGTTGCTACATTCACCCCTACAACGCTAGACAAGCCATTTCGATGGTTCCTATGCTACATTATGTTGATTTTAGACCCTTGTCATCCCACACATGATGGAGGCTACACACGGAATAAGTGCTCCTGTAACACCAACTACAGTTTGAGGATATGAGTCGCAGAACGTTGGAGAGCTGACACCACATTTGATAACTTCAAATGCCAAACATTACATAACTAAAAGCATGATTTAAGTATTTACATCACAAGACAGCATATTGTCTGAAAAGTTTATTTAAGACACCACGTCCTCCACCCTATTTATTGCCAGCATACTTTGATCCTCCACATTTGTCAAGGTTCCTTTTGCGCCCTCAACCGTTACTATTACACCGTTCCCAGGATCCTGATACTATTGAACGGCAGAGCAGATAATTACTCCGACGTGTACACAAGCCCGAGGAGGAGCTCACGCACGTTAAACAACTTACTTTTCTTTCCTCCTCCACAGACACTGGTATAATGATTTTTGGATTATGCGGATTACATTGCTTTCAAGTAAAGACACTAATGATAAGCCGGGTTTGTGGAGACTTCTAAAGACCACTTCAGACTATGTGATTTTGATACACTAATACATTTAATGGACAAGGGTAGGGTGACCCTGTGTCCCTATTGATGTGATACATTCTGGAAGGCAATACAATTGTGGTCAGGGAATAATGAGGGCCCAATCATTATAAAACATGCGACAATACTTTATGGCCAACGACCAACGAAACTTCGTCGCTATATCTCCGTAAGCACGTTATTAATCTATATATGTGTACAATAATTATAACGCTACGTACTTGCTTACTATGCTCTCATTAAACATAATTACCAAATTTCTTGGTTATACTATGATTATACTATTGCTTGATTGGTTGGTATGATAACCTAATATGTGTGTATACATACGATCTCTAAACAACTATATGCACTCCTCGAACAAATGAGACCTGACCTAACCAACCTTCTTCTCAGAAGATGTCGATACAAGGGAACGTTGATACCAACAACCCTCTGCCGAAAACAGCAGAGACAGAACTGCAAGGGCGCATCTCGCAAGCCATCGCACAACTCGAGGCCCTTCGCTCCGAACACGGTAGAGGTACCTCAGAAAATAACCCACCCAGCGGCTGCACCTACGAGCAGTTCTTGAACCACAAACCTCGAGAATTCGACGGCACTGGGGGTGCCTTAGCATTTGTACGTTGGGTGGAAAAGACGAATTCTGTCTTACGATTGAGCAAATGCGCCCCAGAACATCAGGTTATGTACATAGCAGGGCTATTTGTAGATGGGGCTCTGTCATGGTGGAACCTTCAAATTCAAGCAATGGGCGAGGCCGCTGCATATGCTATGACGTGGGACGAACTGAAGGAACTAATGCGCAAAAGATATTGCTCTAGGGTGGAAGTCCAGAAGTTGGAAACTGAATTGTGGAACTTGAGAATGGAAGGTCCAAAGATAGCTGAATATGTGCAGAGATTTGGCGAGTTATCACAAGTTGCATCGGGTTTGGTGGAACCAGAATCTAGGAAGATCGAACTTTTCATCAGGGGGACTAGCACCGCAGATTCTAAGCCTGGTAACAACATCTAAGCCTTCAACAATTATCGAAGCAATCGACTTGAGCGTGGCGCTCACTGAAGAAGCGATTAGACAAGGAAAATTTTCCACTCCGGAAGAGAAAAACGAGGCTCCTGTAGAGTCGTCTGGGGATAACAAGAGAAAACTTGTGAATTTTAAGAAGGCTACTCGGGTAAGTAACGAGAAGAAGGCCAAAAAGGGAAAGGATTACAAGGGTATCCTACCTAAGTGCGATAATTGTCTACGCTATCATGTCGGGCGATGTAAATATGGAAAATGTGATAACTGTGGCAAGAGAGGGCATCCCAAGGAAACTTGTAGGCAAGGTACTAAAAGTAGAAATGGAGGTCAAGATGGTAGTGAGAATCGCGGTGAAAACAACGACAATGA
Source organism: Helianthus tuberosus (assembly GCA_030545235.1). Taxonomy (NCBI): domain Eukaryota; kingdom Viridiplantae; phylum Streptophyta; class Magnoliopsida; order Asterales; family Asteraceae; genus Helianthus; species Helianthus tuberosus. The sequence goes on along the minus strand of CM060411.1, from coordinate 42,754,993 downwards.
CGAATACCAGGGCAGAACGAGTGACAAACAGAAACGTGCTCAAGGTTGTCTTAACTGTGGGAGCAAGAAGCATTTCAGAAAGTACTGCCCTAAGAAGAATCAAGCACAAGGATAAAAGCTCAATAGCAGAGCTATGGGAACACGCCGGGATTCAAGTATCGGTACGTTCAATATTACTCAACGTTATGCATCTGTGTTGCAAGATACTATTGCAAAATCTAATTTTCGCATCTCTAGAGTTTGAGAGTGTACTTGGGTTAGTAGCAAGTAAGTTAGATAACTCGCACTCGATGGGACTAGCTAGGAGAAGCTAGTGGAAGCCAACACAGTAACTAGGAACGGCAAGATAGAACCTGGAGAGCGTAAGTTTACGCTTGATCTGCTGCCCGTTTAGTTGGGAACTTCAACGTGGTAATTGGGATGGATTAATTTCCATGTGATCGAGTGGAGTTTAATGTCCGCACCCCAATGGCGAATAAAGGAACGATCGTGACTCATGAAACCGGATACGCCCCTACAAATTACAAATTGCTGGAGGGCACGAAAGCTGTTGCGCAAAGGATGAGTTGTTTTCCTGGCTCATGTCGGGGACAAGGGAGCCAGAGAACTAAAACCCGAAGATACCCCCGTGATAAGTGAATACCCTGAAGTCTTCCTCGAAGACTTGCCGGAATCACCTCCTCAACGATTAGTCGAATCTCGCATCGATTTAATTCCAGGCACCGCACCTGTAGTCAATGCGTCGTAGAAACTTACATTTTTGGAGATGCAAGGATTGACAGTGAAGTTTTAGCAGTGAATAGAGAAGGAAGATAACAGACCAAAATTCCCCTTTTGGGTAACCTCAGTTCCGCTCATCAAGAAAAAGGACGATGACTCTCAAATGATTGGAAGCCGGACGAGCCAGCCAACCAGGGTCGGTGGCTCTTGCTAAGGATTGACGAATTTCGTACTTAACTAACTGTGAGGATCCAATTACTATTGCACGACTGATCGACGATCGAGTGACATTGGCGGTAAATTCAGTAAGGAGGTATACCGAGGAAAAATTGTGGGACAACGACTTGTTCTTAGACGTACACAAAAATAGCGCTTCCTACACAATGCCCAAACCAGTCTACACGGGATACGAAATCTGGAGGATTTAGAAAACATATATTTAGGACCTTTGTGAACCCAGGTCCAAACTCGTAAGGGTTTTTATTTAGGAACCATATCTGTCAACTAAATCAACCACCTTTAACCTGGCGCATATGCCAGTTCCATTGACCTAACAGAGAGTACTTGGGTTTCTTTCACTTCTGACGAGTAGATGTCTGCATCTCTACTCCCCTTAATGGTAGTTGCATCACATTAATTTTCTCGCTGAGAGCGAACACACAATTGCTTCGATAGCTGGTCATTTCATCAGTTTAGCAGATACTCGTTGTTCCTTTTCTAGGAAACTTACCTGACATACATGCATCATGCTACGCATGTGATTTCGTTTTGAATGAAAACTTCATTGGAGTTTACATATCATTTTGCTAAGCCTAATTACAAATTCCTGGTTCGAGTGACCTACATTATTGTTATTGTTGACTCTTTGCTATCAAGTCAACACACTCTCTTGAAACTTCTTTTGATCTCAAATTACATTCATGGTTTATTTTTGGTTACCATGCCGAGATTTCCTTTGTTGATACATACGTTTTCTATCGGGTTACGCTAAAACTAAGTTCAATTGCTTGAACTTATCCATTTTCACATGTTTGATTTGAGACGCTATATGATGTATTGGGAGCATCATATTCAAATATTTTTGCAAAGGTTCTTTCATTACAAGTCGTAGTAGATTCGGTTGGTCTACGACTCCACTAAATCGTTTGACTGATTTCAATATCTTGCGGTGATGTTTTCACAGAATTGAGCTTGCGCTAAGTTGGTTACTCATTTCATACACGGATTTGAATTATTTAATTGCTCTAAATCCGTCTCGTTTATCACGATTAAAGCAGTCTCAACACAGTTGTGTGTTAAGGCAATGGTACATATATTCATTTCATAAGTACAATGTACCTCCTAACGATTCTTTCGTTGTCAATCAAATGCCTTGCGATACTCATTACTTTTCACCTTCGATTGGAAACAGTGGTCCTTTGATGTTCCGTATTAAATTGGAAACTCTATAACATGGTACAAATCAAATCTTCAGATTGTCTCAGTGCACTTTCATTTGGTTTCAAACGCGGTGAACTTGTTCAATCACCACTATTATTGGATAATGCCATCACGACACCTTGTGGTGTCATCATAAACTTGTAGCTTGTGCTAATCATGGTTAACCGTTTCACACAAAACGACTTATACTTTTGTTTGACTTGTCACTTAAACATTTCTGATGCAACTACAAATTTAGACAATGATACACCAGATTCGCTTGTACTTCATTCGGTGTATTTTCGCAATTCGAGAATGTCAACACACAAATCCTTATCATTTACTTATTCGCCAGTTGGCAGGCCATTTTCATCTCCAAGTTGTTGATTTTGAGTTCATATAGCAGATGCTATGGTTTGTGAAAATTTGCATACTATGGCCAATCATTTGAAAACTCTATTGAACAAAACCCCACTTTTGTGGAACACTGCAAGCTGGATTACACTAGACTATACGTCAAACGCGTACTGTACCTTTGACATTAAATGCTATAAGCACATACCTTTTAACTATTGGAATTGTGATGTTATATATATATATATTCTAGACTCACTTGATGTGAATAAGGTTTGAATGGGTTTGATGATTATCTACCTCGGCACTATTCATACACATAAATGCATAACGAAACCCTAAGAAATTAGGAATTAAGGTAGTACAAATTTCGAGGATGAAATTGTCTTAACGGGGGGAGAATGTGACAACCCTCAAAATTTCAGGTACTGTACAAATTAATTAATCTTAATTACATGCTTAATGACTGTGCTTGATTACAACTGACAATTTGAACTGCTCTATGATTCCATATCATATATACATGCATCATATTTTAGACAGTCACTCCATTCATTACACACCAACATTAGTGACATACTTGATGCACTCAGCACAGTTTACACACTGAACGGCTGATTCAGAAATAATGCTGACAATGCCAGCACTTAGACAGACAATACTATTATGGCCAGTATGAGCCAGGGATATAGTACTACACTGGTTTGTAGTGTAGGGAAGTGAGGACCATAATACTGCGTCATTAGGGGTAGATATAGTGCCGGGAAGTGCCTAAAACATGCGTTAAATACAGAATTCAGCATTTTATTATACCATTAGAATACACAAATATAGCAGAGTGGTCCTGTATACTTTCCTAAGTGCCAGGAATGATTTCGTTACAAAAAGATGCATAAAAGACACTATGCGGTACAATTTAACACTTTAACGGAACGATACTTAACCGAACAACCGGACATTACCCGGGACACCAAAATTTTGTCAGAAACATTATTTTATTATTTCTAAATAATCATGGTCACAAAAATCCCCACACACTATAGAAACATGACATACACCCACTATTCTAGAAAATACCCGGCACCCAGTTAAACACCCGTTTTAGCCTACATGTAGCCTATTTATACAAAAATTCACACATGGACCCCCTCCCCATATATATTTTCAGCTGAAGTATCATGGGGACCCACCAAATATTTGGTGTATCTTGCAAAAATATTTCATTAGAACTTTGTTGACAAGTGTCCATGCATGCTAGCCCCACATTCTCCTCAAATCTCTACATAATCCCACAAGATCACTCAACCTCTTACAACACTCAACCTCACTCTCTCTCCCTCACCCAACCGTCCCCAACCCTCTCTCTCCTCCATCTTCATCTTCTTCATAACTTCAAGCTTTGTTCATCACCTTCAAGTCCCTTCTAGCAACCTTCAAGTGGTGTGAAGATACTAAGGTGTTCTCAAGTGATTTAAGCTTCCCATCATTCTTCATCATCCTTACACTAAGATTCTACCCTAGCCTTGTGCTAGTGGTATGTCCCTTCACACTCTTGCTTCATCTTGTTGTTTGTTATGATTCATAGTAGGATGATGTTGATAAATCACAAATGCTAAAACACTAAATATATGAACATGAAATTCTGCATAAAAACCATAGATAAAAGGGTTGTATGAAGTTGAAATCTGGATGGTTTAGGGTTGGTTAAAGCATGAATGAGGTTTGAACATTTATTCATCGATAAAACATGGTTAGCGTCTTTGTTTATGCGTTTTTAGTCACTTCTACAATGTAAACAGCTTGCTGAGTTGAATTTCCAGCCGACTTCAACAGGCTGTAACGGGATCATTTCTAATCGAAAAACTGAGTTTCTGGAGTCTAAATTGTGTAATTTTGAACAACCGAACAAATGGCACTGGAATCGTAATTTTTCGAGATCGTTTACTATTTTTAAAGAATTATTTTTAGACAGCAGCTCAAGCTGAAATATTTCTGCTGAAAAAGTGTGTTGTAATCAGAGTCAAAACTTAAAACCTGAGCAGAATCAGCTCATGAAATTTTTACTGTAGAAGGTCACTGTTGTTCTCGTGACCCTCCAACTGGAATTTCGTCGGTCGGACTTACGATTGATTTTTAGTGAATTTTTCCGTAAAACTGCATTCAGAATGTAACAAATCTGATTGCAGTCAGGTAAAAGAATTTTTATATAAAATTGGTAATGAACTGGTCTCCGAAATTTTTACACAATAAATCGTGGATTATATATGACATTCTGTAAAAATTTGAGAATTTTTGGAAAAGGATAACTATTTTATTTTAATACTCGAAAAGAGTCCTGTTTGGTTTAATAAAGCTGAAAAGACGTAAATAGGGCATTGCATGTATGAATGTCGGTTTGATTATTGAGAACGACCTACGGGATATATATATAAAAGAAAATGATATGCTTTTAAGCATGGACACCTCTATTTACAAAGGAGACTATGGCGAAATTTTCCGAAAATCCTAACACTTAGTAAATATTTTCGGGACAAGCGTTTACTAGTATATGATAGACTATGTTTTTCAAGCATAAAACTCGCCGTAATTTTTATAACGAAATACAGAGTGTCGGAGGTTGGTTTTATACAGAAATATGGTTAAGTATGTATTCGCTAAAATGGGACTTAAAAATATATTTCCAATACGAACAGACATATGTAAAATATCCCATCCTTGGGAAGGAAATACGAATACACAAGCATGAGATGTATTATTACGAAAATATTGAAGACACTTTAAAACGTAACTCAAAGGCACTAATCAATACTTAGACAAGGCACGACCCGTTCGTCTAATAGACGTTAGACCATTGTAGGTAGTCGTGTTTGCTGAGAAGATTTGGGTTACGAGTACCGAAGACACAATACTGTGAGTTCATGTCCCCCTTTTCTCTTAACTATTTTCAGTTTTACACCTCGGGGGTGAAATACATGTTACAGACATTTATTTACATGGTATGGTTAGCTTAAGGAGGGTTTTTATTACGCGAACATGTGAGTGGTGGGCACAACACTTAAGGCCATCAATCCTCGTTGTAGGACCGAGACACATTAGTGATAGATCTATTTGGGTGTAGCGAGCCCCACTCCTGAGTCCGCTGAGTGGACCATGAAGTGACTAAGTGCCCGACGCACAAATCCGCTAGGTTTGAGTCTTCCTACATCACTTCACACTTATCATTGGCTTTGCAACCCAATGGTGGTCTCTTTTTCCTTAATTGCTACATACCAGGGATTTTCATACATACAGACATTTTTACAAAGGTTTATACCTACTCACTTACACATGAACTCGCTCAACGTTATGTTGACTTTTCAAATTACATGTATTTCAGGAAACCAACGGATCTGGCACGGTATGCACGTATTTTCAAGCTGCGTTTGAATAAAGAAGTCATTCAGGGTTTAGAAGGTGTAACATCTTCCTAGACGGGTTATATATACCTAAACCTGGTTTTGGTTTAAAGTTTTTTTTTTGCTAAGTCTTTATGAACTCAAATAAATCAAGTTAAGGTTCGTAAATTATTTTGTGATTGTTGAAAATGGGATTTTTCTAACTTTATTAATGGATGAATATCTCATGTTTTTATCATATAGCATTGTTATGATTGTTGTAACGGTATTAAGAAGTCACACCCAATAAACCACGCTTCCGCAAAAGTCAGGGTGTGACAGTTAGCGATGACGGGTGGTGGTGGTGCTTGGCGGTGACGGGTGTTGGTGGTGGTTGTGGTGCTTGGTTTGTCATGGGTGGTGGTGGTAGTGGGTGGTGGTGGTTGGTGGTGTTTGTCATGGGTGGTGGTGGCTGAAGTTTTAGGGTTAATGAAGTTTATTAGGGTAAGGGTAAATGTGTCTCTTAACCATTTAGCACCATCTTATTACTTAATCATTAAGAGGTGTTATTTTTGTGAACCAAACACCCTTACCTCTTACTAATTCAAAGGTAGCCTCTTAATGGAATCATTAAGAGGCTACCAAACAGCCCCTTAGATTATTATTGTAATTATATTATATTTAGATTGTTATTGTAATTATATTATTTTTGTATGATAACTAACACGCAAAATGTAAAAACAAAACAGAAAGTCAATGCCAACAGCACCAAGTTTCAAAAAAGAAACAAAAAGCAAAATTATGTTCTTACTTGTATTTACCTTTCATGCATGAGCAGTTCTCCCCAAGACATACTTGAAAGTATTGCAGAAACATGTTCTTAGCATCATCATCATCCCATCTTAGATTGTTCCACCATTTGATCTCACCTTTAATCTCTTTCAAACTACATATATTAGAGATTGAGAGAGGAAGTTCCTTCAGCTCGGGACAAGAAGAAACTTCAATGCGCTGCAATGCAGGACAAACTGATGTACCATCACAGATTGACCTCAAATTGGCCATGTTGTTCATTTCTAAGACCCTCAAATTAGGAATAGTTTCTTGATGCTCCCCTGAATAGATGATACAAGACATGTTTTTACAACCGCTTACCTTAACTTCTTCAAGACTTTTAACATGACGAAGCATTGCATAAGATACGGCTACTTTTAACATTGGGCAATCCAAAACTTGAATCGTTGTCAGCTTTCTGAGGCATACACCTCTCCGGATGATCCCCTCAACAATGGTCTCTAAATTTTGCAAATGATCAAGAACCAAGTGCTTTAGATTTGGAAACATATCCTTGGAACTTCTTTCCTTGCTTATTAAACATGATATATCATTGCAGTTTGATATAGTGAGTGATATCAATGATGATAGGCTAAGCAAGTGTCTCCGGGTCATGCCTACACACGTTAACACATCCAGAGAATTTATGTTGTGTAGAAAATCTTTAAAATCTTCTTGCAGAAGATTAACTCCTCTAAGACCCAATCTTTTTTCATTGTGTTTGGCAACATGATAGTTTGGGTCATGGGTCCATGGGCTAATCTGAATATCAAATCTTTTTAATTTCACGAGCCAACAAGATGCATGTGCAAGACACTCGACTGTGTCCAACCTTATTTGAAGGGCCGAAAGGTGGTCCAATGATGATAACTCCTCAAATGTTGCTCTTTGAGCAGCTGCACGGCCCATCTTGGGATTCCAACTGAAAGCACTACATGACATATTCAGAGTCTCAAGACTTGATAGTCCTGATATGCTTCCAGCTATTATCCTCTCCAAAAAGTGTGTGCATGACAAATCTAATTCTCTTAAACTATGTAGACTTCCTAACCCTTCAGGAAGAGCTTTTATCTGGGTTCGAGAAAGGTCTAGAACTAAGAGTTTACCAAGAGATTTAAGAGAAGGTAGCTTTTCTATTGAACAACCTCTCATAAAGAGGGAACGCAGTTCACTCAGGCAAAGTAAAGATGAGGGCAAAGAAGTAATTTGAGTTTTGCTTAAATTTAGTACTCTTAGATACTTGAGATTGTGAAAGAACTCATTTGGAATATCCTTTATAGGATTATCTTGGAGAAACAGAACAGTTAGCAGAGAACATAGAGGAAATACCGGCAACTTTGTGATCTCGCAGCGTACTAAAGAAACTCTTTTAGAAGAATTATTTGGCATCTGATAGGATGGAGAGTTGCACTGAGATTGAAATCCAAACAGTTCTTCACTCTTAGAAAGACGTATGGCTAACTCACGAACAATGCCATGTAGTTTCACTGTTCCTACTGCTGCATCGTGATCAAGTAGGCCCAAGTTCTTCAGGCGTTCAACTAAAGCAATCCCATAATTAAAAGTTTGTTCTACGGTTTGATTCCCAATGATTAAGCCATCAGACACCCAACATTGGATTAGTTCACCAACATTTATTGAGAAGCTTTCTGGGTACAAAGAACAATAAAGAAAACATTGCTTTAGATCCTTACTTGGTAAGGAATGATAACTCAATGCCAGATGCTGATAGACTTCTTGATTGATGTTATTGAACAAAGGTGATGAGCTCTGCCACCTAAGACATGCATTTTCCCACAACTCAACCTGTGAAACGTCCCTCATGGAGTTTCCAAGAGTCTTGATTGCCAATGGCAGCCCATGGCAACTTGCAGCCATTTTTCTTGCTAGAGATTCTATCCCATCTGAATGTACCACAACTCCAACACTCTCAGCAAAAAGATTCCAAGAATCTTCTTCACTCATGAGATTTACGTGAAAAGAAACATCAACAGCCATGTGTCTACACACATCACGAGATCGGGTGGTTAAAAGGATCTTACAGAAAGGCTCCCTTGATGGAATACCCACAGCATCAAGATCAATCTTTTCCCATACATCGTCAAGGATCAGGAGGATCTTCCTTCTCAGCCTCAGTCTTTGAAGAATTCTGCTAGCTATACTGTTTGTGGTGTCACCTGCTTCCACTTTTAAATGGATTCTCTTGGCAATCTGAGACTGAATTGTGCTCAAATCTGATGATCTTGAAACTTGAACCCAGATAACAAGATCAAAAGAATTCAAGGAGGAAATGCGCAGCTCATTGTTCAAGTTCATGATCAAAGCCGTCTTCCCTATGCCACCCTCTCCCCAGACAGCAATCCTTCTGTTATCATCTCTGTTTAGGATTTCCAAAAGCCGCTTCATATTTGATGCTGCCCCCTGCCCCACAAGAGGCGGCACTGCAATTTCCACCACTGAATTTATTGGAGAGCTTCTTTCAGTGGCAATAGTTTCAAAATGAATAGAATTCAGCTCCTTCACCATATCAAGTTTCTTTGTCAGTCTCCAACACTTGCGGAACCGGTGCATCATCTTGTTTGGCATCTCTAATAGCGGCCTTACAACATCTTCTGCTTGAGAAACCTTCATCAACCATTCAATCACTTGCGGTTTTGGAGTTTTCCCTTCCATTTTGGCTAAGGTGGCATCTTCTTCGATTGCCATCTTTTTGTCCATGAGGTTTCCAAACTGTTCCCTGAGTTCAAGAATGTTCTTTCCACATTTGGAAAGAGTCTTGATTCTTGACCAGGTGAACTTAAACATTATTTTAGCGCCATCAATTACAGCAGAAACAATAGCATCCATGGTGAGAAATGAAGTGCGAATGATAAACAACGTAATTTTGCATGTGATTATATGGCAATTTGCAAGCTGCAAACCTTAAGCCAAACAAAAACAAAAAAAAAACAAAAAAAAACAAAAACGCCTACGCAATGGAAAATTGTTTGGTAACAATAGGTTGAAAAAAAACATCCTTCCAATGCCTATGTTTCCTTGTCCTAGCTCTAAATGACAAAAGAAGCATTGGCCTTACATGCATAATAGGTTGAAAAAAAACATCCTTCCAATGCCTATGTTTCCTTGTCCTAGCTCTAAATGACAAAAGAAGCATTGGCTTACATGCATATCAAGTCCTAGAAAACCTTGGTGAATAAGTTACTAATTCATGTTAAGCAGCTTTGGGAAATCCAAAACAGGCTTCCTAATTATATTATATTATATTATACTCTATATTAAAAGAGCAACTAGTTTAAACAGTAAATTTAATAAAAAAAATATATTATACTCTATATTAAAAGAGCAACTAGTTTAAACAGTAAATTTAATAAAAAAATTCATGTTCATCCCTTATACTATAATATACACTTTTAACCCATTTGATTTTTTTACTAATTTGGTTCTTTTGAGATACCTTGCGTTCGTTAACTTTTTTTCTTACACTAAATATATCTGTGTTTTTTTCTCAACATTCTGGTGCCGTGACGAACACTATATCGAAATTGAGTATTCTTTCGGAATCGTACGCTATATCAAGTGCTTGTGCCGTACCGGTACCGTGACGAACGTTATATCGAAATTGAGTATTCTTTTGGTATCGTACGCTATATCGAGTGCATGTCAACCGATACTGACCGAACAACGGTACTGGAATCCGTATTATTTCTTTTGAAATATAATGTTCACAAAATTTTGAATATACAACGCGCTTATCATTATATACGTTTCGCTAAATATTTAATTCAAAACCGAACCCCCACAACGCGCAACATAATCCACTTGTTATATTTGAAACCAGTGAAGTTAATTATCTACTCTACAACTGGAGCACATTGTTCTTGTTACGATAAGATTCATTCGAAAACAAAATATTCTATAAAACAAAATTTGTGTATTCCAGGAAATTACCAACAAGAATGCAATCAGACAAGAAACATGAACCCAATCTCTCATGGATCCTACAGCTGCAAAACAATTCGTATAATCATAAAGAAACCGAAAAGACGAAAACTTAACCCTAGTTGTTACCTAACAATTTCCGTCGATTACGAAAGTGTCTAGGGATTGAAACCACGTCGATTGTAGCGGTGAAATCAACCAAAACTGAAAGGAAATTAAAAGAATAATGCATTACAAAAAGAAAGTTTCACCGTTACTTGTTATCATCGTTCGACTGAAATGGCGTTGATATCACAGGAAAAAAAACCACCACAAGTCCGTTCCTAACTCTAAAATAGTCCAAAATCTCGGGAATCTCAAGATTTAATAAAACTAGTGGGATTCCAAAAGTATTTAGGCGAGAATTTGGCGGTATATATATATATATTTTTGAACCGCAACTACTCTCCCTCTATATAGAGACCACTAGTTATTTTGAAAACTCGAAAACTAATTAAAAAAATACTAAATTTTTTTTTGCATAACAATTTTCACCATTTTTTATATATAAAAATATTTAAAAAAAAATTTGTACTGCACATGTGTAATACTACACATCGGTATGTGTACTACATATGTATTATTACACATGTGTACTACAAAAAAAATTATATAAAAAAACCTGCGATTTTTATAAAAAAATTGAAAAAAATTAGGTGTGTTTTTAGGCTTTTTTAAGTTAGTTTTCGAGTTTTCACAATAAAAGTGGTTTTCATTTGAACCATCCCCTATATATATATATATATATAGGGTGGGTTTCGGCTACAAAGTCCATTTTTTCTACAAAGTGTACAAAGTCATAAAACACCACAATTTCAGCCATAAAACACACTCAAAACCCACAAATAACTGAGTGAAGATCCCTAAAACACAATATCCAAACCCTAAAAGTCCATAGAAACTTCAAACACACTATCGTAGAACTATGAACATAAAACACAACATGATAATCAACTTAAAACACACTAATGTTAGTCATTCAATAATCAAAGCCTTATCATCCAATACACAATACAAAACCCACAAATATGGTGTTTTAGTAATCTTCACTTTGTTATTTGTGCGTTTTGAGTATGTTTTATGGTTGGTATTGTGGTATTTTATGACTTTTTACACTTTGTAGGAAAAATGGACTTTGTAGCCAACTCTTACCCTATATATATATATATATATATATATATATATATATATATAGGGAGGGGCTCATGCGAGAACCACCCTTATTGTGAGAACCTTGAGAACCAATGTGAACACAACCTAAAATAGCTAAAAAAACCTAACCCCCACCCCCCCCCCCCCAAAAAAAAAAACCTAAACCCCCCTCCCCCACCCCCCAAAAACCTAAACCCCCCCCCCCCCCACCCAAGCTAAAATGCTAAAAACTAAACCCCCAAAAAACCTAAAAAAATCTTTAAAAAATCCAAAAAAATTTTTTTGATTTTTTTAATATTTTTTAGGTTAAAATCGCTACTTTTCGAAGCAAAAAAAAAAAAATTAAAAAAAAAAAAAATTTAAAATTTAAATTTTTTTTTTTTTTTTGGTTCGAAAAGTAGCGATTTTAACTTAAAAAATATTTAAAAAATAAAAAAAAAAAATTTTGTGTGATTTTTAGCTATTTTTAGGCATTTTTGGTGTGTTCACATTGGTTCTCGCGGTTCTCGAAATAAGAGGTGGTTCTCGCATGATCTTCTCCCTATATATATATATATATATATATATAGGATTAGGTTCAAGAGTGAACACTAGTGTAGTTTGCGAACTGAGCGAACTAATCCTGGCCATACACGTGTGTAGATCAATGGCTAAGATTTGTTCACTCAGTTCGCAAATACACTAGTGTTCACTCTAGAACCCCACCTTATATATATATATATATATATATATATATAGGGTCGGGATTTAGAGAAAACGGTGAAAAGTGTGAGAACGGTGAGAACGCTTATGGATCGTCCGATCAAAACAATCCATGGACAAGATTGCGCGGTGGCGTTTTCGTAAATAACATCAATTTTATTATGTGAGACGCGCTTCATTAAGGGTAAAATGGTCTTTTACCGCTCATATTCAAAACGCCATAAATGATAAAACGCCATACAAAAAATAAAACGCCATTAAAAACAAAACGCCAAAAATTAAAAGTAAAACGTGTTGAATATTACAGGAAGATGAAACAACACAAATAACTGAATTTCAGTTATTAACATTTATTAGAAGAAATTCCCTCCTAAATTACGCGCCAAAAACATCATTATATAAACAAAGGTAAAACATAGCTTCCATAATCACTTCAATCTATCCATTTGCTGCAAAAAAAATCGTTAACCAAAAACGCCAACTTAAACAAAACGCCAAAAATGGCAACAATCGTTTCGTGGAGATACACTTTGGGAATCAGGCGATACGTCCTCCATTTTGACAACAGAAGGAGGGTGTATGTTAAGACGGTCAGGGCAATTATGAAGATGTAAGAAGAGATACAGAGGCAAATCTTATCCATTGGCATCGCTCTAGACAACGAATTATGAAACGCATATGCTTATGAAAGCATTAACCAACAAATTTGGACCAATCAAAGGAGATGTGAAGCTAGACCCTGTAATGACATCATGGCGTTTTGATGATTAAACAGATATGGTGACGGTTACATACGACAGCGGAGAGCAGGAAGTCTACTGGCTAGAGAACATCATGACAAAGCAGCGACTGGGTTTCATGGAAGAATTGCATAACGCCACTTGTACCAACACAGAAATAGACTTAAAATTGGAGTTAATGCAAGACATGTTCAGGTGGAGGCTTCAGAATCTTCAGGAACAAGAAGCTGATGAAGGTGAATGTGATGACATGGATGAAGATCAAGATGAAGACTCCGAGGAGGAAGAAGATGACACAAGTGATGGATACTATTCAGATAAAATACCTTCTGACGAAGGATTTTAAATTTTTTTCCTATTTTTTTTTCTTCTATGTAATCTTCTTTTTTTTAAAGATAATTAAATGATATATTTCTATCTTTATTAGCAAAACGCCAAAATAATACTAAAAATGGTTAACCATAACAAAACACCAAAAATAACAAAAATTATTTTTCCTGCTTAATATTTTATTTACTCCGTTATTGTAGTTTGTTATGTTGGTCTGCATAAGGCCATTTAAAAACAAAACGCCAAACTTAGAAGATGGGACGTCTATAACCTATAAAACTGATAAAAGCTGATCAACACAGTAAATACAAAAACAGTAACTGAAAAGACAGTTACTTTATTACTATCATTTATTACAATAAAAAGTCCCGCCTAAACTACACGCCAAAAAACTCCTATAAGAGAGGGGTCTATACACAATGAAATTAATCACCCAGAAAAACACAAAAAAAAAAAAAAAAAAACCATATCCTCTAGAAACCACTCCCTTTAAAACACCACAGATGGCAAAGGTTTCACTAAAATGGATCCTTTTTATGAGGGGGTTAACTCAATAATATTTTGCTGAATGAGATGGACAAATATTCAAGAAAAAAAGACTGATGACAGTGATATGCCATCATGTGAGCTTTGTTCTTGATGATTATAGGCATGGAAGAAAGGGTTCAACACAAGAATAAAATGCTATTTTGGACTCCATTATTACAAATAGCATCAAGCAAGAGTTGATCTTTAATGACATGCCACCAAACAAGAATATCACACCAAAAAACAAGATGCCACTAAGCAGCTTCTTATGAAAAAGACGGGGTTTATGAAGGAAAGTTGGCATCTAGCTAAATTATTCAAAAAAGGTTCAAAACTCCAAAAACAAATTCAAGTAGGAAGAGGCTGATGACATTGAAGATTGGAAAGAAAAATTAGATTACCATTTTTAATTATTTTTGTTTTCATTTTGTATTGTATTGATATCAAGTTATATGTTGTTTTGTTATCTAATTCTCTATAAATAAAATATATTATTATATAAAACGCCAAAAACTACAAACACCAAAACGCTAGTAGAATGAAAACTGGTAGAACAGCTGCTGGCAAAGCACCTTGTAAAAGGGTATTAAAACGCCAAAAAATTCAATAAACGCCAAAAAGAAAAATTAGACTTATTTTAATCTTATGCAAAAATTAATTACTCGTAGTGAATTATTATACAAAACGTCATAAACGCCAAAAAAATTAACCAGAAAACGATATAACGCCAAAAAATTATATATGTGACACAAAAACAATTAATGAAACGCCAAAAAGTTTAATAAATACAATTAACGCCAAAAAAAACTTAGACGCCAGAAAATATCATACCGCGTTGTGAAAATAAAAGAAGAATGAAAAGACAAAAAATATCATCCTGGCCCAACACGTGTCCCCTCCGCCCTTCTTAATGCCACGGGACACGTGTTGGGCCAGGATGCGTTCTCACCGTTCTCACACTTTTGAGCATTTTCTCCTGATCTCGTTTCTATATATATATATATATATATATATATTATATGGCCAGCAAGAAATTGGAGGAAAAACAACGAACAAAACAAAAAAAAAAGGAAACAAACGGGACTTATATAATGTCCGCTGCATCAAAATGCACCCACCTCTCCCATTGGCGGTATTGATTTAGTTTATTATGGTACTAGGTTAGGTTGGAATTTTGTGTACTAAACGGTTGCATAAATATAAATTTATACAGTAAGTAATAGAAAAGATATATGTTTAAAAAACATTTGTGTTACGCTGATTGAATAAACATATGTATTAACCAGTTTGAATAAATATGTAATCCATTAATATAGTCGTGAAGATGCATTTAAAATATTGTTTATTTTATTATTATGTTAGAAACACGTGAATTATACGGGGATAAACCAATGAAATATTAACTGGTTATTAATAAGCGAAAAAAATAAGAAATAGTTGAAAAAAAATTAAATAAGAAAGAAACAGGAAGATTTTGATTTAATTTCATTATTTAATTGATAGAGAGAATATAAAATTATGATTTCATATATTTTTTAATTGGAAAGATAGACGGAATAATCTAACTTATAATAAAAGACTCCAAATAATGCAACATGGCATTCTCTCATTCAACCTCATAAATTTTATTTCTATTTATTTAATAATTTCTTTTAATATTAATATTATTAATAACCAATATATAGATATCACTTATTTTTATTCTTATCTTTATCTAAAATTAATAAATAACTTCAATTTTGCAATTTAGACCATTTGTTTTTTTACTTTTAACCCAAAGTTTTTCATCTTTTACAATTTAATCCAAACTCTTTTTTATTTTCAGTTTTGGCCCACCATACTTTTCATCTTTCCCAGGTTTTCTGTTTCGTTCTAAATTTTGTGAGTTAACGCATCGCAACGCAACGTGCGGGGGGGGGGGGGTTCAACATTTTTTCGTATATTTTTTCCCGTTTGACTGGTCCGTCGCATCACATCTATTTTTCTGCGTTTGACAAGTTCGTCCAACATGCGGGTCCTAGATGGACTTAATTATTTTTTTCTATGTTTTACGTTTCGGTTTAATTTCTCAGCAACGAGCGTGCGTGATTCAAAGATTTTACGTCAGTTTTGTGCTCGGCTTTATTTTTTCCCCGTTTTTATTTATCTTGTTTTTACGAGCTTTTCCGGTGTTGGTGGTCGCTGATAATTGTATAGTATTGCTACTACTTAACACAGTTTTATGACAACCGCTGCAATGGAGGGGCTTAATACCAGTATATAATATATTAAAATGTTTTCATTTAATAGTATTTGAAGATTATATATACATAGGTACGGGATCAGGAGAAAACGCTCTAAAGTGTGAGAACGGTGAGAACGTATCCTGGCCCAACACGTGGCGTGGGATATGATCAGGGCGTGAGGGGTTTTTTTGTCTTTTCAATTTTCTTTTATTTCCCAATTTTGCGTAAGATGATGCTTCATTTTTGGCGTCTAAGATTATTTGGCGTTAATATATTCATTAACTAATTGGCGTTTTATTTTTTCTTAGATTTGTCACGTTGAATCAATTGTTTTTGTGTCACATAGATAATTTTTTTGGCGTTATAGCGTTTCCCTGGTCAATTTTTTTTTGGCGTTTGTGGCGTTGTATAATAATTCACTACAACTCATTAATATTTTCATAAGATTAATAAGACCAAATATTTTTTATGGCGTTTAGTCAATTTTTTGGCGTTTAATACATTGACAATGGTGTTTGTAGTTTTTGGCATTTTATATAATAATGTATTTTATTAGTAGAGAATTAGATAACAAACAACAGATAATTAGATAACGAAACAATAGAAAATGAAAAAGAAAAAAATAAAAAATGGTAATCTAATTTCTCATCCAAATCTTCACTGTCATCAGCATCTTCTTCTTGACTTTGTTTTTGGCGTTTAGAACCTTTGAATACCTTAGCTAGATGCCAACTTTCCTACATAACACCCGTCTTTAGACGAAGCTTATTAGTGACATCTTGTTTTTTGGTGTGATATTCTTGTTTGGTGACATGTCATTAAAGATCAACTCTTGCTTAAATGTTATTTTTAACAATGGAGTCCAAAAATAGCATTTTACACTTGTATTGATCCCTTCATGTCATGCATATATTCATCAAGAACAAAGCTCACATAATGACATATCACTATCATCAGTCTCTTTTTCTTGAATATTTGTCTATCTCATTCAGCAAAAGCTTATAGAGATACCCACCTCAGAGAAGAATCAATTCAGTGAAAGCTTTGTCATCTATGGTTTTTTTAACTATTTTTTGGCGTTTTAAAGAGAGTGGTTTCTAGGGAACGTGGCGTTTTGTTTTCTTGGTGTGATCAATTCATTGTGTAGAGACCTCTCTCTTATAGGAGTTTTTTGGCGCGTAGTTTAGGCGGGATTTTTATTATAATAAATGATAGTAATAAAGTAACCGTCTTTTCAGTTATTGTGTGTATTTACTGTTTTGTTCAGCTTTATCAGTTCTAGGGTGATAGACGTCCCATCTTCCAAGTTTGGTGTTTTTTTTTAAATGGCGTTATGTAGACCAAGATGACAAAATACAATAACAGAGAAAATATTAAACAGGAAAAATATTTTTTATTATTTTTGGCGTTTTGTAAGCAATAACTTTTTGTAGTATTTTTTTGGCGTTTTGCTACTAAATGGAGAAATATAGCATTTAATTATCTTAAGAAAAAAAAAGATTACACAGAAGAAAACCAACAAAAAAAATTAAAACTTCTCGTCAGAAGGTACTTTATCCGAGAAGTATCCATCACTTCCGTCGTCTTCTTCATCGGAGTCTTCATCTAGACTTTCATCCATGTCATCACCTTCACTTTCATCGGCTTCCTGTTGCTGAAGATTCTGAAGCCTCCATTTGAACATGTCCTGCATCAACACCATTTTTGAGTCCATTTCTGTGTTCAAACAAGTGGCGTTGTGCAATTCTTCCATGAACCCAATCCCCTGCTTTGTCATGTCGTTTTCAAGCAGGAAGTCTTCCTGCTCTCCGATGTCATATATAATGGTCACCATGTCTGTTTCCTCATCAAAATGCCATGATGTCATGACTGGGTCCGATTTTCCATCTGCTTTGATTGGTCTAAATTTCCTTGTTAATGTTTTCAAAAGCTTATGTGTTTCATGACATTCGTTATCCAGAGCGATGCCAAGCGATAAGATACCCCTATGTACATCTTCTTCCATCTTCAAAATTGCCTTGATCGTCCTAACATACAACCTCCTTCTGTTGTCAAAACGTACGACGAATCGCCTGATTGCCAGAGTGCATCTCCACCAAACGATGGTTGCCATTTTTGGCGTTTTGGTTAAACTTGGCGTTTTTGGTAAAAGATGTTTTTGCAGAATGATAGATTGAAGTGATTATGGAAGCGATGTTTAATGTCGTTTATATAATGATGTTTTTGGCACGTAATTTAGGAAGGAATTTCTTCTAATAAATGTTAATAACTGAATTTTAGTTACTGTGTTGTTTCCTTTTCCTGTAATCTCCAACGCGTTTTATCACTAATTTTTGGCGTTTTGTATTTAATGGCGTTTTATTTGTTTTAAATGGCGTATTATCATTTTTTGGTGGCGTTTTGAATTTGAGCGGTAAAAGACCCTTTTACCCTTAATGAAGCGCGTCCACTTAATAGAATAGGTGTTATTTACGATAACGCCACCACGCCAATCTAGTATATAGATTGTTTTGATCGGACGATCCATAACCGTTCTCACACTTTTCACCGTTTTCTCTAAATTTTGACCCTATATATATATATATATATATAGGGTGGGGTTCTAGAGTGAACACTAATGCATTTTTGAACTGAGTGAACAAATCTTGACCATTGATTTACATCATCAAAGCGTAAAATACACTAGTGTATTTCAATAATCAAATCATGGCCATTGATTTACATTTGTGTATACACTTGTGTATTGATAATCAAGGGCTAGGATTAGTTCACTAATGTTCACTATCAAGGGGGTTGTTCATTAATGAACCTAACCCTATACACACACACACACACACATATATATATATATATATAGGGGAGGGTTTAAATAAGAACGCTAAATATCGCAAGAACCGTGAGAACGAATCAAAAAACTGCGAGAACTTTGTCAAAAACAATTCAAATTCAATATTTCTTTTTACACTTATCATTATTATTCGAATACAATGTTATAAATTTCACTTATATGTTTAAATTTATGTGAATTCGTAAATAAAGAAAATTTACACATGTGTAAGTTTGCCATTCCCGCTCAACCACGACATTCATTCGGATCCCACGGGGGATAAGGTCGATGAAACCTTGTACCGGTTTGTTGGACCCAGTATGGCCTGAACAACTTCTTTTCACGTAATATGGTAAGTGATTTCAGTAGATGTGAAAAAGATGTGCAGAAATGGAAATCAGACTTTCAGAAACAAGACCTACAGAATTATCAAGTTTATACCACTTTGAAACAAAATGGTTTACAAGGTGATTGTAAGATTATTATCTAATACAAATGAATCTTGAATTCAGTGGGTGATAGGGCAATGGAGTTTTGTAGTATGTGTGAATGCTAAGCTTCAAACTCATCGTCTTCTCCATGGTGAGCCTTCTATTTATAGAAGGTTGGGTACATGAATAAACATTTGTTTATTCATGCAATAAGTCCTGCAAAAAGTAGCCATTTGACATATTCATTGAATCCAATGTTCAAGTTGCCTTTTTCATCATGATATCCAATAATGTCAACTTGCTTCGGTAAGTGTGGCAGGATAGAGCTGATTTCAGACAAGTGGGGTATTCATCAGAATTTCTGATAAACCACTTCATCAGAAATTCTGGTGAACAAATCATCAGAAAATCCTGATGATCAGAATCGTCAGAAACTGATGATATTTCATCAGAAATATCATCAGATCCATTAGAAATGACCTTCTCTGATAATCCAATTCAGCTCTTGATCAACTTGTGATTCTTTGAAGTAGATGTTGTGCATTTCAGTTGTCATACCCGATCTTCTTCTTCTTGTTGTGATCTTCAGGACTGTTATCTCTTTATAGATCCAGTTGATTGTGATTTTCTTCAATACTTACAAATAAAGTTTCCTAACAGTTTCCCCCTAAGTATTGTAAGAAAATGAACTATCTCTATATCTAACATAAACAACTTTCAACTGCTTCTTGAAAGAAAAATTCAAAACAACTAAGTTCAGAAACATAGAACATAGTCAAACCAACCATTGTTCAAGTCAGACCTTCTGGTGATTTTATATCAGAACTTCTGGTGATTTCACCAAATATTCTGATATTTCTTCAGATTATCTGATAAATCATCATTTATTGATGATTCATCAGATTTTCTGATGTTCCATCAGATTGGTGGATTGCTTTGTCAGAAACCAGTTGATTTGTTCTTTGATTATCAGAACTTTGATGTTCATCAATTTGGTTTTCAATTTGTGTCCATGTGTTTTCTAACAAATCTTCATCATTTAAATTAACCATGCCAAGTTTGCTGATTAAAAAATTGTGTCTCTTTTCATCAAGAGGTTTTGTAAAGATATCAGCAATTTGGTTTTCAGTTGGAACAAAATACATTTCTATGTTACCTTTCTCCGCATGATCTTTTATGAAGTGATATATGACATCTATGTGTTTGGTTCTTGAGTGATGAACTAGATTTTCTGTTATTGCAATAGCACTCTTTGAATCACATAGAATTGGTATTTTTGTCAGAGTTACTCCATAATCTTTCAGTTGAGTTTGCATCCACAGCACTTGTGAACAACAACTTGCTGCTGCTACATATTCTGATTCTGCTGTTGATGTGGCAACACAGTTTTGTTTCTTGCTTGCCCAACATACCAATTTTTCTCCCAAGAGTTGACAAGCACCAAATGTGCTTTTCCTGTCAATTTTGCACCCTGCATAATCTGCATCTGTGAATGCAATTAATTCAAGGTTTGTATCCTTAGGATACCAGAGACCAAGTTCTAATGTGGCTTTTAGATATTTGAAAACCCTTTTTACAGCTTTTAGATGGGATTCTTTGGGATCACATTGATATCTGGCCAGAAAGCATGTTGCAAACATAATATCTTGTCTGCTTGCAGTTAAATATAGCAATGATCCTATCATCCCTCTATAGGTTTTAATATCTACACTTATTCCATCCTTATCAGAATCTAACTTGTTCCCTGTTGCCATGGGAGTTTTTGAAACAGAGCAGTTTTCAAGTGAGTATTTTTGTAGAATTGTTTTCACATATTTTGATTGACTAAAAAATATTCCATAAATTCTTTGTTTAACTTGTAACCCTAAGAAAAAAGTTAACTCACCCATCATACTCATTTCAAAGTGGCTGGTCATCAATTTTTGAAATTTGTTACAAAATTTTTCATTTGTTGATCCAAATATAATGTCATCAACATATATCTGGACCAGCAAAGTATGACCTTTGTGTGTTTTGAGGAAAAGTGTGGTGTCAATAGTACCTTTGGTAAACCCAGAATTGAGTAAGAAGTTTGATAAAGTTTCAAACCAGGCTCTAGGAGCTTGCTTCAACCCATACAAGGCTTTGTTTAATCTGTAAACATGATTTTGAAATTTTGGATCAACAAAGCCTTCTAGTTGCTGCACATAAACTTCTTCCTCAATTTTACCATTCAGAAAAGCTGATTTTACATCCATTTGATAAACTTTGAAATCCTTGGATGCAGCATAAGCAAGAAAAATTCTTACAGCTTCTAATCTAGCTACTGGTGCAAAAGTTTTATCATAATCAATACCTTCTTGTTGACAATAACCTTTGACCACTAACCTTGCTTTGTTCCTGGTGATTATGCCATTCTCATCAGATTTATTCCTGAACACCCATTTTGAGCCTATGACATATTTGTCTTTTGGCTTGGGTACCTGTCATGGCCCCCGACCCGGTTTGACCCGTTTCAGGAGCCATGGGACAGAAAATCCCGTGGTATTTATTTAACAGCGGAAGTTTCTTCAGGATCTTTTAAAACCGAAATATTTCCCGATTATTTCATTTCACAATTCGGGATAAAACCCGGAAATTTACAATCATAAGATTTCACGGAGAAATCTTTATTTTACAAAACATGTTTCTTTATTTTATATTGAGCCACTTCCTTAAGCTTGTAGTGCTTCACGACACTTTTTCCTGGATCACAACAGATCACCTGAAACATGTTTGAAAAAGGTTTGGTCAGCGGGAAATACTGAGTGAATCATTCTTTTACTAAAACGACTCTTTTGTTATAATTTACAGTATTAAGAGCGATTACAATGTTTCTGATATCAAACCAACTACCCACGGTATTTGTCACTCAACCGGATCAGTGACTATGGTCATATCCCCCATTGGCTGCCCCAATGGTGACGATTATCAAGTAATGTATACAAAACCTCACATACCGGCTGTACGTTTGGTGATTACAAAGACTTAATCCCTGTAATTATAACTTTGAAATAAACATGCTTTTGTAAATAGATTTGATAAAAAGAGAATGACTCACATTGCAGATTTAATTTGAGCAGAGCCTAGCCTAAGGATTAGCCTTTTAACCTAAATTAATAATAGGCACACAATTCGGTTAGTAACTTAAACAGCATTTACGATAACTCACGAGATTAAACCTTCACATTGAATGACAAAGTGCGATACTTAAACATCCATTGAATTAACAACGAATGACAAAGCATAAACCCTAATGTGGGCAACACTTAAACATCCATTGGATAGTTTAATCGATCGGACATTGAATCGTATCAGCGATCGAGTTATTACCCTGTATTGCGGCGGCGATTAGTGATCCGTGTGTGTTATGATAGTAAACAGAACGTAACTCAGTGCATATTTCGACTTTTTACGTCGTTCATGTGCCAGAAATCAAGTCCCAATGTCCACTATTTATACACAAAAATTGACCTGCTTACGGACCGTAAGACTCATCCCTTACGGTCCGTAAGGGACACGAAATTTTTATAGGCTTGCCCCGTGTGTGTGTAGGCTTGCTGAGTCAGTAGTTTCGTAAAATTCAAATTTGACAGCGTTTTATTTAGATAATCATAACTAGGGTTTACCCCCCCCCCTTGAGTTTTAGGGGCCCTGATCCTGATTCTGATTATTCTGAAAAATTTAGGGTTTGTGCAGAATTACTTGGGTGTCTCAATTAGGGTTACCTATTGGATAAAATAATAATATAAATAGGACTTTTGATACGAGTTGTTACATTCTCCCCACCTTAATAAAAATCTCGTCCTCGAGATTTACTGGAATAATTGAGGATGCTTTCGCTTCATTTCTGATTCCAGTTCCCAAGTGTATTCAGGTCCTCGTTTCGAATCCCACTTGACTTTAACTAGCACTAGTCGTTTATGCTTGAGAAACTTCACTTTTCTGTCTTCTATCTGAAGAGGTTTCTCAACAAATTTTAACTTTTCGTTTACCTCTATATCTTGGAGAGGTACTACCAAAGATTCGTCTGATAGACATTTCTTGAGGTTGGATACATGAAATACATCATGTACTCCAGATAACTCCTCTGGTAGTTGTAAACGATAAGCAACTGTTCTTATACGTTGGATCACTGAAAATGGTCCTACGTATCTTGGACTTAGCTTTCCTTTCTTACCGAATCTAACAACTCCTTTCCAAGGAGAAACTTTCAATAGTACTTTGTCTCCAACTTGAAACTCGAGTGGCTTGCGTCTACTGTCTGCATAGCTCTTCTGGCGATCTCGAGCTGTCTTCAGTCTTTCCTTGATTTGTGTAATCTTGTCGGTCGTTTCTTGTACTATTTCAGGACCTGACAATTGACTTTCTCCTATTTCTGCCCAACAAACTGGAGTTCTGCACTTTCTTCCATACAGTGCCTCGAATGGGGCAGTTTCAATACTTGAATGATAACTATTGTTATAGGAGAATTCAATCAGAGGTAAGTGATCGTCCCAATTTCCACCAAAATCTATTACACATGCTCGGAGCATGTCTTCTAGAGTTTGGATCGTCCTTTCACTTTGTCCGTCTGTTTGAGGATGATATGCAGTACTTAAATTTAGTCGAGTTCCCATAGCTTCTTGGAAACTTTTCCAGAAATGAGAAGTAAAACGACTATCCCTATCCGAAACAATGGAGAGTGGAACTCCATGTAGGGATACAACTTCATCTACATACAACTTTGCCAATCTTTCCAAGCTAAAGGTTTCTTTCATAGGTAGAAAGTGAGCAGATTTGGTTAATCGATCCACAATTACCCAAATCGCGTCATTACCTTTTCTGGTTTTGGGTAACTTAGTAACAATATCCATTGTTATGAGTTCCCATTTCCATACAGGCATTTCTAACTGTTGTAGTAGACCTGAAGGTTTCTGGTGTTCTGCCTTAACTTGTGAACAAGTAAGACACTTAGAAACATATCGAGCTATATCATTCTTCATGCCTATCCACCAGAAATTCTTTCTTAAATCTTGGTACATCTTATTGGTTCCAGGGTGTATAGTATACCTAGAATTATGGGCTTCTTCTAAAATCTTATTTCTTAATTCTCCTTGCTTAGGTACCCAAATTCTTCTTTTGTGGAATCTCCAAATTCCATCAGCTCCTTGCTCTAATTCTTTTATTCGTCCCTTCATTCCTTCAGCATCATCCTTGAGTGCTGTTTCTTGAAAATGCTTTACTTGTTCCATTAAATCTAATTGTAGATTTAACCGAAGAGCACGAACTCGTCGTTGTTTCTCATGGTACTTACGACTTAAGGCATCTGCAACTACATTTGCCTTTCCTTCATGATATTGAATATCACAGTCGTAGTCACTTAGGATTTCCATCCATCTCCTTTGCCTCATGTTTAACTCTTTTTGCCCAAATATATATCTTAAACTTTTATGATCTGTATAGATAGTAAATTTACTTCCGTACAGATAATGTCTCCAAATCTTAAGAGCAAAAATTACGGCTCCTAATTCTAAATCATGAGTCGTATAATTTTCTTCGTGCCTTTTCAATTGCCTTGATGCATACGCAATTACCTTCTTGCGTTGCATAAGTACACATCCAAATCCTAATTTTGAAGCATCACAATATACTTCAAAATCTTCAGTTCCTTCCGGTAAGGCTAGGATTGGAGCATTGGTTAACTTTTGCTTTAGAATCCTAAAAGCTTCTTCTTGTTTAGGTCCCCATTCAAACTTAACTGCTTTACAGGTTAGCTTAGTTAATGGTACAGCTATCTTGGAAAAATCCTTAATAAGCCGTCTATAGTATCCGGCTAAACCTATAAAACTTCTAATTTCCATTGCGGTTTGTGGAACCTTCCAATTGGTAATCGCCTCTATCTTAGCAGGATCTACATGAATGCCTTCATGATTCACCATGTGACCTAAGAATTGCACTTCTTGCAACCAAAATTCACACTTTGAGAATTTGGCGTACAACTTTTCTTTTCTTAACAAAGTTAAGAGTGCATGCAAGTGCTGACAATGTTCGTCTTGACTTTTGGAATAAATAAGTATATCGTCGATGAAGACAATTACAAATTTATCCAAGTACGGTTTACAAATCCTATTCATCATGTCCATGAATGCTGCAGGTGCATTTGTTAATCCGAAGGGCATGACTGTAAACTCGTAATGACCATACCTAGTTCTGAAAGCAGTTTTAGGTATATCTTCTTCTTGTACCTTCAATTGATGATATCCGGAGCGTAAGTCAATCTTAGAAAAATATCTAGCTCCTTGAAGTTGATCGAAAAGATCATCAATCCTAGGTAATGGGTATCGATTCTTAATTGTAACCTTATTCAATTCTCTATAATCAATACACATTCTCATCGAACCATCCTTTTTCTTAACAAACAACACAGGTGCTCCCCATGGGGATGAACTAGGTTGTATGAAACCTTTACTTAGTAATTCATCTAATTGCTTTTTCAATTCTAACATTTCTGTGGGAGCTAACCGATAAGGTTCCTTGGCTATCGGTATAGTTCCGGGAATTAGATGAATTCTAAATTCTACCTCCCTATCTGGTGGTAGTCCGGGTAAGTCTTCTGGGAATATATCTGGGTATTCTGATACTACTGGTATTTCCTTAATTTCTTTACCCTTAGTGCTAATGATTACAGAAATCATATACACTATTCCTTGCTTTCGTTCATAACTAGCAACTTTCATTACTGATATGAACTTCATGGGCTTACGTGGTTTGTCTCAAGTAATCCTAATTACTTCTCCAGTAGGTGCTTGAATTTCTATGGAATTCTGATCACAAAGAATTCGAGCATGGTTGGCTACTAACCAATCCATTCCTAACACAACATCAAATTCGGCTAATTTCATAGGTAATAGGTTTGCAAAGAATTAATGACCTAAGAGTTCTATATTTTCTTTTTGCAAAACCTTATCTATGCTAACAGAGTTTCCGTCTGCCGTTTCGACTGTAAAAATCTGCCTAAGGTTGGTTAAAGGTAAATTAAGAGCTTGGCAGAATGAAGTATTAATAAAACTTTGGTTTGCACCAGAGTCAAATAATACTTTGGCGTAAATGTTGTGAACTAAGAACGTACCAACTATCACATCTGGAATGAGTTCTGCTTCTTGAGTAGTCAGCTGGAATGCTCGAACATTCTTCTTTGTAGCTCCATCAGCTGTCTTGGTTTTGTTGTCTGCTGGTTTGCCCAATTTAGGACATTCTGTTTTGAAATGCCCTGCTTCTCCACAATTGTAACAAATTGTGGATTTCTTCCTGCAGTTTTCTTCACGATGTCCTACAGTTTTGCAAAAATTGCAGGTTATATCGCATCTTCCATAATGTTTCTTTTTGCATTTCCTGCAGAATGACGGAGTTGAAGATTGCCCTGTTCCTCTTCTCCTGAAACTGCTATTATTACCCGTACGAATTCCTTGGGTAATTTTCTGAGCCAGTTCCTTTTTCCTATTTTCATCTCTTGTGCGTACCAGCTCGTCAGTTAGGGTATTAGCTAATTCCACAGCATCGTCAATAGTGCGAGGTCTCGCAGCTTTAACGATATTGCGGATTTCACCAATCAATCCCCAGATATAGCGAGAAATGAGTACCGGTTCTGGCGAAGCCAGTGTTGGTACCACTCTAGCATATTCAAAGAATGTCGAAGTATAACCGCGACAATCTACACCCATCATTCTATGGTTTAAGAATTTATTTGCCATTTGATCTTTTTCATATTCGGGACAGAATTTTCTTTCTACAAGACTCTTAAATTCTTCCCAGTTCATAGCATACGCCATCATCCTTCCTTTTGCTTGTAACACCGTGTTCCACCATTCTAGCGCCCCTTCTTTAAAAAGATTTGACGCGTACATGACATGATCATCCTGAGCACATTTACTTATTGTAATCACTGCCTCGGTCTTTTCTAACCAACGCAGTGCTGAAGTCGCTCCTTCATTGCCTGCAAACTCAGATGGTTTACAAGCAAGAAATTCTTTATAAGTGCAACCAGGTGTTGCAGCTTTCATTTTCTTAGGAAGCGGAGCCTGTCGTGGTTCATTATCATGATTAATATGATCATTGCCTCCGTTTACGCTATTACTGAAGTTATCTTCAGAAATACGTTTGCTAGGAATTATTTGTTGTGGTTCGATTTGATTTTTAACAGCAGCAACGATTGCTGGAATAGCATTGGCTATCCCTTGAGCAACGATATTTTCTATATCCTGCCTAGTCATATATTGATCCCCCGGTTGTTGCTCGGATTGATTAATCTCATTAACTGGTTCGTTATTAGCGTTTTCCATCTGATAATATATTTAATTTTATTAGTATCAAAATAACTAAAAATTTTACACAAAACAATCATACAAAGTTCACAACACAAATTTAACCAAAATTATCGATTTCTCGATTTCCATTTATATTTAAGGGTAAATTACACTTTTCGTCCTTTATGTTTGTATCAAATTGCAATAGATAGCCTTTAACTTTAATAATTACAGTCACAATCCTTTATATGGAAAACTCGTTACACCTTTCATCCTTTAACACTAACCAGGTTAAATGTTTCAGTTAAGTCAGAACATGTGACTTGCACATGAGGGTAGATTAGTAATTTCACTCATTTTTTATAGAAAATTCTATCTCTTATCTGAGCCATCTTTCTCTTTTTCTCTTCAACAAACCTCCACCACTACCACCATCAACAAGCCACCACCATCACCAACCACCACCCACCACCACCTCCTCACCTGAAAACATAAAATCTGATAGGCAAACACTGTTACGTCATCATTTTTCATCCTCAATCTCCGGCATCTTCCCTAAATTATCCTTTCAAAAACCTAGATTCCTTCTCAAATTAAGCAAAATTTTGAAACCCTAGACCCTAAAATAATTATAACTATTTTGTCCTGGGTTTACAAATATATTGTTGCACAAATGCTTACTTTGATAAATCATATGCTTAGTTATCCTGTACAAACAAGATTTCATAAATTAAAAAAAAAGAAAAGAAAGAAAACGATTACATGGACCTAGTCAAATTCATCAATAGTCTTTTCCTCCTTGTAGTGCCATTTCTTATCCTGCTCCACTCAAACTCAGAGCTTGATAATAAGCATTAATAGCGGAAGCGTTTGTCAAAATACTCATAAAAAGAGCAATTACAGTTCTGATACAACACACGTTAAAGACGAGTTCAATCAGGTTGTGACCGTTCAATCTCACATGAATGAACTCGTCACGACACTCATAGCTCGGAGGACCACCACAGAACACCATCGCCACAGATCTGACGACCCACCACAGATCTGAGGACCACCACAGAACCCCATCGCCACAGATCCGAATCGCCACAGATCCGACGACCACCACGAAACCCCCACCACCACGCTGTTGATCTGAAAATAGTCGTTGACGACAAGGAGGTTGTCGTCGAGATGAAGCATTTCAGATGAATTTTGGCTTTTGATGGTGAATTTTGGGATTGATGATGAACAGGTGGGTGGGGGAAGATGATGAACAAGTGGGTTTTGATAGTGAATTTTTGGTTTTGCTGGTGAATTTTTGGATTGATGGTGAATTTTGATGGTGAATTTTGGGGATGATGAACAGGTGGGATTGATGATGAACAGGTGGGTTTTGATGGTAAATTTTGGGATTGATGAGAATAATCATATATATATATATATATATATATATTAATTTCTTAAAGTATTTTTTTAAATAATAATGTAAAAAGACGATTATACCCTCATGTGCAAGGCACATGTTCTGACTTAACTGAAAATTTTAGCCTAGTTAGTGTTAAAGGACGAAAAGTGTAACGAGTTTTCCATATAAAGGATTGTGACTGTAATTATTAAAGTTAAAGGTTATCCATTGCAATTTGATACAAACATAAAGGACGAAAAGTGTAATTTATCCTATATTTAATAGTATGCATCACTACACACCATATTTTACAAAGTTTTATTTTAGGTTATTTCACATGATTATATTATTATTGCTAATTTACAACCACAGTCTCATAAACCCCTTATCCCTCGTTAGCTAATATTTTAATAACGGCGCTCCCTCTCATCATACTTCCAGGAGATCTGTTCTCCTACTTCCCGGATCCTATTTCCCGCATCCATTAACTCCTCGCCAAAATGGCGAAGTTCAGCTAAATTCTCATTACTCATAGGTGGATTAGGTATAGGTTCTGGGTCAAATTGAGGAAGAAAGGAATAAGGACTGTTGAGCAAATTTTGAAATTGCCAATCATTCGTCCACCATTCGTCCATTCCTAGAGGTTGAGTGTGGATTATAGGTTCTGGGATTGCTGGTTCTAAGTTTATAGGGAGTTGAGTTTCAATAGGACGAGTAAAAACATTTGTATTGACAGGCTGAATAGTATCACAGTTTGCCAATATAAAATCTAGCTCTTCCTGTAATGTCATTTCCTGAGTTTGTTTAGAACTTTCTCCAACTTCCACCTGAGAACCTCCTCCAATCTCCATTTCTATTTGCTTAGAATATTCATCAAACTGTAATCCCATCTGCCTAGACTCTTCCCCAACTTCAATTCCCTTCCCTTTATCTAAAGGATTTTCTATTTTAGGCATATTTCTAGGGACGGGTTTCCTCCTACGCACACACCTCCATCCCACAAATCTCCTTTTTTTTCTTGGCTTGGGTTTCTCTGGAGGTGGAGCATTGAATTCAATAGGTGCTTCTATGTCTGGTATATACCTATTGAAATCTCTGGAAACCTCTATTTTTACCGGATAGAGATTTAAGTTCTGAAGGGCGTCAGACAAGTCACTCATGCTGTTTAGCAAAATACACACAATTAAAAATCATAACAAAATTTTGTAGAAAAACTTTTAAATATTATTTCATACTGGGTACTACAAAACAACCAAAAAGTAAAACAGACTAAGGTTTATTGTAACTTATTTATTTACTGGGTAAGGTTTCTAGACGGTAGGTAATAAGGTTGCTAAAACTTGAGTCAGATTAATTTAAAGATTTGCATTAACTGCTACAGTGGCTAGCATATAAAGATCCGCCCATTTCTCATCTAACTTGTCCTCCCAAGGTGATTTACTGGTTAATTCCTAGGTTTCCTGTTTAATCTTCTTTTCTCGGAATTTCTTTATTTTCTCCTGACTTTTCTTAAAAATTAAACTTCTTTTATTAGGAGAAAGTGGTTCCTCATATTGTGCCTTTCGCACAAATATTCCTTCTTCAGGAATTACAGAGTGGTTTGAGGATTTGTTTTGGGATGAACTTCCCTTCTCGTTGAATGGCCTATCTAATTTAAGATAGATGTTTGACAACTTTTGCTTACCCATACTGTACACAAATATTCAAATAAGAAAACACATAATCACATAATGACAAGTAGAAAATTAAGTATTTTCTAAATACTTAATAGGCTTAAATCAGTGGCTCTGATACCACCTTTTTCTGTCACGGCCCCCGACCCGGTTTGACCCGTTTCAGGAGCCGCGGGACAGAAAATCCCGTGGTATTTATTTAACAGCGGAAGTTTCTTCAGGATCTTTTAAAACTGAAATATTTCCCGATTATTTCATTTCACAATTCGGGATAAAACCCGGAAATTTACAATCATAAGATTTCACGGAGAAATCTTTATTTTACAAAACATGTTTCTTTATTTTATATTGAGCCACTACCTTAAGCTTGTAGTGCTTCACGACACTTTTTCCTGGATCACAACAGATCACCTGAAACATGTTTGAAAAAGGTTTGGTCAGCGGGAAATACTGAGTGAATCATTCTTTTTACTAAAACGACTCTTTTGTTATAATTTACAGTATTAAGAGCGATTACAATGTTTCTGATATCAAACCAACTACCCACGGTATTTGTCACTCGACCGGATCTGTGACTATGGTCATATCCCCCATTGGCTGCCCCAATGGTGACGATTATCAAGTAATGTATACAAAACCCCACATACCGGCTGTACGTTTGGTGATTACAAAGACTTAATCCCTGTAATTATAACTTTGAAATAAACATGCTTTTGTAAATAGATTTGATAAAAAGAGAATGACTTACATTGCAGATTTAATTTGAGCAGAGCCTAGCCTAAGGATTAGCCTTTTAACCTAAATTAATAATAGGCACACAATTCGGTTAGTAACTTAATACAGCATTTACGATAACTCACGAGATTAAACCTTCACATTGAATGACAAAGTGCGATACTTAAACATCCATTGAATTAACAACGAATGACAAAGCATAAACCCTAATGTGGGCAGCACTTAAACATCCATTGGATAGTTTAATCGATCGGACATTGAATCGTATCAGCGATCGAGTTATTACCCTGTGTTGCGGCGGCGATTAGTGATCCGTGTGTGTTATGATAGTAAACAGAACGTAACTCAGTGCATATTTCGACTTTTTACGTCGTTCATGTACCAGAAATCAAGTCCCAATGTCCACTATTTATACACAAAAATTGACCTGCTTACGGACCGTAAGACTCATCCCTTACGGTCCGTAAGGGACACGAAATTTTTATAGGCTTGCCCCGTGTGTGTGTAGGCTTGCTGAGTCAGTAGTTTCGTAAAATTCAAATTTGACAGCGTTTTATTTAGATAATCGTAACTAGGGTTTACCCCCCCTTGAGTTTTAGGGGCCCTGATCCTGATTCTGATTATTCTGAAAATTTTAGGGTTTGTGCAGAATTACTTGGGTGTCTCAATTAGGGTTTCCTATTGGATAAAATAATAATATAAATAGGACTTTTGATACGAGTTGTTACAGTACCAGATCCCATACCTTGCTCCTTTCAAACTGATCAAGCTCTTCTTGCATAGCTTGAATCCAGTCTGGGTCACTTAGAGCTTCTTTGACAGATTTGGGTTCTACCTTGCTTAAGAACCCAGAAAATGCACACTCATGTGCAGTTGCAGATCTTGTTCTGACACCATCTGCAGGATTGCCAATGATGTCAGAATGAACATGTCCTTTGATCCATCTTAACTTGTGAAAAGTTGTTGGTTCTGATGGATTTGAAGTTTCCCCCTGAACAGGTGCCTCATTTGTGTGTAAGATATCAGAATTCTGAGTTTCTGATGTACTACACATTTGTTCTGCA
This sequence comes from Helianthus tuberosus, assembly GCA_030545235.1. Classification (NCBI taxonomy): domain Eukaryota; kingdom Viridiplantae; phylum Streptophyta; class Magnoliopsida; order Asterales; family Asteraceae; genus Helianthus; species Helianthus tuberosus. The sequence continues at coordinate 42,722,217 of CM060411.1, read as the reverse complement.
GGGTTAGTACATGAAGAATCTATTGATTTGTTTTTTAGAGAATTATCATGTTCTAGGAAATCTTCAGTTATCATTTCAAAGAGTTGTTCATAATTTTCTTGTTTGTCAGAAAAATTTATTTCTTTCATGTATTCATCAGAAACCTCTGTTTCTGATGAGTCAACAAATGAAACATACAGACTTTCTCTGATTGTCCTTGTGTTGAGAATAAAAATTCTATATGCTTTTGAGGACAAAGAGTAACCAAGAAAAATACCTTTTTCTGCTTTTCTGTCAAATTTTTCAAGGCTTTCAAAATCATTGAAAACAAAACATCTACAACCAAATGTATGCAAAAATTTTACACTTGGAATTCTTCCATTGATAATGTTGTATGGTGTTTTGTTGTGCCTTTGTTGATTATGGTTCTGTTTTGGGTAAAACATGCATTTGCTATAGCTTCTGCCCAAAAATGAGTGGGCAGTTTAGCATAAGCAAGCATAGTTCTGGCAGCTTCTACCAAGGTCCTATTTCTTCTTTCAACCACCCCATTCTGTTGAGGTGTTCTGGGAGCATAAAAATCATGAGAGATTCCTTTACTTACAAGAAAATTCTCAATTTTTGAATTCTTAAACTCTGTTCCATTGTCTGATCTGATCCTTCTGACTGTTAGTTTTAACAGATTTTCAATTTTATTGATAAAATTAATGATCAGATCAGGAGTTTCACTTTTCTTTATAAAAAATTCTACCCATGTGTACCTGGAAAAGTCATCTACTATTACTAGTATGTATTTCTTTCCAGAGAAACTTTCTGTACTTATGGGTCCACACAAATCCATGTGTAAAAGTTCCAAATTTTGTGAAATAGAAGACTCAGAAATTGATTTATGTGAGCTTCTCTTGGATTACCTTTGGGGATATTAAAGGTAATCCTTTTACCAGACATTTGCTTGCTAGTTTGCTTAGGTTTTTGAAGTTTAAGTGGGCTAGCCTTTTGTGCCATAACCAACTACTACCCTTGTTGATTTTTGAAAATAAACATAATTTTGGATGTTCACTTTCTTCTTTGAAATCAAAATAGTAAATTGATTTTCTTATTCTTTTTCCACTTAAATAGATTTTATTATCATCTATACCTATTAACAAGCATTTTTCTGGTAAAAAGGTTAACTGAAAACCTTTGTCACATAATTGACCACAACTCATCAAATTATACTTTAAGCCTTCAACATAGGCTACTTTCTCTATGGTCAAATATCCATACCTTATGCATCCGTATCCCATGATCCTCCCTTTTACTCCATTTCCAAAATTTACCATTCTACCCAGCTTTGGAACAAAGTTGCTGAGTAAGCTCCTGTCCCCAGTCATGTGCTTAGAGCTTCCTGAATCGCAGTACCAGATCTGCTGCACATGATGGTCCTGAAATGGAATGAGTAGAGGGTTTTTTTGTACCCAGGCATGCTTGGGTACTTTTTCTGATGGGATCTAATCAAATTATTTTTTCTTGTTGGTTTTTCATCAGAAATTCTGTTATATGCTAAGCCATAAACAGATTTTACATTTTTCTTTTGAAGATGGTGTTGAACAAGCTTCAGTATGTCAACACACATACAAGATTTATCTGAATTTTCTGATATTCTTTCTTGTGATGGAATGAGTGGATTATTTTGAAAAGATGAGTGAACAGCTTCTGGAATCTTTAAAGATTCTTGACTGCATTCACTTATGTTTGCTTTGAAGTTTGGTTTTTCAAAAGAGTATTCAGAACAGGTTGACTTGCAAGATTCAGAATCAGATTCTGATGAAAATTTATCAGAAATCTGATGAGTTGCTTTTACAAAGATAGTGGGTTTATTTCCTTTTGATTTTATATATCCTAAAACCTATCCTTTGTTCTTTGGTGTGGACTCAATGAAATTTATAAATTCCTTGGCTTGTTGAAAACCTCTTACATTAATTTCTTTATCATTGATTTTCTTGTAAAGATCTTTTCTTTCATTTTCATAGAACTCAATTTTAGCTCTGTGATCTAAACTTTCTTCTATGAGTAATTGGTTTTCAAGAATGATTTTATTCATAGTCCTTTGCAACTCATCAGATTTTCTAATATCTGATTGATGTTTTTCTTGCAGATTTAGAAAATCTGACATGAGCTTGTTTAGCTTGTGTTCAAGATCAAGATTGTCTAAATTTACCTTTTGTTATGAAGTTTCTGGTAGACCTTCAGAAAGTGCCATGAGGCAGAAATTTGCCAATTCTTCTTCTTCATCATCAGAAGAATCATCAGATAACCATTTATATGTTCCTGCAATTAAGCTAACTTGTTGCTGCTTCTTTGCTTCTTCAAGCTTTTTCTCATAATAAGCAACATCCTTGAGCTTCTTGGTCTTGCATTCTAATGCATCGTGACCTCTCTGCTTGCACTTGTAACACACAACTTCAGCCTTCCCTTTATCCTTAGATCTAACTTCCTCTTTAGATCTTCCATCCATCCTTCCTCTGTCACTTCTCTAGTATCTCTGGCTTCCTCCCCTCAACACCTGCTCAAATGTTTTGGTGAGCAGTGCTATTGCTTCAGCAAAAGCTTTCAAGATTTTGGCTGTTGGATGGTTGTGGATCATTGGCAGGTGTTGTTCTTTGTGAGTTTGAGATAAGAGCTAAAGATCCCCCTCTTTGAATGGTTTCTTCAAATATTTCTTCTTCTCTGGGGACCAAGATGTTGTATAACTCATGGAGACTCATGTTTCCTAGTTCTAAGGTTGAGGACAAAGTCATGGTTAGACTTCTCCATTCTCTAGGTAAAGCATCAAGAAATTTTATGTTTCTTTCATCATTTGACTTTGTTATTCCAAATTTCTTTAGCTCGTTTAAAAGTTTTGTAAATCTTTTATATGTATCATTTAATCTTTCATTTGGCAAACTTTTAAATCTCTCATAAGATGAGACATTGTTTGTTTTCTTGTTTCTTCTCATCCTTCACAAATATTTTCCAACTGATCCCATATTTCCTTGGCTGATACACATGCATCAACTTGTGAAAATATGTCATTGGGGATGACCATTATTAAAAGTGACTTTGCCCTTTCATCCCCAGCCACCTTTTCCTTGTCTTCCTCACTCCAAAGTATTTCACTTTTGGGAGCTCGGGAGGCAGGGATAGCAGGTGATTGGTCAGTTGCTGGAATAACTGGTATTTTAGTCATTGGTATATGTGGACCCCTTTCAATGGATTGAAACAGAGCTCGGTCATGACCATTAAGGAAATTGACCATCCTGATTTTCCATTGGGGGTATTCCTCCATGACCAGAGTCGGAGGTTTGGACATAGAACCAATGTTAAAAGCATTATTCCAGGATTGAAAGCTGGCCATATTTAGAGAAAAGAAGATGAGCGATTGATCGTTTGAAAATAATTTATTCAATCTGCTCTGATACCAATTGTTGGACCCAGTATGGCCTGAACAACTTCTTTTCACGTAATATGGCAAGTGATTTCAGTAGATGTGAAAAAGATGTGCAGAAATGGAAATCAGACTTTCAGAAACAAGACCTACAGAATTATCAAGTTTATATCACTTTGAAACAAAATGGTTTACAAGGTGATTGTAAGATTATTATCTAATACAAATGAATCTTGAATTCTGTGGGTGAAAGGGCAATGGAGTTTTGTAGTATGTGTGAATGCTAAGCTTCAAACTCATCGTCTTCTCCATGGTGAGCTTTCTATTTATAGAAGGCTGGGTACATGAATAAACATTTGTTTATTCATGCAATAAGTCCTGCAAAAAGTAGCCATTTGACATATTCATTGAATCCAACGTTCAAGTTGCCTTTTTCATCATGATATCCAATGTCAACTTGCTTCGGTAAGTGTGGCAGGATAGAGCTAATTTCAGACAAGTGGGGTATTCATCAGAATTTCTGATAAACCACTTCATCAGAAATTCTGGTGAACAAATCATCAGAAAATCCTGATGATCAGAATCATCAGAAACTGATGATATTTCATCAGAAATATCATCAGATCCATCAGAAATGACCTTCTCTGATAATCCAATTCAGCTCTTGATCAACTTGTGATTCTTTGAAGTAGATGCTGTGCATTTCAGTTGTCATATCCGATCTTCTTCTTCTTCTTCTTGTGATCTTCAGGACTGCTATCTCTTCATAGATCCAGTTTATTATGATTTTCTTCAATACTTACAAATAAAGTTTCCTAACACGGTCAATGATTGGCTCGCTCATGTACCTCACGGCATCCAGACCAGATATAATGTATCCAACATGCCTTGCGGCACGCTACCAATCGAGTCCGAGAGCTTCTCATCTGATCATCGTCAAGCGAATCTTGCATTACTTGAAAGGAACTCAAAGCTTAGGCTTGTGGTATCCTAAAGACGGTGATTTCAATCTTGAGGGCTATTCTGATTCAGATTATGGATGCTGCAAGCTTAATGTAAAGTCTACAACGGCTGGTTGCCAGTTTTTCGAAACACGTCTGGTAACTTGGCAGTGTAAGAAACAGACCACGGTCGCTCTCTCTGCATGCGAAGCTGAGTACGTCTTGGCTAGCAGTTGTTGTTCACAGATCTTGTGGATTCAGCAGCAGATGAGAGACTATGGTCTGCAGTTTCTTAACCTGCCTATCTTTATAGATAATGAGGCTGCAATTAACATCACAAAAAACCCTGTTCATCATGCTAAGACTAAACACATAGAAATTTGACATCACTTCATTCGTGACTGTTACGAAAAGAAGTTGATTAGAATTGAAAAAATCCACACCGACAAACAGAAAGCTGACTTTTACACAAAACCGTTTGATAACTCAAGGTTTAAATATCTTTTGAAACTTAATGGTATGCGGCTTTTGTCGTCAGGGTGAGAAATAGTCGACAACAATGGTGATTCCAAAGCAGAGGACGTTGAGAAGCGATCTGCATTGGTTTGTCAACCTTTCTTTAAATGTTTTGGAATTTAGGGGGAGCAAATTGTAGTAAAAAATACAAAAACATTTAAAAATGAAAAAAATGTAAAAAAACATAGAAAAAGACAAAAGGAGTTAGTGTAATAAGAGGAAATGATAGTACATCAGCTAGACGGTCACAGTACGCTAAAGAATTGGAAAGCTTAAAAGTGATAAATGGTCTCACTGATGATATGCCAGTAGCTTTTTACACATTCAGTAGATTGATTTCGAGATATAAACATAAAATCAATATCTTGCTTATCTAGCGGGGAACATCTCTCAGATATATGGATAACCTCCGAAATCTCGTTTGAGAGGTTGCCTAATTCTGGGATACTAGGTCTTTATACTGTTTGATATCTGGGGTATTATACCTGGTCTTCTGATTTTACGTCAGCAATGGCCTAGACCTTGTATAATACTTTGTGTGCTTAAAGCTTTCCCTCTGCATAAAATTTGAGAAAATATCGAAAGATATAAATCAAGTGCAGTTGTAAAGAAGATCCCTAAGTGGGACACACCTTTAAGTCGAGCCTTCATCTCTCTGACTAAACGAAAGTTCTAACCTGAGCTCTCAAGGCCTCGCACTACCCAGAGAACAAATATCAATATAGTATATTCACCTGTAAGACTGAGTTTAGGGAATCTTGATACGGAGTATATTCTGAGATGGGACACGCAAATAAGTTAAGTGCTTAAGACATTAATCTCATATCTCGAATCAGTTGAACTTTGTGTGAGAATTTAAGTGGATCGGTATACTGACAATCTAGGTGAATCGTTTAAAAGTTAAAGTCTTTAAAGGTCAACGGCGCTAGTGATTTGCCGGAAGCTGATATGATCCTCTAACACAACTCACAAAAATATGTCTGTAAATAGTTTGTTATTATTTCATTTCAGATTAAACCCAAAAATATTTTAGGTGTGTTTTAACATAAAGTTTGTAAAATACAAAAAGATTTTATTTCTGCTTTATTTTCGACAAACCTGTGTTGGAAAGCGGATCTTCAGAATCTGAGATGCAGAGCAGATCTTGAACAATCTGGGTGGGAGCTAATCTGAGGATGCTGGAAATCTGAAAAGTTGAACAAGTTCATTAAGTTGAAACTTGTAATATTTGAAAAATTGAAAAATTGAACAAAAACGTAAGATGGTTCGTGAATCGGGTCAACCAAGGTCATTAACTTGGACCTGGATACTTGAGTGGATATTAAAATCTGATTAAAATCAAAGTGTTTGAAAAATTGAAAATTTTGAAAATCAAAGTTGTGGGTTCGTGCGAACGCAGGACCTGATGGGTTCGTACGAAGGCAATGTTAAAGTGGGTTCGTAGTTATGAAAAGTGTGGCTTCGTATGAAGCTACCACGGGTGTATAAATAGTGGGTTCGTACTTATTTCGCTCATTCGTAACTTTGTGCCTTCGGAGAAAACACTTTTTTCTCTGATTTTTCAACGTTTTTCAAGCCGAAACTCTGCCCAAATTTCTAAAATTGTGGTGTTGGCTAGTGTGACAACTCGTATTTCAGAACCTATCTTTGTGTTTGATGTGACTTGTTTGAACGATATGTGATTATGTGATACGTGGTTTTAATGAAATATTATGTTGGTATTATGTGATTGTGTGTAATGTATATATATATAATGTAATCGCACAACATCCTCTCGGCCCACACTCTTGTTCGAACAATTAACCCAAAAGGGCCAGCCCATGATGGGTTCGTGTAACACCTTGAAAATTTGTGTCCAATGAAATAACGACACGTGTCATGTAAGACAAAAGTGTTATAAACCCGGATCTAGTTAAAGATGTATGGCAGGGTTTAAAAGTGTCGACATGTTAATTAATACCTCTGAACGACCTCGTTATGAATCCCAAGACCCTAATCTATATTATAAACATCTGATATACATTCAAATCCAGTAATTTCTAGTAATAATTGATTCATATTTGCAAGAGTGGGATCCTATGAGGATATGCACGACAAACCTTCGTTTATGGCTTTTCGATAAAGTCCAAGACAATATTACAACATGGTAGGGTGGACATAACTGTTCAAGCACGATCTAAAAGCCCCAAACTGATAATTCATGGCCCAAAAATCGTAATACATTAGTTGCCTGTTCGAAGCTTGAAAGGGAAAAAAAATTTTGCCTGCTGTAAAGGGCTTAAGGACCGTAAAGGTCAGCCTTACGGTCCGTAAGGCATCCCCAGCGAGCAGAATGATGACAGGTGCCTGTTATAAACGATTAACCGACTTAAAATGCCGTTTTCCACTTCCATGGGCGACCCCTACTTGCTTTTAGACCTTAGGGACACTTGTGAATGATCCATGATCAGTTGTAGCATGGTTTATCATGATCATAAGCAATCAAACTCACTATAAAAGGCCCCTCATGTTGCAACTTTGTGATCATGCTTTCCATCTGCATTTGTGGAACTTCCTGGAGCATAAGATCAGTCCCCAAGCATCTCTAATCGTGCAATAGACCTTGGTAAGTATCCTTGACCTTCCTTAATCGAGTTTTGCTTAGTTATTAGCTTAAAAGTCAAACCGTCGTAATTAAGGTTTGACTTATCGATTAATCAATAATGGTCCAGTGATTAGTCAAATTGAAAGTAGTTATAAGTTGGTAATTATGTGGGCAATAAACCCTTAAAAGGGCACCCTCTGATTCCCGCTCTAACTAGATCAAATGTCGGGTCAAAGTTGTTTATAAAAAGTCAACAGAAACTTAATTTGCGAATTAACATGTGATTAAGCAATGTAGAAGACATGTAACCTATTTTATCACTCATATAACTTAGTAATAAATTTAAGAACATGTCTAAGCATGTTCGACCCGACAATTTTCCGTTTAGAACCGTTTCGGAACCGAAAGTCACAAAACTTTGACTTTTGCTTTGACTTCAGTTCTGACCCGATTTAGATGGGTTTAGATATACCTTAGAGCTTCCTTAGGACCAGGTTACATGATGGTATAACCCTCTGTGATTAGTTCGTTGATTGCCCGATTCGTTTATACGTTTCCGTTAATTGCTTAATGTTGACCATAATGCCGTTTTGACCATAAAACGAGAATTTTGGAAATGTGAGAGGACAATAATCTTTGTTACTGATTTATAAACATGTCCCTAAATTTTCACATCAGTTGGAGGTCTAGATTAGGAGTTATGCTTAAAGGCGTAATTAGAACGCTTTTTGTTAATTAAAAGGCATAATTAGCGTAAAGCCTATCTAAACCCAATTTTTGACACCAAACCTTTTACCCACTGTTGTAATATAATATTTTGGGATTTTTAAAGATTTTTAATTATTTTTAACCTGCTCATAACCTAAGGGTATGGCGTTGATTCGGTAAATACCGATTATACCCTTTTTGTTTATAAAATGAGTTCTACATAATATTTTGACACCAATCCAATTGCTACTGATTTTATATAATAAATGAAGTATTTTGAACTTTATAACCTGATCAGAAAACTCAGATTTCCTGTATAACCCGGAAATCGCTTAAAATGGCTTTTTACGCGTATAAAACACCTAGTATGGGTTTAAAACCATTTTGTCATATAAGACTTATCACCAACTGATATAACCTGATAAATTAAGTTATTTTACTGATTTATTCAGACCTGAATCTCAGAATTACATTTAATCTCTTTTATAATCTTTTAAATGACCAAAATACCCCTACGGGGCTTAAATTGAGATTAAACTCGTTTTGGGCATAATGGAAGGTATCCTACTGATATCACAACATATTTAAAGCATATTAACTTAGGAAACCTGTTCGTGACTCATTCGGTTACCCGTTATGTGTTATTCGCATTCGGTTCGGTTTATGTAACTAGTTTACATAAATTAGCCGAAACGGGTCAAACCTTACCATTTTTATCTCAAAATCCAGAAGGTGTTTAGTTTACCCATATTATACAAGTCTTCAAACTTTTCGGGTCTAAAACACATTCTATTCCGGTCTTCGCTTAATCGTGCGTTTGAACCGTATTTTTCCTTAAAACTAACCGGTCTAAGTTTAGGCTTAAATAAAGACCCGTTAGGATTCTAATAGGTTATTATAAACCTTCGTTCCAGAATAGGAGACCCGATAAAAGCTACGTGCACTTGCTTGTTGTGATTATTTCTTGCAAAGGTAAATACTTTTAACTTATTTTCCCTATACGGGCTTGGGGTATGGTATATAAAATACCGCTTGGTCGGGCATTGAATCTTTAATCGAATAGAGGTTAATTCATTGAGATGTCCCGTTTGGAAATGTTTTGTTTGCTTAAAGCCTTTGGGGGGTTGATGACCATGTCCCGGATATCCTTGGCATCATCTTACGAGATGGCCACGACCTGAGCACGGGGTGTAGGCGTACACCCGTCAGTGCATAAATAAATTATGTGGTGTCTCTATTAATCTTTAACCCGGTCTACGGATCGGGCTACTGAACGCATAAGGAACATGTAATTCTTTTACAAGATTATATTCAAATAATTATCCCAAGTTATAAAAATTTTGTACCACGTGCATTCAAATCAATTTTAAACCTTTTCAAAATGAGTCGGTTAATTGTATTTACCAGTGTAAACTGACGTATTTTCCCAAAAAGATTAAGTGCAGGTACTACTCGTAATAGGCTGGCCTTCTCCTTAGCATCAATAAGAGTCTCGCAAGCTTGGATGCATTTCAGTCTGTTGAACAAAGTTTCTTTTTATTTTTATCCACCTGTGGATTATTTTCAACTGTTTGTGATACTTGATATTACAATATTATTCGGTTGAAATATAACTATCTTTTGCTTCCGCTGTGCATTTTAAATATTGTGTTGTTTGACTATAATGTTACCAACTACGTCACGATACTCCCCCACCGGGCCCACCGGTAAAACGTGGAAATATCGGGGTGTGATAGGTTGGTATCAGAGCCAACATTGAGTGAATTAAACACTATCCTTTTTGTGTTTAATCTCAATGACACAATTGCACATACTCGAGTCTAGACAAGAACTTAGGACGATTCCTAATTTGCTTTGTCCTTTATATTTCTTTGCTGTATCTTTCAATTATTTTGACAGGAAATATGCCACCAAGAATTAGAAGAGGAGGACGAGGTAAGGGGCCGATCAACGCCCCCAATGATCACGAAGTCGGGCCTTCGCACCGGCGAACTCCTTCTACCACTATGAGTGCCGATCCTCAGGGTAACTGGAGGAACCATTTGGAGCCCGCTAGACGGTCTGTCTCGCACAGCTCAACGCCTCCTTACCGCCATTCCTTTGGTCCGCATTCAGAAAACGAGCCCGAAGACTCCCGCCATTCCTTCTTGCCGTTGCAGCGGTCCGTTTCGCACCGTTCCTTTGGCGACCCCACTCCTGTCTTTCAGGGCCGGTTTAACCCGGCAAACTTTATTCAAGAACCAGTGGGTTTTAACCCATTGGGACCGGAGGATCACTTTTCCGGCGATCACGCCATGGATATGGATAAAGACACCGACTGGAACCCCCACACACCCTATTGAGGTCTCTGATGGTTCATCCTTCCACGGATCACCCTACCGTGGTCCAGACAGTTATCAAGCAAGGTTCAACCAGCATGAATGGTATTTTACACCCTCTCACCATTCATCGCCTCACCAGCAGCCGCAGCAGCAGGATCCCTCTGAGGATTCACGTTTCGTGGCAGTCACGCCACCGCCGCCACCGTCGCCAGTTCATCAAGCACCTCCAGAACCACCAAGGCGTAGGAGAACAGGCACGCGAATATCCGCGCGAGGAGGGGATTTTCACTTTAGCACCCCCCATCACTCAAGTGGCAGTCACTATCCGCCACTGCATGAAGACCCGCAAATGGGTGGGCCTTCAAACCCAGTTCCAGAGGTGAATTCTGCACCTATGGCGCCACCACCACCGGGAATGGGTAACCCAATTCCTACGTATACAGGTTCAACGAGGTACAATCCGTTTAAGCAGCCGGCTCACACAAACTACAATTATGCTGAAGCCGACCCGTACCTTGTAGCAGCAAACTACAATGCCCTCCACCCAGAAGGGCCATATGGAGCCCCTTGGGGAGTTGGATACCCAACTCATGGATACCAAGTACCTGCTCAACCTCCGTTGCAGCACCAGCCACAGCCACCACGGTTTTCCCCACCAAAACAGGAGGAAATCCTACAAAGGCTAAGCAGGGTGGAACGAGACTTTCAGGAAGAACGTAGGAACAACAGGGGATTCCTCAAAGGCATAGCAAGCTTATTAAAGGGGAAGAAGAAGAGGGATCATTAAATCCCTATATGTATTGTTGTATTTCCTATTTCAATCAGGTCCCTGCGTGGACATTTATATTTGTATTTAGTCCCTGCGTGGACTTGTCTTTTAGTCCCTGCGTGGACATATCTTTTAGTAATTGGTCCCTGCGTGGACTTGTATTCAGTTTAGCCCCTGTGTGGGTAAGTTGTTCTGTTAAAAGTCCCATTTAGGGCAATGTGTACTCCTTAATGTTTAATGGAATGTTAAGTTTATAAATTTCATTTCACCATTATATACATAAATATATTATACGTGAAATAAATAAATCAAAAATCATTCCTTTTAAAAATAATCTGCCTATTTAAACATTAACTAAGAATCTTAAAGGTATAACCTAGCCTGCATGTCATTATAAGACTTGGCCAAGATGGTAAGACCTGTTAAAAAGATTCAAATCCCTGTTAACATCTGAAAACATGTTACCGCTCCTGGCAGACGTGATTCGTTAAAATCACACACGTCATTCTTATAATAGGATTCTTCAAGAGATTTCCTAACCCAACCTAATGATCTATAAATCATGGGTTTAAATCATCAATTAAGATGATCATATGTTGACCATCCATTGGTAATATAGTGCCTACGGGCCCTGCTCATTGTCATATGAGACAAAAGACAGTAGTAGTCTACGACTCCCTGTCAGAGAAAGGTAATAAACTATGTTCAAACCTTAATGCCTCGATTCTCTGAAATCATGGCTTATGATTTAAAAATGTCCTTGTGACTAGGCCTACTGTCCTCAGGGAGAACTACTGTCCTCAGCACGAGGTTGAAAAGATTGAGTCGAATTTTCTGTCATTGGTAATGAAAAATCTGGATTGCCAAGCTTACCTTACGAGCTTTAATACAATGTCAAGGTTGGTTCCTTATCTGGTGACCCCGGAACCCAAAAGAATAGCTCGTTTCATTGGGGGTTTAGCCCCAGAGATAAAGGCAAGTGTAAAAGCCTCTCGGCCAGCTACTTTCAGATCTGTAGCTGATATATCTTTGTCCCTCACACTGGACGCGGTCAGACAGAGATCGCTGAGGAATACGAATGTCGAGAAAAGGAAGCGTGAAGATGACAATTCACGAAGGTCAGACAAGAAGCACCGGGGAAACAATGAGCACAAGAAGGGGTCTGGATCTAAGAAGAATGGGCATCAATCAGGAGATAAGCCTATGTGTAAGATCTGCAAGAAACAGCACTTCGGGAAGTGCAGATATGAGTCAAAATCCCAGTCTCAGCCGAGGCCATGTGGGATTTGCAAATCTTCGGAACATAAGACCCTAGAGTGCAAGAAGCTGAAGAATGCAACGTGCTACAGTTGCAACGAAAAAGGGCACATTAAGACAAATTGCCCAAAATCTGCAAAGAAAGCTGAGGAAGGAAAGAAGACCAATGTCAGGGTCTTTCAGATGAATGCACAGGAGGCTATCCAGAACGACAATGTGATCACAGGTACCTTTCTCATAAATGATGTTTATGCTAGAGTATTGTTTGATTCTGGAGCGGATAAGTCTTTTGTGGATAACAAGTTTTGTGAGTTGTTGAAATTGCCTGTAAAAACCTTAAGTGTGAAGTATGAGGTGGAATTAGCTGATGGAACCATAGAAACCGTCTCAACTGTGTTAGATGGATGTGTTATATCCATTAGGAACCACTCTTTTCCTTTGTCCCTACTTCCTTTGAAGTTAGCCGGTTTCGACATAGTTTTAGGCATGGACTGGTTATCTCATAACCAGGCCCAGATTGTCTGCAATAAGAAGCAAGTGGTGATCAAGACTCCGTCTGGTGAATCACTTACCATTCAGGGAGATACCCAGTATGGACTGCCTGAGCAAGTGTCTATGCTCAAGGCATCTAGGTGTTTAAAGAAGGGTTGTGTCATCTACATGGCACAAGTGACTATTGATGAGCCGAAGCCTGAGATTGAGGATATCCCTGTCATTTCTAAATACCCTGAAGTTTTTCCTGAAGAACTACCTGGTTTACCACCAGATAGGCAAGTGGAATTCAGAATTGACATCATCCCTGGAGCAGCACTAGTAGCAAGGGCGCCTTATAGGTTGGCACCAACCGAGATGAAGGAATTGAGGACACAACTAGATGAATTGCTAGCCAAGGGTTTCATTAGACCTAGTTCGTCTCCTTGGGGAGAACCAATCTTATTTGTCAAGAAGAAGGATGGATCGATGCGTCTGTGCATCGATTACCGTGAGCTTAATAAGGTCACTATCAAGAATAGCTACCCATTGCCCAGGATCGACGATCTGTTCGATCAGCTTCAAGGGGCAAGTTACATCTCTAAGATTGACTTAAGGTCAGGCTATCACCAACTAAATGTTAGAGATGAAGACGTACACAAGACTGCATTTAGGACTCGTTATGGTCATTACGAGTTCCTAATGATGCCTTTTGGGCTCACTAATGCACCAACGACATTCATGGATCTCATGAACCGTGTCTGCAAACCATACTTGGACAAATTTGTTATCGTCTTCATTGACGACATTCTGATTTATTCAAAGAATCAGGCCGACCATGAGAAACATCTTTGATGTATTCTTTCACTACTTCAGCAGGAAAAGCTCTATGCCAAATTCTCTAAATGTGAATTTTGGCTTCGTGAAGTCCAATTTCTTGGACATGTGGTTAGTGAACGCGGAATCCAAGTAGATCCCGCTAAGGTTGAAGCTGTCATGAATTGGCAAGAGCCGAAGACGCCCACAGAAATTCGCAGTTTCTTGGGATTGGCAGGATACTACAGGCGCTTTATTGAAAATTTTTCAAGGATTGCTGCACCCCTAACTTCTTTGACTAGGAAGGATATTAAGTTCAACTGGGGACCCAAGCAGCAAGAATCTTTCGATATTTTGAAGCAGAAGTTGAGCAACGCTCCTGTACTGACATTGCCTGAAGGTACCGAAGAATTCGTGGTTTACTGCGATGCATCACACACTGGCATGGGGTGTGTGCTTATGCAGAAAGGCAAGGTTATTGCCTATGCTTCACGACAGTTAAAGGTGCATGAAAAGAATTACACCACCCATGACTTGGAGTTGGGTGCCGTTGTATTTGCACTGAAGCTATGGAGGCACTATTTATATGGTATCAAGTGTGTGATCTATTCTGATCACAAGAGCCTCCAGCACCTATTTAACCAAAAGGATTTGAACATGAGGCAGCGACGTTGGATGGAAACTTTGAATGATTATGATTGTGAAATAAGATACCACCCTGGCAAGGCGAATGTAGTCGCCGATGCCTTAAGCCGAAAGGAAATAGTGAAGCCTATAAGAATCAATGCCAAGAGCATTGAGATAAAGAATGGTTTGAACGAAAGGTTGTTAGCTGCACAGAAGGAAGCTGTGTTGGAAGCTAACTATCCTAATGAAAAGCTAGGAGTAACTGAAGAACAATTATCCTATGGCAAGGACGGAATTTTGAGGTTAAATGGACGAATATGGGTTCCAATTTATGGGGGACTTCGAGTATCCTCCAGGAAGCCCACAGTCTAAATACTCCGTTCATCCTGGAGCTGACAAGATGTACCAGGATCTGAAAGCAAATTTTTGGTGGATAGGCTTGAAGAAGTCTATAGCTACCTATGTAGCTAAATGTTTAACGTGTGCGCAGGTCAAAGCTGAACATCAGAAACCGTCAGGTTTGCTACAACAACCTGAACTTCCCACATGGAAGTGGGAAATGGTGACAATGGATTTCATCACCAAGTTGCCAAAGACAAAGAAAGGCAATGATACTATCTGGGTGATAGTGGATAGACTGACTAAGTCAGCACATTTCCTACCCATTAAGGAGACCTATAGCTCCGACATGTTAGCCCAATTGTACGTAGATAAGATTGTATCTCTACATGGCGTACCTGTGTCTATTATCTCTGACAGGGATACTAGATACACGTCACATTTTTTGAAAAGTTTCCAACAATATTTGGGCACGCGCTTAAATTTCAGTATGGCTTACCATCCTCAGACGGACGGGCAGAGTGAGCGTACCATCCAAACTTTGGAGGACATGCTTCGTGCATGTGTGATTGACTTAGGTGGTAGTTGGGATAACCACCTGCCATTAATCGAATTCTCCTATAACAACAGCTACCATACCAGCATTAAGGTTGCGCCTTTCGAGGCCTTGTACGGTAGGAAGTGCAGAACGCCCGCTTGTTGGGCGGAAGTTGGAGATGTCCAATTAACAGGACCTGAAATAGTCTTTGAAACAACAGACAAGATTGTCCAGATTCGTGACCGCCTGAAAGCTGCCAGGGATAGGCAGAAAAGCTACGCAGATCTAAAGCGTAAACCTCTAAAATTCGAGGTAGGTGATAAAGTGTTGCTTAAAGTATCACCTTGGAAGGGAGTAATGCGATTTGGTAAGAAAGGTAAGTTAAGCCCGAGATACATAGGACCATTCGAGGTCATCGAATGTGTCGGATCAGTTGCTTATAAGTTAAAATTACATGAAGAGCTCAGTGGTATTCACAATGTATTCCACATCTGCAATCTGAAGAAGTGTTTCGCTGATGAATCACTAGTCATACCACACACAGATGTGCACATAGAAGAGAGCTTGAAGTTTGTTGAAAAACCTGTGTCGATCGAGGATCGACAGGTTAAGAAGCTTCGAAGGAAGCATGTACCGATTGTAAAGGTTAAATGGGATGCCCGTAGAGGTCCCGAATACACATGGGAGGTAGAGTCTACCATGAAAGAAAAGTACCCTCATTTATTTCAGTAAATCTCGAGGTCGAGATTTCTTTTAAGGGGGGTGAGGATGTAACACCTTGAAAATTTGTGTCCAATGAAATAACGACGCGTGTCATGTAAGAAAAAAGTGTTATAAACCCGGATCTAGTTAAAGATGTATGGCAGGATTTAAAAGTGTCGATATGTTAATTAATACCTCTGAACGACCTCGTTATGAATCCCAAGACCCTAATCTATATTATAAACATCTGATATATATTCAAATCCAGTAATTTCTAGTAATAATTGATTCATATTTGCAAGAGTGGGATCCTATGAGGATATGCACGACAAACCTTCGTTTATGGCTTTTCGATAAAGTCCAAGACAATATTACAACATGGTAGGGTGGACATAACTGTTCAAGCATGATCTAAAGGCCCCAAACTGATAATTCATGGCCCAAAATCGTAATACATTAGTTGCCTGTTCGAAGCTTGAAAGGGCAAAAAAATTTTGCCTGCTGTAAAGGGCTTACGGACCGTAAAGGTCAGCCTTACGGTCCGTAAGGCATCCCCAGCGAGCAGAATGATGACAGGTGCCTGTTATAAACGATTAACCGACTTAAAATGCCGTTTTCCACTTCCATGGGCGACCCCTACTTGCTTTTAGACCTTAGGGACACTTGTGAATGATCCATGATCAGTTGTAGCATGGTTTGTCATGATCACAAGCAATCAAACTCACTATAAAAGGCCCCTCATGTTGCAACTTTGTGATCATGCTTTCCATCTGCATTTGTGGAACTTCCTGGAGCATAAGATCAGTCCCCAAGCATCTCTAATCGTGCAATAGACCTTGGTAAGTATCCTTGACCTTCCTTAACCTATGGGTATGGCGTTGATTCGGTAAATACCGATTATACCCTTTTTGTTTATAAAATAAGTTCTACATAATATTTTGACACCAATCCAATTGCTACTGATTTTATATAATAAATGAAGTATTTTGAACTTTATAACCTGATCAGAAAACTCAGATTTCCTGTATAACCCGGAAATCGCTTAAAATGGCTTTTTACGCGTATAAAACACCTAGTATGGGTTTAAAACCATTTTGTCATATAAGACTTATCACCAACTGATATAACCTGATAAATTAAGTTATTTTACTGATTTATTCAGACCCGAATCTCAGAATTACATTTAATTTCTTTTATAATCTTTTAAATGACCAAAATACCCCTACGGGGCTTAAATTGAGATTAAACTCGTTTTGGGCATAATGGAAGGTATCCTACTGATATCACAACATATTTAAAGCATATTAACTTAGGAAACCTGTTCGTGACTCATTCGGTTACCCGTTATGCGTTATTCGTGTTCGGTTCGGTTTATGTAACTAGTTTACATAAATTAGCCGAAACGGGTCAAAACTTATCATTTTTATCTCAAAATCCAGAAGGTGTTTAGTTTACCCATATTATACAAGTCTTCAAACTTGTCGGGTCTAAAACACATTCTATTCCAGTCTTCGCTTAATCGGGCGTTTGAACCGTATCTTTCCTTAAAACTAACCGGTCTAAGTTTAGGCTTAAATAAAGACCCGTTAGGATTCTAATAGGTTATTATAATCCTTCGTTCCAGAATAGGAGACCCGGTAAAAGCTACGTGCACTTGCTTGTTGTGATTATTACTTGCAAAGGTAAATACTTTTAACTTATTTTCCCTATACGGGCTTGGGGTATGGTATATAAAATACCGCTTGGTCGGGCATTGAATCTTTAATCGAATAGAGGTTAATTCATTGAGATGTCCCGTTTGGAAATGTTTTGTTTGCTTAAAGCCTTTGGGGGGTTGATGACCATGTCCCGGATATCCTTGGCATCATCTTACGAGATGGCCACGACCTGAGCACGGGGTGTAGGCGTACACCCGTCAGTGCATAAATAAATTATGTGGTGTCTCTATTAATCTTTAACCCGGTCTACGGATCGGGCTACTGAACGCATAAGGAACATGTAATTCTTTTACAATATTATATTCAAATAATTATCCCAAGTTATAAAAATTTTGTACCACGCGCATTCAAATCAATTTTAAACCTTTTCAAAATGAGTCGGTTAATTGTATTTACCAGTGTAAACTGACGTATTTTCCCAAAAAGATTAAGTGCAGGTACTACTCGTAATAGGCTGGCTTTCTCCTTAGCATCAATAAGAGTCTCGCAAGCTTGGATGCATTTCAGTCTGTTGAACAAAGTTTCTTTTTATTTTGATCCACCTGTGGATTATTTTCAACTGTTTGTGATACTTGATATTACAATATTATTCGGTTGAAATATAAGTATCTTTTGCTTCCGCTGTGCATTTTAAATATTGTGTTGTTTGACTATAATGTTACCAACTACGTCACGATACTCCCCCACCGGGCCCACCGGTAAAACGTGGAAATATCGGGGTGTGATAGGTTGGTATCAGAGCCAACATTGAGTGAATTAAACACTATCCTTTTTGTGTTTAATCTCAATGACACAATTGCACATACTCGAGTCTAGACAAGAATTTAGGACGATTCCTAATTTGCTTTGTCCTTTATATTTCTTTGTTGTATCTTTCAATTATTTTGACAGGAAATATGCCACCAAGAATTAGAAGAGGAGGACGAGGTAAGGGGCCGATCAACGCCCCCAACGATCACGAAGCCGGGCCTTCGCACCGGTGAACTCCTTCTACCACTATGAGTGCCGATCCTCAGGGTAACTGGAGGAACCATTTGGAGCCCGCTAGACGGTCTGTCTCGCACAGCTCAACGCCTCCTTACCGCCATTCCTTTGGTCCGCATTCAGAAAACGAGCCCGAAGACTCCCGCCATTCCTTCTTGCCGTTGCAGCGGTCCATTTCGCACCGTTCCTTTGGCGACCCCAATCCTGTCTTTCAGGGCCGGTTTAACCCGGCAAACTTTATTCAAGAACCAGTGGGTTTTAACCCATTGGGACCGGAGGATCACTTTTCCGGCGATCACGCCATGGATATGGATGAAGACACCGACTGGAACCCCCACACACCCTATTGAGGTCTCTGATGGTTCATCCTTCCACGGATCACCCTACCATGGTCCGGACAGTTATCAAGCAAGGTTCAACCAGCATGAATGGTATTTTACACCCTCTCACCATTCATCGCCTCACCAGCAGCAGCAGCAGTAGCAGGATCCCTCCGAGGATTCACGTTTCGTGGCAGTCACGCCACCGCCGCCAGTTCATCAAGCACCTCCAGAACCACCAAGGCGTAGGAGAACAGGCGCGCGAATATCCGCGCGAGGAGGGGATTTTCACTTTAGCACCCCCCATCACTCAAGTGGCAGTCACTATCCGCCACTGCATGAAGACCCGCAAATGGGTGAGCCTTCAAACCCAGTTCCAGAGGTGAATTCTGCACTTATGGCGCCACCACCACCGGGAATGGGTAACCAAATTCCTACGTATACAGGTTCAACGAGGTACAATCCGTTTAAGCAGCCGGCTCACACAAACTACAATTATGCTGAAGCCGACCTGTACCTTGTAGCAGCAAACTACAATGCCCTCCACCCAGAAGGGCCATATGGAGCCCCTTGGGGAGTTGGATACCCAACTCATGGATACCAAGTACCTGCTCAACCTCCGTTGCAGCACCAGCCACAGCCACCACGGTTTTCCCCACCAGAACAGGAGGAAATCCTACAAAGGCTAAGCAGTGTGGAACGAGACTTTCAGGAAGAACGTAGGAACAACAGGGGATTCCTCAAAGGCATAGCAAGCTTATTGAAGGGGAAGAAGAAGAGGGATCATTAAATCCCTATATGTATTGTTGTATTTCCTATTTCAATCAAGTCCCTGCGTGGACATTTATATTTGTATTTAGTCCCTGCGTGGACTTGTCTTTTAGTCCCTGCGTGGACATATCTTTTAGTAATTGGTCCCTGCGTGGACTTGTATTCAGTTTAGCCCCTGCGTGGGTAAGTTGTTCTGTTAAAAGTCCCGTTTAGGGCAATGTGTACTCCTTAATGTTTAATGGAATGTTAAGTTTATATATTTCATTTCACCATTATATACATAAATATATTATACATGAAATAAATAAATCAAAAATCATTCCTTTTAAAAATAATCTGCCTATTTAAACATTAACTAAGAATCTTAAAGGTATAACCTAGCCTGCATGTCATTATAAGACTTGGCCAAGATGGTAAGACCTGTTAAAAAGATTCAAATCCCTGTTAACATCTGAAAACATGTTAACGCTCCTGGCATACGTGATTTGTTAAAATCACACACGTCATTCTTATAATAGGATTCTTCAAGAGATTTCCTAACCCAACCTAATGATCTATAAATCATGGGTTTAAATCATCAATTAAGATGATCATATGTTGACCATCCATTGGTAATATAGTGCCTACGGGCCCTGCTCATTGTCATACGAGACAAAAGACAGTAGTAGTCTACGACTCCCTGTCAGAGAAAGGTAATAAACTATGTTCAAACCTTAATGCCTCGATTCTCTGAAATCATGGCTTATGATTTAAAAATGTCCTTGTGACTAGGCCTTTTGTGCTACTAATAATACTATTATTGTTTGATAATTAGGATAAATTATAATAAAAATCCTAAATAAACATGATTAACAAATTAACCAAATCTGGTCTATGTTTACCATGGTTAATGAATTGCCATAAAAGACAATTCCTTAATAAACTCCCAAATAAATTATTGTCAACATCTTATGTAACAGTTCAAACAATGGCTGACTCGGATGAGATCAACAGTCGGCCAAGGGAGAATCAGGACGCCACCAGGTTCAATGTGACTGGCGCGGAACTCCAAGCATTAATCGACAATGCTGTTACAAAAGCCTTGGATAGGCAGTATAGTGAAGCAAGTGGTACTCGGAGCAGAGCCCAATCAGTACCCCATTCCAAGCCTAGGACTCATTCTAAGGCTCACAGCAAGCCCCCCTCCAAGAAGGAAGAACCAAAGAAAGACGATGATGATCGTCACTCTTCAAATCAGCAAAGTGTCCCATCTCAAAGGATCGTGCTGAATCAAGGACACCGTGATAAGGGTTGCTCCTACAAATACTTTGTTTCATGCAAACCCAAGGATTTCACTGGGGAAAAAGGGGCTATAGACTGCATGACATGGTTGGATGAGATGGACACCGTGGTTGATATCAGCGGGTGCGCTGATAAGGATGTGGTAAAGTTTGTATCCCAGTCGTTCAAAGGTGAAGCATTAGCTTGGTGGAGGTCTTTGATCCAAGCTACAGGGAAAATCCCATTGTACAATATGACTTGGGAACAGTTTGTGTCTTTGATCAGGGAGAACTACTGTCCTCAGCACGAGGTTGAAAAGATTGAGTCGGATTTTCTGTCATTGGTAATGAAAAATCAGGATTGCCAAGCTTACCTTACGAGCTTTAATACAATGTCAAGGTTGGTTCCTTATCTGGTGACCCCGGAACCCAAAAGAATAGCTCGTTTCATTGGGGGTTTAGCCCCAGAGATAAAGGCAAGTGTAAAAGCCTCTCGGCCAGCTACTTTCAGATCTGTAGCTGATATATCTTTGTCCCTCACACTGGACGCGGTCAGACAGAGATCGCTGAGGAACACGAATGTCGAGAAAAGGAAGCGTGAAGATGACAATTCACGAAGGTCAGACAAGAAGCACCGGGGAAACAATGAGCACAAGAAGGGGTCTAGATCTAAGAAGGATGGGCATCAATCTGGAGATAAGCCCAAATGTAAGATCTGCAAGAAACATCACTTCGGGAAGTGCAGATATGAGTCGAAATCCCAGTCTCAGCCGAGGCCATGTGGGATTTGCAAATCTTCGGAACATAAGACCCTAGAGTGCAAGAAGCTGAAGAATGCAACGTGCTACAGTTGCAACGAAAAAGGGCACATTAAGACAAATTGCCCAAAATCTGCAAAGAAAGCTGAGGAAGGAAAGAAGACCAATGTCAGGGTCTTTCAGATGAATGCACAGGAGGCTATCCAGAACGACAATGTGATCACAGGTACCTTTCTCATAAATGATGTTTATGCTAGAGTATTGTTTGATTCTGGAGCGGATAAGTCTTTTGTGGATAACAAGTTTTGTGAGTTGTTGAAATTGCCTGTAAAAACCTTAAGTGTGAAGTATGAGGTGGAATTAGCTGATGGAACCATAGAAACCGTCTCAACTGTGTTAGATGGATGTGTTATATCCATTAGGAACCACTCTTTTCCTTTGTCCCTACTTCCTTTGAAGTTAGCCGGTTTCGACATAGTTTTAGGCATGGACTGGTTATCTCATAACCAGGCCCAGATTGTCTGCAATAAGAAGCAAGTGGTGATCAAGACTCCGTCTGGTGAATCACTTACCATTCAGGGAGATACCCAGTATGGACTGCCTGAGCAAGTGTCTATGCTCAAGGCCTCTAGGTGTTTAAATAAGGGTTGTGTCATCTACATGGCACAAGTGACTATTGATGAGCCGAAGCCTGAGATTGAGGATATCCCTGTCATTTCTGAATACCCTGAAGTTTTTCCTGAAGAACTACCTGGTTTACCACCAGATAGGCAAGTGGAATTCAGAATTGACATCATCCCTGGAGCAGCACCAGTAGCAAGGGCGCCTTATAGGTTGGCACCAACCGAGATGAAGGAATTGAGGACACAACAAGATGAATTGCTAGCCAAGGGTTTCATTAGACCTAGTTCGTCTCCTTGGGGAGCACCAATCTTATTTGTCAAGAAGAAGGATGGATCGATGCGTCTGTGCATCGATTACCGTGAGCTTAATAAGGTCACTATCAAGAATAGCTACCCATTGCCCAGGATCGACGATCTGTTCGATCAGCTTCAAGGGGCAAGTTACATCTCTAAGATTGACTTAAGGTCAGGCTATCACCAACTGAATGTGAGAGATGAAGACGTACACAAGACTGCATTTAGGACTCGTTATGGTCATTACGAGTTCCTAATGATGCCTTTTGGGCTCACTAATGCACCAACGACATTCATGGATCTCATGAACCGTGTCTGCAAACCATACTTGGACAAATTTGTTATCGTCTTCATTGACGACATTCTGATTTATTCAAAGAATCAGGCCGACCATGAGAAACATCTTTGATGTATTCTTTCACTACTTCAGCAGGAAAAGCTCTATGCCAAATTCTCTAAATGTGAATTTTGGCTTCGTGAAGTCCAATTTCTTGGACATGTGGTTAGTGAACGCGGAATCCAAGTAGATCCCGCTAAGGTTGAAGCTGTCATGAATTGGCAAGAGCCGAAGACGCCCACAGAAATTCGCAGTTTCTTGGGATTGGCAGGATACTACAGGCGCTTTATTGAAAATTTTTCAAGGATTGCTGCACCCCTAACTTCTTTGACTAGGAAGGATATTAAGTTCAACTGGGGACCCAAGCAGCAAGAATCTTTCGATATTTTAAAGCAGAAGTTGAGCAACGCTCCTGTACTGACATTGCCTGAAGGTACCGAAGAATTCGTGGTTTACTGCGACGCATCACGCACTGGCATGGGGTGTGTGCTTATGCAGAAAGGCAAGGTTATTGCCTATGCTTCACGACAGTTAAAGGTGCATGAAAAGAATTACACCACCCATGACTTGGAGTTGGGTGCCGTTGTATTTGCACTGAAGCTATGGAGGCACTATTTATATGGTATCAAGTGTGTGATCTATTCTGATCACAAGAGCCTCCAGCACCTATTTAACCAAAAGGATTTGAACATGAGGCAGCGACATTGGATGGAAACTTTGAATGATTATGATTGTGAAATAAGATACCACCCTGGCAAGGCGAATGTAGTCGCCGATGCCTTAAGCCGAAAGGAAATAGTGAAGCCTATAAGAATCAATGCCAAGAGCATTGAGATAAAGAATGGTTTGAACGAAAGGTTGTTAGCTGCACAGAAGGAAGCTGTGTTGGAAGCTAACTATCCTAATGTAAAGCTAGGAGTAACTGAAGAACAATTATCCTATGGCAAGGACGGAATTTTGAAGTTAAATGGACGAATATGGGTTCCAATTTATGGGGGACTTCGAGATGTTATCCTCCAGGAAGCCCACAGTTCTAAATACTCCGTTCATCCTGGAGCTGACAAGATGTACCAGGATCTGAAAGCAAATTTTTGGTGGATAGGCTTGAAGAAGTCTATAGCTACCCATGTAGCTAAATGTTTGACGTGTGCGCAGGTCAAAGCTGAACATCAGAAACCATCAGGTTTGCTACAACAGCCTGAACTTCCCACGTGGAAGTGGGAGATGGTGACAATGGATTTCATCACCAAGTTGCCAAAGACAAAGAAAGGCAATGATACTATCTGGGTGATAGTGGATAGACTGACTAAGTCAGCACATTTCCTACCCATTAAGGAGACCTATAGCTCCGACATGTTAGCCCAATTGTACGTAGATAAGATTGTATCTCTACATGGCGTACCTGTGTCTATTGTCTCTGACAGGGATACTAGATACACGTCACATTTTTGGAAAAGTTTCCAACAATATTTGGGCACGCGCTTAAATTTCAGTACGGCTTACCATCCTCAGACGGACGGGCAGAGTGAGCGTACCATCCAAACTTTAGAGGACATGCTTCGTGCATGTGTGATTGACTTAGGTGGTAGTTGGGATAACCACCTGCCATTAATCGAATTCTCTTATAACAACAGCTACCATACCAGCATTAAGGTTGCGCCTTTCGAGGCCTTGTACGGTAGAAAGTGCAGAACGCCCGTTTGTTGGGCGGAAGTTGGAGATGTCCAATTGACAGGACCTGAAATAGTCTTTGAAACAACAGACAAGATTCTCCAGATTCGTGACCGCCTGAAAGCTGCCAGGGATAGGCAGAAAAGCTACGCAGATCTAAAGCCTAAACCTCTGAAATTCGAGGTAGGTGATAAAGTGTTGCTTAAAGTATCACCCTGGAAGGGAGTAATGCGATTTGGTAAGAAAGGTAAGTTAAGCCCGAGATACATAGGACCATTCGAGGTCATCGAATGTTTCGGATCAGTTGCTTATAAGTTAAAATTACCTGAAGAGCTCAGTGGTATTCACAATGTATTCCACATCTGCAATCTGAAGAAGTGTTTCGCTGATGAATCACTAGTCATACCACACACAGATGTGCACATAGAAGAGAGCTTGAAGTTTGTTGAAAAACCTGTGTCGATCGAGGATCGACAGGTTAAGAAGCTTCGAAGGAAGCATGTACCGATCGTAAAGGTTAAATGGGATGCCCGTAGAGGTCCCGAATACACATGGGAGGTAGAGTCTACCATGAAAGAAAAGTACCCTCATTTATTTCAGTAAATCTCGAGGTCGAGATTTCTTTTAAGGGGGGTGAGGATGTAACACCTCGAAAATTTGTGTCCAATGAAATAACGATGCGTGTCATGTAAGACAAAAGTGTTATAAACCCGGATGTAGTTAAAGATGTATGGCAGGATTTAAAAGTGTCGATATGTTAATTAATACCTCTGAACGACCTCGTTATGAATCCCAAGACCCTAATCTATATTATAAACATATGATATACATTCAAATCCGGTAATTTCTAGTAATAATTGATTCATATTTGCAAGAGTGGGATCCTATGAGGATATGCACGACAAACCTTCGTTTATGGCTTTTCGATAAAGTCCAAGACAATATTACAACATGGTAGGGTGGACATAACTATTCAAGCATGATCTAAAGGCCCCAAACTGATAATTCATGGCCCAAAATCGTAATACATTAGTTGCCTGTTCGAAGCTTGAAAGGGCAAAAAAATTTTGCCTGCTGTAAAGGGCTTACGGACCGTAAAGGTCAGCCTTACGGTCCGTAAGGCATCCCCAGCGAGCAGAATGATGACAGGTGTCTGTTATAAACGATTAACCGACTTAAAATGCCTTTTTCCACTTCCATGGGTGACCCCTACTTGCTTTTAGACCTTAGGGACACTTGTGAATGATCCATGATCAGTTGTAGCATGGTTTGTCATGATCACAAGCAATCAAACTCACTATAAAAGGCCCCTCATGTTGCAACTTTGTGATCATGCTTTCCATCTGCATTTGTGGAACTTCCTGGAGCATAAGATCAGTCCCCAAGCATCTCTAATCGTGCAATAGACCTTGGTAAGTATCCTTGACCTTCCTTAATCGAGTTTTGCTTAGTTATTAGCTTAAAAGTCAAACCGTCGTAATTAAGGTTTGACTTATCGATTAATCACTAATGGCCCAGTGATTAGTCAAATTGAAAGTAGTTATAAGTTGGTAATTATGTGGGCAATAAACCCTTAAAAGGGCACCCTCTGATTCCCGCTCTAACTAGATCAAATGTCGGGTCAAAGTTGTTTATAAAAAGTCAACAGAAACTTAATTTGCGAATTAACATGTGATTAAGCAATGTAGAAGACATGTAACCTATTTTATCACTCATATAACTTAGTAATAAATATAAGAACATGTCTAAGCATGTTCGACCCGACAATTTTCCGTTTAGAACCGTTTCGGAACCGAAAGTCGCAAAACTTTGACTTTTGGTTTGACTTCAGTTCTGACCCGATTTAGATGGATTTTGATATACCTTAGAGCTTCCTTAGGACCAGGTTATATGATGGTATAAACCTCTGTGATTAGTTCGTTGATTGCCCGATTCGTTTACACGTTTCCGTTAATTGCTTAATGTTGACCATAATGCCCTTTTGACCATAAAACGAGAATTTTGGAAATGTGAGAGGACAATAATCTTTGTTACTAATTTATAAACATGTCCCAAAATTTTCACATCAGTTGGAGGTCTAGATTAGGAGTTATGCTTAAAGGCGTAATTAAAACGCTTTTTGTTAATTAAAAGGCATAATTAGCGTAAAGCCTATCTAAACCCAATTTTTGACACCAAAAATTTTACCCACTGTTGTAATATAATATTTTGAGATTTTTAAAGATTTTTAATTATTTTTAACCTGCTCATAACCTATGGGTATGGCGTTGATTCGGTAAATACCGATTATACCCTTTTTGTTTATAAAATGAGTTCTACATAATATTTTGACACCAACCCAATTGCTACTGATTTTATATAATAAATGAAGTATTTTGAACTTTATAACCTGATCAGAAAACTCAGATTTCCTGTATAACCCGGAAATCGCTTAAAATGGCTTTTTACGCGTATAAAACACCTAGTATGGGTTTAAAACCATTTTGTCATATAAGACTTATCACCAACTGATATAACCTGATAAATTAAGTTATTTTACTGATTTATTCAGACCCGAATCTCATAATTACATTTAATCTCTTTTATAATCTTTTAAATGACCAAAATACCCCTACGGGGCTTAAATTGAGATTAAACTCGTTTTGGGCATAATGGAAGGTATCCTACTGATATCACAACATATTTAAAGCATATTAACTTAGGAAACCTGTTCGTGACTCATTCAGTTACCCGTTATGCGTTATTCGCGTTCGGTTCGGTTTATGTAACTAGTTTACATAAATTAGCCGAAACGGGTCAAACCTTATCATTTTTATCTCAAAATCCAGAAGGTGTTTAGTTTACCCATATTATACAAGTCTTCAAACTTGTCGGGTTTAAAACACATTCTATTCCGGTCTTCGCTTAATCGGGCGTTTGAACCGTATCTTTCCTTAAAACTAACCGGTCTAAGTTTAGGCTTAAATAAAGACCCGTTAGGATTCTAATAGGTTATTATAATCCTTCGTTCCAGAATAGGAGACCCGGTAAAAGCTACGTGCACTTGCTTGTTGTGATTATTACTTGCAAAGGTAAATACTTTTAACTTATTTTCCCTATACGGGCTTGGGGTATGGTATATAAAATACTGCTTGGTCGGGTATTGAATCTTTAATCGAATAGAGGTTAATTCATTGAGATTTCCTGTTTGGAAATGTTTTGTTTGCTTAAAGCCTTTGGGGGGTTGATGACCATGTCCCGGATATCCTTGGCATCATCTTACGAGATGGCCACGACCTGAGCACGGGGTGTAGGCGTACACCCGTCAGTGCATAAATAAATTATGTGGTGTGTCTATTAATCTTTAACCCGGTCTACGGATTGGGCTACTGAACGCATAAGGAACATGTAATTCTTTTACAAGATTATATTCAAATAATTATCCCAAGTTATAAAAAGTTTGTGCCACGTGCATTCAAATCAACTTTAAACCTTTTCAAAATGAGTCGGTTAATTGTATTTACCAGTGTAAACTTATGTATTTTCCCAAAAAGATTAAGTGCAGGTACTACTCGTAATAGGCTGGCTTTCTCCTTAGCATCAATAAGAGTCTCGCAAGCTTGGATGCATTTCAGTCTGTTGAACAAAGTTTCTTTTTATTTTGATCCACCTGTGGATTATTTTCAACTGTTTGTGATACTTGATATTACAATATTATTCGGTTGAAATATAACTATATTTTGCTTCCGCTGTGCATTTTAAATATTGTGTTGTTTGACTATAATGTTACCAACTACGTCACGATACTCCCCCATCGGGCCCACCGGTAAAACGTGGAAATATCGGGGTGTGACAGTTCAGCCCACCTCTTTTGCGCATAACCCTCAGGAGGAGGGTGTATACTCCTCATTGTTTGCAAAACACACAACACACACAAACCCTACTCTCTCCATTCTCTTCTTCGAGTCCGACGGCAGCCCCTCTCCATCATTCGAAGTCTCCTTCTTTCCAAACATCAAATCCGGTTAGTGTTTTACTATGGTTTGCATAATACATGATGTTACGGTCCCTATGATTGTTTGTTTTTTGATATTGTGGTTGTTATGATCTTGTACGATGACTTAGGGTTCTTGTTGGTAGAATCATTGATGATATATGTTTATGAGATCGATGTAAACGATTAGCAATAATGATTAAGGTTGTATGTTGATACAAGACGTGGTATTTATGATAATCGGCTCACATGTATATTGTAACTGAATCGAACATAACCTAATCGGCTGTGATGTGTTTAGATGTTTAATTGATTCGTATGTATTGACATGAAGTATTGTATGATGATTTTTAAAAGTTTTAATCTGATAGTTTAATGTTATAAGTTGTTGTTATGTTTTGAATATGATTAGGGTTCATAGAGAATAGGTGATAAAGTCTTAGTTTAATCGATTTAAGGCAAGGTTGGAAACTGTTAGTATTGATTTGATCGACTGGATAGGAATTGGAAACTGTTTGAATGATTATAACTAATTTGCATGAATTATGGAATGATATAACCGATCGCACAAGCCAGTCACTCAAGCCAGTCGCACAAGTGCCTAGTCGCACAAGCCATAGGGTGCAACTGTTTAAACATGTTGTACAACTCTCTAAAGCATAAGCGCACAACCTCTTGTGAATCGCACAAGGTTGTGCTGGTCGCACAAGATGTTGGGCTGCATATAGATTCAGTTATGATAGGCTGTTGGGCCGAACAGCCCAAAACCCAATCGCACAGGTTATATTGGATCGCACAAGTGTAATTGGACCGCACAAGTTGATTGTCTGTTTATATGTTTGGGCCGTATAGGTTTTGGATTGCATTTGTTGTTGGGTTGGGTTTGTTTGGATCGCACAACCCGTTGTGAGTCGTACGAGATTGTGCTGAACACACAACAGGTTGGGCCGGTTGTTATTGGGCTTTAATAATTGAATCGCACAAGATGATTGGGCTCGCAAAAGCTCAACGGCCCAATCATCTGAGTCGCACAAGCTTCGGCCTTATGTGTGTACTTGACTGTTAGCGTGTTCTACGTGTTTGCCATGATCGTTATGTGTTGTAACTTGTTAGCTTATGTGTAAACCTATGTGCACTACTTGAACCAAGACCTGACTTGTATGGTAACCATGTTAGGACGTGGTTGACCACTAGCAGCTCGATTGACCTTTTGTTTATCTGCCGAGCTAACCTAAGGTGAGTTCACACTTTCTTCAAGGCATGGGATTCCCGGTGGTTTGGGAATGGGTTAAGGAACTAAAACGGAACCTGCATATTCTCCTTGGGTAGAATATGTACATCCATCCTCCATGGGAAGGATGACAACATTAAGCCTGCGTATTCTCCTTGGGTAGATTACGTACCTCCATCCTCCATAGGAAGGATGACAACATATAACTTACTAGACAAAACTCTATCATGAAGTCCCTCATTTTTATATCGACTTAATCGCCGGGCCAATGGCGAACGGGTCATTAGTTAAATAGCGCTATTAGGTTTGACAAGCCTCACACCATGCTTCAGAGGACGGGAGTGGACTAATGGATCTGGTCACTTAATCAATGATGATAGACATCGACGCAGGGCACATAAACATGTCTTCAGTCAGTAGTCGATATGGTAACGGGTCTAGTGGTTAACATGGGGTAGCCCCCACTGGTTATGGTTTGGGAAACAAGGATTTGGTTAACTCATGGTTTTTGAAGTAACTTATGATTTTTGGAACATCATTAAAATGGACAACCAACTGTGAACTCGCTCAACTTTGTTGTTGATTCGTTGCTACATGCCTTGCAGGTCGTTAGGTGCTTAGATGGAGCTTGCACAGGAAGGAGAGGTCGTTGTGGGACATGGACTGTTGAGTTCCATGTTAAACATTTGAACTTTTAAACTTATGTTTTGGTTTTAAACGTTATGCTTCCGCTGATAACTTGAACTTAGTTAATTTGTTTTAGACACCAATTATATTGTTGGTTGGTTTATATTTACTTTAATACATTGTTCAATATGATTGGTGGCTTGATCCTGGTCATGTAACGCTCCCTACGGTGGTACTCCGCTTGTGGAATTTGGGGGTGTGACAGATTGGTATCAGAGCCATTGGTTATAGTGAACTTGGTTTTAAAAAGGGAAAAGATTTTTAACAAAACCAGACTATAGCCTGTACAGTGCTCAACAATCCACAACGACACTTCGCTCCACGTTCAAGACTCAACACTATAGGAAATATGGTTTGTGTTTATATTGCCTGCCTGTTAGTTTAAGTAGTGCATTGATCATGGTATGCTTAGTTGTCACACCCCGACCACGTAGAACATACAAAACGTGGCGGAAACGTCGGGGAGTGTTGTAACAGAATTAATTGTTTCAAATCCATGGCAATTGAAGTTTCGTTTTATTAATCAAACATGAAAGTTTACATTGTTTTAAACAAGAACTAAAGAGTACATAACATATATTAACTAGTTCTTGTCTCGTTTTAAGTCACTAAGGCACAGGTCCACCTAAGTATGTCTTGATAAGTCCTATGCATCATCTCCTGAAAACACATGTGAAAATAGGTACGTCAGCATAAAAATGCCTGTGAGATACATAGGTTTTGTGAAAACAGAATTCATGACTTATGTTTGAGAAAATGTTTAGTCATGAACCTTGTAATTTGCTTTGTCTTGTAAATCATTTGAAAAACGATAAGATCAGATGATATGTATAAATAAGAGAATAATGTATGGTTAAATGAATAACCATGTAAAATGAGTTTGTATAAGATAAGTTGTTTGTAAATCAATGTCTTGTGAAAAGTATGTTATTTGTATAAAATGTTATATGTCTCAAATTGAAATGATTCAAATAACGCTACAATATGTGATACCATACAAACACTTATATATAGGAAGTACCAGCGGCGTATCCACCGTGCTTGTATCATATTACATACGCCTCGTTACTTAAATCACTTACTCAAACCAAACCACCAAAGTAAAATGTTTAACAATTGTAGAAATGTTTATGTATAGTCAAATGTCTATTGTCAAATGTAAATCATGTCAACAGATACAACTGGTTCACACGGTTCAATAGTTACAAACGGTTCATATAATCAAAGGGTTACGACGGTTCACATAGTCAAATGGTTACAACGGTTCAAAATGTAGTATAATGTGTTCATATGCTGGATGAGCATATACAACAGAAATGCAATGTAAAACAATGTACTAAGTATGCACGTAATGGACATACATAGCATAAGTGTAATGTAAAACAATGTACTAAGTATGCACACAATGGGCGTACATAGCATGAAATGTATTGTAAAGTGATGTACTAAATATGCACACAATGGGCATACATAGCATAAAATGTATCGAAATCATGTACTATAAATGTACTAATAAACATAGCAAGTATATGATGTGAAAACAGGAAAACATGAAAGTAACAAGTAGGCACATGTGTGTCACCCCAAAACAGTTTGGAAAACAGTAAAAGAGGGGTCTATGTACTCACTTGAGATTGCTTAGTAGTCCTTGAATAACAACCAAACAATGCTAGAGATCACGGATATCCAACGACACCTAATATAGGTAGCTATGTTAATATACCGGACCTAAATCAGAGGATTGGATAGTATGAGGGTTCGTAAACCAAACCAGTATGGAGACTCGTGTAATATGGTTTAACAAAGCCTACATACTAAATGAAACCTAACCTAAGTGCTTACGACCCATTACGACCCGTTTAGGTAGCTTATGCTACTTTAACGCGTCGTTCGCGTAAAACGCGTTCGGAACGCCTAACTAGTCCTATGACAAGTAAAATATGCCTTAACATATCTAATATTGTGACCAAATCAGTTTAGATACCAAAAGTTATGTTACATATGCTTAAAATGAATTTTGGCGTAAAAAGGGCATTTTGGTAATTTACCTAAGGCATATAAACTACCTATCATACAACTACTTAAACGAAGCGACCATAAGGTATAACCTCGGAAGGTTATTCCCTATATACTATGGTCACCTAATGTGTTTGGTCGGATCCTAAAGATCGACCAAATGGGTCGGGTTCGAAAGTATAAGCGATTTGTTTAGATCGCTTACCTTACGACCCTATATAAGCACTAAACTAAAAGTGACGAGCTAAGCATGTTAAAACATGCTTAACTAAGTTTAGAAAACAGGTTTGGTATCAAAACAAACGGTTTTGATACCCAAGAGTAGTTTAGTTACAAAATACGCAAGAATACGCATTCTGGCCAAAACTACGACTCGTCACTGAGCCTTGATAACGTGGTAATCAGTAGGTATAGTCACTAAGGACTATAACCATCGTGATCACGCTCACGTTATGAAGTTCAAATGAACTTCGCATCGACCATAAACTGGTCAATGCAGAAAGTCAAACATAGTTCGACTTTCAGACTAGAAAAGCGATAAAAGAACGAAGGAACACTTACAAAGGGTCCCCGCAAGATTGATTTCCAAGTAATCTCAGGTAGGAAGTGTATAATCACAACCACTTAGAGAAAAACTCAGATTTCAAGTGGGTTTTGCAATGGGGATGGATGGGTATTTATAGTAAATGGACCACCGTTAAGATCGTTCCTCGAATAACGTGCCTTGATCTCACCCGTACACTTGTCGGAATGTTATGGTAGCTCATTTTGCCCCCACCACAAGTTATTGACAAGTGGCATTGGCCTTTGGAGGGTTTAAAGGCTGGAAACAGGCTGTTAAAAACAAGTTGCTGCATCTGGCCCCTGCTTGCACACCGTAACACTCAGAGTGTTGAGGTGCGCAAGGACCTGCAGAACAGAAAGTTTGAAAAATGGCAGAACAGGCCCCTGAAGCTCCAAACTTGCTATTTGATGCATTTTTGACACGTTTAAGCCCCGTTAACCCCATTTCAAAGCTCTAAAATGAATTTAAAGTATAGGGAACTTAAAATGTGCTCAAAAATATCTCGGATGTCGGTTCGTTTGGCCGTACGATTGCGTTGTTCGGTTAATTACGACGGAATGCGCATAAGCACGAAAAACGATCCAAATGACGCGACGAATGGATTTTTCTTATGCCAAACACTAAAATAAAATGTTTTAGTGCTTACATAAATTTTTGGATGTCCGGATGTAGTCAGAACGTAAGTTATGCGCGAAAATGCAAACTTGTGCACTTTTTGACGCTTTTAGTCCCTGAATGGCCCAAAAGTTTATTTTAGCACACCGAACCCCTCAAAGACTATTTCTAAGCTATGTAAAGGATATTTAGGGTGTGTTTAACTTATGGTCATGTTCCGGAATGTTCGTTACAGTTCAAATTGGCATACTTTCGCAGTTTGTCAAGTTTAGTCCCTGTAAGCGATTTAACTTGATTTTGCCATACCAAAGCCTTCAAAACTTATTTCTAAGTTATGTAAAGGTTATTTAAGGTATGTTAAGCCTATTTCACTATTCCGGAGTGTGTGTGGCATTAAACTGGTTATATTTACGCATCAGTGCGCGTATAACCTTCCAGAAAGCGATTTAGAGCTTGAAATCGAACAAGAATTGATATGTGCAAAAGATACACATATTTATACAGATCCCAAGTATGAAATACAATATTTCATTGGCTTGGCATTTGTTTGATGGTCGCAGTGACCTAGGTGTCACATTAGTTGACATAGTAACTGATAGAAACCCTGTGTGCTTATTCTCTTCTGTCATCCCATACTTACGCACTTTTGCGACACATTTCTCACTTGTGTTTACCTCGATGTGAAGATCATGAGTTGATGACTCAACTTGACTCAAGCCCAGCTGACGGCTCTAATCAACGAACGAGTTGCTGAGGCACTCGTAGCAGCTCCAGCAGGAGGTATAACCTGCCATTTCGACCCATCCTAGGATGTTTAGATCCTACTCTCGCGAACCGACTCTCGTGCTTAACCTTGTCTTTTCTTTCTCGCGCGACAGGTAAGCATGCTCAACCTCCCGTGTGTACGTTCAAGACCTTTATGGACTGTCGACCTAGTACCTTCAGTGGTACAGAAGGAGCTGTAGGTCTCCTCTACTGGTTTGAGAAGATCGAATCCGTTTTCGAAATGTGTGAATGCCCTATTGCTAGTAGGGTGAAGTTTGCTACGGGAACTCTTGAAGGTAGTGCGCTCACTTGGTGGAACGCACATGTTCAGATGCTAGGGTTGGCAGCTGCTAATGCCACCCCCATGGAATGACTTTAAAGATCTGATCAAAGAGGAGTATTGTCATCGTGATGACATTCATAAACTAGAAGTGGAGTTCTACAATTTGAAGATGACGGGGTCTGAAATCGAGGCGTATACGAAGAGATCAAATGAACTAGCTGCTTTGTGTCGTACTATGGTGGATCCTCCCTGCAAACGCATCGAGCTATACATCAAGGGATTAGTTCCAGAGATTCAGAGTATGGTGACTTCTGCTAACCTTCTCACGATTCAGCAGGTCATACGACTATCCCACCGCCTCACTAATCAGGTAGTTGAGCAGAACAGACTGCCAAAACGTATTAGTGCTACCACTACTTCTGATGCTCCTAGCGACAACATGCGCAAATGGGATGGAAATTCAAGCAAGGGTTCAGCTTCTGTTCAGTCTCAGTCTCAGCAGTGAAGGACTGATGACTACAAGAGCCCTGGTCAACAAGGAGGGTACAAAGGAAATCAACCTAAGTGTAACCGTTGTAACTTGCACCACGGCGGGCCGTGTAACAAGGGTCGCTGTCATTGATGCAACAAACCTGGTCACGCAGCAAAGGATTGCAGGAGCCCATATCCTGCAAATCAGAATCGTCAGCAACAACAACAAGCTCCACAGAGCCAGCAACAGCAGCAACAACAGGGTAATAATAAGGGGTGTTTTCAATGTGCAGCTGAAGGCCACTTCAAAAGGAACTGTCCACAGCTGAACCAGAATCAGAACAACAACAACAACCAGGGAAATGGGAACAACAATGGGGGTAACAACGATGGCAATGGTGCTAGGGGACGTGCTTTCGTGATTGGTCAGGGTGATGGTAGGAACGATCCCAACGTCGTGACGGGTAAGTTTCTACTGGATGACTTCTTTGTTTCTGTTTTATTCGATTCGGGTGCCAATACTAGTTATGTGTCCTTAAAAGTTAGTCAGATGCTTAAGCGTACCCCAATTCCCTTAAACAGCAATCATGTTGTAGAACTAGCAAACGGTAAAAGTCTTGAGGCCACACACATAGTTAAGGGTTGTAATCTCACACTCGCTGGTCAGACCTTCTCTATCAACCTTATCCCCATCGTTCTTAGTAGCTTTGACGTTGTCATTGGGATGGATTGGTTATCTCATCATTGAGCGGAAATACTCTGCAAGGAGAAGATTGTCCGCATCCCTCGTTCTGGTAAAGAACCTCTCGTTATTCGCGGTGACAAGAGTGGTGTTGTCGTAGGCATCATCTCTTTCCTTAAGGCCCAGAAGTGTTTGCGAAAGGGCCACACTGCTATTTTAGCTCTCGTTACTGACACCTCAACGAAAGAAAAGAAGATAGAAGATATTCCGATCGTACGCGACTTCCCTGAGGTATTCCCTGAGGAATTACCTGGTCTTCCGCCCCATCGTCAGGTCGAGTTTCAAATCGAGCTAGCTCCTGGAGCAGTACCAATAGCTCGTGCACCTTATCGTTTAGCCCCATCAGAATTAGAAGAACTGTCCGCACAATTACAAGAGCTTTTGGACAAGGGTTTCATTCGTCCTATCTCTTAGCCCTGGGGAGCTCCAGTCTTGTTTGTAAAGAAGAAGAAAGACGGTACCTTTCGAATGTGCATAGACTATCGCGAACTCAACAAGGTGACCGTGAAGAATCGTTATCCTCTTCCCCTTATCGATGACGTGTTCGACCAGTTGCAAGGGTCGAGCTTCTACTCTAAGATTGACGTGAGATCGGGCTATCATCAGCTAAGAGTCCGAGACGAGGACATCTCTAAGACAGCATTCAGGACTCGTTATGGGCACTACGAGTTCCTGGTCATGCCTTTTGGGCTAACAAACGCACCTGCGGTTTTCATGGATCTTATGAACCGAGTGTGCAAACCTTATCTAGATAAGTTCGTTATTGTGTTTATCGACGACATCCTGGTCTATTCCAAGAGTCAGGAGGAACACGAGCGTCATCTGCGACTCATTTTGGAACTTCTTCGAGCAGAACAGTTTTGCGCTAAGTTTTCGAAATGCGACTTTTGGCTTCGTGAAGTCCATTTCCTAGGCCACGTGGTTAATCAGGATGGGATTTATGTTGATCCATCCAAGGTTGACTCGATCAAAAATTGGCCTGCACCTCGAACACCAACTGAAATATGTCAATTCTTGGGTTTGGCGGGTTACTACAGAAGGTTTATCAAGGATTTCTTAAAGATTGTGCAGCCTCTTACTGTCCTTATTCAGAAGGTTGTCAACTACCGTTGAGGTGATGCTCAGGAATCCGCATTTCAGCAGCTAAAGTCGAAGCTTTGTAGCGCACCTATCCTCTCGTTACCTGAAGGCACAGACGATTTTGTGGTTTATTGTGACGCATCAATCCAAGGACTTGGTTGTGTGTTGATGCAACGCGAGAAAGTCATTGCTTACGCATCGCACCAACTCAAGGTTCACGAAAAGAACTACACTACTCACGACTTGGAGTTGGGAGCAGTGGTGTTTGCTCTTAAGATATGGAGGCATTACTTGTACGGTACCAAGTGCACCATTTACACTGATAACAAGAGTCTCCAGCATATCTTCGATCAGAAGGAGTTGAACAGGCGACAACGTCGATGGGTCGAACTCCTTAACGACTACGAATGTGCAATCAAGTACCATCCAGGCAAAGCCAATGCTGTGGCAGACACCCTCAGTCGTAAAGAAACCAAACCTAAGCGTGTATGTGCGTTATAGCTTACCATTCACTTTAGTCTTCCTGCCCAAATTCGTGATGCTCAGGTCGAAGCATTGAAAGAAGAGAACATCAAGGTTGAGTCCCTGCGAGGATTGGAGAAACGGTTAGAACTTAAGGAAGATGGTGCTTACTACTTAGCGGGATGCATCTGGGTTCCATTTTATGGAAATCTACATGAGCTTGTGATGGATGAAGCACACAAGTCTCGTTACTCTATACATCCTGGTTCAGATAAGATGTACCACGATCTTAAAGCTACGTACTGGTGTCCCCACATGAAAGCTAACATAGCGACCTATGTTAGTAAATGCCTGACCTGTGCTAGGGTCAAGGTCGAATACCAGAAGCCATCAGGTCTACTTCAACAACCAGAGATCCCAACATGGAAATGGGAGCAAATTTCCATGGACTTCGTTACTGGCTTACCTAGATCTCAACAAGGAAACGATACCATTTGGGTGATAGTTGATAGACTAACCAAGTCTGCACACTTCCTGGCTATCAAGGAAACGGATAAGTTCTCTACTTTAGCAGGCATCTACCTCAAGGAAGTAGTTTCGAGGCACGGGGTGCCAACCTCCATCATTTCTGATCGTGATCCACGTTTTACCTTTGATTTGTGGCAGGCGATGCACAAATCCTTTGGCTCGCGTCTAGACATGAGCACAACATATCATCCACAGACGGATGGGCAGACTGAACGCACCATACAAACTCTTGAAGACATGCTTCGAGCATGTGTTATCGACTTTGGTAACGGCTGGGAAAGACACCTACCTTTGGTAGAGTTTACGTATAACAACAGTTACCACACTAGCATCCAGGCTGCTCCGTTCGAGGCTTTGTATGGACGAAAATGCCGATCACCCTTATGCTGGGCAGAAGTTGGTGATAGCCAAATCACTGGCGCCCAAAACTCGTCATCGACACGACAGAAAAGATTGCCCAAATACGACAACGAATGGCGGCAGCTCGTGACCGTTAGAAAAGCTACGCTGATAAGCGCAGGAAACCGCTCGAGTTCCAGGTTGGGGATCGAGTGCTACTAATGTCACACCCCCAAAATCCACATGCGGAGAATCACCGCTTGGAGGCGTGACTGACCAGGATCAAGCCACCAATCATATTGAACAAACATGTAAGTAAATATAAAATCCAACACAATATAATTGGTGTCCAAAACAAAACATAGTTTAAGCTGCAAGCGGAAGCATAATGTTTAAAACCAAAGCATAAGTTTAAATGTTTCAAATGTTTAACATGGCACACAACTGTCCATGTCCCACAATGACCGTGCCTCCTCATGCAAGCTCCAAAAGCACCTAACGACCTGCAAGGCATGTAACAACAAGTCAACAGCAAAGTTGAGCGAGTTTACAATTGGCTGTTTAGTTTCACAAGTTTGTTTTGAAAACCGTAAGTTGTTTCGTAAACCACGAGTTAACCAGTATCCTTGTTTCCCAAACCATATCCATAATTAGTGGGGGCTTCCCCATGTAAACCACTAGACGGTTACCATATCGACAACTGACGAACAATAGTTGTGCCCTACGTCAATGTCTATCATCATTGACTAAGTGCCCAGATCCATTAGTACACGCCCGTCCGAACGGCACTGTGTGAGGCTTGTCAACCCTAATAACGCTATTAACTAATGACCCGCTCGCCATTGGCCCGGCGATTAAGTCGATATAAAAATGAGGGACTTCATGATAGAGTTTTGTCTAGTAAGTTAATGTTGTCGTCCTTCCTATGGAGGAGCGGAGGTAAATATTCTACCCAAGGAGAATATGCAGGTTCTATTTATTCTCTTTACCCATTCCCTGACCACCGGGAATCCCATGCCTTGTAGAAAGTGTGAACTCACCTTAGTTTGCTTGGCAGATAAACAAAATGGTCACTCGAGCTCTATGGGGTCAACCACGTCCTAACATGGTTACCATACAAGTAAGGTCTAGGTTCAAGTAGTGCACATAGGTTTTACACATAAACTATCAGTTTACAACACACAATGATCATGGCAAACACGTAAATCACCTAAACAGTCAAGTCCACATAATGCCCAACTTGTGCGACTCAGATGGTTGGGCTCGCACAAGTTCATTAGCCCAATAGTCTTGTGCGATTCAATAAATGAAGCCCAAAAGGTACCGGCCAAGCCTGTTGTGTGTCTAGCACAGTCTTGTGCGACCCACAACATGTTGTGCGGTCCAATATAATCCCGGCCCAACATCTAAGAAGCCCAACAGCATTCACAACCCAAACAGAGATCAACTTGTGAGGTCCAGTTCAGCTTGTGTGACTGAACAAAGCTTGTACGATTGAGCTTGGGCTTTGAGGCCCAACAGTAATGCAGTTCAAGTAGTTTGTGTGTGGCCTAAGCCTTGTGCGATCGGCACTGTCTTGTGCGATCCACAAGTCTTGTGCGATCATGCATATCTAACCAATACACGATGCTTTATGGATTGTACCCCATCTTGTGCGATGCACCTTGTGTGACCAGATCAGGTCTTGTGTGATCTGATCTTGTGCGACCGACAAACTTGTGCGATTGGTTATGTGATTCTCCTAAAATCATGCAATCAGTTACAACAATTTTGAACAGTTTCTTGTTTTACCATTATCCGATTAATCAACACTAACAGTTTCCAAACCAAACAGTAATCGATCAAACAAGGGTTTTAACATCAATTTCCTATGAACCCTAGACATGTTCAAAACATAACATCAACTAGATTAACACTATTTGTGTTCTTGATTACTAGCATGCATCCTAATCATGATAACTCAACCAATCATTCGAACATGAATACATCACAGCCGAGTATCATGCTTTCAGTTTTTAATCATCATTCAAGCATAGCATCATCAAACCCTATATTGATCCGTATATCTACACATGAGCGCCGATTATATGAACACAAAACCCTAACAGTTTACATCACAATCAATCGCATATCATCCCTAAACCACCATGTAAAACATATAGATCACAATATCATGCAACGTACAATCAGTAGTTAAAACACTAACCGGTTAGAGAAGAGAGCAAGGATTGATCCGAACACAAAAGCTTTGGTGGAGAGGGGTGTGTTGCCGTCGGGTTTGAGAGGGAGAGGAAGGAGAGAACTAGGGTTTGTGTGTGTTTATGTTTTGCAAGTAATGACAAACAAACTCCCACAAGAGTGTTTGTACGAGGAGTGGGCCGACCCCATACATGGGCTGCCCTTGGTTCGGATACAAAGAGTGTGGCCCGAATGGGCTTGTGCGATCGGCCAAGTGTTGTGTGATCAGGCTCGTTTTGTGTGATCATATTACATACATACATGCATTACACATAACCACGTAACATAACAACATAAAATTCAATTAATCATCAAAGTTCACATAATCACATAACGTTCACATCGGTTACATCAAAGTACAAAGAGAGGTTTGAAATACGAGTTGTCACAACTAAAAGTTTCACCTTGGAAAGGTGTGATTCGTTTTGGTAAGCGAGGAAAGCTAAATCCACGTTATGTTGGACCTTTCGAAATCGCTGAAAGAATTGGCAAGGTGGCCTATAGACTGAATCTACCTGAAGAACTTAGTGGAGTTCATAACGTATTCCATGTGTCAAATCTGAAGAAGTGTCTGTCAAATGAGACCCTCATAGTTCCTCTCAAGGAACTCACTATCGACGATCAGTTGCGATTCGTCGAGGAACCAGTAGAGATTACAGACCGAGACGTTATGGTTCTCAAACGTACCAGGATACCCATTGTTAGAGTTCGTTGGAACTCCCGTCGTGGCCCAGAGTTTACCTGGGAACGAGAAGACCAAATGAAACACAAGTATCCCCAATTGTTCGAGAAAAGTGAAACCACTGCTGAGGCTGAAGCTACTGCGGAATTTCGGGAAGAAATTCCAAACCAATGGGGGAAGGATGTGACACCCCAAGAAAACCAGGAAACCACGCAACCTAACTAGCTTCCTCAGTGACTACGTGCTAAATTTCGGGACGAAATTTCTTTCAACTTGGGGATGATGTGACAACTCGTATTTCAGAACCTATCTTTGTGTTTGATGTGATTTGATTGAACGATATGTGATTATGTGATATGTGGTTTTAATGAAATATTATGTTGGTATTATGTGATTGTGTGTAATGTATGTATATATAATGTAATCGCACAACATCCTCTCGGCCCACACTCTTGTTCGAACAATTAACCCAAAAGGGGCAGCCCATGATGGGTTCGGCCCACCTCTTTTACGCATAACCCTCAGGAGGAGGGTGTATACTCCTCATTGTTTGCAAAACACACAACACACACAAACCCTACTCTCTCCCTTCTCTTCTTCGAGTCCAACGGCAACCCCTCTCCATCATTCGAAGTCTCCTTCGTTCCAAACATCAAATCCGGTTAGTGTTTTACTATGGTATGCATAATACATGATGTTACGGTCTATATGATTGTTTGTTATTTGATATTGTGGTTGTTATGATCTTGTACGATGATTAGGGTTCTTGTTGGTAGAATCATTGATGATATATGTTTATGAGATCGATGCAAATGATTAGCAATATTGATTAAGGTT
Source organism: Helianthus tuberosus (assembly GCA_030545235.1). Classification (NCBI taxonomy): domain Eukaryota; kingdom Viridiplantae; phylum Streptophyta; class Magnoliopsida; order Asterales; family Asteraceae; genus Helianthus; species Helianthus tuberosus. Next base: position 42,679,994 of record CM060411.1, on the reverse strand, counting down.
GTATGTGGATACAAGACGTGGTATTTATGATAATCGGCTCACATGTATATTGTAACTGAATCGAACATAAGCTAATCGGCTATGATGTGTTTAGATGTTTAATTGATTCGTATGTATTGACATGAAGTATTGTATTATGATTTTTAAAAGTTTTAATCTGATAGTTTAATGTTATAAGTTGTTGTTATGTTTTGAATATGATTAGGGTTCATAGGGAATAGGTGATAAAGTCTTAGTTTAATCGATTTAAGGCAAGGTTGGAAACTGTTAGTATTGATTTGATCGACTGGATAGGTATTGGAAACTGTTTGAATGATTATAACTAATTTGCATGAATTATGGAATGATATAACCGATCACACAAGCCAGTCGCACAAGTGCCTAGTCGCACAAGCCATAGGGTGCAACTGTTTAAACATGCTGTACAACTCTCTAAAGCATAAGCGCACAACATCTTGTGAATCGCACAAGGTTGTGCTGATCGCACAAGATGTTGGGCTGCATATAGATTTAGTTATGATAGGCTGTTAGGCCGAACAGCCCAAAACCCAATTGTACAAGTTATACTGGATCGCACAAGTGTAATTGGACCGCACAAGTTGATTGTCTATTTATATGTTTGGGCCGTATAGGTTTTGGATTACATTTGTTATTGGGCCGGGTTTGTTTGGATCGCACAACCCGTTGTGAGTCGCACAAGATTTTGCTGAACGTACAACAGGTTGGGCCGGTTGTTATTGGGCTTTAATAATTGAATCGCAGAAAATGATTGGGCTCGCACAAGCTCAACGGCCCAATCATCTGAGTCGCACAAGCTTCGGCCTTATGTGTGTACTTGACTGTTAACGTGTTCTACGTGTTTGCCATGATCGTTATGTGTTGTAACATGTTAGCTTATGTGTAAACCTACGTGCACTACTTGAACCTAGACCTGACTTGTATGGTAACCATGTTAGGACGTGGTTGACCACTAGCAGCTCGATTGACCTTTTGTTTATCTGCCGAGCTAACATAAGGTGAGTTCACCCTTTCTTCAAGGCATGGGATTCCCAGTGGTTTGGGAATGGGTTAAGGAACTAAAACGGAACCTGCATATTCTCCTTGGGTAGAATATGTACCTCCATCCTCCATGGGAAGGATGACAACATTAAGCCTGCGTATTCTCCTTGGGTAGATTACGTACCTCCATCCTCCATAGGAAGGATGACAACATATAACTTACTAGACAAAACTCTATCATGAAATCCCTCATTTTTATATCGACTTAATCTCCGGGCCAATGGCGAACGGGTCATTAGTTAAATAGCGCTATTAGGTTTGACAAGCCTCACACCGTGCCGCAGAGGACGGGAGTGGACTAATGGATCTGGGCACTTAGTCAATGATGATAGACATTGACGCAGGGCACATAAACATGTCTTCAGTCAGTAGTCGATATGGTAATGGGTCTAGTGGTTAAAATGGGGTAGCCCCCACTGGTTATGGATTGGGAAACAAGGATTTGGTTAACTCATGGTTTTTGAAGTAACTTATGATTTTTGGAACATCATTAAAATGGACAACCAACTGTGAACTCGCTCGACTTTGTTGTTGATTCGTTGCTACATGCCTTGCAGGTCGTTGGGTGCTTAGATGGAGCTTGCATAGGAAGGAGAGGTCGTTGTGGGACATGGACTGTTGAGTTCCATGTTAAACATTTGAACTTTTAAACTTATGTTTTGGTTTTAAATGTTATGCTTCCGCTGAGAACTTGAACTTACTTAACTTGTTTTAGACACCAATTATATTGTTGGTTGGTTTATATTTACTTTAATACATTGTTCAATATAATTGGTGGCTTGATCCTGGTCATGTCACGCTCCCTGCGGTGGTAATCCGCTTGTGGAATTTGGGGTGTGACAGCTAGCACAACATACACAATGGGGAAGGTGAGAGTTTGATTAACACAAGTTTGAATGTTCAATTTTTGGTTCGTAATCTGTCGGCACTAAGAACTCAGATCTAGGATTTTTAATGTTGAAATCTTGAAATTGAACCGGAAAATCATCTTATCGGCACCTATAGTATCTAAATCTTTAATCAATTTAATGATCGGTGACAGAAAATTGAACTTTGATTCTTAAACTCATGAACTGTTCTTGATAAGTTGTTATGAACCGGCTGGCTTCGTACGAAGCGGCTCGATTCGTAGTTATTGTTTGACCTTTTATGATTGTTGATTTGTTATACATTGTTGTAGATTCATTATTGTCCATTTGTAAAGGTCTGTTCGTAATTACAAGTCCCTTCATAACTGTTGGTTTGTGATTACTAGTGGGTTCGTAACTAGTGGGTTCATACTAATGGGTTCGTATGAAAGATGATGTTTCATATGTTAGAATATTTTCTTAGTGTCATGTTTTTCTCGATAAACGTGCTTTGGTGCTTAACTGATTACAATGTTTTGTATAGGCAAAGAGTTCTAACTTTGACCTAAGGCATAACATCTGCTGTACGCTTGACAAAACACTTTCAAAGATGGGTCCGTTTGTTGACGTATTGGATTTTATTGAGAGAAGCAGAATTAGAAAAGCTTTGACAAACACACACAAATGTTACAAGTCTCATGTTGAAAGGTTTTGAAATAATGATAGATACGATGAAGCTCTAAAGACGATCTTCTCTGTTCTAAAGATGAAAGATGAAAATGACAAAGATATAGATGTTGAAGTGAAGTTTACAGTTGAGGATGTTCGTAGGGTGTTAGAATTTCAAGATAATAACGATGATCCTATACAAGTTCCTGAACGTATGTGCAAGGGGCTATGGTTTAGAATGGGATACTCAGGGTTTGTGAATGATATGCAGTATCTCAAGTCCAAACTCTCAAAACCATATAAATTTCTTGTGCACTCCACAATTCATGCTTTACATCATAGAAAAGGAGGATTTGATGTGTTTGCTGATTTTATCATGTGTATCTTGACTAGTTTGATCTTAAACAGGATTTTCAATATTTCTCAAGTGATTTTCAATCATATGGTGGATAATGTGCATGGCGAAAAGTTTCTACAGTACCCGAGATTTGTACAGATGCTTCTGGATGATCAGATTGCAAATTTACCAAAGGAAGCTAATGATGAGTTGGTACTAGAACTGTAACACCCGAAAATATAAAACCTTATATTATACTTATAAAGTATTAAATAAACGAGAACAAACTAACTAGGACTAAATAACCCAGTTAGTTACAAGTCTTGTAATAACTCATAAGTGGGTTAAAAACACTCAAATATGAAACAAAGGAAATTAGAGGGACTAAAGGTGTTTAAATTGAAACTAATTATAATAAAAACATTTTATTAAACACAAAACACACATTGTGAGTGTGTTGGGATCGATCAAACACAGAAGGGGGAGACCAGAGCTTCTCCAAAACCCTAGTTCATGTTGTTTGATCAAATTGAAGACCAAATTAAGTCCCAAATCAAAATCCGAACATAGATTAGTGATCACCTCAGTGAAAGGATCACAAGGTATGTAAATTTTGTAGAAAATTTCTTTTTAAATTTCTGGATAAACATGGGAAAATCCGAATTTGATGTTGCATGAGAGTTGTATAGATGAAATTGGAAGTGATATGATGTCTAGGGATAAACCCTAGTCGATTTCTTGTTAAAATTTTGCTGAATAGTTGTAAGACTCATAATCACCATTGTGGGTTATTAATGGGTTATAGAAACATGATAAACACTAGGAGTATGATTCTTGTTCTAGTGTAATCTGAGTTTTTCAGAAGTAATTTATGAAATATTGATGCTAAAATTTGTGTAAATTTGCCTAATTGATGATTGATTTTGGTTAAATAAAAGTTATGAACTTGAAGATAGATTGTGAGAAATTATGTCCTTAAGGTGTTTGTGAAAACGCCTAAAAGAAGACTTAAAACTGAAAACTTGAGCTAAAACGCATGTTTGTAGAATTATGGCGAACTATGCGTTAAATGTTAAACAAAAGAGTTCTAAACGGGTTGTGTTGGATCGTTGTATGACCCGATTGAGTCGATCAGAAGAGTTTAAGTCCAGTTCAAAGGCGGAATCAGATAACTAGACATGAACACAGCTTGTTAATCTTTAATCTGTCAATTATATTGCTTTTAACACTGATTACAACCTGACAGAAAACTGGCAGCACTTCGTTACACTTTCAGAAGTTGCGTACCAAATGAAATGACATGTGCACTATTTATAGAGGTAAGATTTCGCTTGAAGGTGACCTGAACCAGCTGAAGCGAACCAGCTGAAGCGAACCTGTTGAAGCGAACCACTTGAAGCAAACCACTTGAAGCGAAATCTGATGTGTATGATTTCGCTTGAACTTGTCACAAGTTCACTTCAAGCGAAATCTTCACTTAAACCTCATTTCTCAGTTTCTCGAACCTCGTGCACTGATAATCCTATCCTATTACATGATACAATACGAAGTCAATAGACGTAGTGCACTAACAGACTCCCCCTCGGATATTGACGCAGTCTTCAGTGACTATTCTTCAATATGACACATCTTCAGTCTTGATCATTCTACATCCTCACTTAGATTGTAACACTGTAAGCATCCAATACTCTCTTCTTCTATCAGCTTCAGGCTCCCCCTTTCATCAAGCTTCCGTGCTTTGGGATCGACACCTAGCTTTCCAGATACAAGCTCCTAACTTTCAGCTTGTCTTCAGACTCCCCCTTAGACTCAGCTTTCGGGATCGTAATCTGGACTATCTGCAATCACTCATACATTTATAAGTAACAACATTTTAAACTATCCAGGAATCGTAACCTGGCAATTCCAATTTTCTAAAAAACTTCCCCTATCAACAAACAGTATAGATTTAGCAGTATTAAAGAATCCAACTCCCTCACAGTTTATCATCCAAGTCCAAATTAATGACCTTGGAGATATCACAAACTGTTTTTGAAATTTTTGAATTTAAATCAAGTTTCAATTTAATGAACTTGTTTTATTTTCAGAAACACAATCAGCTTACTTAGATTTTGAAACTCAGCACTCAGACATCGGTTATTGAAAATAAAGCAGAAATCAAAATCTTTTTGTATTTTCTGAAAATATAAAGCAGTAAAGAAATATGTACAAACATATTTACAGACAATATTTTTGTTTGAGTATGCGTCAGAGGATCATATCAGTTTTCTGACAAGTCACAAGTACCGTTGAGCTTAAAATCACATTATGCATTAAACAATTCACTTAGATTGTCAATATACTGATCCACTTAAATTTTCATACAAACTTCAACTGATTCAGGATATGAATTAGGTGTATTAAGAACTTAAACCTATTCATGTGTCCCACCTCTTGAATATACTCCCGTATCCAGAATCCCAATAATCAGTCTTACAGGTGAGTATACTACAATGATATCTGTATATAAATTAGGTATGCGAGGGCCGAGGGATCTCAGATCGATACTTCCGTATACGCAGAGAGATATCAGCTTCGACTTTTTGGTATGTCCCCTTTAGAGGATCTTTTTGCTTACAACAGCAGCATATATCAATTTAATTGTTTCAGCATGCTGAGGGTTTAATGCTGTGTTTCAAGCATTGCAGCAAGTATTAGCCAGGGACTAGGTCAGAACTACCGTTCAGCAGAAGTCCCGGAATAATACCCCAGACATCATTGAGTATAAAGACCTAGTATATCAGATTAAGAGACCTTTCAAACGAGATTTCAGGGGTTACCTATATATCCAAGTAGTGTTCCCCACGAAATAAGCAAGTGTTTGAATTTAGGTTTATATCCCGAAAAAGTTTACTAAATGTATAAAAATCTACCGACACATCCACGATGAGATCGTTTAACACATTTAAACTTTCCATTTCTTTAGCATACTGTAACTGTCTACTGATGTACTATCATTTCCTCTTTTTACGCAAAAACTCAATTTTGAATTTTATCATGTTTTTGATTTTTTTCAAATTTTCAAATGTTTTTGTATTTTCTAACAAACATTACTCCCCCTAAAATTCAAAACCATTTAAAGAAAATTTGACAACCAACACTGATAGCTTTGTCTCGCCATCCATTTTCTGCATCTCATGCTCTGTTTTGCAGAAAATATAACACTTTTAGCATAAAATATAACATACCCCCATGATATACAACACATTGATCTTAACAGTTTGAAAACCGTTTTTCAATCTGATGAAAGTAATCATGTTTGTTCAGCCGTGAGGGTTTCGGCATATTCAATCAACACATATTTTTGTAATTTTGAATATTTGACAAAAATTAAAAACAAACATATTTTTGGTTTTTTTTTAAGTTTTCCAATTTTTAGGGTTTTTAAAATATTGTTTATTTATTTACAGAAAACATATAAACTTCCTGTTTCAACCAACACAGGATCCAGCAGCCTCCTCTCCTCGTTGTGACAGGCTGCTCCAACCTCCAATTTCACAATCTTCAGATTTGTTGAGCACCTGCACATTCAGACTACTTGATTACTTGAACAATTTAGCCCAGGTCTGTTGAACCTTAGGCATTTCAACACAATAATTTTCATTCAATGCTGGAAATTCTTTGTCATTTTTCACAAAAACTTTCTCAATTTTAACTTCAACTTTCTCATCTTTTACCAAATCAACATGTTTCTTAACACTCCATGTTTGACCTTTTGGTGTTCCTCGTTTGTAAAAATGTGAAACTTTTTGAACATTTTGATTTTGAACAACAACTCTTGGTTTCCAAAACTCTTGAGGTTTTGTCATATCAACTGTGGTTTTCCAACTCTGTGTTGTTCTGAATCTGGGTGTGTGAGAATTCCAGATCTGTCTCGAATCGAACCTATTCGGATCCGATTTCCAGTTTTGATTCGAAGCAAACTTGTTTGTGTTGTATCTCCAAGTTTGTTTTGAGTCAAATCTGGTTGACCTTTGTCTCACATTCTCAGATTTTTGTTTCTCAGCATCAATCTTCTTTCGATCAACATCCACAGGTTTTAGATTAGGACACTTGCGTGCAAGATGTCCTATTTGATCACATTTGAAACATGTTCTCATGGACACATCTTTGACTTGTGGTTGTTGCTTTTTCTTTAGAGCAAAGAATTCATCATTAGACTGTTTCATTTTGAGTTCTTTTTCTTTTTCTAAACTGCCTCCTTGAACAAAACTCATTTTTGTCTGAAAATTAGGCATTTCATTGTTGTTTCGGTGTTGTTTCTTCTTATAACCCAATCCAGCCTTCATGTTCTTCTTTTTGAAACCAGGTTTGTTATACGAACCTCTATGACTCTTACCGACAAACTTTGAAATCTCAGACTTCTCAATCTCAACCATTTTGAAAACTTTGTCAACCTTTTCTGAAATCACATTCTGAATCGGGAATACAACATCTAAGAATAATTTGTCCGATCCAATCATGGTATAAACCAATCCTTTTGAATCATCATTCAAATTTTTCTCGGATTTTGTGTTTTTCAGATAACCATCATGAATATTTCCTTCATCTTCATCCTGTGATTCAGATTTACCTGTATCAACCGACTCTTCTTTCAACACACTTTCAACAACTTTACCTACCACCTCTGAATCATGAAAATCATCAGATTTGGAATAGGTTATGTCAATGTTGTCTGGCAATTGGTCTACCATGTTGAAAGCTTTTTCGACCTTTTCCTCATCATAAAATGCAAATTTTCCCGGTGGTGGAACTTGATGAAACTCTGAACCAATACCTTTCTTGTTTTGCTCAGACTCACCATCACCCGGTTTTATATTGAAAATTCGTTCAAGCACATATGACGACACGTGGTAACTCTTTAACTTGTTGTTATCTTGTTCTAAATCAGCAATCTGTCGCTTTAACTTAGCAACATCCTCAATATAGGAATTAACAACATCTTGTTTTATAGAATACATTCGTTTAAGTTCTTTGGTTGTTTCAGACATATAATTCATTCTAGATTGAGTATATTTCATTTCGTCTTTTACTTTATCGTATGACTCTTTCATAATATCATATGCTAATTTCATTGAGTCATATTCCTTTTTCATTTCTTGACAAGCAATTTCCTTTTGTTCACATTCATTTGTCATTTTCAAAACATTTTCTTTCAAAACTTCATTTTCTTTCTCTAATTTGTTACATTTTTCTGAAAGTTTTTCATCATTTTCTTTAAAACCCTTTTCTTTTTCTAGCATTTCTTTGCATTTTTCTTTGAAAATATTTTCAATTTTTGTGAACTCAAGATCTCTTGTTCTAAATTGCTCATCTTTTTCAGTACAAGCTCTGCATGGTTCCATGCATTTCTTGCACTGATCAATCAGTTTCAAGTTTTCAGAATCAGAATTTACCTCAGTGATTGGCACTTTGGTGTTTTCAGCAATCTCTGTCTGCTCAGCAACATTCTGCTTTTCTTCAATACCAACTTCATCACCAGCATTATCAGCTTCCAAATTCTCATTCTTTTCTTCTTTCTTCACTTCTTTCTTCATCTCTTCTTCAATCTGCTGTTCTTCGGTAACAGCTTTCTTATCCTCTTCATTCACAACAACTTCTTCACTTTTGATTTCCTTCACAGCTTCAACTTCAACAATTTATGTGTTAACCTCTTCAGCAACTTTCTTCAGATTGTTCACCATTTCTTCAACATTCTTCTTCATTCTCTCTTCATCCCTTTTTCTCAGACACGATAACATGGCATATCTAATATCCTTTTCATATTGCTTAGCATATTTGTCATCTTTCAATACTCTTCTATAGTATTCAGCTCTTAACGGGACAGCAAGAAGAACATCATCGAAGATTATGTCTTTCTTGGGAACAACCGGTTCTCCTTCTCTGTTATAGTAGCATTCTCTCTTTTTATCCCATCTTTTGATACCAACAGCCATCTCATACTCCTCCTGCATATCATCCATTCTATTTAAAACCACATTTCTTTCTCTGTAAGTCTTCTCACTTAAGATCTCTTCCCGAGTTTTCTCTTTGATCTCAACTTTTTCTTCATGGACTTCAGCAATGTCTTTATCTTTGTTTTCATCTTGAATCTCAGCAACAAAAACAAACTTTCTTTCTTCTGTCATAGCTCTCCCGTGAGCTGTTTTACGAACATTTTCTAAGCGATCTTCTTCTGGACAAACTGTGCTCCAGTCAAATCCTTCATCATCGTGAATTACAAAACAAGCTCTTGATCTAGGTTTATCTTCAATCAACTTTGGTTCTTCTCTACTTCGATGGTAAATCGCCTTTCGATAATAATCATCGTTGAAAGGACGTTCACTTCCTTCACCAACTTCAGAATTTCTGCATTCTCTTTTGAAATGACCCTTTTGCTTGCATTTGAAGCAGGTCACTTTGGATTTGTCGAATCCAAGCTTTGTTGAAGCACCTCCAAGTGATTGTTTCCCGGTAATCTCCATGTACCTCTGAGCTCTTCGAATACAACTAGCTAAACACCAACGAATGTCAATGAGCTCCATCTCTTCCGGATCAATCTGGTCATAGTCTTCTTTGGTCAATTCGGAGTTTCCAATTTTTCCAGCTACTAGACCTTCATATGACTCCAAAACAGATGCAAGAAAACTCATTTGCTGCTTCGCTGCATTGATACTCATTGCAGGAGAATTCTTCAGTTTAAGAGCAATGTTGCACAGAATTTCATCAGAATCATCAGAATTTGTCTTCGAAGATGAATGATATCCAGAATGATGACTTGTTGAAATTGTTGGTGGTTCTTTCATCTTTTCACCACTAAATGCTGTTTTTGGTGAACCAACGCCTTTATCAGACACACACTGCTTTTGTAGTACAAGCCAACGTTCTGTTGATGTGAAGAATCAGTCATCTTGTTTTGCTTTTGTAGCTCCAGATCATGACTTTCAATCTTTTCAAACAAAGCATCAAGAGTAATTGTATCATACAAAGCATCATTTTTCAAAATAAAAACAAACGTTTGCCACTGATCAGCTCGTGGTAACGCTTCAATCACTTTGTCTATCAATTCCTCTCTTGTTTTGTTTATCTCTAATCTTTCCAATTCAATTTTTAGATGACAGAATCTCTCAATCATTTGCCTCACCGACTCTCCTTTTATGTTATCAAACAGATCAAATTCTTTCTTTAATAAAGCGATTTTGTTCTTTTTAATCTGTTTACCCCCTTCAGCTTTAACACGTAAAGCTTCCCATACAGACTTAGATGACCCGTCATGAGTTAGTAAAGCAAAAATATCGTTTCTGATTGCGGACTGGATCAATGCTATCATTCTCTGTTCAGCTCTAAATTCAGCTTTATCTTCTCTAGTAAACTTCTTGAATACAAGATCTTCGCCTTTATCATCTTTTGGTTTTTCATACCCATACTCCAGGCAAAACCAACTTTCATGAGCATACGCCTTTGCCCAGTTGATGAAACGTTCTTTCCACCAGGTATAATCCTCAATGCTATCAAGAGCTGGTGGTTTTGAATTTGTTCCGTAGAAGTTATCATGCTTGATGTTTTCATTTAGCGCCTTCGTGATGGTTTTTGGTGTAACATTTGTAGCCTCAGACGATTCGGTTGTGAACGCGTTGTAAAACGTGTTGAAAAATTCCTCAGCCATAATGTAAACCTGACAGAATGATCAAACAAATCCAATCAGTACAATCAAATAACAAATAAACTGAAAATGACTGACACTTGATCGTCGTAAAATGATCCGACACAAAATTCCACTTTTCAATTGAACTAGAAAACTCAAGCGAAATCTCAATCGGAAACACAAGTTGATTCTTCAAGCGAAATCAACTTTGTTTGACCAGCTGAAGCGAAATCAACTTTGACAGACTTGAAGCGAAAACAACTTTGACAGACTTGAAGCGAAAACAACTTTGACAGACTTGAAGCGAAAACAACTATTTCGCTTCAGGAAGTCTTCAAGCGAAATCCAGCAGAAACAAGTTCGCTTCAGGAGTTTCAAGCGAAATCGTCCAAACAGTCTGATTTGAAGCGAAATCAATCTGTATCCTTCGAATATTTTCAAGCGAAATCTAGTATCTGTCCAATTTTTGTCATTTTTACTTTGAATTTCGGTCTCAAACTTTCAAGGCTTTGTTAAACTGTTGTTTTGCACATTCGATGAAAAACTCAGATCATTTTGACCGTGAAATCACATCCAGATTGAAAAAGAAGGTGTAGAATTCAGAAAATAGATGATATCAAGCTAAACTCTTCTTCCTGTGCTCTAATACCACTTGTTGGATCGTTGTATGACCCGATTGAGTCGATCAGAAGAGTTTAAGTCCAGTTCAAAGGCGGAATCAGAGAACTAGACATGAACACAGCTTGTTAATCTTTAATCTGTCAATTATATTGCTTTTAACACTGATTACAACCTGACAGAAAACTGGCAGCACTTCGTTACACTTTCAGAAGTTGCGTACCAAATGAAATGACATGTGCACTATTTATAGAGGTAAGATTTCGCTTGAAGGCGACCTGAACCAGCTGAAGCGAACCAGCTGAAGCGAACCAATTGAAGCAAACCACTTGAAGCGAAATCTGATGTGTATGATTTCGCTTGAACTTGTCACAAGTTCACTTCAAGCGAAATCTTCACTTAAACCTCATTTCTCAGTTTCTCGAACCTCGTGCACTGATAATCCTATCCTATTACATGATACAAGACGAAGTCAATAGACGTAGTGCACTAACAGGTTGTGATTGAACTCTATAGGAAAGGAAACCGGAGCGTCAAGTGGACAAGCCGGTGGTGACGCGCGATTGAAGGGTGTGCTTTGAAGGTACGTGACTTGGGTCTCGTTACATTACTTATAAACGTTTGGTTTTAGTTTGTTAATGGTGTCACAATGTAGTATATGCGTTTGACGTGTCATTGAAGTGGCGAAGTCCATTCGACTCTCAAACGGGTCAAAACTTTGGTTAGAAATAGTTTGGCTTGACATTAAAGTGAGTATTTTCATTCGTCATCCAAACGGGTCAAAACTATGTCCTTAAATTGATCTTGCGCGTAGGGAGTAGAAAGTCTCAGATTGCGCTAGTGCTAGATAGCAAATTAGTAATGAATGGTTATACAAAGTTAAGTTTATGAACCCGTGTTATCGGGTCGAATGATAGAAACTAGTTGCAAGACTTGCATAAAGTGACAATGCTTGAAGTTATAGAAAACAAGCATGAAATTAGAATGTGAGCGTAAATCCATGTAATGGTACGAATACGCCAAGAATTACAAGCCCGGGAATGGGTAAGTATAACTAGAATGCTAAAGGATAGAATGATAGACAATATGCACATATAGTTTGTGGGTCGAAATGATGGAAATGGTAGCAATAACTAAAGTTAATGTAATATAGAAATTAAACGGGTCGAATAATTACAAGAAAGGATCTATAATTTATTAACTTATAGATCGGATTTTGATATGAAATAAGATGGTAAACGCGTCCGTATTGATATTACGGACGCGTAGGAAAAAGAATCGGCTAAAACGGACGTATAAATCAAAAGTTATGATAGTTTAAAGATTTGTATTTGAAAATAAGGTTGTTGGGCAAACATACAGCTCCATTTAACGAGCATGCTGTTAAAAAGAAGGCCTCGCCTCGCGCGACGCCTAAACACTTTCACTATCGCGTCACGCGACGGTTGTCGCAGGCCGCGAAGGCTTGGACCTCATCTGTCGCGGGGCACAACAGCCCCCAAATTGTAGAATTTTGTTTGTTTTTCATTGTTTAAGCCATAGAACTTGTGTTTACTTAATATTAAGATGTCAAAACTAACAATTGATGTGGTTTTGACCGTAGGTGATGCTCGTTTTGTTGTGGATGTTGATCAAGCAAGTGAATCAAGAACCGAACACAAGTTTTGAATGCTTCCGCACTAATCTAATCTAGTTTAAACCATGTTGTTTTGTAAACACTACTTAATGTTGAATATTTTAATCTAGTTAGTTGTCTTTGTTTAAACACTAGAATGAAGTACATCTTAGTTTATTAACTAAGTTTTTGTTGATTATGTATTTTGTTTTTAAAAGTCCGTATTTTATGATTAAATGATTAAATTATAAGACGAGTGTTACAAGTTGGTAATCAGAGCTCAAGGTTGTTAACAAAATGTGTTCGGTTCAAGCTTGATCAAACATCCGGTAAGAGTTAATTGTTTTAGTAGACTTATTAAATGTAGAAGGGAAGTATGAATTGACGTGCACGGGAAGAGCGTGTTAACACACTCAAACCCGGAAGGTGCACTAAATAAGAACGGTTAAAGCAAGTTATGAACTTGGCTAAACCGAAGCAAATAAATCATATGTTATAGATGAAATGTTTAACGGTTGGTGTAAACATTTCAGTTTTAAAGATGACGGAAGAAGGTAATGATAATGCAGTGCTGATAGTCACCGAGCAAATGAAGGAAGTGATTGCCGAGGAAGTAGGAAAGGCAATCGAAAATAGCTTATCCGGTTTTATTGATAAGATCCAAAACACGGTACTATCGGTAGTTGATGAAAGAATCAAGAAGTTGGAAGACAGTACCAACATAGCTAAGGAGAAATCTGGAGAGCGCAAGGGCTGCTCATACAAGGAATTTATGGCATGTAAACCACCACTTTATAATGGAGAGGTGGATCCGATAATATGCCAACGATGGTTAAGCGATATTGAGGGGGTGTTTGAGAGAACCCACTGTGACACGAACGACTTCATAGCTTATGGTACGGGTCAGCCTAGAGGTCAAGCAAAGGATTGGTGGGATAACAAGAAAAAGGAAATCAGAAGCGAAGCAGGAAGAGCGATGTCATGGGACGAGTTTAAGGTGCCATTCCTTAAATACCACAGCCCCAAAGCAGTTATTAACCGAATCAAGGAGGAATTTATTCAGCTAAGGCAAAAAGGTGAATCTATCGATAAGATCACGGGGATCATTCTTGACAAACTGAGATTCAGTGACGAGTTGGTGACGTCCGAAGAACAGAAAGTATATTATTATTAAAATATGCTAAGTGTAGAATACCGGGATTTTATGACTCCCTCGAAATACGAGACTCTCACTGAAATCATTAACACTGCTCGGGAAAGGGAGATAGTGCTGAAGAAGCAAATAGAGAGAGGTGAAATGAGGGCACAAGTTGTTAATCCAAGCCCTATGAAAAAGGCGCGTACAACTGAATCGTCTAAGAAACAGGATGGGAAAGTGTAGGATCGAATTCGGACCTAAACGAGTCGTGTAGAAGAGTGTTTCACCAAAACAAGAGGCGGAAACAAGTGTTTCGATGTAATTCAGCACGTATTCACTTTTAACTGTCGATATTATTGATATAGATGACGTTTACAACCTGTCGACACTTCGGCAGCACTTCGTGGCTCACCGGAAGACAATCACCTAGAACTATGTGTGAGGATCGCTTATGATGACTATATATAGAAGATCAGGTCCGCTTTTACATACATGGACATATAAGCGGACCTCACTTTTGACATATAAGCGGACCTTATCTTGACATATAAGCGAACCTGACACTTGACACATGAGTGGACCTAATTTCTATGACACATAAACGAAATCAGAATATTATCACATGGCCGAACTCAAATTTAACAATCTAAATCTTTGTCTTCTTGTGAAGTGATGTCATGTATGATGTCACAATTATAATGTCATCATCCAAGATGTTGACATCATCCTTTTTCAGATCCGCAACGAGACTGAGACTCGACATAAGACGAAGACGACAGATAAATGCACCAACAGACTCCCCCTCAGATGTTGACGAGTCTTACATGTTGAGTCTTTGCATCTTCAGTCTTAATCAGTCTTTGAGCTTCATTCTTTCTCTCAAAATTAACAGACTCCCCATTGCAATGTGCTGGCATTCCGTTAGGTCTTCAGCATCATCTGCTTCAGGATCGTAATCTGGCTGGTTCTTTCTGAGGTTGTTACAAGATCACAACCTGACTATCATCCATCTCAGGATCATCAATCCAGCTCATACTTAAACATGTTGAGTCTTTGCATCTTCAGTCTTAATCAGTCTTTGAGCTTCATTCTTTCTCTCAAAATTAACAGACTCCCCCTTTCACAAAACTATTTTCTCATTATGATTTCAAAACACTCAAGTTTGTTTTAACCAAAATGATTTGTCCGGAAAATAAGTTTTGTTAATTTTCAAACCACTTGTAGGTTAGGGGAATGGTTCATCATTTTGTCCATTCAATCTCTTGTATCAGGATTACATCAAGTTCAAACTAATGACCTTGAGTAATCACTTTGTCAGAATCAACCTCTTACCACTTGTAAGTATATCCAAAACAATTAATCACATGTAGGAATAAAACATCTACACAAACCATTTTACCAATCAAGATGCCGATTCCTGCTTCACACTTACCAACCTGGAAGCTCCGGCAAGTCATACTTAACCTGTAAAATGCTAACAATTTTAAGAACTTTTCATACAAACTCATAAAACATGAATGATGCCGATTCCTGATCCACGATTACAAACTTGGGATCTCCGACACGTCAGGTTTTCAAGCAAAGAAAATATCCACCCAAGCCTGACCAGCCTTGGGTGTTTTCAATTCAGAAGCAGTTGGAGTGTAAGTTGCTTTCTTTTTAGCATAAAACTCTTTTACCCCTTTTACTTTCCCTTCAACCATTTTTCCGAAAATCTTCTTAACTTTCCCATTAAACACTTTCTCAACATCAAATTCATTCTTGTCAGAATAAAATTGATTAGAGATCTCAACTTTCCCAACTTTTGATTTAAAATTCTCAATCCTCAATGGTGGAAAGTTCTCATCATCCATTGAAGGAACTGAGTTTTCATCACTCTCATCAAACTGTGGCTCCTCTGATTTTGTGGAATCAGATTCATTGCCAGATTTTACCTCTGATTTCTTAATAACCCAAGCTTGATTGTCAAGATTTCCCTTCTTCTTGTAAAACCTTTTCGAACACTCACCAACTTCATATGTTGAATTTTTGAAAACTTTAAATTTTTCAGTTGGTGGTTCGGTTTTATCAACAATAACTTCTTTCAGTTTTCCAGAAACTCCCTGTTTTGTGTTAGTCGCTTTCGGACAGTTCCATGCAATATGACCAACTTCATTGCATCTGTAACAAGTTCTTGTCTCCTTCCTTTGAAAAGCTCCATTCTTCATCTTTTCAGCAAGAAACTCCTTGTTTGACTGTTTCCAGAATGAGCTCTTTGCTTCTTCTTCATGACTAGTTCCTGCAACATATGTCATTTTTTATTTAAAATCTCGAACATATTTTTCATTTTTATAGTTTTCAGGTGGAATAAAACCAAGTCCTTTCTTTTTGTAGCTACAATTGTGGTTTGATTTCTTTTGAAAACCAGAACCAGAATTGTAACCCTTTTTCTTGTTTATCCGCTGTTGAACTCTTGAAGTGTATTTTTTAGGTTTTTCAGTAAGATTTAAATCTTTTATTTCAGAAATACTAATTTCTGTCATTTTGAAAACCTTTTTGATCATGTCAAAACGAACACTTCTTATTGGAAACTCTTTATCAAAATATAATTTGTCAGAATCATTTAAAGTATATACAACTTCAAATGTTTCATCATTCAAATTAGATTTTGACAATAAAAGTTCTTTACTATAAACCCGTTTTTCCGACGATTTTGAATTCTTGACAGACGAACTCGAACTTCTGACTGACTGACACGAACTTTGGGATTCGGACTTTGACTCTGACTCCTCATCCTTATCCAACACCTGATCAACCACTCGTTTTATCAGTTCTGACTCATGATCTGTGTCGGACGCTGTGAACGTGACGTCAATACTATCCGGTAAAACATCGGTTATCTCGGACTCCAACTTTATATTGACTGCTTTTTTTAATTCTTCCTCGTTAGGTTTTCTAGATGAATACCCTTCCCCAAATCGGAGGCGGACACTTATTATAACAGACACCCTGTTTCTTACCAGTATCCTTTTTCTTCTTTGGCTTTGTTTCTTCACCTTTAAACGCTTCAAATCCTTCAACTGTTGGATAAATTCTATCGATTATGTAGTCACAACCTTTGTAACTTTGCAGCAATCTTCTGATTCTTTCATTTTCAGTTGCTTCACTCTCCAACTCTTTCTACCACTTTGCACATTCTTCTATGTACAAATTGATTTCTTTCTGCTTTGTCATCATGGTAGCATTCATCATCTTCAAAGCTTTCTCTCTTTCAGAGTTAGTCTTTTCCAGACTATTCACAGTTCTGTTCAATACATCATATGACTGTTTCAAATTTTTTACATCAAACAACAACTTTTCTTTCAACTTTTCTAACTCACTAAACCTCTCATCTTTTTCTATACATTGTTTACATGACTCTAAACAAGTAAGACAGGGTTTTGTGATTTCAACGATCTTCTCGACTTCAACTATCTTTTCAACTTCCACAATCTTCTCAACCACTTTGATTTCTTTCAATCCTTTTGCAGCTTTCCTCTCTTTTAGTTTCTTCAATTTTTCTGCAAAATAAAATTCAAAACTGTCAGAAGATAAATGAGATTTTCCAATGTTTATCTGTTCAACTTCTTCATCATCATCACTGCTTTCAGAAGAAACAAATTTTCCATCTTGACTCTCCTCATTATCCGACATCACATCCATCCACTCCTTCATCAACTCTGGCTTTTGCACAATCTGAGCAATAAAAGCTTTAACATTAGGATTAGCTGGAATGTACTTGTCCCAGCTAAAACCATCAGCTACTTGCTCATCATCTTGATTAATAATGCCATGATAAGCTTTCCTGTTTGCATCCTCGATCATTCTTCCATGAGCTGTTTGAGCTTCTTTTTGTTGATGTGGTTGATGAGTGATTTGCTGATAAATGGTTTTCCTATAATAATCATCTTTCCCCGACGACTCCTTTGCTCCTCTCGGCTCCTGATTCTTGCACTCTCTTTTAAAGTGGCCTTTCTCCCTGCAACGAAAACAGACAACTTTAGATTTATCAAACCCTAAATTAGAAAGGTTTGCATCCAAGAAATCATTTCTTCCTGTAACCAATCTAAATTTTTCTGCTCTCCTCAATACACTAGCTAAAGCCCATTTAATATCCATCAGTTCCAGTTCCTCTGCATCAATTTGGTCATAATCTTCCTTTGTGAGCATCGGATTACCAATTCTTCCGGCAATCAACCCTTCATAAGACTCTAATGCAGTGACCAATAATCCCATATGATGCTTTACAACTTCTTCAGAATAATTTGACCATTTTGAAGATGTAGAGCTACATTGCACTGAATCAAATGCCCATTTCCAGCAGATACATTTTGAACACTTGGAGGATTTACCGTAGAGAACCCACTAGTGTTGACTGATCCTTGACTGCTAGGTGTAGACTGATTTCCAGCACTAAATGCAGTTTGTATCTTTGGACTGACTTCAACAGTTTGAACATTTCCTTTATAATACAATTTAATATCTTGTTGATGAGTTGAACTATTCATTCTAGCAATTTTCTGCTGCTCCAGATCCTGTGCCTCCAACTTTTCTATAAACTGTGCAATCGATAACCTTTTAAACTGTCCGGAATTCTTCAATATCATCAGATATGTACCCCATTCCTGTTGCGGTAACGCGTCAGCAAGCTTTTCAACCCATTCTGCTGGAGTTTTTGTAATCTTCAACTGTGACATGGTGCGTACAAGATGACAATATCTTTCAATAAGACTCTTTGTTGTTTCACCAGGCATGCACGTAAACAATTCAAACTCTTTTTTTAACAAAGCTGCTTTACTTTGTAACATTTCAGTGCTTCCCTCAAACTTCTTTTGAAGAGCTTCCCAGATAGAATAAGAATTTTCATCATGTTGAAGCAACACAAATATATCTTCTTTTACCGCTTGTTGTAACAAATTGATCATCATTTTCTCTCCTTTATAACTTTCCCTCTCTTGTTCAGTAAATTCAGAAATGATTTTATCAGCTCCCATTGTATTCTTTGGCCTCTCATATTCAGTTTCGATGCTCTCCCAAGCTTTTAGATGATTCGCCTGAACCCAATTCTCAAACCGTTTCTTCCACCCGTGATAATCCTCAATTCCCATAAGTTTCGGGGGTTTTTGCATTGTTCCAGTTTCATTCTCCATTGTCATATTCTTAGCAATGTCGGATGGATTAGTCGTAGATGTAGCAAAAGCATTGTAAAACTCAGTATCCATTATTCGGATTCTCAAACGAGCTGTATCACCTTGTAAAAAATATACCTGTCGAAACAAACAAAACACAATTAGATTAACCGCTTATCAAATAACTGAATAAAACTAATACTCGAACTGATGATTTTCTGTGCGGACTGAAAGTTGATCAACTGTGCGGACTTCTAGGACTCGGATGCAATTTGAACGACTTGACCCTTTGAAACTTTTGAACTTCAAACTGAACGAACTGACAGAAACCACGACTCAAACCACACGACCTTAAACAAATCTCTGTATCAAACACCTAACAATGAAATAAGCTGAGTGAAAAGATATCAATGAGCTAAAAAGCTTTAAATGATGATCGGGCCAAGGACTTTGTATAACTGTTTTGGGCCGTGAACTTTAATCAAACAACACTATACTTGGGCCTTTGATCGATGAATATAACAAGCCGACAAAACTTTAAATTTGCATGAAATCTGATTTAGAATTTGTCAACAACTTCAAAAAGTGAACACCTATGATTGGGCCGGTAATGATTAAAAAACTTGGGCAATAACCTTTGGTGTGTATAAATCGGATTGGACCAAAAACTCCACTAAATCTGACAAAATGTGACAATGCTACAACACTTTATGATAACCACATGGATATTTCTTGAACCAAGCATTCACGTGACCAACTTATACATCTTTACCAACTTTGACAGGCAAATTGACAAATCTTAAGAACAATTTTCGAGAGTCACATGCAAGCTGACACCACGTAAGAACAATGTTACACAATATTCGATGAACAATCACGTGAAATACTGACACTTTGAGGCTGAATTTCTAAGTGTCACTATGAGCGGACATCAAATGTCACTAAGAGCGGACCAGAATGTTCGAATAAGTGGACCGGATGAGCGGACCATATGAGCGGACCAGATGAGCGGATCTGTCGACAAACATGTCCTAATAAGCGGACCTAAAAAGCGAACCAGCTGATGACATCATCAATATCACGAGTCCGTATGAGCGAATCTTCAAAAATCCGATGTTTTAGGTCGATTCAAGCTTTGAAACTTTCAAGGATTTACTTATACATGATTACGAACACACTGTGTAAATTTGAAATGATTTTGACTGAAAAAAAATTTTGTTTTTCGAAAAAGAAAGGTGTAGAAACAGATTTTACGGCTGAATTATAGAAAACTCTTCTCCACTGGCTCTGATACCAATTGTAGGATCGAATTCGGACCTAAACGAGTCGTGTAGAAGAGTTTTTCACCAAAACAAGAGGCGGAAACAAGTGTTTCGATGTAATTCAGCACGTATTCACTTTTAACTGTCGATATTATTGATATAGATGACGTTTACAACCTGTCGACACTTCGGCAGCACTTCGTGGCTCACCGGAAGACAATCACCTAGAACTATGTGTGAGGATCGCTTATGATGACTATATATAGGAGATCAGGTCCGCTTTTACATACATGGACATATAAGCGGACCTCACTTTTGACATATAAGCGGACCTTATCTTGACATATAAGCGAACCTGACACTTGACACATGAGTGGACCTAATTTCTATGACACATAAACGAAATCAGAATATTATCACATGACCGAACTCAAATTTAACAATCTAAATCTTTGTCTTCTTGTGAAGTGATGTCATGTATGATGTCACAATTATAATGTCATCATCCAAGATGTTGACATCATCCTTTTTCAGATCCGCAACGAGACTGAGACTCGACATAAGACGAAGACGACAGATGAATGCACCAACAGAAAGGCGGGTCGCCGAGTTGTAAGGTTTGCGGGAAAGGGCGCAAGGGCGAGTGCCGGTTTAAAGATAAGCCGTGTCCAATATGTGGGAAGACAGGGCACACGGCTACATTATGCCCGGGGAAAGTGTCGGTTTGTTATAAATGCTATCAGCCGGGTCATAAGAAATCAGAATGCCCGGAGTTGGTCGGGAAAAAGGATGGCAAAGATTCGCAAGCAGAAACTCTGAAAGCAAAGGCCAGATCCTTCCAGTTAACCGTGGCCGAGGCAAAGAAGGAACCCGATGTGGTTTCAGGTATATTTGCTATAAATTCAATTCCCGCACATGTGTTATTTGATACGGGTGCGAATAAATCCTTTATTTCACATGGATTTATTCGACATCCTTCATTTGTACTGACAAAATTGCCTATGCCATTAGAAGTAGAAATAGGTGACAATAAAAGTTTTATTTTGTGTGACGTGTGTCAAGATTGTAAGATGAGTATCGATGGTGAAGAATACTCAATTGACTTGATCCCGATGTCAATGGGGGAATTCCAAGTAGTGGTCGGGATGGATTGGTTATCCCGACATCACGCGAAGGTGGTGTGTTTCCGCAAGGAGATAAAACTGACATCTCCAAGTAGAAAACACGTTACCATTTATGGTGAGAAAGGGGGTAATCCCGTTATGTGCTCAATGCTAAAGGCTCACAAACTTATGGGGCGCGGATGTAGAGCGTTCATGATTTATGCAAATGAACCCGAGGAGGGATTGCCGAAGATCGAAGACGTACCGGTAGTACGTGAGTATGTAGATGTATTTTCGGAAGATTTACCGGGGGTACCGCCCGAACGGGAGGTAGAATTCGGAATTGAACTAATTCCGGGTGCGAAACCTGTAGCCAAAGCACCGTATAGGCTCGCGCCATCAGAGCTACGAGAATTAATGTCTCAGATTCAAGACCTGCTCGACAAGGGGTTTATTAGACTGAGTGTGTCTCCGTGGGGCGCACCGGTGCTATTCGTGAAGAAGAAAGATTGGAGCATGCGCATGTGTATCGATTACCGGGAGTTAAATAAACTCACGGTGAAAAATCAATACCCGCTCCCAAGAATTGATGACTTATTTGACCAATTACAAGGCGCGAGTTGGTTCTCAAAGATTGACCTCAGGTCGGGTTATCATCAGTTAAAGGTCAAGGAGGAAGATGCACCGAAGATGGCCTTTCGTACACGGTACGGGCATTACGAATTCCTAGTGATGTCCTTCGGATTGACCAATACACCCGTGGCTTTCATGAACCTCATGAACCGGGTTTGCAAACCAATGTTGGACAAGTCGGTGATAGTGTTCATCGACGACATCTTAGTGTATTCAAAGAATGAAGTAGAGCATGCAAGCCATTTACGTGAAGTGTTGGAAATGCTTAGAAGAGAGAAATTATATGCAAAATTCTCAAAATGTGCTTTTTGGTTACGAGAAGTGCAATTTCTCGGGCACATTATTAGTGCGAACGGGGTGTTGGTAGACCAGCAAAAAATAGAAGCAGTGGTGAGATGGAATCCACCGAAGAATCCTTCGGAAATCAGAAGCTTTTTGGGGCTCTCGGGGTATTATAGGAGATTCATACAAGCATTCTCCAAGATTGCCGTGCCGTTAACCAAATTAACTTTTAAAAATGAAAAGTTTATTTGGGGCGATGATCAAGAAAAAGCGTTCCAAACGCTTAAGGAAAAACTGACTCACGCTCCGGTGTTGACATTGCCTAACGGAGTTGATAACATGGTGGTTTACTCGGATGCGTCACATTCGGGGCTCGGGTGCGTTTTGATGCAGCGGGGCAAGGTTATAGCCTATGCCTCGAGACAACTGAAGACCCATGAAAAGGAATATCCTACACACGATCTCGAGTTGGTAGCGGTAGTATTTGCCTTAAAGATATGGAGGCATTATTTGCATGGGGTAAAATGCACTATCTTTACCGACCATAAAAGTTTGAAATATTTCTTCGATCAGAAGGAATTAAACATGAGGCAAAGGCGGTGGTTAGAAACGGTCAAAGATTTCGATTGTGATATACATTACCACCCCGGGAAAGCTAATGTGGTGGCCGATGCGTTGAGCCGAAAGGTAGACTATACACTGATTCGAGTACAATCGATGCAACTAATTGTGACATCGGGTCTACTTGAACAAATTCGAAAAACTCAAGTTGAAGTGGTGAAAGAGGAAAATCTGAAATCTGAAAGAATAGTTGGCCAATTGAAGGATTTGGTGGACGGTTACAACGGGTTAAAAACTCGTTACGGAAGGATATGGGTCCCAAACTCATGTGGAGGCAAGACGCTTCTACTTGACGAAGCCCATAAATCCCGTTATTCTATCCATCCGGGGCAACCAAGATGTATAACGATCTAAAGCAAAATTATTGGTGGCCCGGAATGAAAAGAGATATCGTAAAGTATGTGGAGAAGTGCTTGACCTGTTTACAAGTCAAAGCGGAGCACCAAAAGTCGTATGGTAAACTGCAACCGTTGGACATCCCAGTATGGAAATGGGAGCAAATCACCATGGATTTGTTGACCAAATTGCCCAAAACCAACCGCGGATACGATGCTATATAGGTAGTTGTGGATAGATTGACAAAAAGTGCTGACTTTATTCTGATTCGTGAGACTTATACATCCGAAAAGATGTCAGAGGTGTATACCAATGAAATAGTGCCACGCCACGGGGTACCGATATCTATTGTGTCCGACATAGATACTCAGTTTAATTCGAACTTTTGGCGAGAATTCCAAGAGTGAATGGGAACTAAATTGTTCATTAGCACCGCGTACCATCCACAAACGGATGGACAAAGTGAAAGAATAATACAGACGTTGGAAGATATGTTACGGGCATGCATTATCGACTTCGGGGGTAGTTGGGATGTCTACTTACCGTTGGTTGAATTTTCATATAATAATAGTTACCACTCAAGCATCGGTATGGCACCGTACGAGATGCTTTACGGAAGAAAATGCCGAACCCCGGTGTGTTGGGATGAGGTTGGTCCGCGTGAACTAGCACATAAGGATGTAGTCCGAATCACGAATGAGAAAATCGACTTGGTCCGAGCTCACTTGAAAGCGGCTTAGGATTAACAAAAGACGTATGCGGATAAACGAAGGAGACCGAATGAGTTTTAAGTTGGTGATAAGGTGATGCTGAAGGTATCACCGTGGAAGGGAATAATCCGGTTCAGAAAAAAGGGAAAATTAAGCCCAAGGTTTATTGGGCCATTTAGAATCATTGAACGAGTTGGTAGAGTCGCGTACCGTCTCGAATAACCCGAAGAATTGAGTGGAATACATAGCACATTCCACGTATCACATCTCCGGAAATAACTAGCTGACGAAACAGCTTACATCCACTACAATGACATTGAAGTGGATAATAGTCTTAACTACGCGGTGAAGCCGATTGCGATTCTAGATCGTAAAGTGAAAAGCTTGAGGAACAAAGTGATTAATCAAGTAAAGGTCAAATAGGAGCACAAGAAGGGTTTGGATACCACATGGGAATCCGAAGAGGAGATGCAACGGCTCTACCCTACATTATTCGGTACGTACTCTGGTTTCGAGGACGAAACCCTTTTTAAGGAGTGTGGACTTGTAACACCCCAAAAATATAAAACCTTATATTAGACTTATAAAGTATTAAATAAACAAGAACAAACTAACAAGGACTAAATTACCCAGTTAGTTACAAGTCTTGTAATAACTCATAAGTGGGTTAAAAACACTCAAATATGAACCAAAGGAAATTAGAGGGACTAAAGGTGTTTAAATTGAAACTAATTATAATAAAAACATTTTATTAAACACAAAACACACATTGTGAGTGTGTTGGGATCGATCAAACACAGAAGGGGGCGACCAGAGCTTCTCCAAAACCCTAGTTCATGTTGTTTGATCAAATTGAAGACCAAATTCAGTCCCAAATCAAAATACGAACATAGATTAGTGATCACCTCATTGAAAGGATCACAAGGTATGTAAGTTTTGTAGAAAATTTCTATTTAAATTTCTGGATAAACATGGGAAAATCCGAATTTGATGTTGCATGAGAGTTGTATAGATGAAATTGGAAGTGATATGATGTCTAGGGATAAACCCGAGTCGATTTCTTGTTAAAATTTTGCTGAATAGTTGTAAGACTCATAATCACCATTGTGGGTGATTAATGGGTTTTGTAGAAACATGATAAACACTAGGAGTATGATTCTTTTTCTAGTGTAATCTGAGTTTTTAAGAAGTAATTTTTAAAATATTGATGCTAAAATTTGTGTAAATTTGCCTAATTGATGATTGATTTTGGTTAAATAAAAGTTATGAACTTGAAGATAGATTGTGAGAAATTGTGTCCTTGGTGTTTGTGAAAACGCCTAAAAGAAGACTTAAAACTGAAAACTTGAGCTAAAACGCATGTTTGTAGAATTATATCGTTTGACGTGTCATTGAAGTGGCGAAGTCCATTCGACACTCAAACGGGTCAAAACTTTGGTTAGAAATAGTTTGGCTTGACATTAAAGTGAGGATTTTCATTCGTCATCCACGGGTCAAAACTATGTCCTTAAATTGATCTTGCGCGTAGGGAGTAGAAAGTCTCATATTGTGCTAGTGCTAGATAGCAAATTAGTAATGAATAGTTATACAAAGTTAAGTTTATGAACCCGTGTTATCGGGTCGAATGATAGAAACTAGTTGCAAGAATTGCATAAAGTGACAATGCTTGAAATTATAGAAAACAAGCATGAAATTCGAATGCGAGCGTAAAGCCATGTAATGGTATGAATACGCCAAGAATTACAATATGCACATATAGTTAGTGGGTCGAAATGATGGAAATGGTAGCAATAACTAAAGTTAGTGTAATATAGAAATTAAACGGGTCGAATAATTACAAGAAAGGATCTATAAGTTATTAACTTATAGATCAGATTTTGATATGAAATAAGATGGTAAACGCGTCCGTATTGATATTACGGACGCGTAGGAAAAAGAATCGGCTAAAACGGACGTATAAATCAAAAGTTATGATAGTTTAAAGATTTGTATTTGAAAATAAGGTTGCTGGGCAAACATACAACTCCATTTAACGAGCCTGCTGTTAAAAAGAAGGCCTCGCACGACGCCTAAACACTTTCACCATCGCGTCACGCGACGGTTGTCGCGGGCCACGAAGGCTTGGACCTCATCTGTCGCGGGGCGCGACAGCCCCCAAATTGCAGAATTTTGTTTGTTTTTCATTGTTTAAGCCATAGAACTTGTATTTAATTAATATTAAGATGTCAAAACTAATAATTGATGTGGTTTTGACCATAGGTGATGCTTGTTTTGTTGTGGATGTTGATCAAGCAAGGGAATCAAGAACCGAACACAAGTTTTGAATGCTTCCGCACTAATCTAATCTAGTTTAAACCATGTTGTTTTGTAAACACTACTGAATGTTGAATATTTTAATCTAGTTAGTTTTCTTTGTTTAAACACTAGAATGAAGTACATCTTAGTTTATTAACTAAGTTTTTGTTGATTATGTATTTTGTTTTTAAAAGTCCGTATTTTATGATTAAATGATAAAATTATAAGACGAGTGTTACAAGAACACATGGATAATGAAACGTTGAGAAGATTGAATGTTTACCAAGGTCAAGAAGATGGTCCTCCATACAGAAGGAAGTTTGCTGCCATTAATACAACAGATTACATTCCTCCAGCAAATGAAAAGTGGAGATATGAGAACCGTGATTCGGGTACAGAGGATGAGAAGTTGAGCTTGTTGGTGAACAAGAGGTCTAAGTTTTGGTTGAAAGATAACGAAACGAAAAAGAAGAAGAAAACTACTACACAAAGAACTCCAAAAGCTTCAACACCAAAAGTTGCAACAAAAAGAACTGCAAAGAAGAAAACAACACCAACGACACCACATCTTGTAGAGGAGCCTTCAGAAGATGAAGCTCAACATGTTGATGAAAATGTTGAAGGTGGTGATGTTAGGTAAACTCAGCCAGATATTATAACCATTGGTGAAATAGAAGATATTATTGCTGATCAGGATGCTGTTGAAAAGGCTAAGAATGCTGAAAAGGCTAGTGGTGAAACTATTGGTGAAACTTTAGTTGAAGGTGTAGTTCATACAGATAGCAGTGAAACAAAGAGTGACATTGATCTTACACAGATTGCACCTACTACAGGCCACAATGGCAAAAGAGGTAGAAAAGCAGGGCCGTCTAGAAAGAAAAAGAACAGTGATGATGAAGATGCTTCATATGTTCCTTCAGCTGCTGAAGTTGAAAAGATAAAGAAAGGCAGAGGAAGACTGAAGCGTAGTTCTCAACCTGCTGATGATGTTTCGAGGAAGCACAAGATTCGAAAGACTACAGCGAAAGCTGTTAAAGCTACATCTGGTAAATCTGTGCAAGTTCCAGCTGTAAGAGTTGAAACAGCTAAGGTAGAGGTTCCGGT
Organism: Helianthus tuberosus; assembly: GCA_030545235.1. Taxonomy (NCBI): domain Eukaryota; kingdom Viridiplantae; phylum Streptophyta; class Magnoliopsida; order Asterales; family Asteraceae; genus Helianthus; species Helianthus tuberosus. The sequence goes on along the minus strand of CM060411.1, from coordinate 42,652,554 downwards.
GGTTCAAGGTGAATTTTATATTGCTACACCTCCAACATATCCAATTCAAGAAACTATTCCAGTTCAGACGGAGTTGCATGTTACTCCTCCTCAGCAACCACAAAACATTGAAGAACCAGGTTCGACAACAAAGAAAGCCACAACTCCAAGACAACAAGGTTCGAGGCTTAGTTTTCCAGACATTCCTGATAACCTTGGTACTGGTCCTACACGTTTAGAAGATATTGGAGACATACCGTTCTTCAATGATGAAAGAGTTGATGTAGTTGCAAAAAGAGTTGTTGAATTGGAGAAATCAAAAGTTGGGACAGATGAAAAGCTGAAAGCTTCAGATGCAAAGTTGAAAAAAACTGATGAAAAGCTCAAACTTCTGATGAAAAGTTGAAAAATGTTGAGGCCGAGAATGTTGTACTCAAAAATGAAGTTCTGGCGTTGAACGAGAAAGTTGAGGAACTTCTGGCCGGCAACAATGCACTGAATGAAATGATTGATGAATTATTAACCACTAACGTAGATTTAAATGATTCTAATGCGTCTTTAAGTGCAGAAAATGAGCTAGTACAGAAAGTGTTAGAAGATCTGAAAGCTGATAAAGAAAACAAGTCAAAGCAGATCGAGATGTTGTATGCAGTAATTGAAGACAAGTTGGGTCTGAATCTGCAAGCTGAATATGATCAAATTGAAATCCGAAGAGCTGAGGCTCGGAGGACGGAAAGAGAACAAAGAGATGCACAAAAAGCTGCTGATGCTACGAAAGACAAAGGCAAAGGCATAGCAGTTGAAGAAGTTCTAGAATCCCCTAGCCAAAAAGAGCAAGAGTCAAGTAATGATGGTGATAATGTTGATAATGCTCTGGTTATCTCTCAACAATACATTCTTGTAGGTTCGCCAGTGGTTGTACCGTACAGTAAAGAAGAGACTACAAGATGATGGCTGTCGTTAAGAACATTCAAAAACCAACTAACTCTATAGATAGGATAAGTCAAATATCGAACCAAAGGAGGATTGTGGAAAGTGTGTAATGCTCAGTTTTGATTAATTACTTTAGAAAAAGCAAAACTCAGTTGTGGATTTGATTGATTATCTAAAATTACGAACTAAAAAACGAAGTTTAAATCAATAGAGAAACAATGGTTCCTCCAGATTTCAGGTTTTGCAGCTAGATTCAATTATGTGTTTAATCGAAACACTTACATAGACATAAGTGTTTAACCTAATTAACCAATTGTGATAATCAACGACTAAGTACTCCGGTCAATACATAACGGGAGGTTATCAAATAATTATCAATTGCAAATGCCAACCCTAATCCCCTAGCAAATATATCCCAATTACTAGAACTCTCGGGAATTAAATGATTAAGAACTAGGGTTAAACAAAATGCAATCAGTTACAATCGATTAATCAAATAATGGTGAAAAGCATTGAATGCTTAGATCACCGAGTTTAAACGATAATCACAAACACATAATATCATCTAATTTACAAAAACCGTCCATCCGGAGGGAACCAAAAGAGTTTAGCTGTAAGGCCCTAACACGCTTTAACTGAAAAAGACGCAGCGGAAATACGTGCCATAAAATTTCTTTCATTACAAACGTATTGACTTACTTGAAAGTTTGTTTTAATATGAATCTTTTATATAAATAAGGTATAAGTCATGTTTACTAAAGTACATACTCAATTATCCCCATACAATCTACTTTGTGACCCGATCTTCAATCTCTATTCCTCGTGATAACCGCCTGCGATTCGTACAACCTGCACTCACCACATGCATTCATAACATTAGTATACAATACATAAACAAGATTCAATCTCGTACACTTCCCATTTCGTTATCTTTCTAACTTTAAGCATTTCATCTGCATATCCATGTCCTGGTGAGTCTTCAATAATGTACCTGCATTACCATTCATTCTCAAGGCACACTATTAATAACGTATTACTCAACATACCTAAATCACGCGTACATACATTCTTACATGCATACATACACATCTGCATACGTACATGCCTTCCTATATCTCTACAAACATGCATAAACTCATACGTACCTTCATATATACCAAACACACATCTACATACGCACATACATTACTACGTCTCTACATACGTACATATACACATACGTATCTTCACATATACATAAATGCATATCTACATACGTACATACATTACTACGTCTCTACTTACTTGCATACTCACATTTACACATTCAAGATCTTACCGAACCCTTGTATACTCATACATACCTTTATGCTTACATTCGTAGACATCCACATGCATACATACCTTCCCATATCTTCACGTGCATACATACTGTAACAACCCTCGGTAAAACCAACACCCTCATAATATTTTGACACTTTAAAAATTTTCCCAATATGTCTTATATTATACCCCGTATGTGAAAAACCGAGCCCTAGTTATGTTATAATTATAAAATAAATAAAATTCTGAAAGTATAAGCTGAGGCGGGCCGCGAAAGACCTCACCTCAACTTTACGCGGGCCGTATCAAGGCTGGACTTGACTTCGCTGACTTCTTTAGTTGAAGCGGGCCGCGTAAGGGTTATGCTAAGTTGACGCGGGCCGCGAGAGCTTCTGAAACGCTATCGCACCAGAAGCCGACACGTGTCGTAATCGTGTCAAGCCTAGTGAACGACTCAGCTAAGCTATTGCGTTGACTGGTGTTGACGCGGGCCGCGTAAGGGTCCCCTGTCTTTGACGCGGGCCGCGACAGGACGCAATATCACAACTATAAATAGCAGGCATCAGTTTTCGATTTCCGTCGCTCACATTTCAATCTCAATCTCGAATTTCTGTAGTAGAGACATAATATTTGGGTATTATACCCCTAATTAGCGAGGTTCTGCTCTATTGTAAGTATTATAACCCTGGTTTCATAATAGTTACGCTGCCCGATTGATTTAGGGTTCCGTAACAACTGTCGTGGTTCTGCCTGACGTAGTTGTTGGAATGCCGTCTCGGGGAGGGTATCATTAATAATTTCAAAGGGTTATGGTACTAACCAATGTACATTTGTATAAATTATAGATTATACCCAGGAAACCCTTACGAAAAGCCTAAGACAGCAATGTGAGTTTATCCTCTTTTTGTTAATGTTTTTGGTAATGTTTTACCAAACCTTAAATGTTTTACTATGAAAATTAGCAGTAATTGAGTCTTTGTAGTTATTCAATTACTGCCGGTATGTTGGGGTTTTGTATACAAAATTTTGTACTACTTGCGAGTAGTAAGTCGGGATGACAATACGTTACCATTGGACAATGAGTTAGCCAATGGGTAATATGACCCACAAGTCAGGATTGATAGTACCAAATGGAGTAATTGTGTAGACATAAACAAAGTGATCACTCTCAATACTGTTCACTGTGACTTTAAACTTGATTAAATTGGGATTCACTCACCAGTATTTCCCGCTGACAAATATTTTTAAAACATGTTTCAGGTAACCCAATGTGACAGTCAATTAGTAAAAAGCCAGCTGGAGAGCACTGAAGGCTTGGGAAAATGTGGCTATAAAAGTTACCTAATAAACGATGTTTTAAATTCAATAAAATTAGGGTTTGTCCCTAATAATGTATTGTAATAAGAAACTTGGGTTTTACCCATGTGATTATTAATATAAAATGAGGTGGTTTACTCTGATAAACATTTCCTAACTACGGTCCTGATGTAAATTCCGCTGCAAGACTAAACAAACTGATACCACCAAACTCTGTGATCACGTCCGCCCGTTCCCGGGGAATAGGGATCGGGGGTTGTGACAGAAGGTGGTATCAAAGCCTAGCCACTGGTCTGAGCCAAAGAAGTGTTCTGCTGACACTTAAATTTTGAATTAATGTTAGGAAATAAAATAAGGAAATATATACATAACTGTAATTATGTGTTATGTGTTATTTGACTATTTGTTAGTTTTCAGTATGAGTGATCAAGGACCATCAGACGTGAATCGTCAGTTAGCTGATTCACCTAGGAGTGAAGGTACATCATCACATCCTGCCCTCTCGGGGTATGTTGCTGATCAGGAAGACGGAATATTTGCTTTTAGAGCTCAATCTGAAGAACCATTTCCTACTAAGAAACGAGGATGGTTCAGTAAAGAAGCTTTTGCTCGTAGGAAGAGAATGCGAAAATTGCAACAGCAAAGGGCTTTAGCTGTCACACCCCCAAAATCCACCTGCGGAATACCACCGCTTGGAGGCGTGACTGACCAGGATCCAGCCACCAATCATATTGAACATGCAAGTTAAAGGATATAAAAGTTTAACCAACACAATTGGTGTCCAAACAAAACATAGTTAAGTTGCAAGCGGAAGCATAACGTTTAAAACCAAAACATAAGTTTAATTGTTTCAAAGTTTAACATGGCACGCAGCTGACCATGTCCCACAACGACTCTCTTCCATGCAAGCTCCAGCTAAGTACCTATTGACCTGCAAAGCATGTAGTAACGAGTCAACAACAAGTTGAGTGAGTTCACGGTTGGGTGTTTGTTTTAAGTTGTTTCGAAAACAGTTTCCTTTATCTGGCATCCTGCCGTGGGGGTTACCCCATAGTTAAAAACGTGACTTGTTCATTCCCGGTTACTCTGGCAATCCAGCCGTGGGGGCTACCCCGTGTTAGTTATCTGGCATTTCGGCCGTGGGGGCTACCCCATGTATACACTAGACTCGTTACCATATCGACTGCTGACTGTAGTCATGTTTATGTGCCCTGAAACTGTCAATGTCTATCATCATTGACGTGCCCCAGATCCATTAGTTCACGCCCGTCCTCTGCGGCACGGTGTGAGGTTTGTCAGACCTAAATAGCGCTATCTAACTAATGACCCGCTCGCCATTGGCCCGGCGATTAAGTCGATATAAAAAGGAGGGACTTCGTGATAGAGTTTTGGTCTAGTATGAGTTATCTGTCCATGAGGACGAGGAATTTCATTCCTGAACCAATACTGTCCTACCCAAGGAGGACGAGGAATCCACGTTCCTTAACCCCATTCCCAACCCAGGGAATCCCATGCTTTGTAGAGGGTGTGAACTCACCTTGGTTTGCTTGGCAGATACACAGAAAAGTCAATCAAGTTGTAAGTGATCAATTACGTCCTAAGATAGATACCATTCAAGTCAGGTTCATATCCAAGTAGTGCACATATGTTCTACACGTATACTAGCAAGTTGCATACTGGTATTATTCATGGCATACACGTATGAACATGGAGGTTCACAATAACACCTATGAGCTGAACAGTATCATGTATACAAGTAACAAAGCCCAAAAGTCCGGCCCAAATCCTAAGCCCGTAGCAACGTGCAAGTCCAGATTAGCGAGTGTGCGTACATGGTCTCGAGTCGAGACTGTGCGGTCTCGATTCGAGACTGTGCGATCTCGGTTTAAGCTTATGAGTTCTCGAGCCACGCATGCATTGGTCTCGAGTCGCAACTGGACTCGCAAGCATGGTCTCGGGTCATGATGTTTGTGTGTTGATGAAGTATGGTCTCGAGTCGAGACTATAGGTTCTCGACTCGCAACTTGTGTCGAAACTGGGGATCTCGAGTTGACATATGGTGGTCTCGAGTCGAGACCGAAGGTCTCGAGTCGAGACCGAAGGTCTCGGCTGGACATCTGCTGATTTCCTGACATATGTACTAAACCAATAGAATTTCATGTTCATGAGATAATGTACTATCCAATAACATTGCACTAACATGTCTCCTTGTCTAACCTTAACCGAAATGGATCAAACATACCAATTTTCAAATATTCAAGACATCTTCATATCACATTCATGTTGTTCTTCATACATTCAAGTAGTTCATCATGATTATTCAAACTTGTTCATCATATTTTAGGGTTTTTAGCATTAATTACAAACATACCATGAACAACAATCAAAACACTTGAACATACTCATCTAATGGTTTCAAATCATCGCATAACATTTCAAAATCAACTCTACACTAATCCGATTTCCACACATATGCAGCCGATTAACAATCATTCGGTTCTTAGCACGATAATATATAATGACATTATCTAATACATATATGCAAGCCTATTTCATGAACATCAATAATCAATGGTTCAAATCTCATTTAGACACAAGACATCATTAGCTCATTATGTGATATATCCGAAATCAAGACATGTTAGCCGATAACATCATCATACACATCCGGTTCACAAAAACATCATCAAGCATACAACTATACTAGTTAAGTCATATCATTCATACTCTCATTTAACAACAAACATCATAAAGATACTAACCGGTTGATGGGTTTCAAAGGTGAGTATGAAGCTTCCAAACGGGTGTGTGTGTGTGACGATCCGAGAGCTCCTTATGGTTGTCGGTTGAATCCGAGAATGAAGGAGAAGGATGTTGTGGCTTAGGGTTTTAGTGAGGGAGAATGGAGAGTGTGTGTGTAGAGGAGTATGTGTGTTGTTTGCCCAAAAATGACAAGTGTGGCTATCACTAAGGGTTATATACTTGTTCCACAATGGTGCACCCTAATGGGTTTTCGGATGGATCAAATGGCCCGACCGGCCCAAATAGTTACACTACTCGAGACCGAGTGGTCTCGAGTTGGGTTCTTGTGTTTCGGGTGACATACATATACGCACACAATTAAACACAACACATAATCACATGAAAGGTTCACTTATCATTAATCACACAAGTTGGCTAGTCACACGTTTAAGCATGTTACATCGAGATACAAGAAAGGTTCTAAATTTCGAGTTGTCACATCATCCCCAAGTTGAAAGAAATTTCGTCCCGAAATTTGGTAAGCACTCACTGAGGAAGCTAGTTAAGTTGTATGGTTTTCCCAGTTTTCCTGGGGTGTCACATCCACCCCCCGTTGATCTGGAATTTCGTCCCGAAATTCCGTAGCTTCAGCCTCAGTAGTGGGTGTACTGTTTGCGAACAGTTGGGGATACTTTTGTTTCATCTGATCTTCGCGCTCCCAGGTGAACTCTGGGCCGCGACGTGAGTTCCAACGAACTCGAACGAGAGGTATCCTAGTGCTTTTGAGGACCTTAACATCCCGGTCCGTGATTTCAACTGGTTCCTCGACGAATCGTAACTGCTCGTCGATAGTGAGTTCCTTCAGAGGAACTACGTGGGTCTCATCTGACAGACACTTCTTCAGATTCGACACGTGAAAAACGTTGTGAACTGCACCGAGTTCTGCTGGTAAGTTCAGTCTGTAGGCCACCCTGCCTATCTTCTCAATGATTTCGAAAGGTCCAACGTATCGTGGGTTAAGTTTGCCTCGTTTACCAAAACGAACCACACCCTTCCAGGGTGAAACTTTGAGTAGTACCCGCTCCCCAACCTGGAGCTCTAGTGGTTTCCTACCCTTATCGGCGTAGACTTTCTGGCGGTCACGAGCTGCCGCCATGCGTTTTCGTATTTGAGCAATTTGTTCAGTCGTGTCTACCACATGTTCTGGACCAGTGATCTGACTATCCCCCACCTCCGCCCAACAAAGAGGTGACCGGCATTTACGTCCGTACAATGCCTCAAACGGAGCAGCTTTAATGCTGGTGTGGTAGCTGTTATTGTACGAGAATTCCACAAGTGGCAGATGCTTTTCCCAGCTGTTGCCAAAGTCGATTACACATGCACGAAGCATGTCTTCTAAGGTTTGAATAGTGCGCTCGGACTGCCCGTCCGTCTGAGGGTGATACGCTGTGCTCATATCTAAACGTGAGCCAAAGGATTTGTGCATTGCTTGCCACAGTTCTGAAGTAAAACGCGCATCTCGATCCGAGATGATAGAGGTGGGCACCCCATGCCTCGAAACAACTTCCTTGAGGTATATTTCTGCAAGAGTGGAGAATTTATCCGTCTCCTTGATAGCCAGGAAGTGTGCAGATTTTGTAAGTCGATCCACGATCACCCAAATAGTATCGTTCCCGCGCTGGTATCTAGGCAGGCCAGTGACAAAATCCATGGAAATTTGCTCCCATTTCCATTGAGGTATCTCTGGTTGCTGGAGTAGGCCTGAGGGTTTCTGGTACTCAGACTTGACTCTCGCACAAGTCAAGCACTTGCTAACGTAAGTTGCTATGTGGGCCTTCATGCTAGGCCACCAATATGTAGTTTTGATGTCGTGGTACATTTTATCCGAACCAGGATGTACCGAGTAGCGAGACTTGTGTGCTTCATCCATCACAAGCTCTCGTAAGTTGCCATAGAGTGGGACCCAAACGCGTCCCGTTACGTAGTAGGCACCGTCTTCCTTCTGTTCCAAGCGTTGCCTTGATCCGCGTAGGGCTTCAGCCCTGACGTTTTCTGGTTTCAGTGCTTCTATCTGAGCAGCTCGTATCTGGGAAGGTAGGCTAGAATGGATCGTGAGTTGCAAAGCTCGTACGCGCTTAGGCGCAGTGTCCTTTCGACTGAGGGCGTCAGCCACAACATTGGCCTTGCCCGGGTGATACCTGATTGAGCACTCGTAGTCATTCAGTAGCTTGACCCATCGTCGTTGCCGCATATTCAGTTCCTTCTGCTTGAAGATATGCTCGAGGCTCCTGTGGTCGGTGTAGATGGCGCACTTGGTACCGTACAGGTAATGCCGCCATAACTTAAGTGCAAAAACAACAGCTCCCAGCTCTAAGTCGTGTGTAGTGTAGTTCTTCTCATGAACCTTAAGTTGGCGTGAGGCGTAGGCTATAACCTTATCTCGTTGCATCAACACGCAGCCAAGACCCTGAATTGATGCGTCGCAGTAAACCACAAAATCATCTGTGCCCTCTGGCAAGGAAAGGATAGGTGCGCTGCATAGCCTATCCTTTAAGTGCTGAAATGCTGATTCCTGTGCATTTCCCCAGCGATAAACAACGCATTTCTGCATTAATGAGGTGAGAGGCTGTGCAATCTTAGAAAAATCCTTAATGAACCTCCTGTAGTATCCTGCCAATCCCAAGAATTGGCGAATCTCCTTTGGTGTACGAGGTGCAGGCCAGTTCTTAATCGAGTCTACCTTGGATGGATCAACGTGGATCCCATCCTTGTTTACCACGTGGCCTAGGAAATGGACTTCTCGAAGCCAGAAGTCGCATTTCGAGAACTTTGCATAAAGCTGTTCTGTTCGAAGGAGTTCCAAGATAAGTCGTAGATGTTGCTCGTGTTCTTCCTGACTCTTAGAATAGATCAGGATGTCGTCGATGAAGACTATAACGAACTTGTCCAGGTAAGGTTTGCATACTCGGTTCATCAAGTCCATGAAAACCGCTGGTGCGTTTGTCAGCCCAAAAGGCATGACCAAAAACTCATAGTGTCCGTAACGCGTTCTAAAAGCTGTTTTGGAGACGTCCTCTTCTCGAACTCTCAGCTGGTGATAACCCGATCTCAAATCAATCTTTGAATAGTAGCTCGACCCTTGTAGCTGGTCGAACAAGTCTTCAATGCGTGGCAGAGGATAACGATTCTTCACCGTCACCTTGTTGAGTTCCCGGTAGTCGATGCACATTCTGAAGGTACCGTCTTTCTTTTTCACAAATAGCACTGGAGCTCCCCAAGGCGATGAGCTACGACGAATGAAACCCTTATCTAAGAGTTCTTGTAGTTGCGTAGAGAGTTCTTCCAACTCTGATGGAGCTAAACGATAAGGTGCACGAGCTATAGGCGCAGCTCCAGGAGCTAGTTCAATCTGAAACTCGACTTGGCGATGGGGCGGAAGGCCAGGTAATTCCTCAGGAAATACTTCCGGATAGTCGCGTACCACTGGAAAATCTTCTATCTTTTTCTCTTTTTCCGCGGTGTCGGTAACGAGAGCCAAAATGGCAGTGTGGCCCTTTCGCAAGCACTTCTGGGCCTTAAGGAGAGAGATGACGTTCTGCACAGCACTCCTCTTGTCGCCACGAATCACGAGAGATTCACCACTGGAACCAGGAATACGAACAATCTTCTCGTTGCAAAGGATCTCTGCTCGGTGTTAGGACAGCCAATCCATCCCAATGACAACGTCGAAACTACCCAAGACAATGGGAATGAGGTCGATAGAGAAGGTCTGGTCAGCGAGAATAAGTTTACAACCCTTGACTACGTGTGTGGCTTCTAAACTCTTACCATTTGCTAGCTCTACAGTGTGCTTGTTGTTCAAAGGTGTTGGAATACGCTTAAGCATTCGACTAACTTCTAGTGACATGTAGCTAGTATCGGCACCCGAATCAAATAATACTGAAACATAAAGGTCGTCGAGAAGGAACTTACCCGCCACGACATTGGGGTCATTCCTTGCTTCACATTGACCAATCATGAACGCCCGCCCCCTGGCACCATTGTTGTTGCTGTTCCCATTGTTACCATTCCCCTGATTGTTGTTATTGTTGTTGTTGTTGTTCTGGTTCCTGTTCAGTTGGGGACAATCTCTCTTGAAGTGGCCTTCAGCTCCACACTGAAAGCACCCTTTGTTATCACCCTGCTGCTGCTGTTGGCGCTGGTTCTGTTAAGCTTGCTGACGATTCTGATTGGCGGGGTATAAGCTCCTGCAATCCTTTGCAGCGTGACCTGGCTTGTTGCACCGATGACAGTTTCCCCTGGTGCATGGCCCGCTGTGGTGCAGGCTGCAACGATTGCATTTGGGGTGATTCCCTTTGTACCCACCATAACTTTGTCCACCAGACGATTGCTGACTAGGACTCTTGTAGTCATCAGTCTTTCTCTGCTGAGACTGGGACTGAACAAAAGTCGACCCCTTACTTGAAGCTCCATCCCATTTCCGTTTGTTGTCGCTAAGAGTACCTGAAGTAGTTGCCGCACCTATGCGCTTTGGCAACTTATTCTGCTCCACCGCTTGGTCAGTAAGACGGTGAGCCAACTGAACAACCTGCTGGATAGTAGCGAGGTTTGCTGAAGTCACATGGCTTTGGATCTCTGGCACCAAGCCCTTGAGGAAGAGTTCAATACGCTTAAATGGAGGGTCCACCATAGTAGGACACAGTAAGGCAAGCTCATTCGATCTCTTAGTGTACGCCTCAATTTCTGACCCCGTCATCTTGAGGTTGAAGAACTCGACTTCCAGCTTATGAATGTCATCACGACTGCAGTATTCTTCCTTGATCATTTCCTTAAAAGTTTCCCATGGGGTGGCGTTGGCAGCAACCAACCCCAGCATTTGAACCTGAGCGTTCCACCATGTGAGGGCTAAACCCTCAAGAGTACCGGTAGCATACTTCACCCTGCGCGCCTCAGGGCATTCGCACATTTCGAACACAGATTCTAGTTTCTCAAACCAGTGGAGGAGGCCTACGGCTCCCTCAGTGCCGCTAAAAGTAGTTGGTCGGCAGTCCATGAAAGTCTTAAAGGTGCACACAGGTGGCTGAGCATGCTGACCTATCGTGGGTGAAAGAAAAGACAGAGTTTAACACAAAGGTGGGTTCACGAGAGTAGGACTCTAAAGATCCTAGAATGAGTTCGGACTGCAGGATATACCTCCTGCGTGTGCAGCTGCAAGTGCTGCGGCAACTCGTTCGTTGATCAGAGCCGTCAACTGGGCTTGTGTCAGGTTAACGCGTCCAGACATGATCTTAATATTAAGAGAAACATGAGTGAGAGAGGTTCGCGAAAGTGCGATGACAGAAGGGAGTAAGCACACACGTGTTCAAGCAACAGTAGTTATACTAATCAAGTATACCATGAGCAATGTACTATGTAACTAACAAGTAGGCAATATATACACAGATCATATCACCTAGAATGTCGAGCCTTGCATGTGGAGTGAAGCGTCATTGTGGACCGTAGAGCACTGTACGGGTTATAGTCTGGTTTTAACAAAAACGTTTCTCCTTTATTAAAACCAAGTTCACTATAACCAATGGCTCTGATACCAATCTGTCACACCCCCAAAATCCACCTGCGGAATACCACCGCTTGGAGGCGTGACTGACCAGGATCCAGCCACCAATCATATTGAACATGCAAGTTAAAGGATATAAAAGTTTAACCAACACAATTGGTGTCCAAACAAAACATAGTTAAGTTGCAAGCGGAAGCATAACGTTTAAAACCAAAACATAAGTTTAATTATTTCAAAGTTTAACATGGCACGCAGCTGACCATGTCCCACAACGACTCTCTTCCATGCAAGCTCCAGCTAAGTACCTATTGACCTGCAAAGCATGTAGTAACGAGTCAACAACAAGTTGAGTGAGTTCACGGTTGGGTGTTTGTTTTAAGTTGTTTCGAAAACAGTTTCCTTTATCTGGCATCCTGCCGTGGGGGTTACCCCATAGTTAAAAACGTGACTTGTTCATTCCCGGTTACTCTGGCAATCCAGCCGTGGGGGCTACCCCGTGTTAGTTATCTGGCATTTCGGCCGTGGGGGCTACCCCATGTATACACTAGACTCGTTACCATATCAACTGCTGACTGTAGTCATGTTTATGTGCCCTGAAACTGTCAATGTCTATCATCATTGATGTGCCCCAGATCCATTAGTTCACGCCCGTCCTCTGCGGCACGGTGTGAGGTTTGTCAGACCTAAATAGCGCTATCTAACTAATGACCCGCTCGCCATTGGCCCGGCGATTAAGTCGATATAAAAAGGAGGGACTTCGTGATAGAGTTTTGGTCTAGTATGAGTTATATGTCCATAAGGACAAGGAATTTCATTCCTGAACCAATACTGTCCTACCCAAGGAGGACGAGGAATCCACGTTCCTTAACCCCATTCCCAACCCAGGGAATCCCATGCTTTGTAGAGGGTGTGAACTCACCTTGGTTTGCTCGGCAGATACACAGAAAAGTCAATCAAGTTGTAAGTGATCAATTACGTCCTAACATAGATACCATTCAAGTCAGGTTCATATCCAAGTAGTGCACATATGTTCTACACGTATACTAGCAAGTTGCATACTGGTATTATTCATGGCATACACGTATGAACATGGCGGTTCACAATAACACCTATGAGCTAAACAGTATCATGTATACAAGTAACAAAGCCCAAAAGTCCGGCCCAAATCCTAAGCCAGTAGCAACGTGCAAGTCCAGATTAGCGAGTGTGCGTACATGGTCTCGAGTCGAGACTGTGCGGTCTCGAGTCGAGACTGTGCGATCTCGGTTTAAGCTTATGAGTTCTCGAGTCACGCATGCATTGGTCTCGAGTCGCAACTGGACTCGCAAGCATGGTCTCGGGTCATGATGTTTGTGTGTTGATGAAGTATGGTATCGAGTCGAGACTATAGGTTCTCGACTCGCAACTTGTGTCGAAACCGGGGATCTCGAGTTGACATATGGTGGTCTCGAGTCGAGACCGAAGGTCTCGAGTCGAGACCGAAGGTCTCGGCTGGACATCTGCTGATTTCCTGACATATGTACTAAACCAATAGAATTTCATGTTCATGAGATAATGTACTATCCAATAACATTGCACTAACATGTCTCCTTGTCTAACCTTAACCGAAATGGATCAAACATACCAATTTTCAAATATTCAAGACATCTTCATATCACATTCATGTTGTTCTTCATACATTCAAGTAGTTCATCATGATTATTCAAACTTGTTCATCATATTTTAGGGTTTTTAGCATTAATTACAAACATAACATGAACAACAATCAAAACACTTGAACATACTCATCTAATGGTTTCAAATCATCGCATAACATTTCAAAATCAACTCTACACTAATCCGATTTCCACACATATGCAGCCGATTAACAATCATTCGGTTCTTAGCACGATAATATATAATGACATTATCTAATACATATATGCAAGCCTATTTCATGAACATCAATAATCAATGGTTCAAATCTCATTTAGACATAAGACATCATTAGCTCATTATGTGATATATCCGAAATCAAGACATGTTAGCCGATAACATCATCATACACATCCGGTTCACAAAAACATCATCAAGCATACAACTATACTAGTTAAGTCATATCATTCATACTCTCATTTAACAACAAACATCATAAAGATACTAACCGGTTGATGGGTTTCAAATGTGAGTATGAAGCTTCCAAACGGATGTGTGTGTGTGTGACGATCCGAGAGCTCCTTATGGTTGTCGGTTGAATCCGAGAATGAAGGAGAAGGATGTTGTGGCTTAGGGTTTTAGTGAGGGAGAATTGAGAGTGTGTGTGTAGAGGAGTATGTGTGTTGTTTGCCCAAAAATGACAAGTGTGGCTATCACTAAGGGTTATATACTTGTTCCACAATGGTGCACCCTAATGGGTTTTCGGATGGATCAAATGGCCCGACCGGCCCAAATAGTTACACTACTCGAGACCGAGTGGTCTCGAGTTGGGTTCTTGTGTTTCGGGTGACATACATATACGCACACAATTAAACACAACACATAATCACATGAAAGGTTCACTTATCATTAATCACACAAGTTGGCTAGTCACACGTTTAAGCATGTTACATCGAGATACAAGAAAGGTTCTAAATTTCGAGTTGTCACATTAGCAGCTATTAAGAAAGAGACAGATGCCCATACTCAAGAGATACTTAATAGAAGCCTAGCTAATTTCCATATCTTAGCTACAACTGCTGCTGACCCGAGTCTGGAACAACTAGTAGCCCCACAACCACAAAACCCAGAATAGCCCATGGAAATAGAAAATTAGGAAAACCAAGTAGAGATGCACGACTTTAACCCAGAAGAAATCCCAAGGGTACCTGCACCAAACCCCATAGACCCGAATTATGACCCCTGGTGGGACAATAATAGAGACTTTGTGCAACGTTACCCTATCCAGGATTATCCACCCATACAGAACATAGAAGCTTACCCAGGTATGGACCCTTTAGACCCCTATTATCAAAATGATTATATTAGGGAGATATTAGAGGATCCTTACCAATTTCAGGAAATGTCACCCCCATATCAGGAAACCGTACCCCAGATTCCAAACCCAGTCCGAGAACCTGCACCCCCAATGAGTGCAGAAAACGTTCAAGAACTTAGGACTTTCGGGGAGGAAATTTTAGAGAACAGTGAGAGAATGCGTCAGGTGGGTGAACGTCTTGTATGGAAGTACGATGAGCGTAATATGGATTTTTGGATAAATCCATATCCGTGAATGTTTAAGAAGTGGTAGTAATACTAATATAATAAAAATAAAATAAAAATATGTGTGTACGGATGCATATTACTATTTTATTTCTGTTGGTATTGTAATCTTTATTTCTGTACTAGTGTGTAATAGACGCATAAGTATATGAAAAGAGTAAAGTAGCAATGATCTACGTTTTTGGTTAGATTGTGTGTCATGTGATCAACTATATTACTTACTATCTTGTGATATTAATATGGAATAAATGTTTAAAATTCAGATGGCCGACGAAGGAAATCAAGGAAATCTGAATAACGATAACCAGAGTAACATTAACGTGGTTAATGATAATCCGAGTGTCAATCACAATGGAAATCAAGTGGATAATAGTGCTATCCAACACATAGTAGCACAGGGAATTATAGATGCAATGCCATTTATACTTCAAACTGTTAAGGATGCTGATAATAAAAGTAAACATAGCAGTAAGCGACCACTTGAACCCGAACACAGCGTGAATAATGGACCTGTACTTCAAATGCCTATTCCCAAAAGAAGAAGAACCATGCCTTATGGTTGTTCTTATAAAGAATTCTGGTCTTGTAAGCCAATAGAATTCTCGGGCAATGAAGGGGCCATTGCAACATTACGCTGGATAGAGAAAACTGAGGCAGTCTTAAGGATAAGCAAGTGTGCTGAAGAAGACAAGATACTGTTTGCTTCTAATCTGTTTAAGAATGCAGCTCTAGAATGGTGGAACACTATTCTCCAGACAAGAGGAAATGATCAAACCTATAATATGGAATGGGAAGAATTTAAGAATAAGGTAGAAAGGAAATTCTGCCCACCCAATGAGAAAGAACAGATAGCAAACAAATTCCTAAATCTTAGAATGACTGGTGTAGATAGCAAAGGGTACACTAAGTTATTTTTCTAATATGCTAGAATAGTGCCAACTCTTGCTTCACCAGAACCAGTGTTAATCTCTCGGTATATTTGGGGATTAATTGGAGAGATTAGACACATAGTCAAGGCAGCTAGACCTCAAACCATAGAAGAAGCTGTAGAATTAACAAGTACCTTGACTGATGAGTTAGTTCGTACTAGAGAAGAAGACCAGAGAAGGAACCTAACTCAAAGGCTTACTCAAGAATTCCGTTCGGGGAATTACAATCGTAGGAATATAGGTTCTACCTCTGCAACATACTGCAAGGTCTGCAAGAAAAAGCATTCGGGAAAATGCTCCATTCTCTGCAATCATTGTAAGATGCCAGGACACAAGGAAGAAAATTGCAGGAAGAAAACCAGTAATGGATTATGCTACAACTGTGGAGAAAAAGGTCATATCAGGCCAAATTGTCCAAAGTTAGCTCCAGCTGCAGATAACAAGAATACTAAAAATGCTAGAGCATTTGTGTTAACTGCAGAAGAAGCCAGGATGATTCCTGATGTCATAGTCGGTACGTTTTTAGTTAATGATGTTTTTGCTAAAGTATTATTTGACTCTGGTGCAAACCAAAGTTTTATTAATACATCGTTTTGCAAATTTCTAAATCAGTCATTAACTAAACTACCACTAGAATGCATAGTAGAGACAGCCAATGGAGAAACTGTTAGAATTTCTGAAATCTTGCAGGGAGCAAGCATAGAAATTTTAAATCAGAAATTTATTGCAAATCTAAATCCCATGAATCTGGTAGGATTTGATGTTGTTTTAGGAATGGATTGGTTAATAGCCAATAAAGCTAATATTTTATGTGATCAAAAGTTAATCCAAGTAAATTCAC
Organism: Helianthus tuberosus; assembly: GCA_030545235.1. NCBI lineage: Eukaryota > Viridiplantae > Streptophyta > Magnoliopsida > Asterales > Asteraceae > Helianthus > Helianthus tuberosus. The sequence goes on along the minus strand of CM060411.1, from coordinate 42,635,717 downwards.
CGAAAGGTAAAATGATCACAATTAAAGGAGATAAGCCCTTTAGATCCACAAAATTCATATCTGTGATGAAAACTGCAAGTTGTATGAGAAAAGGTTCTATAGTGTATTTGATTTCTATAATCACTAACACTAAAGGAAAAGAACTAAAAGATATTCCAGTAGTATCTCAGTTTTCAGATGTCTTTCCAGAAGAATTACCAGGACTACCTCCAGACAGAGAAGTTAAATTCAGAATTCACCTATTACCTGGAACATCACCAATTGCTAAAGCACCTTACCGTTTGGCACCTGCAGAAATGCAAGAATTGAAGAAACAATTAGATGAATTGTTAGAAAAAGGATTTATACAACCAAGTTCGTCGCCATGGGGAGCGCCGATACTGTTTGTTAAAAAGAAGGACGGATCAATGCGTATGTGCATTGATTATCGTGAATTAAACAAGGTCACGATTAAGAATCGGTACCCATTACCAAGAATCGATGATCTGTTTGATCAACTGCAAGGAGCTCGATTTTTCTCTAAGATCGATTTAAGGTCAGGATATCATCAATTAAAAGTACAGGAAGAGGATATTCCTAAAACCGCATTCAGAACGAGGTATGGTCATTATGAATTTACTGTCATGCCATTTGGTTTAACCAATGCCCCAGCTGCATTTATGGACATGATGAACCGAATATGTAAGCCATATTTGGATAAATTCATAATTGTATTCATAGATGATATTCTAATTTATTCTAAGAATAAAGAGGATCATGCAAAACATTTGCACACACTTTTAAGTCTGTTAAGAAAGGAAAAGCTTTATGCTAAGTTTTCAAAGTGTGAATTTTGGTTAGAACAGGTACAATTTCTTGGACACTTAGTCAATCATGAAGGAATTCATGTAGATCCAACCAAAATCGAGGCAATTACGAAATGGAAAACCCCTGAATCACCAACTGAGGTTAGAAGTTTCTTAAGATTGGCTGGTTATTATAGAAGATTTATTCAAGATTTTTCTAGAATAGCCATTCCTTTAACTAAATTAACCTGTAAATCTGTTAAGTTTGAATGGGGATTAAAACAAGAAGAAGCCTTTAAAATTCTTAAGCAAAGATTAACCCATACACCCATATTAGCATTACCCGAAGGAACTGAAGACTTCGTAGTCTATTATGATGCTTCTAAACTAGGTTATGGATGTGTGTTGATGCAAAGACAAAAAGTTATAGCTTACGCATCTAGACAACTTACGAATCATGAAGAGAATTATTCAACTCATGATTTAGAATTAGGAGCTATAATTTTTGCTCTTAAAATTTGGAGACATTACCTTTATGGTAGTAAGTTTACCATATTTACTGATCACAAAAGTTTAAGGTATGTTTTCGGGCAAAAGGAGTTGAATATGAGACAAAGACGCTGGATGGAATTTCTTAGTGATTATGACTATGATATCCAGTATCATGAAGGAAAAGCAAATGTAGTGGCAGATGCTTTAAGTCGAAAGTATCATGAAAAGCCAAAAAGGGTACGTTCTCTTAAATTAAATCTGCAAGTAGATTTAAATGATCAAATAAGAGAAGCACAAGAGTCAGTAATCAAGGGTGATTCTGAGAAATTAAAAGGTATGCTAAAAGAATTGAAACAAGGAACAGATGGAATTTGGAGATTCCATGAAAAGAGAATGTGGATACCTAAATTAGGAAATCTACGTAATCGTATATTAGAAGAAGCCCATAAGTCTAAATATACGATACATCCAGGAAGTGATAAAATGTGCCAGGATTTAAGGAAAAATTTCTGGTGGATAGGAATGAAAAAGGACGTAGCAGTCTATGTTTCTAAATGTTTAACTTGTTCACAAGTCAAAGCTGAACATCAGAAACCCTCAGGTTTATTACAGCAATTAGAGATGCCAGTTTGGAAATGGGAATTAATAACAATGGATTTTGTTACTAAATTACCCAAAACTAGGAAAGGAAATGATACAATCTGGGTGATTGTAGACAGATTAACTAAGTCAGCTCATTTTCTACCAATGAAGGAAACAATTAGTATGGAACAATTATCTAAATTGTATGTAAATGAAATTGTTTCTTTACATGGCATTCCTTTATCAATTGTTTCTGATAGAGATAGTAGATTTACCTCTCATTTTTGGTCAAGTTTCCAAAAGGCAATGGGAACCAAGTTAAAGCTAAGTACGGCTTATCATCCACAAACAGATGGACAAAGCGAAAGAACAATCCAGACAATGGAAGACATGCTTAGAGCTTGTGTAATCAATTTTGGAGGTAATTGGGATGATCACTTACCTTTAATAGAATTTTCTTATAATAATAGTTATCACACAAGTATCAATGCTGCACCATTCGAAGCACTTTATGGACGAAAGTGTAGAACCCCAGTCTGTTGGGCAGAAATTGGGGAACAACAATTATCTGGACCTGAGATAGTACAAGAAACAACTGACAAGATTATTCAAGTCAAGGAACGACTGAAAGCTGCACGTGATCGACAAAAGAGTTATGCTGATAACCGATGCAAGCCATTGGAATTTCAGGTAGGAGATAAAGTATTATTGAAAGTCTCTCCTTGGAAAGGAGTGGTAAGATTCATCAAACGAGGGAAGTTAAGTCCCAGGTATGTTGGACCTTTTAAGATTATCAGAAGAATAGGATCTGTAGCCTATCAGCTACAACTGCCAGAGGAAATGGCAGGAATACATGATGTGTTTCATGTATCTAATCTTAAAAAGTGTTTAGCAGATGAATCACTGATAGTGCCTCTTAAGGATATAGAGGTAAATGAACAACTCAAGTTTGTAGAAAGACCTCTACAAATTGAAGACAGGAAAGTTAAGAATCTCAAGCATAAGAGACTAGTTCTAGTCAAAGTAAAGTGGGATACCAAAAGAGGACCAGAATACACATGGGAGCTCGAGTTAGAAATGAAAAGAAAATATCCATATTTATTTCAGTAGATCTCGAGGACTAGCTCTAAAACAAGGTGGGGAGAATGTAACAACCCTCGGTAAAACCAACACCCTCATAATATTTTGACACTTTAAAAATTTTCCCAATATGTCTTATATTATACCCCGTATGTGAAAAACCGAGCCCTAGTTATGTTATAATTATAAAATAAATAAAATTATGAAAGTATAAGCTGAGGCGGGCCGCGAAAGACCTCACCTCAACTTTACGCGGGCCGTATCAAGGCTGGACTTGACTTCGCTAACTTCTTTAGTTGAAGCGGGCCGCGTAAGGGTTATGCTAAGTTGACGCGAGCCGCGAGAGCTTGTGAAACGCGATCGCACCAGAAGCCAACACGTGTCGTAATCGTGTCAAGCCTAGTGAACGACTCAGCTAAGCTATTGCGTTGACTGGTGTTGACGCGGGCCGCGTAAGGGTCCCCTGTCTTTGACGCGGGCTGCGACAGGACGCAATATCACAACTATAAATAGCAGGCATCAGTTTTCGATTTCCGTCGCTCACATTTCAATCTCAATCTCGAATTTCTGTAGTAGAGACATAATATTTGGGTATTATACCCCTAATTAGCGAGGTTCTGCTCTGTTGTAAGTATTATAACCCTGGTTTCATAATAGTTACGCTGCCCGATTGATTTAGGGTTCCGTAACAACTGTCGTGGTTCTGCCCGACGTAGTTGTTGGAATGCCGTCTCGGGGAGGGTATCATTAATAATTTCAAAGGGTTATGGTACTAACCAATGTACATTTGTATAAATTATAGATTATACCCAGGAAACCCTTACGAAAAGCCTAAGACAGCAATGTGAGTTTATCCTCTTTTTGTTAATGTTTTTGGTAATGTTTTACCAAACCTTAAATGTTTTACTATGAAAATTAGCAGTAATTGAGTCTTTGTAGTTATTCAATGACTGTCGGTATGTTGGGGTTTTGTATACAAAATTTTGTACTACTTGCGAGTAGTAAGTCGGGATGACAATACGTTACCATTGGACAATGAGTTAGCCAATGGGTAATATGACCCACAAGTCAGGATTGATAGTACCAAATGGAGTATTTGTGTAGACATAAACAAAGTGATCACTCTCAATACTGTTCACTGTGACTTTAAACTTGATTAAATTGGGATTCACTCACCAGTATTTCCCGCTGACAAATATTTTTAAAACATGTTTCAGGTAACCCAATGTGACAGCCAATTAGTAAAAAGCCAGCTGGAGAGCACTGAAGGCTTGGGAAAATGTGGCTATAAAAGTTACCTAATAAACGATATTTTAAATTCAATAAAATTAGGGTTTGTCCCTAATAATGTATTGTAATAAGAAACTTGGGTTTTACCCATGTGATTATTAATATAAAATGAGGTGGTTTTACTCTGATAAACATTTCCTAACTACGGTCCTGATGTAAATTCCGCTGCAAGACTAAACAAACTGATACCACCAAACTCTATGATCACGTCCGCCCGTTCACGGGGAATAGGGATCGGGGGTTGTGACACATACACTCAGACGTACCTTCACACATACATATATATACACATCTACAGATGTACATACCCATATATACACATACAAGCTCTCACATACTTCTTACATAATCATACATTAATTTCATGGGACTTAGACTTAGATTTATAGCCCATATACATCTAAGGAACCATCAAAATCATGTTTGGAAAGTCCGCCATAGTCCATGGATAACAAACCGAAGCCTACGATACATAAATCAACTTAAATAATAAATTTTTAGGTTTTTGAACTTGGGGAGGGCGTCGGCGACGACCCTAGGGTCGTCGGCGACGGCCCTAGGGTCGTCGGCGACGGCCCTAGGGTCGTCGGCGACGGCCCTTGCAATTACCCGTAGCCAAAAACCCCCGTAGACAGTCAAATAACCCGTCAGCCAAAAACTCACTTTCTGGAGCCCGTCGGCGACGCCCCCATACCCGTCGGCGACACCCTCTAGAATTTGCAGTTCCGTTTCGTCGTCCGTACGCACTAAAACGCGCATAACTTTTGAACCGTTTACCCGTTTAACCTCCCGTTTCTTCCTACATGCTTGAAAATTCACATTCTATCATATGAACTTGAAATCCAACATCCGGTTAAGGAAAATATTCACTTAAAGCTCTCGGCTTTATATACCCGCTTTCACTTATTCGACCCGTTCATGCATTCATCAGCATAACTTGATTGTTTGACCTAAATTCCCCATGAACCTTATAATTTCGACGTCGTCTATCATATAAGGTTCTAAACAAGGGTTTCTTACAACATCCCAACCCATTTCCACTTAAATGTTATTTTGACCCGTTAAGGGTATTTACGCATTTTTAAGGACTTTGACTCGCAAAGATCATACTTTTCGCTTTCATACATGTCCAAGTAATCATTTAATCTAATGGCTTGTTTCTAAACAACCTTTTAAAGTCATTTGCTCGATATACCTATCAAGGGCATTTTTGTCAACTTCACTCCATCCTTTACAACAAAGGACTTCATTTCATATTTAGCCAATCTCACTACTTAACTATAACTCTAATTACACATACCTGGCTCGGATCAACGCTATGACCCGTTTTATTACTTCATCCGCTAAATTGCTCGTGAATAGCAATGAATTTCCTTTCGCTATTCATTTTGTGAATTCACAACGCTTGACAAAACAATTCATTAATCGATATCGTCAAATGGTGATATCTTCACCATTTGACCCGTTAAATCTAAATATCCATTTTATCCTTGTGGGATTTTAATTATCCATCATCCCATCCATGTAACTTATTCCTTTGTTAATTCGCAACCAAAATTACCATAATACCCTTTTATCCCTTTTTAACCATCAAATCTAGTTTCTTGTCATGAACACATGTTCCGACCCGTATCAAAACTTGTCGGAACTTCATACCTCATTTATAAACTTATCATATTCATAATCTATACAATGAAGAGGTATTCTACAAGGAGGGTGTAAGCTTAACTTACCTTGCATCCGAGTACGCTTCCCGTGCACATAAGTTCCATTTGACCCGCTTCTTTCCCAAGCTTCCATGTTGCTTATCAAGCATCAACTATCATATATCATTCTCAAGATAGTTAGCTTATTCATCATTCATCACAACCTTTTCATTACACGGATCTTATATGGAATTTATCATTCAACCTTATAACATGCTAATCTATCATTTCTTATCCTATTTCTTTAAACATTCACACACATGTTTGATTCCAAACATCATTAACATAAGTAAATCATCAATTTTCATCACATTATCTAAAACCCACTTCATAACTACATTATTAATCACTTACTAGTGATCTACTTAAGTTCTTCATAATATCATCATACCCTTGGTGTATGTACTACCTTCTAAACATAAAGTACAACTAGTTCATGCACAATCTCCTAATCTCATACATAATTCATCCAAATCCTTCTACTAAGCAACATAAATCATCCATGCATGAACATCAAACATATTAGCATCACATTTCTTTCAATTCCTCTAGCAAGAATCCATCATACACATCATAATACATCAATCTTAAGCAAGAAGTTGGACATGGGTGATCTTTCAAGTCGTCATCCTCACCATAACCAACGGGTTTCACTTAAAAACATCAAATTAACCCAAACCATGCATAATCCATGTTCCAAATGATGAATCTAACACATACTCATGCTCAATTTCATACAAATTCGTGATTTACAACATAACCCACTTCGTGCATAATCACCAATCTAACTTTTAAGACATACCTTGCGATCCCCTTGTGAAGGTGATCATTAATCTATGCTCAGTTATGAGTTTAAGCTTCATCTTGCCTTTCAATTTGAAGATTTTGAAGAAACTAGGGTTTGAACCCTCTTTCTCCTTCCTGATCATCGACACACACACACACACACACACTATGTGTGTGTGGTGCTTTAATTTTTTGTTTTATAAAATCATGTTTCCCACTTAGCGGTTTTGGTCCCTCTAGTTTCATTTTGGTTATATAAGAGATTAAAACTCATTTCTTTATATCAACCGGGTTTTAATTTACCAAACCTGTTTTTGGGGTGTTACAAGTCTACCCCCCTTAAATGAGGTTTCGTCCCCGAAACCTTTCTCATCTCCTCTTACACATACACATCTATGTTTGACTTAATAGTCACATCAAGAGTTCTAACATTATCATCAACAATTTAGCAGTTAGCATATTTCATTCAAACATTCATTATACTAGATGATTACTCATCTATAATCCTTTCACAACTTCTTATGTACATGCTATTACACATTCCATGTTTCATTCCTTACATGCAATTCTTTTATTCTGGTTACTTATTTTGCCTATCTTTGCCGTTTGACCTTTTAAGGTAAACTGACTTTTCTTACTTACCACAGAGGCATTGAGGTACACATTCATACTTCCTTCCATTCATGCTTACTTATAAAGGCATTCATTACATCCTTTTTATGTTTTAAATCCGTCCCATGGATTTAAACGTAACATCCATACCCTTCATTCCTTCTATGTTTGAATCCATCTAGCGGTTTCAAACATATCATTCGTACCTTTTCTTCCTTACATGTGTTGAATCCGCCTCGCGAATTCAAACAGGTAATTCATACTTTATTCCTTTCATGCTTCGAATCCATCTCGCGGATTCTAACACATCATTCATACTTTAACTTCTTTCATGTTTCGAATCCGTCTCGCGGATTCTAACATAGCATTCATATTTTAACTTCTTTCATGTTTCGAATCCGTCTCGCGGATCCTAACATAGCATTCATACTTTAACTTCTTTCATGTTTCGAATCCGTCTCGCGGATTCTAACATAGCATTCATACTTTCATTCCTGAGAGTCTTACATTTCTCTTCACCCTCACGTCCACCTACTACTTAATTCTAACGGACATACCTGTAACAATTATCACGGTCTCACGAACGTCATACGTTTCTTGTGTACTGGCCAGGTACACAATCCACATACTAGTTTCGTGCCTTCGTGTAATCGCCACCTTATGTCCGAAGAATTTAAGTTTCGGCACGTGTAACATTTCAAAACTTCATTGCCATGTCACTATTATATTTCATTTATAATTTTCTTTCGCTTGCTTAATTATACCACTTCATACGCCCACACGTTGAATTTACGTACCTGGGGTTCATTTGTCTTATCACTTGCCTTGATGTCGGTCTAGACCGCATTCACGGATCATCCTTTCCAAGCAGTTATGCTTACCTTACACATAATATAACCGTTAGTTTCTTCATATGAATGCATACATGCACGTTTTCATTCCATTTCTACCTTTAGATCTTGATCGAGTCATGGAATGTACGGGTTTCTCATCACAAGAGCACATAGGTTTGAGTTCAAGTACCTATCCTCTCGTACTTAATTCTCTCAAACCAGGGCTCTGATACCAACTTGTAAGGCCCTAACACGCTTTAACTGAAAAGACGCAGCGGAAATACGTGCCATAAAATTTCTTTCATTACAAACGTCTTGACTTACTTGAAAGTTTGTTTTAATATGAATCTTTTACATAAATAAGGTATAAGTCATGTTTACTAAAGTACATACTCAATTATCCCCGTACAATCTACTTTGTGACCCGATCTTCAATCTCTATTCCTCGTGATAACCGCCTGCGATTCGTACAACCTGCACTCACCACATGCATTCATAACATTAGTATACAATACATAAACAAGATTCAATCTCGTACACTTCCCATTTCGTTATCTTTCTAACTTTAAGCATTTCATCTGCATATCCATGTCCTGGTGAGTCTTCAATAATGTACCTGCATTACCTTTCATTCTCAAGGCACACTATTAATAACGTATTACTCAACGTACCTAAATCACGCGTACATACATTCTTACATGCATACATACACATCTGCATACGTACATGCCTTCCTATATCTCTACAAACATGCATAAACTCATACGTACCTTCATATATACCAAACACACATCTACATACGCACATACATTACTACGTCTCTACATACGTACATATACACATACGTATCTTCACATATACATAAATGCATATCTACATACGTACATACATTACTACGTCTCTACTTACTTGCATACATTTACACATTCAAGATCTTACCGAACCCTTGTATACTCATACATATCTTTATGCTTACATACGTAGACATCCACATGCATACATACCTTCCCATATCTTCACGTGCATACATACACTCAGACGTACCTTCACACATACATATATATACACATCTACAGATGTACATACCCATATATACACATACAAGCTCTCACATACTTCTTACATAATCATACATTAATTTCATGGGACTTAGACTTAGATTTATAGCCCATAGACATCTAAGGAACCATCAAAATCATGTTTGGAAAGTCCGCCGTAGTCCACGGATAACAAACCGAAGCCTACGATACATAAATCAACTTAAATAACAAATTTTTAGGTTTTTGAACTTGGGGAGGGCGTCGGCGACGACCCTAGGGTCGTCGGCGACGGTCCTTGCAATTACCCGTAGCCAAAAACCCCCGTAGACAGTCAAATAACCCGTCAGCCAAAAACTCACTTTCTGGAGCCCGTCGGCGACGCCCCCATACCCATCGGCGACGCCCTCTAGAATTTGCAGTTTTCTGCAGTTCCGTTTCGTCGTCCGTACGCACTAAAACGCGCATAACTTTTGAACCGTTTACCCGTTTAACCTCCCGTTTCTTCCTACATGCTTGTAAATTCACATTCTATCATATGAACTTGAAATCCAACATCCGGTTAAGGAAAATATTCACTTAAAGCTCTCGGATTTATATACCCGCTTTCACTTATTCGACCCGTTCATGCATTCATCAATATAACTTGATTGTTTGACCTAAATTCCCCATGAACCTTATAATTTCGACGTCGTCTATCATATAAGGTTCCAAACACGGGTTTCTTACAACATCCCAACCCATTTCCACTTAAATGTTATTTTGACCCGTTAAGGGTATTTACGCATTTTTAAGGACTTTGACTCGCAAAGATCATACTTTTCGCTTTCATACATGTCCAAGTAATCATTTAATCTAATGGCTTGTTTCTAAACAACCTTTTAAAGTCATTCGCCTGATATACCTATCAAGGGCATTTTTGTCAACTTCGCTCCATCCTTTACAACAAAGGACTTCATTTCATATTTAGCCAATCTCACTACTTAACTATAACTCTAATTACACATACCTGGCTCGGATCAACGCTATAACCCGTTTTAATACTTCATCCGCTAAATTGCTCGTTAATAGCAACGAATTTCCTTTCGCTATTCATTTTGTGAATTCACAACGCTTGACAAAACAATTCATTAATCGATATCGTCAAATGGTGATATCTTCACCATTTGACCCGTTAAATCTAAATATCCATTTTATCCTTGTGGGATTTTAATTATCCATCATCCCATCCATGTAACTTATTCCTTCGTTAATTCGCAACCAAAATTACCATAATACCCTTTTATCCCTTTTTAACCATCAAACCTAGTTTCTTGTCATGAACACATGTTCCGACCCGTATCAAAACTTGTCGGAACTTCATACCTCATTTATAAACTTATCATATTCATAATCTATACAATGAAGAGGTATTCTACAAGGAGGGTGTAAGCTTAACTTACCTTGCATCAGAGTACGCTTCCCGTGCACATAAGTTCCATTTGACCCGCTTCTTTCCCAAGCTTCCATGTTGCTTATCAAGCATCAACTATCATATATCATTCTCAAGATAATTAGCTTATTCATCATTCATCACAACCTTTTCATTACACGGATCTTATATGGAATTTATCATTCAACCTTATAACATGCTAATCTATCATTTCTTATCTGATTTCTTTAAACATTCACACACATGTTTGATTCCAAACATCATTAACATAAGTAAATCATCAATTTTCATCACATTATCTAAAACCCACTTCATAACTACATTATTAATCACTTACTAGTGATCTACTTAAGTTCTTCATAATATCATCATACCCTTGGTGTATGTACTACCTTCTAAACATAAAGTACAACTAGTTCATGCACAATCTCCTAATCTCATACATAATTCATCCAAATCCTTCTACTAATCAACATAAATCATCCATGCATGAACATCAAACATATTAGCATCACATTTCTTTCAATTCCTCTAGCAAGAATCCACCATACACATCATAATACATCAATCTTAAGCAAGAAGTTGGACATGGGTGATCTTTCAAGTCGTCATCCTCACCATAACCAACGGGTTTCACTTAAAAACATCAAATTAACCCAAACCATGCATAATCCATGTTCCAAATGATGAATCTAACACATACTCATGCTCAATTTCATACAAATTCGTGATTTACAACATAACCCACTTCGTGCATAATCACCAATATAACTTTTAAGACATACCTTGCGATCCCCTTGTGAAGGTGATCATTAATCTATGCTCAGTTATGAGTTAAAGCTTCATCTTGCCTTTCAATTTGAAGATTTTGAAGAAACCAGGGTTTGAACCCTCTTTCTCCTTCCTGATCATCGACACACACACACACACACACTATGTGTGTGTGGTGTTTTAATTTTTTGTTTTATAAAATCATGTTTCCCACTTAGCGGTTTTGGTCCCTCTAGTTTCATTTTGGTTAAATAAGAGATTAAAACTCATTTCTTTATATCAACCGGGTTTTAATTTACCAAACCCGTTTTTGGGGTGTTACATTAGCCGCTCATCTCACAAGTAAGATCTTCAAAAGCTTGGAGAAACGATCGTTGCATTATTGATTCGGTTAGATGTGAAGATATGAGGATGATTGATTGAGCTTGAATGCCAAAAAGTTGCCTCCTTGCTTCCCTAGTAGACCCTTGGTGGAATAATAATGAGAAACTAGGGTTTTTTTCTTATAAAAACCCACCAAACACGTCATATTCGCGCCCACTATCTCCCAGCTTCACCCACGGTTCAGAACAGTGGGCCACAATTTACATCAGAGCTGGCACAATTACCTCTACTGTGGGTGAAGGTCTGACCCGTGGGTCACAGTATAAACTCCCTGTTTGTTTTTCCTTCTTTGCATGCCCAACCGTGGGTCACGGTTTCCCTACCATGGGTGAAAACGTGAATAGCTTAGCTTCCTTCCAACAATTGCACAACTTTCATCAAATGGCAAGATTGGTCCCCCAACTTTATTCCCATTATTTTCTTCACATATTCTCATCATATAACTTTCGTTTAATGACCAGGAGACCCCTTAACTTTACAAATTCTTGTTTCTTCATATTTCAACCATCATTAATCTTTCAATTAATTACCAAACGGCCCCTATACTTTGTAGACTCTTGTTTCTTGCACATTTAGGCACAAAGCAACTTCCAATTAAGTACCGAATGGTCCCTGAACTTTGTTCTTTCATGCTTCTCGTATTCTCAAGTTGTTTTCCCAACCGAACAAATTCCGAATCCGTACCAAAAGCTACAATAACCATTCCAATGCATTTCACTCCATCTCTAACCATCATAACTTCACCGAATTACGTGTTTAACCTGCAAAACAACGAATACTCGTAGTTATCTCATTCAAGGCAAGTAAACACATAGATCATATACAAAACTCACGAAATAGGCACTTTAATGCTCGGGTTTCACCCTCTCCATCACAAGGCAAATAGAGGTTGAACGACAACGTGTAAAGTCAAAGAAAGATAAAAAAAGATAACAAAGACGAAGAGGAAGATGAAGATGATGATCTTCATGATGTTGATGATTATCATTACAGCGACGATGATCAAGATGATGATAATGATGATGATAATCAAAGTGGAAACGGTGGTGCATTGATTGTTAAACCAGCTGGGATCATCAAGATCTTGATTTCCTTGATGACTCACAGAATGAAGAAAGAAAGGAAGTACATCCTCAGGGGGAGTCTTCCTCAGGTACTAAACATGTTGATCCAGTCAATCTATTCTCATCTACTCCCAAGGTAATCTTCTTAAGTCACGATGTCGAAGAGGGAGAGTTAGTAGAGAACTGGACGAGGGAAAGTATGAAGGAATCATTGGGCATAGCTGATGACAATTTCACTTTTGATTTTGAGAAAGATATGGAAGATGCTCCTGATAATGAATATGTGTTTAAGATGGTTGATGAAGCAGACAATTTCAACGATGTAGTGGTTAAAGATGACTCAGAGTCTGACCAAGACGTACCATTCCATTATTTTGGCCAAGACGCTGACTTCACTACATTCGCTGAATTGTTCCGAACTCATAATGAAGATGAACTAAAAAGAAAGGTTGCTGAGAAAGTCATTGAAGGAGGTATTACAAGAACTCTAACAAAAGAAGAACTTCGAGAGGAGAGGAAGAAATGGTTTAAGCCTATGGTGGAAGGAAGAAAGTTTAAACGTCCATTGAAATTCTTCACCAGTCATGTAACACCCCAAAATGCGTAATTGATTATGGTGCCTTTAAATGTATTTGTATGTAATAAAATAACTTTAGTTGACTAACTAAGTTAAGTAAGAATGACTCTTGTGTTGAGGGGATGAAAGTTGTGCTTGAATATGTTACACCCCAAAAAGGTTTATTAAATATAAATTAAGTTAATTAAAAAATTAACTTAGTTAATGGGAATGTTAGAACTTCTAGTAATGAATTGAAAAATGTTTAAATCAAATAAGTGAACAAATTAGAAGGGCCAAAGGTGTAACTTTTGAAAACTCAAAAGTGTTAAAAAAATCAAAGACACACACACACTGTGTGTCTCTAGTCGATCGAACAAAGGCAGGAACAAAGGGGAAACCCTAGTTTCATCACATACATCAAATTCAGTAGAAATTCCAAGGAAAAACGAATGCATGAACTCATATTTTCGAACATCTAACCCTGTTTATTGAAGTGGTAAGTCCAATTCTTTGATTTGGTACATTGAAGGAAATGGGTTTCAACCCAATCATGAGATTATGTTATGATAGGTGTTATTGGAAGTTGGAATTGTTATGTAGAATAAGTTTTATGTTTGATTTTGATGATTTGAACATCTTGATTCATAAGGCCATTTTTGTATGAGATCTTCATAAATGTAGGATAATCAAGATAATAGAAATAATTATGTAAAACCTTGAAATATTGATGTTTAATCTTGATTGTGATGTATTAACACTAGATAAATTGATATGGAGTAAAAGTATCATACGGCTTGATTGATTGTTTATGATTCGCTAGAAGAACTAGTTAAATTATGTCCTAGAACATATGTGTTTAGTGTCCTACTAATGCGAAACCCGCCAAGTGTTCGATGAAATGCTTAAGTGAACATATATACGAAATTCGGAAAATTGTGATAATGTTGCCAAAAAATAAACTATGTAATTAATGAAATGATGTTCGGATGGACTAAATGATAGAATGAACATGTTAATGTAGGCGTAAAGGAAGAAAGTTCAAGTGCTAGGAAAACGGAAAACGCACAAGATCGAGGTAAGTGTATTCCGAACTCAACTTTATTTGGTTGTTCAATATTTTGTATAAAAGCTTAGGCAATAATGGTTTAGTATGAATATGAAGTAAGTAGCTTAACCCGTTGTGAATGGGTCATTGGTATGAATATTTATGAATGAATGAATATTGAAGTCGACTCCTCATAAACGAGTCGAAGGAATGTATAGTGATGCAAAAAGGAAGGAAATAAATTAAATCCGTTATAAACGGGTTGAAAAGTGATGTATGTAATAGTAATGAAATGCACGTATTCGATTCGTTATAAACGAACCGAATGGATGTTTATGTAAGTTTACAATTGCCCGTTTCAACGGGTCAACGAATGGCATGATTTATCTTGATTTGCGAGATGGTATGTTTTGACCCGTTTCATCGGGTAAGAAAGTGTATGAAAGAAGTGAAAGTATGGAACGGATTAATTCGATTTATTGTATTAGTAGTAATGTATTTGACGAAATAAATTTTGTTATTGATGTAGGTAAATCGTCAACTTAATCGGTTCGGTGACTTGGAACGAGCACCCATATGAATCTCGCCTATATGCGCTTCCGCTACTTTTGTAACAATGTTTATGGTCAAAAAGTATTTTGTTGTAACTAGTTTGTTTAGTAGCTAGACTTTTGAAGTTTGACTTGTTAAATCTTTAAAAAAAATTCTAGATGTTGGTAGATATTTAAAAGTAATGCTACGGTTTTGTTAAGTCTTTTGAAAGTGTCATTAATTTATTTGAAATGAAGTTCGCCAAAACTGGGATTTGCTCATGTTACGAACGGGTCATGCCAAATTTTTGTTAACAAATTATATGTTATTACTTTATTTTTCGAATGTTAAAATGTGGGCGTTATAAGTTGGTATCAGAGCCGAGGTTTGAGGGATTCAAGTATTAGAGTTAAAATGCTTGAACTCAAACCGAAAGCTCGTATGAAGGTGTGTTCGTTCCGAAGCGCTATGCAAGTAAGTAATTTATAAATTTTCGATTTATGTTTTTTTTAGTTGGAAAAGAGAAGGGGTTATAGTTAACTCACTAGAATAACTTGGGTTGGAACATTACGGAATGTTACGGGAGGTTTCGGGACTTCACGGAACCTTTTCAGGTTGAACCGGGGCTCGGGAACGAAGTTTTTGGGTAAAAATGAGTAAAAACAGCAATTGCAAGTCAGGTCTGGGATTCAGCGCCCAGTGCGCCAAAAACAGCGCCTAGTGCGCCAAAATGAACTTTCCAACTGTGGTGCGCTGAAATCAGCGCCTAGTGGCACCAATTGTTACCAAACTTCCCGTTTTTCACTTTTTGACCTTCCAACTTGTGTGTATGCTTCCAATACTCCGTAATGCCTCCCGAAAACCTTCCGTCAAACCCCAAAACGCCAATGAAATCAAGAATACAAGCTGATTAACATGAATGCCATTAGTAAAAGCATGAACGAGAAGGAAGTTAAGTACAAGAATGAGTGAATGTATGATTGAATTAACACGTCTAGGATGTTTGTAATGAAGAATGATCTACGAGAATGAATTGTTAAAAAACACTAATAAAGTATAGAATGATAAAGAGAATGAATGGAATGCTATCTAATACAAGTATGTAATTGTAGATGGCAAACGCAGGAGATGCAAATACCATGGATTTAAATGGGTATCGTTACGGGAAAGGTTGTACGGATTAAACTTATAAGAATGGAACATAATAATGAAAGGTAAAACCCGTAAGCAAATACGGATCGAACATATAAGAGTCATAAGTAAGAATGAAAAGACTTGAATCCATAAGTATCTGCGAACCAAACACGTAAGAACAAAAGGTCGAATCCATAAACAAGTGGAAATGGGTAAAAGTGAAGGAGAGAATGTGCTTATTCATACTACTAAGGTAAGTATAAATCTTGTAAGTAAGTGATGCCGGTAGCCTTGTCGAGTCAAGTAGGTCACTTGACTAACATGATGCATATACATATGATGCACTTACGAACAAGCGAGGGATAGGATGAGTTTAAAAAAAATGTATTGACGGTTCGACCTTGTTGGACTCAAACGGGTTATATGGGTAAGTGTAAGACCAATGACAATACGATGGAAAGGGAGATGAAGCTAAATGTCACATAAACAATATTTTGTAAGAAACATATTAAAAGCCAACTCATGTGAGTTGGGGTAGATGACGGGCTACGACCCGGAGAATGGCATAAGTATGGATGAGGAAGAAAAGTTGTCCGCGAACTGTTAACACGGTGAAATGATGTTTTGTTAGAACGTGTGAATTGAAAGTAAGTACAACACATGATCCAATATAAGTATACAATAAGTAATAAGTGGCAGATTAACCTTGAAAAGTCAAACTGTAGAATTTAGCATATAATTTATAAACTGCAAGAGTAGTACGTAAGAAACGAAGTGTGTAATGTAGTAAATCAAATAAGTGAGGAATTTATGAAAGAAATATAGGTGAGTTAACACCGAATACAATGAATACCTAAATGAAAATGATAGTATGTTAAAGAATGGTTATGTATTGACCTGTCATAAACGGGTCAAACGAATGAAAATGATATGTTAAGGAACGGTCATGTATTGACCTGTTACGAACGGTTCAAACAAATTATGTTTTAAAAGAATCTAATAAGGACTAGTATGTAAACAGGATGATTTCATAAATGTCATGCTTGAGGGAAACTGAATGAAATGTGCTAACCCTTGATTTTTAGATGAGAATAGACGAACTCTTGGCGTGATAAAACTAGTAAAGTTAGTGAAAAGATGCACATGAGTGGAAGCTCATCCCATGGATGGACGAGGTCAATCTAGTTTTTGGCACTCGCTCATGAAGGGGCGGGCTGAACCGGGATACGGATCGTTGTTTATGTAAATAATAAGGTTAGTAAAGTATTTGACTTGTGAATGTTAAATAGAAAGTTATAGACGGAATAATTTTTCCATACGAACTAAAATGAAATATTTAATATGGTCATACAGTTGATCCGGTAGAAGTGGGTCAACGAACTAGAATGAAATGCTTAATATGGTCATACAGTTGATCCGGTACGAACCAGTCAAAAAATAAGAATGTTATGTTTAGAATGAATATGTAGACGATCCGGTACGAATGAGTCAAAGAATAAGACTGTTATGTTTAGAATGAATATGTAGATGATCCGGTACAAATGAGTCAAAGAATAAGAATGTTATGTTTGGAACGATCATGTAGACGAATCCGGTAGAAGCGGGTCAACGAGCTAGAATATAATGTTTGAAATAGTCATGTATTTATTCCGTTGAGAGCGGGTTAAATGTTTATTAATTTACTATTATTCAAATGGATTAAAGTGATGAAATCGAGTAGATGAGTAAGCCAAACCTAAAACATGAGGTTTATGGGAATAATGAAAATGATGAAATGTCTAAGTGAAGTTAGGATGTGAGATTTTATGAAAGACTTGACATATATGAATGAAATATGATAATGATGTAATTAGTTGTAAACTAACTTGAAGAATGTGTTATAGATGGAACTCGTACAAGAATTCGAGTAAATATATGTTTTGGAAAAGATTATGCATTAGAGGCTTGTACATTGTGCTTGAACGGGTGATACTCGCCATGTTTTATATTAATTACTTAATTTGTGATATAGAAGTGAATGTGTGCTAAGAGTAAAACATATAAACTTGCTAGTGAAGGATGATGTTATGATTATGTTAAATTGACTAACCTTGTATGTGCTTGTCAAATGTAAGATAATAAAAGCATTAGCATGTGTAAAATTGATTATGTGTATTTGTGTATGTAACTAGGTGATTACGTGGTTGTATACTAAATGGGTACGAAATGATTATGGTGTCATTATCATAACCGACTACATCGATATGGACATATGTTCCTAAGTTGGAAATTTGCATACTTGATCGTTGACTTTTCAGAAAAGTCAACGAGTATGAGAATAACATGATTAGAAATCCTAATATGATTGTAAGAAAAGAAGGATTGAATGATGCATGATGGATCCTTGTATGATATACTTAATGATATGTTAAATTTGCGTGAATTTGGAATGATGTATTATTGAATCTATGCCTTGTGCTTGTTACAAATGATAAGTGAAAGTCAAATGCGAGATATGAACTAGATATGTCGCAACCCCCGATCCCTGATTCCCGGGAACGGGCGGACGCGAGCTCAGAGTTTGGTGGTATCAGTTTGTTTAATTTTGCAGCGGAATTTTTCATCAGGACCGTAGTTAGGAAATGTTTATCAGAGTAAAACCACCTTCTTTTATATTAATAATAACATGGGCAAAATCCAAGTTTCTTATTACAATACATTATAGGGACAAACCCTATTTTATTGAATTTAAAACATCGTTTATTAGGTAACTTTTATAGCCACATCTTCCCAAGCCTTCAGTGCTCTCCAGCTGGCTTTTCACTAATTGGATGTTCACATTGTGTTACCTGTAACGCGTTTTAAAAACATTTGTCAGTCGGAAATACTGGTGAGTGAATCCCAGTTTAATCAAGAAACATTTTATCAATTAAAACAGTATTGAGAGCGATCATATTGTTTATTTCTACACAATTACTCATTCAGTATTTGCCACTCGACCGGATCTATGGCTATGGTCAAATTACCCATTGGCTAACTCGTCGTCCAATGGTAATGCACTGTCATTCAGACTTACTACTACTCGTAGTAAATTTTGTATACAAAACCCCATAATACCGGCAGTAATTGAAGAACTACAAAGACTCAATCACCGCTTAATTGCATTGTAAAACATTTAAGGGTTTGTAAAACATTCCAAAAACATTATCAAAAAGAGGATAAACTCACAAAAAGGGAGTTTATAAAAATAGGATAACTCACATTGCTGTCTTAGGCTTTTCGTAAGGGTTTCCTGGATATAATCTATAATTTATACAAATGTACATTGGTTAGTATCATAACCCTTTGAAATTATTAATAATACCCTCCCCGAGACGGCATTCCAACAACTACGTCGCGCAGAACCACGACAGTTGTTACGGAACCCTAAATCAATCGGGTAGCGTAACTATTATGAAACTGGGGTTATAATACTTACAACAGAGCAGAACCTCGCTAATTAGGGGTATAATACTTGCAAAATATGTCTAATACTTTCAGAATTCGAGATTGAGATTGAAATGTGAGCGACGGAAATTGTAATCTGATGCTATCTATTTATAGTTGTGATATTGAGTCCTGTCGCGGCCCGCGTAAAAGACAAGGGACCCTTACGCGGCCCGCGTCAACATCGGTCAACACTATAGCTTAGCTGGGTCAGCTAGTAGACTCGACACGATGTCGACACGTGTCGACCTCTGGTGTAATCGCGTGTAAGGATCTGTCGCGGCCCGCGTCAACTTAGACGAGGTCTTAAGCGGCCCGCTTGAACTAAAGAAGTCAGCGGAGTCAAAGTCTGGTCTTAATACGGCCCGCGTGAGTTTGAGGTGGGATCCTACGCGGCCCGCCTCAGCTCTAAATTCAGATTTTTATTTTCTTTTATATGTGATAATCTATTTTGGGCTCGGTTTTCACATACGGGGTGTAATATAAAACATATTAGGACATTCTAACATATAATAGGGTGTCAGAAATATTATGAGGGTATTGGTTTTACCGAGGGTTGTTACATTCTCCCTACCTTAATTTAGAGCTCGTCCTCGAGATCTACTGAAATAAATGCGGGTATTTTCTTTGCATTTCTGATTCAAGCTCCCATGTGTATTCAGGTCCTCTTTTGGAGTCCCACTTCACTTTGACTAGAACTAGTCTCTTGTGTTTGAGATTCTTGACTTTTCTATCTTCAATCTGTAGAGGCTTCTCTACAAACTTGAGTTGTTCATTTACCACTATATCCTTAAGAGGTACTATCAATGATTCATCAGCTAAACACTTTTTAAGATTTGATACATGAAACACATCATGTATTCCTGCCATTTCCTCTGGTAGTTGTAGCTGATAAGCTACTGGTCCTATTCTTCTAATAATCTTAAAAGGTCCAACATACCTGGGACTTAGCTTTCCCCGTTTGATGAATCTTACCACTCCTTTCCAAGGAGAGACTTTTAACAATACTTTATCTCCTACTTGAAATTCCAACGGCTTTCGTCGGTTATTGGCATAACTCTTTTGTCGATCACGTGCTGCTTTCAGTCATTCCTTGACTTGAATAATCTTGTCAGTTGTTTCTTGTACTATCTCAGGTCCAGATAGTTGCTTTTCCCCAATTTCTGCCCAACAGACTGGGGTTCGGCACTTTCTTCCATAAAGTGCTTGAATGGTGCAGCATTTATACTTGTGTTATAACTATTATTATAAGAAAATTCTATTAAAGGTAAGTGATCGTCCCAATTACCTCTAAAATCAATTACACAAGCTCTAAGCATATCTTCCATCGTCTGAATTGTCCTTTCACTTTGTCCATCCGTTTGAGGATGATAAGCTGTGCTTAATTTTAACTTGGTTCCCATTGCCTTTTGGAAACTTGACCAAAAATGAGATGTAAAGCGACTATCTCTATCAGAAACAATTGATAAAGGAATACCATGTAAAGAAACAATTTCATTTACATACAATTTAGATAATTGTTCCATACTAATTGTTTCCTTCATTGGTAGAAAATGAGCTGATTTGGTTAATCTATCTACAATCACCCAGATTGTATCATTTCCTTTCTTTGTTTTAGGTAATTTAGTAACAAAATCCATTGTTATTAATTCCCATTTCCAAACTGGCATTTCTAATTGCTGTAACAAACCTGAAGGTTTCTGATGTTCAGCTTTGACTTGTGAACAGGTCAAACATTTAGAAACATAGGCTGCTATGTCCTTTTTCATTCCTATCCACCAAAAATTTTTCCTTAAATCCTGGTACATTTTGTCACTTTCTGGATGCATCGTATACTTAGATTTATGGGCTTCTTCTAATATACGATTACGTAGGTTTCCTAATTTAGGTATCCACATTCTCTTTTCATGGAATCTCCAAATTCCATCTGTTCCTTGTTTCAATTCTTTTAGCATACCTTTTAATTTTTCAGTATCATCCTTGATTACTGATTCTTGTGCTTCTCTTATTTGTTCATTTAAATCTACTTGCAGATTTAATTTAAGAGAACGTACCCTTCTTGGCTTTTCATGACACTTTCGGCTTAAAGCATCTGCCACTATATTTGCTCTTCCTTCATGATACTGGATATCACAGTCATAATCACTAAGAAATTCCATCCAGCGTCTTTGTCTCATATTCAATTCCTTTTGCCCGAAAACATACCTTAAACTTTTGTGATCAGTAAATATGGTAAACTTACTACCATAAAGGTAATGTCTCCAAATTTTAAGAGCAAAAATTATAGCTCCTAATTCTAAATCATGAGTTGAATAATTCTCTTCATGATTCTTAAGTTGTCTAGATGCGTAAGCTATAACTTTTTGTCTTTGCATCAACACACATCCATAACCTAGTTTAGAAGCATCATAATAGACTACGAAGTCTTCAGTTCCTTCGGGTAATGCTAATATGGGTGTATGGGTTAATCTTTGCTTAAGAATTTTAAAGGCTTCTTCTTGTTTTAATCCCCATTCAAACTTAACAGATTTACAGGTTAATTTAGTTAAAGGAATGGCTATTCTAGAAAAATCTTGAATAAATCTTCTATAATAACCAGCCAATCCTAAGAAACTTCTAACCTCAGTTGGTGATTCAGGGGTTTTCCATTTCGTAATTGCCTCGATTTTGGTTGGATCTACATGAATTCCTTCATGATTGACTAAGTGTCCAAGA
This sequence comes from Helianthus tuberosus, assembly GCA_030545235.1. Taxonomy (NCBI): domain Eukaryota; kingdom Viridiplantae; phylum Streptophyta; class Magnoliopsida; order Asterales; family Asteraceae; genus Helianthus; species Helianthus tuberosus. Next base: position 42,613,414 of record CM060411.1, on the reverse strand, counting down.
AATTGTACCTGTTCTAACCAAAATTCACACTTTGAAAACTTAGCATAAAGCTTTTCCTTTCTTAACAGACTTAAAAGTGTGTGCAAATGTTTTGCATGATCCTCTTTATTCTTAGAATAAATTAGAATATCATCTATGAATACAATTATGAATTTATCCAAATATGGCTTACATATTCGGTTCATCATGTCCATAAATGCAGCTGGGGTATTGGTTAAACCAAATGGCATGACAGTAAATTCATAATGACCATACCTTGTTCTAAATGCGGTCTTAGGAATATCCTCTTCCTGTACCTTTAATTGATGATATCCTGATCTTAAATCGATCTTAGAGAAAAATCGAGCTCCTTGTAGCTGATCAAACAAATCATCGATTCTCGGTAATGGGTACCGATTCTTAATCGTGACTTTGTTTAATTCACGGTAGTCAATGCACATACGCATTGATCCGTCCTTTTTAACGAACAGTATCGGCGCTCCCCATGGCGATGAACTTGGCTGTATAAATCCCTTTTCTAACAATTCGTCTAATTGTTTCTTCAACTCCTGCATTTCAGCAGGTGCCAAACGGTAGTGTGCTTTGGCAATCGGTGTTGTTCCTGGTATTAAATGGATTCTGAACTCAACTTCTCTATCTGGAGATTGCCCTGGCAATTCTTTTGGAAAGACATCTGAAAACTGAGATACTACTGGTATATATGTTAAATCCTTTCCTTTAGTGTTAGTGATTATGGAAATCAAATACACTATAGAACCTTTTCTTATACAACTTGCAGTTTTCATCAGAGAGATGAATTTTGTGGATCTAGAGGGCTTATCTCCTTTAATTGTGATCGTTTTTCCTTTTGGTGAATTTACTCGAATTAACTTTTGATCACATAAAATACTAGCTTTATTGGCTATTAACCAATCCATTCCTAAAACAACATCAAATCCTATCAAATTCATAGGATAAGGATTTGCAATAAATTTCTGATTTAAAATTTCTATGCTTGCTCCCTGCAAGATTTCAGAAATTCTAACGGTTTCTCCATTAGCTGTTTCTACTACGCATTCTTGTGGTAGTTTAGTTAATGACTGATTTAGAAATTTGCAAAACGATGTATTAATAAAACTTTGGTTTGCACCAGAGTCAAATAATACTTTAGCAAAAACATCATTAACTAAAAACGTACCAGCTATGACATCTGGAATCATCTTGGCTTCTTCTGCAGTCAGAACAAATGCTCTAGCATTTTTAGTATTCTTGTTATCTGCAGCTGGGACTAATTTTGGACAGTTTAGCTTGATATGACCTTGTTCTCCGCAATTGTAACATACCCTGCTGTTAGCTTTCTTCCTGCAGTTTTCTTCTTTGTGTCCCGATAGTTTGCAAAAGTTACAATATATGGAGCATCTTCCAGAATGCTTTCTTTTGCAATACCTACAGTAGGGTGCAGAGGTAGAACCTATATTTTTCCCACGGTTAGAATTTCCAGAACGAAATTCTTGAGTCAACTTCTGAGTTAGGTTCCTCCTTTGATCCTCTTCTCTGGTACGGACTAATTCATCAGTCAAGGTATTGGCTAGTTCTACAGCTTCTTCTATGGTTTGAGGTCTAGCTGCCTTGACTACATGTCTTATCTCCCCAATTAATCCCCAAATATAACGAGAGATTAATACTAATTCTGGTGAAGCAAGAGTTGGCATTATCCTAGCATATTCGAAGAATAACTTAGTGTACCCTTTGCTATCCACACCAGTCATCCTAAGATTTAGGAATTTATTTGCTATTTGTTCCTTCTCATTGGGTGGGCAGAATTTCCTTTCTACCTTATTCTTAAATTCTTCCCATTCCATATTATAGGTTTGATCACTTCCTCTTGTCTGGAGGATAGTGTTCCACCATTCTAGTGCCGCATTCTTAAACAAATTAGAAGCAAACAGTATTTTATCTTCTTCAGCACACTTGCTTATCCTTAAGACTGCCTCAGTCTTTTCTATCCAACGTAAGGTTGCAATGGCCCCTTCATTGCCCGAGAATTCCATTGGTTTACAAGACCAGAATTCTTTATAAGAACAACCGTTAGGCACGGTTCTTCTTCTTTTGGGAATAGGCATTTGAAGTATAGGTCCATTGTTCACGCTGTTTTCTGGTTCAATCGGTCTCTTACTGCTATGTTTACTTTTATTATCAGCATCTTTAACAGTTTGAAGTATAAATGGCATTGCATCTATAATTCCCTGTGCTACTATGTGTTGGATAGCACTATTATCCATCTGGTTCCCATTGTTATTGATGCTCGGATTATCATTAACCACATTAATGTTACTCTGGTTATCGTTATTCAGATTTCCTTGATTTCCTTCATCGGCCATCTGAATTTTAAACATTTATCCAACATTAATATCACAAATAATAGGTAATATAGTTAATCACATGACACGCAATCTAACCAAAACCGTCGATCATTGCGACTATACTCTTTTTCATATACTATGCGTCTATTACACACTAGTACAGAAATAAAGATTACAATACCAACAGAAATAAAATAGTAATATGCATCCGTACACACATATCTTATTTTATTTTATTATATTATTATTACTACCGCTTCCTTCATTCTAACATTCATGGATATGGATTCATCCAAAAATCCATATTACGTTCATCGTATTTCCATACGAGACACTCTCCCACCTGACGCATTCTCTCACTGCTTTCTAAGATTTCCTCCCCGAAAGTCCTAAGTTCTTGCACGTTTTCTGCACTCATTGGGGGTGCAGGTTCTCGGACTGGGTTTGGAATCTGGGGTATGGTTTCCTGATATGGGGGTGACAGTTCCTGAAATTGGTAAGGATCCTCTAATATTTCCCTAATATAATCATTTTGGTAATAGGGATCTAAAGGGTCCATGCCTGGGTAAGCTTCTATGTTCTGTATGGGTGGATAATCCTGGATAGGGTAACGTTGCACAAAGTCCCTATTATCGTCCCACCAGGGGTCGTAATTCGGGTCTAGTGGGTTTGGTGCAGGTACCCTTGGGATTTCTTCTGGGTTAAAATCGTGCATCTCTACTTGGTTTTCCGGGTTTTCTATCTCCATGGGTTGTTCTGGGTTTTGTGGTTGTGGGGCTACAAATTGTTCCAGACTTGGGTCAGCAGCAGTCGTAGCTAAGATATGGAAATTAGCTAGGCTTCTATTTAGCATATCTTGAGTATGGGCATCTGTCTCTCGCTTAATAGCTGCTAAAGCCCTTTGCTGTTGCAATTTTCGCATTCTCTTCCTACGAGCAAAAGCTTCTTTACTAAACCATACTCGTTTCTTAGTAGGAAATGGTTCTTCAGATTGAACTCTAAAGGCAAATATCCCGTCTTCCTGATCAGCAGTATACCCTGAAAGGGCAGGCTGTGATGATGTACCTTCACTCCTAGGTGAATCAGCTAACTGACGATTCACGTCTGATGGCCCTTGATCACTCATACTGAAAACTAACAAATAGTCAAATAACACATAACAAGTAAATACAGTTATGCACATATTTCCGTATTTTATTTCCTAACACAAATTTTAATATTTAAGTGTCAGCAGAACACTTCTTTGGCTCAGACCAGTGGCTAGGCTCAGATACCACCTTCTGTCGCAAACCCCGATCCCAGATTCCCGGGAACGAGCGGACGCGAGCTCAGAGTTTGGTGGTATCAGTTTGTTTGATTTTGCAGCGGAATTTTTCATCAGGACCGTAGTTAGGAAATGTTTATCAGAGTAAAACCACCTTCTTTTATATTAATAATAACATGGGCAAAATCCAAGTTTCTTATTACAATACATTATAGGGACAAACCCTATTTTATTGAATTTAAAACATCGTTTATTAGGTAACTTTTATAGCCACATTTTCCCAAGCCTTCAGTGCTCTCCAGCTGGCTTTTCACTAATTGGTTGTTCACATTGTGTTACCTGTAACGCGTTTTAAAAACATTTGTCAGTCGGAAATACTGGTGAGTGAATCCCAGTTTAATCAAGAAACATTTTATCAATTAAAACAGTATTGAGAGCGATCACATTGTTTATTTCTACACAATTACTCATTCAGTATTTGCCACTCGACCGGATCTATGGCTATGGTCAAATTACCCATTGGCTAACTCGTCGTCCAATGGTAATGCACTGTCATTCAGACTTACTACTACTCGTAGTAAATTTTGTATATAAAACCCCATAATACCGGCAGTAATTGAAGAACTACAAAGACTCAATCACCGCTTAATTGCATTGTAAAACATTTAAGGTTTTGTAAAACATTCCAAAAACATTATCAAAAAGAGGATAAACTCACAAAAAGGGAGTTTATAAAAATAGGATAACTCACATTGCTGTCTTAGGCTTTTCGTAAGGGTTTCCTGGTTATAATCTATAATTTATACAAATGTACATTGGTTAGTATCATAACCCTTTGAAATTATTAATAATACCCTCCCCGAGACGGCATTCCAACAACTACGTCGGGCAGAACCACGACAGTTGTTACGGAACCCTAAATCAATCGGGCAGCGTAACTATTATGAAACTGGGGTTATAATACTTACAACGGAGCAGAACCTCACTAATTAGGGGTATAATACTTGCAAAATATGTCTAATACTTTCAGAATTCGAGATTGAGATTGAAATGTGAGCGACGGAAATTGTAATCTGATGCTATCTATTTATATTTGTGATATTGAGTCCTGTCGCGGCCCGCGTAAAAGACAAGGGACCCTTACGCGGCCCACGTCAACATCGGTCAACACTATAGCTTAGCTGGGTCAGCTAGTAGACTCGACATGATGTCGACACGTGTCGACCTCTGGTGTAATCGCGTGTAAGGATCTGTCACGGCCCGCGTCAACTTAGACGAGGTCTTACGCGGCCCGCTTGAACTAAAGAAGTCAGCGGAGTCAAAGTCTGGTCTTAATACGGCCCGTGTGAGTTTGAGGTGGGATCCTACGCGGCCCGCCTCAGCTCTAAATTCATATTTTTATTTTCTTTTATATGTGATAATCTATTTTGGGCTCGGTTTTCACATACGGGGTGTAATATAAAACATATTAGGACATTCTAACATATAATAGGGTGTCAGAAATATTATGAGGGTATTGGTTTTACCGAGGGTTGTTACAAGATATGATAAGTGATATATAAAATCTTGTATGCTAACAAGAATGTGAATGTGTTGACATGTAAGGATAAGCATCATGTCAAGATGACGCAAGCACAATAGGCAAATGGGTCAAAAGGAGGCGAGGAAGTGATCACGAATACGGACGCTTAATGTAAGTGACTATCGATCTCACTTCTTATTTTGTTTAGAAAAAGTTATATATATTTGAAACACTGAAATCAAGTAAGGATCTACAAATAATGGAATTGCTAGGATGAGAATGATTGTAATGGTCGTTCGATGTCAATCCGGTGAAACCTCAACGTAGGGGCAAACTGGTCAAAACTTTTAGTATAAAGATTTAGCCGAAGAACATGTGGATTGGGTTGGGAAAGGAATGGAATGAATTGAGAACTTGAATAATGACTTATTTCACGTATTAGAACCCTCGAGACACACGGTTAGTGAGTAGAAATAACAAAACGCAAAATCAGCGTCTGAGCTACAGAGGGGGCGTCGGCGACGCCCTGCCCTGTTGCAGCCGACACCTTATCTTGTTATCTACGCGGGTCCGACGTCGGAAACCCGTTTTTCGCGTTCTTTCTTACTTTTCCTTGCTTTCAAGGCCCCGATAAGCTTCCCAAAGGTATCCCAAGCCTACTATGGAGTATTGTGAGGTACATGTATGAATGGAAACTTAGGAAGGCAAGTACGAAGAAGTGACTTGTATGTTGGTATGTTTTCTTTATGGACATGGCTAAGTTTTTAATAAGTAAAACTTATTGAGACACTATATATATGTGAAGTGACGTAACTAGTATATGGTAACATGCTTAAAAAAAGGAATGGTGCGCCTATTATAGTAGGGTGTTCAAAGGAAATTAAGTGAATGTGTATGCACGGGATGTAGTTTATTATGTAAAAGAATCACCCGCATAGATGTTGTGATTAACATTTGTTTAATAGATTTGTGAGCATGTAAATTATACGTAAGAAATTTGAGTAGTAAGGTATGTATGATCGTAGTAGGACCATTTAGACCCGAAAGAGTTGGACTACATAATGTGTATGCATGTTATTAAACCGTACGTATTCAGGTTTCGAGGACGAAACCTTCTTTAAGGGGGTGGACTTGTAACACCCCAAAATGCGTAATTGATTATGGTGCCTTTAAATGTATTTGTATGTAATAAAATAACTTTAGTTGACTAACTAAGTTAAGTAAGAATGACTCTTGTGTTGAGGGGATGAAAGTTGTGCTTGAATATGTTACACCCCAAAAAGGTTTATTAAATATAAATTAAGTTAATTAAAAAATTAACTTAGTTAATGGGAATGTTAGAACTTCTAGTAATGAATTGAAAAATGTTTAAATCAAATAAGTGAACAAAATAGAAGCGCCAAAGGTGTAACTTTTGAAAACTCAAAAGATTAAAAGAGTTAAAAAAAATCAAAGACACACACACACACTGTGTGTCTCTGGTCGATCGAACAAAGGCAGGAACAAAGGGGAAACCCTAGTTTCATCACATACATCAAATTCAGTAGAAATTCCAAGGAAAAACGAATGCATGAACTCATATTTTCGAACATCTAACCCTGTTTATTGAAGTGGTAAGTCCAATTATTTGATTTGGTACATTGAAAGAAATGGGTTTCAACCCAATCATGAGATTATGTTATGATAGGTGTTATTGGAAGTTGGAATTGTTATGTAGAATAAGTTTTATGTTTGATTTTGATGATTTGAACATCTTGATTCATAAGGCCATTTTTGTATGAGATCTTCATAAATGTAGGATAATCAAGATAATAGAAATAATTATGTAAAACCTTGAAATATTGATGTTTAATCTTGATTGTGATGTATTAACACTAGATAAATTGATATGGAGTAAAAGTATCATACGGCTTGATTGATTGTTTCTGATTCGCTAGAAGAACTAGTTAAATTATGTCCTAGAACATATGTGTTTAGTGTCCTACTAATGCGAAACCCGCCAAGTGTTCGATGAAATGCTTAAGTGAACATATATGCGAAATTCGGAAAATTGTGATAATGTTGCCAAAAAATAAACTATGTAATTAATGAAATGATGTTCGCATGGACTAAATGATAGAATGAACATGTTAATGTAGGCGTAAAGGAAGAAAGTTCAAGTGCTAGGAAAACGGAAAACGCACAAGATCGAGGTAAGTGTATTCCGAACTCAACTTTATTTGGTTGTTCAATATTTTGTATAAAAGCTTAGGCAATAATGGTTTAGTATGAATATGAAGTAAGTAGCTTAACCCGTTGTGAACGGGTCATTGGTATGAATATTTATGAATGAATGAATATTGAAGTCGACTCCTCATAAACGGGTTGAAAAGTGATGTATGTAATAGTAATGAAATGCACGTATTCGATTCGTTATAAACGAACCGAATGGATGTTTATGTAAGTTTACAATTGCCCGTTTCAACGGGTCAACGAATGGCATGATTTATCTTGATTTGCGAGATGGTATGTTTTGACCCGTTTCATCGGGTAAGAAAGTGTATGAAAGAAGTGAAAGTATGAAACGGATTAATTCGATTTATTGTATTAGTAGTAATGTATTTGACGAAATAAATTTTGTTATTGATGTAGGTAAATCGTCAACTTAATCGGTTCGGTGACTTGGAACGAGCACCCATATGAATCTCGCCTATATGCGCTTCCGCTACTTTTGTAACAATGTTTATGGTCAAAAAGTATTTTGTTGTAACTAGTTTGTTTAGTAGCTAGACTTTTGAAGTTTGACTTGTTAAATCTTTTAAAAAAAAATTCTAGATGTTGGTAGATATTTAAAAGTAATGCTACGGTTTTGTTAAGTCTTTTGAAAGTGTCATTAATTTATTTGAAATGAAGTTTGCCAAAACAGGGATTTGCTCATGTTACGGACGGGTCATGCCAAATTTTTGTTAACAAATTATATGTTATTACTTTATTTTTCGAATGTTAAAATGTGGGCGTTATAAGTCATCCTGACCAATCCCTCGGAGACATTCTGTCTTAGGGATATCTTGAAGACTTGAAGGTGTATGCGATCAAAAGAGAATTTAGAGTTCAATAGTTCAAGTTTTTGAAAGATTTGAAGACACTACCTTGGTGGGATATAGAAGAGCTTGTGAAAACAAAGAATATCCACAGTGTCTATGGGGTCCTGAAGTGAGGCATCATGAGCAGAAGCTTTGGTACTACATACGTGGTCAAGCTAGAGCAGGTTTTCCTGAATGGAAACCTCATTATCCGAAGCGTACTATAATAGTTGACCCAGTAACTGGAGAGAAAGACATCACGCTGCATGTTAAACGTCCAAGATGTATGAAAAATATGCCTCTGAAAACAAGACTTCTACAAAGACTTCAAAGGTTGGGCATATGATCCTCAAACATGTCAGGCGTTGATTGCTCTGCAAGACAAAGATGGTGCTTGAAGGCGTATATATTTGATTGATCCAATGTGGCTAGTTAACTGCTCGAAGAAAGACATTGAGTGCTTGTTTTTCAATAAGATCGTGTACTACGAAGCTGACAAAGTACAAGCACTGCAATATCAGAAGTTGGTGACTGTGTGCTTTGAAAAAGACATCAACTCATGCCACTATTGGAAGTCAAATTGGAGAGATCTCGAGCTTGAAGAATTCCTAAAAGAAGAACGTCACAATGAAAGAATGGATCAGAAAATGGCTGAAGTTGCAAAGAGAGCAAGATGGAGATTGGGATTAGGGCCATTTGAAACTGACCAAACACCGATTGAAAAAGAGGAAAGAAAGATTCCCAGATGGTCAAAGTTCTTCGATGGTTGTAAAGAATATCATGAATGGTGAATAAAGAAGGAAGGAAGGATCGAGCGACGAGAAAAGTTAGCGCAAAGAGAAGCAGAAAGGAAGCAGAAACAGAGAGAGAAGATACAGAAAGAAGGATTAATGAAGACTATACAAGAAGACAACTACAGCTACATCCAAGGGGGAGTCTGTGAATGCATATTTATGTAGCTTCCGTCTTGTATTGAGTCTTAGTTTAATGTTTAATGTATCTAATTGTATGTTATTCGTTACGAACTGAAGGTTTTGTGATGTAGCAGTCCCTTCGTACAAAGGGACATATTAATCAGTTCGTACGAAGTCACAACCCACACCCGGTTCGTACGAAGTCACTAGGCAGGTTCGTACGAAGGCATGTTCTCTATATATATGGGTGTTGGGGTCTTGTTTTAAACAACTTTTGGCAAACAGAGGGGAAACTCTGTCGAATTGTTTCCAGGCATTGTAACTTCTTTCTACATCAATGAAACAATCTTTGCACGGTGTCTCAGTGATTATCTCAATCTATTTCATGGATTCCGCACTTGCAAGTAGATTCTAGATTCCGGTCGGAGCGTTCAAGAACCGAACACGGTCCTCACAAAAAGTGTGCATTACATTATGCAACCATTAAAACCGTCGATGAAAAACATTATTTGTTGTTTTATAATTATAACAATAATGGTACGACGTCGATTCTCATCAAGCATCAGTATTTGTATGAGTACTATCAGAATCGTTACTTGTATTCGTTTTTATGGTTTTTCGATTTATGTAAAAATAACACATTTAGATATCTTCTTTTGGGTGTATCGCAACACTTTTTTCTTTTTCCGTTCCTAAACCGAGTGCTGGTACTGTATCTATGTCGTAATGAACCAAACCGATAAAGACCGAAATGTTATTTTTAACATTGCGTCTATGTTTCCATTTACATTTGTTTAACATCAGTAAGCCTCATCGTGGAGAACAGGTAGCACGTGTGGGTACCATAACAAACCAACCCAATACTTATCGAATTCCGTCACACACTCGTGACAACGCGCTGATTGAATCTTGCTAGTTTGTATAACATTTGTAAACAATAAAAAATGTTTTCTAATATTTTATTTATAATTAAAAAGTCACAAAAATTCGTTGCCGGAAATTCGTTGGAAAATATATCATCCACCTGTTAAGTCTGCCAAAAAACATTTTCCCAAAAAAAATATTCACGACTATCCATTAGGAAAATTGACGAAAAAATTACAACGTTTGCTAATAAAACCAGCTAGGGTGTGAGTTTGTGTCTTTCTAGCATTACATAGGTTTGAGATTAGTCCAAGGGGTTTGGATTATTTTTTTTCAAACTCACAAACACATGAAGCTAAACAAGTCATGTTGAGGTCAATTTATATGGGTTTAGGGTGGAGGGTATAGTCAAACACCTTAGGGTGTTTGAGTGAAATTCTACCCAATAATATAATGCCATGTCAACTCCTCATTCTACTCCCCATTTTACACTCAATCACTAGGTATAGTCAAACACCCCTAAAAAAAACATGATTGGTCTATCCTCTCTCCTCTCCTTTCAAACACATCGGTGAACACTCACCGAATTTTGTTACCTCTCTCCAAGTCAAACACCCAACTCAATCAGTGGGGGTGATCACCGATCGGTGACTCCCACTCAAACACCCAACTCCCCGAATCTATACCCTCCACCCTTACGGGTTAGCATGTTTAATCCGTCTCTTTTATAAATTCTTGAAAATATATATATATTATGTCATAACTAAGACTGATTTTGTATTATGCCAAAAATTTAAAAATTAAATTTAAAATAATAAGCATCGGTTTTGATCAAACGTAATTGGTTTATATACATTCATATCTTATATTTTTAATTTGTAATTTTAGAATAATAATAATATGTAGAAAAATAATATAAAAATATCAAGTTAAACGGAACAAGTTCATGTGTCAAATACGATTTTGAGTTCTATATGGTTTAAACCGTCAACCCACAAACAAATCCCATTTAACAACCCTAGAACATGCTGAATAACTAATGTTGGGGCTTCAACATCACATTCCTCTACTGATTGATAGTCAACATGTATTATTCAAATGTCATTTTCTAGTTGGAAGAGGCGTTACATCAACCAAAAATAGAATAACACATGTTCGCTTTTCAACTTAAATTATTTGGATGGTAAATAACTTGAAAGCCAAATCATCACCAAACATCTCACTCTTTTTTATTCTTTATACGTGACATTACCTCAGTTAAATAATACATTACAATATATATATGTATGTGAGTATGTCTATATATATTATAGTAAATATTCTGTTACATTCACTTTTATTGTCGAGAATGAATCTGGATTTCTTTAACTTTAAACATAAATATCTTATTATTCTTATTTTTGTTATGGCTAAGGTTTTCTTGTCGCTTAGTTTCTGTCCAACCTCTTGTTTCAAGTTCAAAGGAATATAAAATAATATAATATATACATATATAATAGAGAGAGAGAGAGAGAGACACTATACTAAACCTTAAGCAAGGTAAAGGTTAGGTGCAAGATGGGAAACTCTCAACAACAATGAACATAGGCATAAGGCATACCCCTCCTAGCATCTCCACAAACACTTTCCACACTATCTACCCAAACACACATTTGTATAGTATATATCACCACAAAATCCAACCCAACCCGTAGCCCAACCCGAACGAAAAGGTGCTTGTTTTGAACCCTTTGAAGCTCGGGGGCTCGGTTTCTTGTTTTGTATAGTTTGATCAAAATGCAGTTACATATATCTCCAAGTTTACGACATGTTACAGTGATGACTGGGAAAGGTGTGAGGGAGTTCATAAAAGTTAAAGTCGGGTGTCGAAAATTGTCTTACAAGACACTTTTCTATTCACTCTTGTTGTTCACTTTCCTTATGCGATTCATCTATGTTTTAAGCTCGGTTGACATCATTGATGATCAAACCAAATGCTCCACCATCGGTACGTATTTCCCTTTTCTAACATACAGTCAAGCACACGCTAAGCCCGTGGTTCCTAAATGTCTTGCAGGTTGCTTGGGGAAGAAGCTATCACCCGCTGTATTAAGGGGAAGAAACCTTCAATCAGCTTCAGCTGTAAGATGCTAACACCTCCATGTTTTGTCATATGAATTCTAAAAGTTTAGGGACTAAAATGTTCATTTGGTTTCTGCAAGGTACCACAAGTAATATATCAAGTCATGGAGGAGCCATCCAGCCAAGATGAGATAGTTGGAGGGCCTGATATCCCTCAAACTTTAGAAGAATTTGTTACTAGTATGAAAGGCAGCAATAGACCAGATGCAAAGACCTTTGCCATCAAGCTTAAAAACATGGTATCCTCTACAGTCGGGTCAATCTAGATAACGGGTCAAAACGGGTCAAGAAAAAAAAAGGTTCGGGTCAAAATAGGTTGCTTTAGAAAAGTATCAGGTTGGCCCAGCACTAATAGTTTCCTTGAGCCCGGTCCTAGGCCCGTTAAGCTAGATTAAGTTTTTTTTTTAAAGGCAGTTAGAGTAAGTGGTATCAAATCTTTCTTTCTTCTAACAAACATGTTTTATTTTTCTTTTCTTAGATAACACTTCTTGAACAAAGGACTAGAACAGCTAAAATCCAAGAATACCTCTACCGCCACGTGGCATCCAGTAGCATACCGAAAAACCTCCACTGTCTAGCCCTCCGGCTAGCCCACGAGCACGCCAACAATGCCGCCGCACGCCTCCAACTCCCTGTGCCAGAGCTTGTCCCGACCCTCGTTAACAACTCCTACTTCCACTTTGTTCTTGCATCAGATAACGTTCTTGCAGCATCGGTTGTAGCAACATCTCTTGTTTACAACTCGTTAAGACCCGAAATGGTGGTTCTTCATATAATCACTGATAGAAAAACTTACTCCCCAATGCAAGCATGGTTTTCTTTGCACCGTTTAGCACCCGCAGTGATTGAGGTCAAGGCGTTGCACCATTTTGATTGGTTTGCAAAGGGAAAGGTCCCGGTTTTGGAGGCTATGGAGAAGGATCAAAAGGCTCGGGCTCGGTTTAGAGGTGGGTCATCGGCGATTGTGGCTAATAACACCGAGAAACCGCATGTCATTGCTTCTAAGTTGCAAGCTATGAGTCCTAAGTACAACTCGCTTATGAACCATGTTCGAATTTATCTGCCACAGGTAAGTCAGTATACAATTTATAATATGATCATTATACCCTTTTCCTTCTCCTTACACTCATCTTTGCAGATGTTTCCGAGTCTTAACAAGGTCGTGTTCCTAGACGACGACCTTGTGGTTCAATCTGATTTATCACCTCTATGGGAGATCGACATGAACGGAAAAGTGAACGGAGCCGTTGAAACGTGTAGAGGGAGCGATAAATTTGTAATGTCAAAGCGGTTCAAGAGCTACTTAAACTTTTCTCACCCATTAATATCAAAGAACTTCGATCCAAATGAATGTGCTTGGGCTTATGGCATGAACATATTTGATCTTGAAGCCTGGAGAAAAACTAACATAAGTGAGAATTACCATTACTGGCTTGAAGAGGTCAGTGATCTGACAAGAAAACACACAATAACACACTACACAACACATACATACACAAGATTTTTGTCTTTTTGACCATCTGTTTGATCTGATGCAGAACTTGAAGTCGGATCTGAGTTTGTGGCAGCTAGGAACTTTACCTCCTGGTTTGATAGCGTTTCATGGTCATGTGCATGTTATCGACCCGTTTTGGCATATGTTGGGGCTTGGCTACCAGGAGAATACAAGTGCTGTGGATGTTGAACGAGCTGCGGTTGTTCATTTTAACGGTCGAGCAAAACCGTGGTTAGATATAGCGTTTCCGGAGCTAAAGAAACTATGGACAAAGTATGTCAATTACTCAGATAAGTTTATCAAGTCATGCCACATTACAGCAGCTTAGAAAGGATACAACAATCACACTACATTTTTTTGGTATATTGCCATTTGTATCATCATACCCATGAGGTTTTGTATGTTTTGTATATCCATAAAATTCTTTCATGGTCTTTCTTGTCATTCTTTCTGACAAAACACGAAAATAATTAGGTTTTGAGTTGTTATATATAACTCGTTTAATAAACAGACTGTGTTTGAGTTGCCATGGTTAACCAATTTAATTAATTAGACAAAACAATTCAACCCATCAACCCGTTTTTAAAAGTAGATTTTTTTACAAGGTCAGAAGGCCGGCACGTTTACTACATTTAACCCATTTATTACAACCCAACAACCCGTTTAACACGCTCAAAACATCATTATAATATGTCAACCCGTTTGTCTTGTTACATAAATGGGTTAAACGGATGGTGTTCTAGTTAAACAATTATAAAATGTTTTGGTTAGGATCGATGCCTCTTAACACAAATATATGGATCGTGTTCGGGTTCATCAATTCAACCGGCCACCGCTTGTAGAACTCGAAACACTATCTACAGTTTCTCCAACATTATTGGATCAATAAAGGCAATGATGTTCAACCAAATATCGACAACTAATATGGTGGGATTCCAACTTTATTGGCCACTTAAGTAAGTGCAGCATCAGGTAATAGTGTTAGTCTATTGGCATCTAACTGTAGAGCCTTTTTCTTCTAAGGGGCATATCATCGAAAAGTCTGAGTGCAAGTTGTTAAAGAAATTCCAATCGATCGTGATGGCATGATTATGCTCATAACCCAGAAAACTAACAAAAATCACACATTAACAGTTGGTTTAACTTCATATACATGCCACAAGTATAACATGAAGAGTACAATTCCAAATTTGAGCATAGTTACACTTACACAAACACAAACCTAACAGTCATAGATTATAAGATTAACGACAAACCGATTGCACATCCAGCGATCACTGAATTAAGCGACTGGTGGATGGAGCACATGATCCTGTGAGGTGTCGACCGCAACAGGGGGCATGAACTGCCACATGGCCATTCCCATTCCTGGGTAACTGATGACTGGAACCAACTTATTTCCAACTTGACCAGCGGCAGCAGCATAAGCGGCAGGCATTGCGGGTGGAGGAGCCATGAAAGTAGGTTGTGGGTTCATAGAGTTTACTTGCTGCTCAAGCTTCTCTTTCTCCATCTTCAGTCTTTGTTTCTCGTCACGGAGTTCGCTTTTCTCAGCCTATCACAAGTCAAAACCAAAAGCAGCATGAAAACAGACAAGTTCTTCGGTTTCTTCAAAATGGGTCAAGTTCAAATTGTTTTATCTATTAACTGGTTAAAAAAAGTAGCTTACGAGAAAATGTGTTCGAAAGTAGACCAAAATGCATTAAATCCCATATGTCAAAACTAGTCTAAACCGCCCAATCATGAATTGGCCTATTCCGTTTTGTTTGGGTAAATTGCACTTTACGTCCTTTAAGTTTCAGCAAAATTTCAGGCGTTGTCCTTTAACTAACGAAATTCCAGCGGATGTCCTTTATGTTATAATTTCTTTACAGGCGGTGTCCTTTCTCCCTAAAAAGATTACAAAAATAAAGGACATCGCTGTAAAAAAAATTAAAACATAAAGGGCATCTGCTGCTGTAAAGAAATTAAAACATAAGAGACATCCTTTGTAATTTTGTTAGTTAAAGAACAGCGCCTGAAATTTTGCTGAAATTTAAAGGACGTAAAAAGCAATTTACCCTTTGAAGTTTGAACCAAATCCGGCAAAAAACATGTGTGACAAAAACACCCTAAAATATTTTGACAAATTGATAGGTTTTTACTTCACAGAACTGACAAGGTAACCAAGGGTATTTTAGTCTTTTCAAGATTTTTATTGCGTTTTCATCATCCTTTATTTTTAAGCTCAATTTGGTATAAGCGAAACCAGGTACATATTTGTGTGCCTCCACATGCATAATCGCTAAAAAAAGTAAAACTTGTAGACAAATCGTGTTTTGGGTCAACCTGACCCGACCCACATTACCCATTTAATTTGTCAACCGAGCCACCCATATTGCCACATCTAGGTAACAGTCACTAACAGACAGGAATACCTTCAGCTCCTTAATCTTCTCCTGAAGATCTGAACTAGAGTCTTTCAGCTTCTGGGCTTCTTTTCGTAACTGAGTCACTACGCGGACAGCATCAACCAAAATAGCAGCTTTATCGATTTTAGGGGGCCTTCCCGGATCAAGAATTGATGCCAGTTCAACAAACCTAAGCACATGGCATAATGTAATGTAAGTGCCAAAACATAAAAAGATAAATAGAAAATAATAGAAAAAAGGCTGTAACAGATAATAATATACTTGTCGTTTAGCTTATCCCTCCTCAATTTCTCTCGACATGCTTTGCTACTTGTACCACTGCAAGATTCAGCCCTTCCCCTGTTGTACACGAGTCAAACAGCCAAGAAAATTTCATATCTAACGCTACAAAAGAATATTATTCACACCTTGGTTTTAAAAAGCGTAAAGGCACTGCAAGGCGTTTAAAAAGCGATCGCCTCACGCCTCATGAGTGCTTTCTAAAATCAAGGTTCACACATTCAACCAAAAAAATGTGCTTTCAAATGATTACCGTTTCTTTGACCTAGATTCATTATGTCCATCCGAATCCACGATTGACCCGTCAGCACTAAAACCGAACCACAATTAGTCAGATAAAAATCAATCCAATCTCACACCTATTCTATAACTATTTACAAACAGTTTAGTAATCTACAACCACACATATCCCAAATTCATCACTTTAGTCAACCACATTAAATCTCCACAATTCAATCAATCCCAAAAAAATAATAAATAAATAAATAAATCTACTGAAATTCAATCAGCTTAAACTATAATCAAGACCATAAACCCTACACTACATACGTTACAAATTATTATCATCATCATCATAATTATTATTATTATCATTATTAACATGGTTGTAAAAATCACGCCTAGCCTTCGCTTAGTCCCCGATTAATCGCTAGTCGGTCAACAGTAGTCAAATCCGGTCCTAATAGACCAAAAATCTGTGGTAGTCTAGCGATACCGGCCAAATTTCGGCCAAAATCTGTAAATTCCGGCTATCAATCCTATTTGCTTCAAAATATGGGTTAAAAAGGTGTTAAAACATGTCTACTTCAAAAAAATCACATATAAAAATGTGTATATACAAATAAAACTTAACATTACATATAAAATCCCAATCTGATTAATCCCTATTAATCCCAAATAATCGCTAGTGGATAGCGATTCTTACGATTATTAACATTTAATATAACTAACATCAAAGCATGAAACCCTAACAAGCAAACAAAATTCTCAGCAATAACAGGTCAATTATGATAACAATTACAATATTAAACAAAAAAAGTAAGAAAATATCACCTAGGGTTAGATGATGAACCGTTGAAAGTGGGTTGAACCGGCCAGGTGAATCCAGAAACGGGAACAGTGAAATGATTAGTATCAGTAATGGTGATATCTTCAATCAAACCGTACTCGTAGATCCAATTGGTGTTGTTCTCAGGCGAAACCATTGCCGGAACATAAACAATTACAAGTGGGGGATTTGTTGTTGGGTGAAGAAGATAGAGAGAGGATTAAAGGGAATAATTCGGTGATGATATTATTACTATTATTATTATTCGTCCACTACGGCGAGTGGCTCATCGTCACCGAGCACACTGGCGAGTTGACGTGTGATTTTGAGGGTTATGACCAGACCAGCCCAATCATGATCATTTTTAAAGGGGAAACGTGAGGAAATGTTATTCCACATGTTTTGTGATTAAAAAATTCTTTTAAAAAAGTTGGTTTTATTAAAAGTGATAACTTTTAAAAATAAAGTATGGGGATGTTTATTGTGCTTTTTTTTTTTGTAAATTGAAGGGATTTAAATTTGATTTTGAGTTAATTGCCAAAATCATCCCTTGGGCAGGTTTGCCATTTTCGTCCAAAATGACGCTTTTGTATCAAATTGCCCCCAACGTTTGTAACTTTTTGCCATTTTCATCCAAACCACTAACTTAGTTTATTTTTTCTGTTAAGTTGAGGATATTTGGATGAAACTGGCAAACCACAGGGAGGATTTTGGAAATTTACTCAAACTCTTTTACATTTCTTTTATTTAATTAATTTTGTTACATATATAATAAAAAAGAATATACATGCAATTTTTATATGAAAAAAATAATAGCTTTGTCACATAATTTTTATAAATTTTCATCCAACCGCTAACTAAGTTAATTTTTCTATTAAGGCGAAAGATGTTTATAAACAAAGACAGAAATTAATTTCTAATTTTTTTATATAGATCAGTTTTATAAAAATAAAATCTACTTAAATTTTATAAAATTAAAATGCTGGTGACCTTTTTGAAAAAAGTCAAATAAAAAAATCTTATCATATGTACCAAGTTTGTAATTCATCAGCTACTCTTTTAAATTCGCTCCTAAGGAAAAACAGAAGCCAGTGCCCCCCCCCCCCCCTCTCTCAAACAACGTATCGTTACCAAACTTAAAATTACCCACCAAATTGTAATTATAATGTTATGAACCAAAAGTTTCTTTACTCAAGCCACTCAAAATAAGTATTAGTTAGTTACCCTAATAATTTTAATTAAATAAATATATTATTTCTACCAACATATTTCCTAGGTGCTCAACACATTTAAAAAATATGAAACGTTTTACAAATTTTTTCTATCTCTACAACTGATAAATACTAAAAGTTGTAATCGATTGTTATGTGTTGCACACCAATGACTTTTTCTCTTTATAAAACTGATTTATATAAAGAAGCTGTAAATTAGTTTCTGTCTTAATTTATAAAATTTAAAACATCATTCACCTTAACAGAAAAAATAAACTGAGTTAGTGATTTGGATGAAAATTTATAAAAATTATGCGACAAAACTATTAATTTTTTTCTAAAAACTCCATGTATATTCTTTTTTATTATATATGTAACAAAAATAATTAAATAAAAGAAATTAAACAGGGTTTGAGTAAATTGCCAAAATCGTCCCTGTGGTTTTATATTTGCCAGTTTCATCCAAATATCCCCAACTTAACAGAAAAAATAAACTATGTTAGGCGTTTGGATGAAAATGGCAAAAAGTTACAAACGTTGGGGGCAATTTGGTACAAAAGTCTCATTTTGGACGAAAATGGCAAACGTGCCCAAACCAAAGGGACGATTTTGGCAATGAACTCTTTGATTTTTTTTTTTAAACGTGAACTTCATAAACACCACCGAGGCCGAAAACCGGGACGGACAACAAAAACAAGCAAACTACATATTCACAAATTTACACCAATCCCCCCAATCAAATCTACCTTTCTTAGCCCTGTGTTTAAACCAAAAGAAACTAACCTCCCTAACTTCGCTAAAGATCTCATCGACACTACACCTTTTGCCATTAAATCTCATATTGTTTCTAGCCTTCCACAACACCCAACAAGCCGTGAGAACAATGCCGTGTAAAGCCTTTCTTTCCGTCTTCCCTCTATCACCCAGATTATGAATCTCAAGCAGGTCTCTAAAGGAAAAAATGAAGAAATTCTGAATCCGGCACCAAAAATTTATTTTCTCCCATATTCCTAGCGCCAATGGACACGCAGTAAAGAGGTGAGACACGGAGTCGAGGCCTTCATTACAGAAACTACATATATCATCAATCACCGCCACTCCCCTCATAGCTAGCGCCTCAACCGTCGGAATTCTGTCCAAATCCGCCCGCCAAGCAAAAATGTTACATTTTTTCGAAACCCACTTGCACCAGTCCATGACATAACGGCCGCTAAAATCCAACTTTGACACTAAGTGATGCTTCACAGCCTCCACCGAGAACCCCTTCGTCCCGTAACCCAACCACGCCCACTTGTCCAGAGTAGAAGACAGACTAACCAAAGCCAAAGCCGTCCGTAAGGATTGCCATTCAGCCATTTCGGCGTCGGAGTCCGGGTCGTGCCTCCAAAGCCAAAATCCTTCACCGTCAAGACGATCACGCGCACTACAAGACTTCACCACTTCTAGATGGAAAAGAGCGGGATACCTCTCTTTCAACGGGACATCAAAAAGCCAAGGATCGAGCCAAAATAAGATATTATCTCCCCTACCCACCACACCCTTGAACAAATTCCGAATAGGCAAATTATCAAGCAAAGGTTTCTTTATAACCGAAACAATGTTGCACCAAACTCCGCCATAGGCTTTTTTTACCAAGGTATCTGCCGAAGAGGCCCTGAGATTAAGATCCAACGAGTTATCCAACTGAGAAGAAGCAGGATCACAATTAACCCCTTAAAACCTATCGGTGCCAGAGACGGAGCCAGGGAGCGGAAAACAGAAGTAATCCTCCTCATTCTGTCTTGGTCTTTTAAGAGGCCGCTTAAGCCCAGGTGAATCCCCATGGGGCCTATGGGAACGGTTTTGGGCCAGAATTTTGGGTTTCCACGGTCCAGACTTTTTATCAATTCCATTACCCAACATAAAATCATTAGAAAATAATCCATGCACTTTGGCCCCACCTATGTCGCTATCTCCTAAAACAGAATTAATCCCAGGAACATTAACCGGCGATGACCCCACCACAGCCTCTTCGAATCCTACACCATTATCATTTTCATCACCACCGTACATGGGAGAACATCCCACATTATTACCTGGATCAAAAGTAACCTTGTGCGCCTCCTGAGTGTCCCCATGCACCCTTTGGTTATCCTCTTGAAGTTTAGGAGCCAAAACTTCTTCATTCCGGTAATCCTCTGGCTTCTTCGGCAATTCCGACGACTTGAATTCCGATACAAAGATCGAATTGTCGTCGTCCGACTCGACCGAATCCCCATCTTCGTCCAAACAGTCTGGTAACCAATCCCCCAGATCCTCTGAGACCCAAACCCTATACTTCTTATCCTGCCAATTTAAAGTAACTTCCTCTAGAACCCTTTTTCCTTCCCAAACTAACACTCCAACGCACACCATCGACAGATCACTATCTTCCTCTGAAACTTGAGGTGGTTTGGCCACGAACCCATACCGCTTACAAATGTCAAGAATCACCTCGTCACAAAAAAGGTGGAGAGGGACACCATGAATCCGGAGCCATGCCACCCTTTCATATGCAATAGCTTACCCAATCGAGACATCCGCATGAGAAAACCAAGCCTTCCATTCCTCCCCACGACTAAGAAAATTAACTGCAGCTTCATTACAGGAAAAGAGTAATAACAAATTAAAACCTCCCACATATTGGAGCTCCACCTCCTTAAACCCAGCCGACAATAGTAACTGCTTGATCGAAACCAAAGTATTAAAATCTCGGGCTCTGGCAAGGACAGAACGATGAAAACGACTCCCAAGGGCAAACACACCTGCACTCACCGTTAACTGTTCGAGCACGGGACTCGTAGGCTTCTCGGTGTTAAGAGCCATACTATATGTGCTTCCGGGTCTAGTAAAGTTAAACGGATTCTTCAAAATAGACGGACCCTCCTTCCTATCTTCCACGGGACCAGAGCCATTAAGGGAACCTCCATTCACAACCGGGCCATTCTCTTTGGCGAACCTTGCGAGATTGATCTTGAGGGAATTCTTTCCAATTTTAATACCTTTCAGCTTGTTTTCCATATCTTTCCAGTCTAAAACACCTCTAAAGCTGACAAAACCGAACTTAAGCCCATCTTTGTTCCTCTTCCTTGCAATATACATTCTAGAGAGATCTCCATAATCTTTTAGCACCGAGGCCAGGTCCCAAGGCCTACACCCGTATGGAATATTCGCCACAAAAAACTTTGTTACCTTCGTCGCTATCAAAGTGAAGAAACACTGAAAAAAAACAAGAGGAGCCAGGAAGCGAATGGATGAGTCCAAAAGCCTAGTAGAATGGAAGGTAAAATCAAGATTCACCACCGAATGGAATTAAAAAAAACCTCACATGCTAATATGCTTTCTTCTTCATCGTCAAGCAAACATGGCGATCTGAAGAAAACAGTCGCCGGAAGGCGAATGGAATCGGCAACAGCACCTGAATAGGGAGGAAGGTAAAACTCAAAGCACCCAGCCGAGAATACCTCGCTCGCTATTCCGATTTATTCCTCCTCGTCTAGCACTTCCGGCGACCGATGGTTTAGAGACAGAACCGTTTATACAAATAATAATTATTAAATTCCTTTTAATTGTATACAATTGTACTCCATGTTTATAGGTTGGTAGTCAATATTGCCAGTCAATAAGTTGGCTTTTAAATTTGATATATAGAAGAGATAATTACTTTTTGAGTCTATGTGTTTTAGGAATACTAACCACTTTAGACCATGTGTAGTGGAGGACTCAAATAATGTCTCCATCTTTAGGCGTTTTGTGGCATGTGTCAGTCCAGTCAGCAATTGCGCATTATTGAACCTTATATTAAAAGGGGTGTAGTGGGGATGTGGGCATTGTGAGACATTATGTTAAAAGGGGTGTAATAGAATTAAATAAAAAACCATCACTATTGACCAAACCAAAGGAAGAAGGCGTTTTATAAAACACGCTCCGGACCTTTTTTTGAAAAAAAAAACGCCCTCGAGGACGGTTCTTGGGCGTTGATGGGCGTTTTTTGGGGAAAACGCCAAAAAACCCCCGACTACGGGTGGTCTTAGTCCAAAACCAAAATGTTTAACGCTCTGAATCTTTAAACGCTCTTTTTGTATTCCTTTGAGTCCAAATTTTCAACATCGTCTACCAAGTTAGTTAAGTAAAAGGGTATTTTAGTCATTTTATACTTTGGTACAACCCTTTAATGCATGAGGTATTTACAAGATCTTTTTCCTATTTTTATTAATATATACATAAACCACCCCCTCTTTCTCTCTCTCTCTCTCTCTCTCCCACACACACCCCCTCTTTCTCTTGAACAACACCACCAAGAGCCACCACAACCGGAGGGCTTCCACCTATCCGAAACAGCTTAATCAGGTCATAAAATTGTCCATCAATATCACCACAAACCGTCACCAAATGTTTCACCAGCTGCACATTCCATTCCTCCACCCATATCAGACGTTTAGTGTTTCCACCTATCCAAAACCGTCACAGACTCACAGTCACCGGACTTTTCACCGCAAAGCTTCACCGAAGGGTTTTCTGATTTTGTTTTCTTGTTAAATGTTACCAAATCTGTGAAAATCGATGGTAAAATTTGAGATCTGTGAAATCGATGATGATTTTGTGAATCGGATGTTGAATGTGTGACCGCAAGCTGCTCTATCTTAGTCTGTGGTGATTGTGGTGGAGGAGGTGGTGGTGGTGGTGGTACGGTCGTGACTGTGGTGGTGATGATGGTGGTGGTGGTGGCGCGGTGGTGATTGTGGTGGTGGTGGTAGTGATGGTGGTTGTGGTGGTGGGAAGCTTTATTTGAGAGAGAGATAAGGAAGGGAGAAGGTGATGAGAGATAGACTCAGATTCTATTATGTGTTATGGTGTAGATAACACGTATATTAATAATAAAATAGTTTTTTTTTTCTTTTTAACTATAGGGGTAACTTGGTCATTTAATAATAGTTAACCAATATAATTCTAAAAGTGTTAGAAAATTCGACTTAAATGATTACAAAGAGAGCGTTTTGGGACTCAGAGCGTTAAAATTTTTTATTTTTAACTCAAGTGATTAACACCTCTAATGCTTAGGCAGCTGTGGTTTGGCAAAATTTAACCAATAGTCCTCGACTTTCTAAAAATACACTCTTGTTCCACGTGGTTTGCTTGGTTGTTACTCAGATAGCCTCATGCTTGAATGGTTTTCTTAATTAGGTCCATGTGAAAAGACTAAGTTACCCTTAATTAAATAATAATAATTAAAACATTAATGTCACACCTCGATTTCCAATGGGCCTGGAATGGTAAGGTTTAAGCATGACCATTGGATACAGTATCACAATTTATAATGCAATGGAAGTATTGAGTAGAAATATTCAATTCAATAAAAGCTTGAATATATATATATATATATATATATATATATATATAGGTAGAGGATCCTGTAAAAAGTGCTCAAAGTGCTCAAAGTGTATTATAACACTATATATAATACTATATAACACCATATAAACACCGTATAACAATATGTAACACCATATAATACCATATAACACTATATAACACTATATATCATTATATAACAAATATAAGACTATAGGTTGTCTGATAGCATGTCTATGATAGATGTATAGTGTTATATTTGTTATATAATGATATATAGTGTTACACAGTGATATATGGTATTATATGGTGTTACATATTGTTATACGGTGTTTATATGGTGTTATATTACATTATATATAGTGTTATAATACACTTCTCACACTTTAGGCCCTTTTTACACTATCCTTACCCTATATATATAAGTTGTACAAGTGTTCAAGTGCAAGCCCACGGGTGGGATCTAATAAAAAGAGCTTTAGACATCAGAGACCTTAAGTTAGGAGTTGCAAATTCCATAGCCTTTGTCGCAACCCCTGATCCCTTATCTGTCCCGGGAAAGGGCGGACGCGAGCTCAGAGTTTCGGTGGTATCAGCTTGTTAATTTGGCAGCGGAAATTACATCAGGACCGTAGTTAGGAAATGTGTATCAGAGTAAAACCACCATATTTAATATTAATAATCAAATGGGCAAAACCCAAGTTTCTTATTACAATACGTTTATAGGGATAAACCCTATTTTATTGAATTTAAAACATCGTCTTTTAGGTAACTTTTATAGCCACATTTTTCCCAAGCCTTCAGTGCTCTCCAGCTGGCTTTTTACTAATTGGCTGTCACATTGTGTTACCTGAAACGCGTTTTAAAAACAATTGTCAGTGGGAAATACTGGTGAGTGAATCCCAGTTTAATCAAGAAACATTTTATCAATTAAAACAGTATTGAGAGCGATCACATTGTTTATTTCTACACAATTACTCATTTAGTACTGTCAATCCTGACTTGTGGGTCATATTACTCATTGGCTAACTCGTTGTCCAATGGTAACGTACTGTCATCCCGACTTACTACTCGCAGTAATAAATTTTGTATACAAAACCCCAACATACCGGCAGTAATTGAAGAACTACAAAGACTCAATCACCGCTTAATCACATTGTAAAACATTTAAGGTTTTGTAAAACATTACAAAAAAGTTAACAAAAAGCGGATAAACTCACATTGCTATCTTAGACTTCGCGTAAGGGTTTCCTGGGAATAATCTATAATTTTCACAAATGTACATAGGTTAGTATCATAGCCCTTTGAAAATATTAATGATACCCTCCCCGAGACGGTATTCCAACAACTATGTCGGGCAGAACCACGACAGTTATTACGGAACCCTAAATCAATCGGGCAGCATATCTATTACGAAACCGGGGTTATAATACTTACAACAGAGCAGAACCTCGCTAATTAGGGGGTATTATACTTGAATATAAAGCCTACTACTTCAGAAAGTCGAGATACAGAAAGAAAGTGAACGAATTGAAATGAAATCCGATGCGTTCTATATATAGTGTTGAATTCTGGGTCTCTCGCGGCCCGCGTAACATAAGCCCAGAGCTTACGCGGCCCGCGTCAAAGCTAGTCAACGGACTAGCTTGTCCGGCTCATCAGGTAGGTCCGCCACGATGTCGACACGTGTCGGCCTGGGGTGTTGCCGTGTTGTTGATCTCACGCGGCCCGTGTTAGTGTTAAGGTGAGCTTACGCGGCCCGCCTTAACTTATGAAATCAACGATATCAGGTTTCAACCCTGATACCGCCCGCGTAAAGTTGGGGTGGGTCCTACGCGGCCCGCCTCAACTTATATTTTCAGTTTTTATTTATATTAAATACTATTTAATATATTTCGGGCTCGGTTTTCACATACGGGGTGTATTTAAAGACATATTGGGATATTTTAAAATATAATAGGGTGTCGGAAATATTTGAGAGTGTCGGTTTTACTGAGGGTTGTTACATCATCCCCACCTTGTTTTAGAGCTCGTCCTCGAGATCTACTGGAACAAGTGCGGATATTTGTTTTGCATTTCAGATTCAAGCTCCCATGTATACTCAGGTCCTCTTTTGGAGTCCCACTTTACTTTAACCAGAACTAGTCTTTTATGCTTGAGATTCTTGACTTTCCTGTCTTCAATTTGTAGAGGCCTTTCTACAAACTTGAGTTGTTCATTTACCTCTATATCCTTAAGAGGTACTATTAGTGATTCATCAGCTAAACACTTTTTAAGATTAGATACATGAAACACATCATGTATTCCTGCCATTTCCTCTGGCAGTTGTAGCTGATAGGCTACATGTCCTATTTTTCTAATAATCTTAGAAGGTCCAACATACCTGGGACTTAGCTTTCCCCTTTTGATGAATCTTACTACTCCTTTCCAATGAGAGACCTTTAATAATACTTTATCTCCTACTTGAAATTCTAATGGTTTGCGTCGGTTATCAGCATAGCTCTTCTGTCGGTCACGTGCTGCTTTCAGTCGTTCCTTGACTTGAATAATCTTGTCGGTTGTTTCTTGCACTATCTCAGGTCCAGATAGTTGCTTTTCCCCAATTTTTGCCCAACAGACTGGGGTTCGACACTTTCGTCCATAAAGTGCTTCGAATGGTGCAACACTGATACTTGTGTGATAACTATTATTATAAGAAAATTCTATTAAAGGTAAGTGATCGTCCCAATTACCTCCGAAATCAATTACACAAGCTCTAAGCATGTCCTCCATTGTCTGAATCGTCCTTTCACTTTGTCCGTCCGTTTGAGGATGATAAGCCGTGCTTAGTTTTCACTTGGTTCCCATTGCCTTTTGGAAACTTAACCAAAAATGAGAGGTAAATCGACTATCCCTATCAGAAATAATTGATAAAGGAATTCCATGTAAAGAAACAATTTCATTTACATATAATTTGGCTAACTGTTCCATACTGAAAGTTTCCTTCATTGGTAAGAAATGAGCTGACTTGGTTAGTCTATCTACAATCACCCAGATTGTATCATTTCCTTTCTTTGTTTTGGGTAATTTAGTAACAAAATCTATTGTTATCAATTCCCATTTCCATACTGCCATTTCTAACTGTTGTAGAAATCCTGAGGGTTTCTGGTGTTCAGCTTTAACTTGTGAATAGGTTAAACATTTAGAAACATAGGCTGATATGTCCTTTTCTATCCACCAGAAATTTTTCCTTAAAACCTGGTACATTTTATCATTCCTGGATGCATCGTATATTTAGATTTATGGGCTTATTCTAAAATATGATAACGTAGGTTTCCTAATTTAGGTATCCACATTCTCTTTTCATGGAATCTCCAAATTCCATCGGTTCCTTGTTCTAATTCTTTTAGCATACCTTTTAATTTTTCAGTATCATCCTTGATTACTGATTCTTGTGCTTCTCTTATCTGATCATTTAAATCTACTTGTAGATTTAATTTAAGAGAACGTACCCTTTTGGCTTTTCATGATACTTTCGACTTAAAGCATCTGCTACTACATTTGCTTTTCCTTCATGATACTGGATATCACAATCATAATCACTGAGCATCTCCATCCAGCGTCTTTGTCTCATATTCAACTCCTTTTGCTTGAAAATATACCTTAAACTCTTATGATCAGTGAATATGGTAAACTTACTACCATAAAGGTAATATCTCCAAATCTTAAGAGCGAAAATTATAGCTCCTAGTTCTAGATCATGGGTTGAATAATTCTCTTCATGATTCTTAAGTTGTCTAGATGCGTAAGCTATAACCTTTTGTCGTTGCATCAATACACATCCATAACCTAATCTGGAAGCGTCACAATAGACTACAAAATCTTCAGTTCCTTCTAGTAATGCTAATATGGGTGTATGGGTTAATCTTTGCTTAAGAATTATAAATGCTTCTTCTTGTTTTAATCCCCATTCAAACTTACCAGATTTACAGGTTAGCTTAGTTAAGGGAATGGCTATTCTAGAAAAATCTCGAATAAATCTTCTATAATAACCGGCCAATCCTAATAAACTTCTAACCTCGATTGGTGACTCAGGGGTTTTCCATTTAGTAATTGCCTCGGTCTTTGTGGGATCCACATGAATTCCTTCATGATTGACTAGGTGTCCAAGAAATTGAACTTGTTCTAACCAAAATTTGCACTTAGAAAATTTAGCGTAAAGCTTTTCCTTTCTTAATAAACTTAAAAGTGCGTGCAAATGCTTTGCATGATCCTCTTTACTCTTAGAGTAAATTAGAATATCATCTATGAAAACAATTATGAATTTATCCAAATATGGCTTACATATTCGGTTCATCATGTCTATAAATGCAGCTGGGGCATTGCTTAAACCAAATGGCATGACAGTAAATTCATAATGTCCATACCTTGTTCTAAATGCGGTCTTAGGAATGTCCTCTTCCTGTACCTTTAATTGATGATATCCTGACCTTAAATCGATTTTAGAGAAAAATCGAGCTCCTTGCAGTTGATCGAACAGATCATCGATTCTTGGTAATGGGTACCGGTTCTTAATCGTGACCTTGTTTAATTCACGGTAGTCAATGCACATACGCATTGATCCGTCCTTCTTTTTAACAAATAAGATTGGTGCTTCCCACGGTGATGAACTTGGCTGTATGAATCCTTTTTCCAACAATTCATCCAATTGTTTCTTCAATTCTTGCATTTCTGCAGGTTCCAAATGGTAAGGTGCTTTGGCAATCGGTGTCGTTCCTGGTATTAAATGGATTCTGAATTCAACTTCTCTATCTGGAGGTTGCCCTGACAATTCTTCTGGAAATACATCTGAAAACTGATATACTACTGGAATATCTTTTAAATCCTTTCCTTCAGTGTTAGTGATTATAGAAATCAAATACACTATAGAACCTTTTCTTATATAACTTGCAGTTTTCATCACAGAGATAAATTTTGTGGATCTAGATGGTTTATCTCCTTTAATTGTGATCGTTTTACTTGTTGGTGATTTTACTTGAATTGACTTTTGATCACATAAAATACTGGCTTTATTGGCTATTAACCAATCCATTCCTAAAACAACATTAAATCCTGCCAGATTCATGGGATAAAGATTTGCAATAAATTTCTGATTTAAAATCTCTATTCTTGCTCCCTGCAAGATTTCAGAAATCCTAACGGTTTCTCCATTGGCTGTATCTACTAAACATTCTTGTGGTAGTTTAGTTAATGACTGATTTAGAAATTTGCAAAATGATGTATTAATAAAACTTTGGTTTGCACCAGAGTCAAATAATACTTTAGTAAAAACATCATTAACTAAAAACGTACCAGCTATGACATCTGGAATCATCTTAGCTTCATCTGCAGTCAGAACAAATGCTCTAGCATTTTGAGTATTCTTGTTGTTTGTAGCTGTAGCTAATTTCGGGCAATTAAGCTTGATATGCCCTTGTTCTCCGCAGTTGTAACATATCCTGTTATTAGCTTTCTTCCTGCAGTTTTCTTCCCTGTGTCCCGATATTTTGCAAAAGTTACAGTATATGGAGCATCTTCCTGAATGCTTTCTTTTGCAATTCTTACAGTAAGGTGCAGAGGTAGAACCTACATTTCTCCCACGGTTAGAATTTCTAGAACGAAATTCTTGTGTGAGCTTCTGGGTTAGGTTCCTCCTTTGATCCTCTTCTTGGGTACGGACTAACTCATTTGTCAAGGTATTTGCTAGTTCTACAGCTTCTTCTATAGTTTGAGGTCTAGCTGCCTTGACTACGTGTCTAATCTCTCCAATTAATCCCCAAATATAACGGGAGATTAACACTGGTTCTGGTGAAGCAAGAGTTGGCATTATTCTAGCATATTCGAAGAATAATTTAGTGTATCCCTTACTATCCACACCAGTCATCCTAAGATTTAAGAATTTGTTTGCTATCTGTTCCTTTTCATTGGGTGGGCAGAATTTCCTTTCTACCTTGTTCTTAAATTCTTCCCATTCCATATTGTAGGTTCTATCACTTCCTCTTGATTGGAGGATAGTGTTCCACCATTCTAGTGCTGAATTCTTAAACAGATTAGAAGCAAACAATATCTTATCTTCTTCAGCACACTTACTTATTCTTAAGACTGCCTCAGTTTTCTCTATCCAGCATAGGGTTACAATGGCTCCTTCGTTGCCCGAGAATTCCATTGGTTTACAAGACCAGAATTCTTTATAAGAACAACCGTAAGACACGGTTCTTCTCCTTTTGGGAATAGGAAATTGAAGTAAAGGTCCATTGTTTACACTGTTTTCGGGTTCGATGGGTCGCTTACTGATATGCTTACTTTTATTATTCGCTTCTTGAATAGTTTGAATAATAAATGGCATGGCATCTATGATTCCTTGTGCCACTATATGTTAAACAGCACTATTATCCATTTGGTTTCCATTGTTATTGATGCTTGGATTCTCATTAACCATGTTAATGTTTCTCTGGTTATCATTATTCAGATTTCCTTGATTTCCTTCATCAGCCATCTGAATTTTAAACATTTACCCCATATTAATATCACAAGATAATATTAATATAGTCAATCACATGACACGCATTTTTGCCAAAAGCGTCGATCATTGCGACTTGTACTCTATTCATATACTATTATGCATCTATTACATACTAGTACTGAAATGAAAATTACAATACCAACAGAAATAAAATCACACTAATAGTAATAGGGATCCGTACACACATATTTTATTTCATTTTTTATTTTATTATATTATATTATTATTACTATTACCATCTCCTCTATCTCATCACGGATATGGATTTATCTAAAAGTCCATATTGCACTCATCGTATTTCCATACGAGACGCTCTCCCACCTGTCGCATTCTCTCACTGCTTTCTAAAATTTCCTCCCCAAAAGTCCTAAGTTCTTGCATGTTTTCTGCACTCATTGGGGGTGCAGGTTCTGGGACTGGGTTCGGAATCTAGGGTGCGGGTTCCTGATATGGGGGTGAAAGTGCCTGAAATCGGTAAGGATCTTCTAAGATCTCCTTGATGTAGTTATCATGGTAATAGGGATCTAAAGGGTCCATACCTCGATAGGCTCCTATATTCTGTATGGGTGTGTCTTCATGTATCGGGTAACGTTGCACAAAGTCCCTATTATCGTCCCACCAGGGGTCGTAATTTGGGTCTAGAGGGTTTGGTGCAGGTACCCTAGGTATTTCTTCTGGATTAAAGTCATGCATCTCCACTTGGTTTTCAGGGTTGTCTATCTCCATGAGTTGATCAGGGATTAGTGGTTGTGGGGCTACAAGTTGTTCCAGACTTGGATCAGCAGCAGTTGTAGCTAGGATATGGAAATTGGCTAGGCTTCTATTAAGCATATCCTGTGTATGGGCATCTGTCTTTCGCTTAACTGCTGCTAAGGCTCTTTGCTGTTGCAACTTTCGCATTCTTTTCCTACGTGCAAAGGCTTCCTTACTGAACCATCCTCTTTTCTTATGAGGGAATGGCTCTTCCGACTGAGCTTTAAAAGCAAACATCCCTTCTTCCTGATCAGCAAAATACCCCGAAAGGGCAGGCTGTGATGAGGTACCTTCACTCCTAGGTGAATCAGACAACTGACGACACATGTCTGAGGGTCCCTGATCACTCATACTATAACTAACAAATAGTCAAATAACACAAAACACATAATCAC
Organism: Helianthus tuberosus; assembly: GCA_030545235.1. Taxonomy (NCBI): domain Eukaryota; kingdom Viridiplantae; phylum Streptophyta; class Magnoliopsida; order Asterales; family Asteraceae; genus Helianthus; species Helianthus tuberosus. The sequence continues at coordinate 42,581,822 of CM060411.1, read as the reverse complement.
ATAACAAATAAATACAGTTATGCACGTAATTCCGTAATTTATTTCCTAACACAAAATTTAGAATTTAAGTGTCAGCAGAACACTTCTTTGGCTTAGACCAGTGGCTAGGCTCTGATACCACCTTTTGTCGCAACCCCCGATCCCTTATCTGTCCCGGGAAAGGGCGGACGCGAGCTCAGAGTTTCGGTGGTATCAGCTTGTTAATTTGGTAGCGGAAATTACATCAAGACCGTAGTTAGGAAATGTTTATCAGAGTAAAACCACAATATTTAATATTAATAATCACATGGGCAAAACCCAAGTTTCTTATTACAATACGTTTATAGGGATAAACCCTATTTTATTGAATTTAAAACATCGTCTTTTAGGTAACTTTTATAGCCACATTTTTCCCAAGCCTTCAGTGCTCTCCAGCTAGCTTTTTACTAATTGGCTGTCACATTGTGTTACCTGAAACGCGTTTTAAAAACAATTGTCAGTGGGAAATACTGGTGAGTGAATCCCAGTTTAATCAAGAAACATTTTATCAATTAAAACAGTATTGAGAGCGATCACATTGTTTATTTCTACACAATTACTCATTCAGTACTGTCAATCCTGACTTGTGGGTCATATTACCCATTGGCTAACTCGTTGTCCAATGGTAACGTACTGTCATCCCGACTTACTACTCGCAGTAGTAAATTTTGTATAAAAAACCCCAACATACCTGCAGTAATTGAAGAACTACAAAGACTCAATCACCGCTACAAAAAGATTAACAAAAAGTGGATAAACTCACATTGCTATCTTAGACTTCGCGTAAGGGTTTCCTGGGAATAATCTATAATTTTCACAAATGTACATAGGTTAGTATCATAACCCTTTGAAAATATTAATGATACCCTCCCCGAGACGGTATTCCAACAACTATGTCGGGCAGAATCACGACAGTTATTACGGAACCCTAAATCAATCGGGCAGCGTATCTATTACGAAACCGGGGTTATAATACTTACAACAGAGCAGAACCTCGCTAATTAGGGGATATTATACTTGAATATAAAGCCTTCTACTTCAGAAAGTCGAGATACAGAAAGAAAGTGAACGAATTGAAATGAAATCCGATGTGTTCTATATATAGTGCTGAATTCTGGGTCTCTCGCGGCCCGCGTCAAAGCTAGTCAATGGACTAGCTTGTCCGGCTCATCAGGTAGGTCCGCCACGATGTCGACACGTGTCGGCCTGGGGTGTTGCCATGTTGTTGATCTCACGCGGCCCGCGTTAGTGTTAAGGTGAGCTTACGCGGCCCGCCTTAACTTAAGAAATCAACGATATCAGGTTTCAACCCTGATACCGCCCGCGTAAAGTTGGGTTGGGTCCTATGCGGCCCGCCTCAACTTATATTTTTAGTTTTTATTTATATTAAATACTATTTAATATATTTCGGGCTCGGTTTTCACATACGGGTGTATTTAAAGACATATTGGGATATTTTAAAATATAATAGGGTGTCGGAAATATTTGAGAGTGTCGGTTTTACTGAGGGTTGTTACAGCCTTTATCATAGCCGACCCGGATTCCCAGCCTAATATCAAGGTTCAGTACCTGCAGTTCAATATTTTGAAAATACGTCAGCTTTCGCTGGTAAATATAACTAACTGGCTCATTTTGAAAATAGTTTTTCAAAAAGAATTTTATTCATAGAGAAAACTCGTAGGTAATCATTTAATATTTCTTGGGATTTTATCTTGTCACCAGTTTTACATACTTGTCATACAATGGGAACCAGAGATCAGAGACGGTCATTTTTCAGTGCTATAATGATTAAGGTACACACCAAAGTTGAATAACGTGTCTTACAGTCGGTATGCCTACCCCGACATGTTATTCTGTATGGCCATAATAGTTAATGAGTCGGAACGCCCAGATACGGTACCAATAACCCCCAATTGTTTCAGTTATCAACTAATACGGATTAAACTGAGTTCTTATATTTATAAGCAATCAAAGGGCTCATTTATATAATACCCGCTCCAAGTGGCGTATTCGTCATACCCCAAGTTTTAAAACAAAATAAGTTAAGGAGTAAATTTCACTTTTTAACCTTTATGTATTATCTGAATTTTGAAATGTGCCCTTTAAAAGTTTTAATTTCATTTTATGTCCAAAAAACACATGTTTTATATCACTCTAAGTCCTTTACACCATACTGAGTTAAATTACTCAGTTTGGTTTATTTAAGGCAATGGTATTATTGGCATTTCACCTTTTTACTTTATTGCTCGCCCCTTTATATCCCCTCTTTATAAGATCTGCATCTTCTTCCTCAAGAAAAACTAGGGTTCAAGTTCTGCGTTTCTTCCTTATACTTTAACCTGGTCATAACATCTAACCACTAGCTCATCATCTTTTAAAGCGTCACATAATAGAATATACAGAATCATAAATCTACCAAAAAAGCTTACAATGATATAAAGATTTCCTCTTTCATGTGATGATAGAAAATGCATAAAAAAGAAACCTTTGTTTAGGTTTAAATGACTTTTTTGTTCAGCTTTATCATCATATCAAGATTAGGGCAAAATCAAGTATTCAAAATTGCAATTCTATATAACAAATCAAATTACCATCACTATCTTCTTCTTCCGGTAACGGAAAATCCAGCCATGTTTCTGGATGATGCGCTACATTCGTCGCAAACACCAACACTTCATCCGTCACACCAACACATTCCAAATCCTTCACATCTCAATCACCATCTCCATCCCTAAATCTCAATAAATCTGAACCGTCAATTGGAGATATTGGATCCGATACATCATCATCAGCATCTCCGATGCCGGAATTTTCGTGATTCCAATCCGATTCAGTGGCTATGGTGGGAGTACGGCAGCGTAGTGGTGGCGGAGGCGGTGGTGGTGGAGAGGCGAGGAAGGAGGCGACGCCCTAGATTTGGCGGGAGAGGGATTCGATAAACTCAGAAAGGTCATCTTGAACTCCTGATATTAGGGTTTGAGAGTTTGATTGTTGATTGTTTTGGTTGAATTGAAAATGTCTTCTTGAACTCAAAAAGGTCTTCTGAACTCCTGATTGTTTTAGACAAAAAAAATAGGGTTCAAGTTCTGTATTTCTCCCTCTTGTAGAAATATCAATAATACCGTTTCCTTAAATAAACCTAACTGAGTAATTTAACTCAGTTTGGTGTAAAGGACTTAAAGTGATATAAAATATGTGTTTTTTGGACATAAAATGAAATTACAACTTTTAAAGGGCACGTTTCAAAATTCAAATAATACATAGGACAAAAAGTGAAATTTACTCTAAGTTAAGAGTATTCACCTTTTTGCTAGCTTCCAACCGATAACAGTTTTAATTTAGCAAAAGCTGTAAGTCAAATTATTAGTAACACAAGTCCGAATATCTGGGGGGGGGGGGTTCTGTAGTCCGAAATGAACAGAATTAGTTATCTGTTAGAATGTATACAGGTCATAGGTTAGTTCCTTTGACATGACCCGTTATTTAAGAATAGATTCGGTTTCGCTAAATTAAGTGTAGAACAGATAGAATGTGGTTTATACCTATCCGAGGGAAAAAGACTAATTGGATAAAGTTTTATTAGATCAACATTCTGTTTTTTGAAAGGTTTTGAGATGTTTTGACCCGTTACACCTAGTTTATGCGAACTAGGTTCGCATAACTAGTTATGTGCATAAAGGCGGGTTCAGAAGGTCGGATGGTTTTATGACAAGTCCTAGTATTAAAAACATATTTTTAGTTGATGTGTATTATGTTCCAAAGTCAGATCATATCTTGGTTTAGATTAAACCCATATAATTAGCTATCTTGACCACATTAGGGCATTGTGGTCATTTTTAACAATATTATTAAGACTTGTCAATTAACCCATCAAACGGAATGACCATGTGGTATAACTTCAGAGAGTTATACTCAACAATAATATGGTCTCAAAATAATTTTAAAACAGGTCTTAACGTTGACCAAACGGGTCAGAATCAAAAGTCAAAGCAGAAGTCAAACTTCTTGACTTTTAACATAGATTGAGGTTCTAAACTGAATTAGATGAGTTGGGCATGCTAATAACAGTTTATATAAGTTTTATAACTTGTATATATGTCAAAACAACAGATTTATAAGTTATAAAATCCATTTATACTATTTATGAAGTTTTAACAAAAGTTTGACTTTTACATGGCATGCTTGACTCATCAATTCGACTAGTAAACTTGATGATCCTAGGGTGTGATCACAAAGGGATCATATCATCGTTATTACGATCACGTAGAAAAGTTCGGATTGAACTTTGACTTGACCAATTTGGTCAGAAGCTAAAGTCATACAGAAAGTCAACTGTTCGACTTTAAACTTAAAATAACTAAAATAAATGTAAAAAAACTAGTAGAAACACTTACTTGGAAGTGTTAGAGCAGAAAACGACTGAGAAAGGGAGTCCTCTTGTCCAGAGGAAAGCTCCAAGAGAGTATTTAGATTAAAAGTGATGGTGTGAGCTTGAACATGGAGAAGAGTTGCTAATTATAGCCAAGGGATAAGGATGAGAGTGTGCCAAGTGTTTCTAGAGGTCCCTAGCAGGTGCCAAGTGTCATGGAACGTGGAAGGAGAGCCGGAGAAGTGCAAGAGATGCCACAAGGTGGCAGAACAGCAGCCAACTGTTTTCTACTGTCTTCAGGTCCCTTACGGACCGTAAGCATCAAGGTCTTACGGTCCGTAAGGACCTAAGGAGGTGTAATTCCTTGTTCAGCACACATCCTTATGGACCGTAAGCCAAGATGCTTTGCGGTCCGTAAGACCTCCTAGCGCACAACAATTTAAATGCCTTACGGACTATAAGCCATTATGCCTTGCGGTCCGTAAGGACTTCCAGAATGCAATATTTGCATATTTGACCCCTTGGTTCAACCAGTTATCGGTATATGCAATATGAGTCCCTATCCTTCCTCACAGTGGGGATTAGTTGGATATCCGGGACGCGTTTCAGTTAACGCACAATAATAGTCCCTCTCCTTCCCAGAGTTGGGATAAGTCGAAGATACGGGACACGTTTCAGTGAACATACAGTGTGGGTCCTTCTTCCTTCTACATAGTAAGGATTAGTTAGAGGTTTGGACACATGTCGTTGCGTAATTGGACGAAAATTTTCAAGGTGTTACAATTAAAAAATCAAATTTATTATTTAAAAATTCAAGTGGGCCCCGCTATTGTTCTTTGATAATACAAACCTAACACCCTCCACCTACTCGTAATCTTCTTCTTCATGTTATCGTCGTTGTCACCCTCTACCACCCACAACCTCCTAAAAGAACCACCCGCATGCATTACTGACGAACACCACCATGTCCCTGACGGTTACCTCTACCACTCTTTATCGGTAACTATGCCAAAAATAATAAAAAAAAAATCACGGGGGCTTGGTTGTTTTCTTCTCTCCCTGTCCCACGCTAAATTAGAACTATATTTTTTCTTATAAGTATTTTAACCTACTTCAATAAACCTTCTTCAAACATAGGGCTTCTCTTCCATGTAAACAAATGGATTCTACATCTATTAACGGTGAAAGCAGAGAATAAGATCGAGAACTCTCTCATGTTGTGGAATTTGTTGCATCAGCCAAAGATTCCGATTCAACATCAGAAGATCAGATAATGTTGCTTTTGATTCAATCAGATAAGCCTAAAATCAATATATTTATCATCTCGAGAAGAAGCCATATGTTTTTTCCACTTGGGTATATGGTATAATGCCGATGGTTAGTATTGGTTAGGTTCTTTACACTACTAGTATCGTACAAACACTCGATATAGTTTACGATACAAAAAGTACTTTATTGCAAAATATAACTCTGTGTGCAACGAATTTTATACCGCCACGTCTAGAAAACTCTAAAAACAAATACGGTACTCATACCGATATTGCTTGGTTAGTATATGTTCAGTTTGTGATGATAACGGAATCAACTATATATGACCCGTTCGAATAGAACTTTTATCGAATCGTACATTATAATAAGCACATGATGACGGTATACTCAGATTTTTATAAAAGGTTATATTACATTAATAAAAAACAAAAATGGTAACCGATGTCATTTTATATAAAAAAAAATAACTAACATTATATGGTACTGATGTGGTTCAAATGGTATAGGTAATATAAAGAAAAAAAATGTGTTTAAGGTTAAAAACAAATATAATAGTAAACTATTATAAAATTAAAATAATAAATCTATATATATATAATCCTTATTCAAGGTTTCCAATTATATAAAACTAGATGTAAAACCCGTCTAAAAACACGGGTAGTCTTTAAAAAATTTGCATACCAAATTTTATTAAACAACAAATCACCATGACATAACATGTCATCAAAACCCAAAACAATTTATATCATATTTACACTAAACTTGACACCATGAATAACATGTCCTCAAAAACCGTTTAAACTAACTAACAAAAACAATATATATCATATTTACACTAAACTCACTTTCCTCTATCAAACACCATAAGGCACTACTGTAACAACTCTCAATAAAGTATTAATTCTTATCTTATTTTACCCAATAGGAAACCCTAATTGAGACCCCCAAGTGATACTGCATGACCCCTAAAATTTTCAGAACAATCAGAATCAGGATCTGGGCCCCTAAAACTCAGGGGGGTATTTCCTAGTCAGTATTATCCAAACAGTTTTTGATAGGAATCTAATTTTAACGAACGGTCGACTCACCCAAGCTACTGAGACACGTGGCTACCCTATGCTAAAAGTGACCTCTCGCGCCACGCGAGAGCCTCTCGTGACACGCGGGCGCGCCGTTTTTCCAGTATAAATTCAGGAGTTTGGCACTTGAAGTTTGGTGTTAGTTCGACGTTAAAATTCATTTTCTACACCGAGATATCGTCTGTTTACTCCAAAAACACACACAATCACGAAATTCTGCCGCGATAACAGGGAAATAACTCGATCACTGCTACGATTTAATGTCCGATCGATAGAAACCAATCCAATGGATGTTTAAGTGCTGCCCAAACTTGGGTTATGCTTTGTCATTCGTCGTGAATTCGATGGATGTTTAAGTATCGCACTTTGTCATTCATTGTGAAGGTTTTGATCTCGTGAGTTGTCGTAAAAGTTGGATTAAAGTTACTAACCTAGTTTTCGTGTACATTGTTATTTGAATTAGGTTAACAGGCTTATCAGTAGGCTAAACTCTGGCCGATTAAACTTGCAATGTGAGTCAATCTCTTTTTACTAAAATGCTTTACAAAACCCTAAATGTTTTCAAAGTTATAATTACAGGGATTAAGTTTTTGTAATCTTCAATTACTGCCGGTATGTGGGGTTTTGTATACATTACTTGTTTCCCGTCACCATTGGACAACGAGTTAGCCAATGGGTGATCTGACCATAGTCACAGATACAGTCGAGTGACAAATACCGATTTGGGGTAATTGGTTGATAAGAACAATGTAATCTCCCTTAATACTGTATATTATAACAATGTGTCGTTTTGTGCAACTTGAATAACTCGCCAGTATTTCCCCGCTGATAAAACTTTTTTAAAACATATTTCAGGTGATCTGCTGTGATCCAGGAAAAGTGCTGTGTGGCACTACAAGCTTGAGGATGTGGCTCAATAAAACGAATAAACATGTTTTTGTAAAATAGGGGATTTCCGTGAGAAATCACCTTTATTGTAAATTATGGGGTTTATCCCTAAATTATGAAATAAAATAATCGTGTATTTTCAAGTTTTAAACGATCCTGTTAATTATTCCGCTGCCAAATTAAATAAATACCACGGGGTTTCTGTCCCGCGGCTCCTGGACCGGGTCAAACCGGGCCAGGGGCCGTGACAGAAAAAGGTGGTATCAGAGCCACTGATTTAAGCCAATTAAGTATTTAGAAATACTTAATTTTTCTAATTGCCATTCTGTGATTATGTGTTTTTGTGTTATTTGACTATTTGTTCGTTTACAGTATGGGTAAGCAAAGAATTTCGGACATCTGTCGTCCATTAGATAGTTCACCAAAAGATAAGGGAACCTCATTTCAATCAAATTCCTCAAGATACTCAGCAGATACTGAGGAAGGAATATTTGTTCGTAAGGCACAGTTTGAGAAACCACTTACCATTAAGAAAAGAAGTTGGATTATTAGCAAAAGTCAAGAGAAAATAAAGAAGTCACAACCAAAAGGAGTGATGATTAATAAGGAAACCTAGGGAATAGGCAATAACCCACCATGGGAAAATAAATTAGATGAACAATGGGAAAATCTCTATATGTTAGCCACTACAGCAGTATGTTAAGTTTTAGTTAAGTTAAACTGCCAAATTCGGACCAACCAATGAAATTAGATCTCAACACCCTGACCCAGTACTAGCACCCATATCATCTATAAGCCAGAAACTTTAAAGGAACTTTGCCCATTAGATAAACAACTTAGTAAGGGAAGATAGAATAAAGCATGCTAAACATAATATTCCTAGATAGACTAAAATAAATTAGGAATACACAACCTCTAATATATTTTGAATTTCAGTGTAATTTGTAATAGACATGTATATATATATAAAAGTCGCAATGTTTGCCATTTTTCTGTTTGTACAGTGATAATTGAATGGTTGTACTAAATATTAGCCTGTGATAAATAATAATTGATAAATATTCAGATGGAACACGCTGATAATGAACCAGTTAACGAGATTAACCAATCTGAACAAAACCACGAAGATCAATTTCTGAATACGCAAGATATCGAGAACATCGTTGCTCGGGGAATAGTCAATGCTATTCCAGCAATCCTTGCTACTGCCCAAAATCCAGTTGAACCTCAACAAATTATTCCTAGCAAACGTACTCATGAAGATAACTTCAGTAATAGCGTAAATGGAGGCGGTAACATTAATCATAATGATGATGATGTACTGCAAGCCCCAATTCTCAAAAGAATGAAAGCTGCAACGCCTGGTTGCACTTATAAGGAATTTCTTACCTGTAAACATGTTGAATTTGCAGGTAATGAAGGGGCGACTGCGGCACTGCGTTGGTTGGAGAAAACCGAGGCAGTAATCAAAATAACTAAATGTGTCGCGGAGGATAAGGTCATGTACGCTTCTCACCTTTTCAAAGAAGAAGCATTAGAATGGTGGAATACGGTGTTGCAAGCCAAGGGAAACGACCTGGCCTATTCCATGAGTTGGGAGGAGTTTAAGCGCCTGGTGGAAAGAAAATTCTGCCCAGAATATGAAAAAGAGCAAATGGCGAACAAATTCCTAAGCCACCGGATGGTGGATGTTGATTGTCGAGGGTATACTTCGAAGTTTTTCGAATATGCCAAAATTGTGCCTACTTTGGCTTCGCCAGAGCCGGTACTTATTTCTCGCTACATTTGGGGTTTAATTAGCGAGATCCGTGACATTGTCAAAGCTGCGAGACCCCGCACGATCGATGATGGGATGGAACTAGCCAACACTTTGACTGATGGACTGGTGCGTACACGAGAAGAAAATAGGAAGAAAGAATTAGCTTAGAAAATTACCCAAGGATTTCGTGTGGGTAAAAATAGCAATTTTAAGAAAAGAGGAACTGGGCAATTCTCCACTCCGCCGTTTTGCAGAAACTGCAAAAAGAAACATTTTGGAAAATGTAATGAACCCTGCAACTTCTGCAAAGCTATAGGACATCGTGAAGAAGATTGCAGAAAGAAAACAAGGGCCTGCTATAACTGTGGAGAAGCTGGGCATTTCAAACCTGAATGCCCTAAGTTGGTCAAACCAGCAGATAATAAGGCTAAACCTGCAGAAGGAACTACCAAGAAAAACGAAAGAGCCTTCCAATTGACTACGCAGGAAGCTGAATTGATTCCTGACGTGATAGCTGGTACGTTCTTAGTTCACAACGTTTATGCAAAAGTATTATTTGACTCTGGTGCAAACCAAAGTTTTATAAATACTTCATTCTGCCAAGCTCTTAAGTTACCTTTAACGAAACTTAGGCAAGTTTTTACAGTAGAAACGGCAGATGGGAACTCTGTTAATATAGATACGGTTTTACAAAAAGAAAATATAGAACTTTCAGGTCATAAATTTTCTGCAAACCTATTACCCATGAATTTAGCTGGATTCGGTGTCGATTAGGAATGGATTGGTTAGTAGCCAACCATGCTCGAATCCTTTGTGATAAGAACTCTATAGAAATCCGTGCACCCACAGGAGAAGTAATTATGATTACAGGAGATAAGCCGCGTAAACCCATGAAGTTCATTTCCGTAATGAAAGTTGCTAGTTATGAACGAAAGCAAGGAATAGTGTATATGATTTCGGTAATCATTAGCACTAAGGGTAAGGAACTTAAGCAAATTCCTGTAGTCTCAGAATACCCAGATGTATTCCCAGAAGAGTTACCAGGATTACCACCGGATAGGGAGGTAGAATTTAGAATTCATTTGATTCCTAGAACTACACTAGTAGCAAAGGCCCCTTATCGTCTAGCACCCACCGAAATGTTAGAACTGAAAAAGCAATTAGATGAATTGCTCAGTAAAGGATTCATACAACCTAGTTCATCCCCGTGGGGAGCGCCCGTGTTGTTCGTAAAGAAAAAGGATGGTTCAATGCGAATGTGTATCGATTATAGGGAACTGAATAAGGTTACAATTAAGAATCGATACCCATTACCTAGAATTGATGATCTCTTTAATCATCTCAAAGGAGCTAGATATTTTTCTAAGATAGATTTACGCTCCGGATACCATCAGTTGAAAGTACAAGAAGAAGACATACCTAAAACTGCTTTCAGAACTAGGTATGGTCATTACGAGTTTACAGTCATGCCCTTTGGATTAACAAATGCTCCTGCAGCATTTATGGATATGATGAATAGGATCTGTAAACCGTACTTGGATAAATTTGTAATTGTCTTCATCGACGATATACTTATTTATTCCAAAAGTCAGGACGAACATTGTGAGCACCTGCATGCACTCTTAACTTTGTTAAGAAAGGAAAAGCTTTACACCAAATTCTCGAAGTGTGAATTTTGGCTACAGGACGTGCAATTTTTAGGACACATGGTGAATCACGAAAGTATTCACGTAGATCCTGCTAAAATAGAAGCGATCACCAATTGGAAGGTCCCTCAATCAGCTAAAGAAGTTAGAAGTTTTCTAGGATTAGCTGGGTATTATAGGCGCTTTATTAAAGATTTTTCTAAGATAGCTGTGCCATTAACTAAGCTAACCTGTAAAACCGTTAAGTTTGAATGGGGACCTAAGCAAGAAGAGGCTTTTAGGATTTTAAAGCAAAAGTTAACAAACACCCCAATCCTTGCCTTACCAGAAGGAACAGAAGATTTTAAAGTTTACTGTGATGCTTCTAAGCTAGGATTAGGATGTGTGTTAATGCAACGCAAAAAGGTAATTGCGTATGCTTCAAGGCAATTGAAAAAGCACGAGGAAAACTATACGACACATGACTTAGAATTAGGGTCGATAATTTTTGCCCTTAAGATTTGGAGACACTATCTGTATGGAAGTAAGTTTACTGTCTATACAGATCATAAGAGTTTAAAATACATATTTGGGCAGAAAGAATTGAACATGAGACAAAGAAGATGGATGGAGATTCTAAGTGACTACGACTGTGATATTCAATATCACGAAGGAAAAGCAAACGTAGTTGCAGATGCCTTAAGTCGTAAGTATCATGAGAAACAACGACGAGTTCGTGCTCTTAGATTAAGTTTACAATTAGACTTAATGGAACAATTGAAAAATATCCAAGAAACAGCAATCAAGGATGATGCTGAAGGTATGAAAGGACGAATAAAGGAATTAGAGCAAGGAAGTGATGGAATTTGGAGATTCCATAAGAAGAGAATTTGGGTACCTAAGCAAGGAGATTTAAGAAATAAGATTTTAGAAGAAGCCCATAAATCTAGGTATACCATGCACCCTGGAAATAATAAGATGTACCAAGATTTAAGAAATAATTTCTGGTGGATAAGAATGAAAAAGGACATAGCTAGATATGTATCTAAGTGTCTAACTTGTTCACAAGTTAAGGCAGAACATCAGAAACCTTCAGGGTTACTTCAACAATTAGAAATGCCTGTTTGGAAATGGGAACTCATAACAATGGATTTTGTTACTAAGTTGCCCAAAACCAGAAAAAGTAATGATGCGATTTGGGTAATTGTGGATCGATTAACCAAATCAGCTCATTTTCTACCCATGAAAGAAACCTTTAGCATGGAAAGGTTAGCAAAGTTATACGTAGACGAAGTAGTATCCTTACATGGAGTTCCACTCTCTATTGTATCGGATAGAGATAGTTGTTTCACTTCGTATTTTTGGACAAGTTTCCAAGAATCCATGGGGACTAAACTAAACTTGAGCACTGCATATCATCCTCAAATGGACGGACAAAGTGAAAGGACGATCCAAACCCTGGAAGACATGCTTCGTGCATGTGTGATAGATTTTGGTGGAAATTGGGATGACCACCTACCCTTGATTGAATTCTCCTATAACAATAGTTATCATGCAAGCATTGAAGCTGCCCCATTCGAAGCCTTGTATGGACGAAAGTGCAGAACTCCAGTTTGTTGGGCAGAAATAGGAGAAAGCCAATTATCAGGTCCCGAGATTGCACAAGAAACTACCGACAAGATCACTTAAATCAAGGAAAGACTAAAGACGGCTCGAGATCACCAAAAGAGTTATGCCGATAATCGACGCAAGCCACTGGAATTTCAAGTCAGAGTCAAAGTACTGTTGAATGTTTCTCCTTGGAAAGGAGTAGTTCGGTTCGGTAAAAAGGGAAAGCTAAGTCCAAGGTACATAGGACCATTCCCAATAATCCAACGAATAGGACCAGTTGCTTATCGTTTACAACTACCAGAAGAGCTAGCTGGGGTGCATGACGTGTTTCATGTATCCAACCTCAAGAAATGTTTATATGACGAATCCCTAGTAGTACCTCTTCAAGATGTAGAGGTAAATGAAAAATTAAAATTTGTTGAGAAGCCACTGCAGATAGAAGACAGAAAGGTCAAGTTTCTCAAACACAAAAGACTCATACTGGTCAAAGTCAAGTGGGATTCGAAGAGAGGACCTGAGTACACTTGGGAACTGGAATCGGAGATCAAGCGAAAGTATCCCTACTTGTTCCAGTATATCTCGAGGACGAGATTTTTATAAGGTGGGGAGGATGTAACAACTCTCAATAAAAGTATTAATTTTTATCTTATTTTACCCAATAGGAAACCCTAATTGAGACCCCCAAGTGATACTGTATGACCCCTAAAATTTTCATAACAATCAGAATAAGTATCTGGGCCCCTAAAACTCAGGGGGGGGGGTATTTCCTAGTCAGTATTATCCAAACAGTTTTTGATAGGAATCGAATTTTAACGAACGGTCGACTCACCCAAGCTACTGAGACACGTGGCTACCCTATGCTAAAAGTTACCTCTCGCGCCACGCGAGAGCCTCTCGTGACACGCGGGCGCGCCGTTTTTCCAGTATAAATTCAGGGGTTTGGCACTTGAAGTTTGGCATTGGTTCGACGTTAAAATTCATTTTCTACACCGAGATATCATCTGTTTACTCCAAAAACACACACAATCACGAAATTCTGCCGCGATAACAGGGTAATAACTCGATCACTACTACGATTTAATGTCCAATCGATAGAAACCAATCCAATGGATGTTTAAGTGCTGCCCAAACTCGGGTTATGCTTTGTCATTCGTTGTGAATTTGATGGATGTTTAAGTATCGCACTTTGTCTTTCATTGGGAAGGTTTTGATCTCGTGAGTTGTCGTAAAAGTTGGATTAAAGTTACTAACCTAGTTTTCGTGTACATTGTTATTTGAATTAGGTTAACAGGCTTATCAGTAGGCTAAACTCTGCCCGATTAAACTTGCAATGTGAGTCATTCTCTTTTTACTAAAATGCTTTACAAAACCCTAAATGTTTTCAAAGTTATAATTACAGGGATTAAGTTTTTGTAATCTTCAATTACTGCCGGTATGTGGGGTTTTGTATACATTACTTGTTTCCCGTCACCATTGGACAACGAATTAGCCAATGGGTGATCTGACCATAGTCACAGATACAGTCGAGTGACAAATACCGATTTGGGGTAATTGGTTGATAAGAACAATGTAATCTCCCTTAATACTGTATATTATAACAATGTGTCATTTTGTGCAACTTGAATGACTCGCCAGTATTTCCCCGCTGATAAAACCTTTTTAAAACATGTTTCAGGTGATCTGCTGTGATCCAGGAAAAGTGCCGTGTGGCACTACAAGCTTGAGGATGTGGCTCAATAAAACGAATAAACATGTTTTTGTAAAATAGGGGATTTCCATGAGAAATCACCTTTATTATAAATTATGGGGTTTATCCCTAAATTATGAAATAAAATAATCGGGTATTTTCAAGTTTTAAACGATCCTGTTAATTATTCCGCTGCCAAATTAAATAAATACCACGGGGTTTCTGTCTCGCGGCTCCTGGACTGGGTCAAACCGAGCCGGGGGCCGTGACAACTACCTTGTTACATGGCCAACAAAATCAGTTTAGCCAACACATTGATATGAAAGCTCAGATGCAATTATCACTCAGACAGCATGATCATTTATATTATACCTTGTTGAAAAAACACACCATAGTGAAATTTTTTCAAGCCAAACTCCTTTCTCATCTCCCTGCACAAGTAGCAAAAATTCCAAATCAGAATCCAGATCTTAGCTACATAGCTTTAATCCACAATGCAGACAATATTTACCTCGGTGAACTATTTATAAAATCTTGCAGCATTATCAGTAGGCTCACCATCTCCATATCTACACAACAGAAGTATCATACAAAATTCAATTGATCGATAACTAACCGCCTACCTCCTACCACACCTTTTTTCAATTCCATTCCCTCCTTATACCATGAGACTATCAACAATTTTTGTTTTTATGTCTATAAAAGTTACGTAAACCTTTTTTGTAAAGTTTTTCAGTTTAGGCACACTATCCCAATTAAAGCTCTTTACATTTTCTCTTTTTCTGTCTCAGAGTCCACTTTGTCTAAGTCAACTTACTAATTTATGGAGTCTAAAATCGATCTTACATGTCCGTATCCTAAATCTAAAATACTTAACCATTTCTACATTCAAGGAAAACAAAACTAAACAAACAGGAAAGCTTACGTAGCCAAGAAGAAGAAAGCAAAGGTCTCCTTCTTGAATTTCTCTGCATACTCCTCATCATCAGCAGCATAATCATCCTTGAAGGGGTATGGTCCCAAAAACCTCACGCAGGCACATAGGACTGTACCACAGACTTATTCCAAAAACATCTTGAAAAAGGCCTTGCGCGACGGCGCAACGGTCCTAAACAGGATTTGGAAGGAAACAATTCAGTAATAAAAAGGTGTGGTCCCAAAACACCCCGCGCAGGCGTATAGAACCGTACCATAGGTTTATTCAAAGAACATCCTGAAGAAGACCCTGCGCGGCCGCGTAGCGTTTCTAAACAAGATTTGGAAGAAAACAAGTCTTCGATACCCATACGAAGAGAAAAGGAGGAACAAACATTCAACTAACACCCTCGCGCGGGCTCGCGCAAGGGTACAGGTAGTCTTGAAGGTAAAACCCTAAGCATCTCTGCGCGCCTGAAGTCAAGACTTGAACAAAAGGAATCTTTCTGTTATAACAGAATGGACACGTGGCAAAGACACCATGGGTTACAGCTATAGACTTTCTGGAAAGCCTTAAATACTCATCGTGCACAACCATTCGGTTACAACTGTCTGCGACGTGGCACAATCATGGACGCCCATCTAGATCATGATGATGGCACTCACTCGAAGAATGATCCACATAAAACCACTTTCCATGTGGTGTTTCCCCAATCGTCGATCAAAATCACAATCCGTGAGTATGGATGAAAAGTTAACTATTGACGGAAAGTGGAATAACCGCTAACGGAAAAGTGCCTTCCGTTACCCTCTCTGTTATACTATTTTCTTGCCCAAAATTCGGCTATAAATAAAGCACACCAGGTACGATCTCAGAAGCTCAACTTCACTTACTCTCACTCTTACTACTTTATCGAGATCACTGTACTTATTCTAACGCTGGAGGGTGGTTATGGAGAGAAACCCCATTCTCCCTGTGGTGAGTGTAACGGCTTTCTGTTTTGCAGTGATCACCGGTGAAGGAAATTAGAAGGTCCCTGAATCGACGAGAGGATTAACCCCTTTTATGCACAGACAAAAACCCAAATCTGTTTGACTCCGATCAATTCCAATCACTGTTTCTTCATTGGCGCCCACCGATTCTTCAATTTTCATTTTCATCTTCTCGCATTGATTCATTTCTCCTCTTTTGTTTTCCATGGCAGAAGCTCTACCGAATTATCCACCAGGTCCTAGACCAGAGAACAAGGGCAATTTTGCTCCTGCTTCCCGCATTGAGGGGACGGTGGAAGAAGCATCCGATGATAATGATGTTCAAAACAACGTTAATCATGAAAACGATCTGGTTACACCAGGAGTACAGCCTAAACTCCCGATCAGTTCAATTTTACCTCCTGGCGAGACACAGATCTCTTGGTACGTTAAATCTCAGGGAGCGTTGAACGTAGTTTATGCATAGCTCTGTGCACAAACTGCTCAACAAGCACCGCAGACACGTAGATCTGCAGCCCAGGTACGAACTCCATCTGCACCATGAGTATTGAACTACGATGCACCATCACACATGATAGTCGATGATACGGAGGACTATTCCAAATCTAGCACTAGAAATGAATCGACTCACTCCAAATCCAGACGACGAAATCACCATGAGGAGCTATATTCTCAGAAACGCCAGTCGGTTCACTCACGTTTGGGCCCGCACTCCTCCCAGAAGCGGGACACCCAAACTGATGAATACGATAAGACATACATCGAAGACGACAACACAAGCGTTTTCAATCTATTACAGAGAGATCATGCAAGCTATAAACCAAAAATCCGTGCAGTTTACAACCTAGAAGCGGAATACGATTACAATCTGATTTACCAACCAGCAGAAGCTGCGGAAAACTCAAAGTTTGTCAAAGAGATTGCACTAGCTCCTCTTGAGCGGGTAAAACTGGCTTCAAATATTGGAAAGTTCAATGGATTATCAGATCTTGATGATCACCTGCGCGTATTTACCAGCGCGGTGTTAGTCGGTGAATGGACACTACCTATGTGGTGCCACTTGTTTGTCCAAACCCTAATAGGCATTGCGCGTCTGTGGTTTGACAATCTACCAGTAGGTAATTTGACATCCTGGGTTGATCTCAAAGAAAAGTTTCTGGTTCACTTCAGTCAACAGTGCTGCTCCATTCGAGACACCGCAGATGTTATGAACATCTGGCGGAGGGACGATGAAAGTTTGGAAGATTTCATCACAAGGTACAATAAGGAGGTGTTAGAGATTGGTGACGTACACGAGCACCTAATCCGTGCACAGTTTAAATACGCGGTGAGATGCGATGATATGATCAAAGTGTTGTCAGGGACTGAAGGGTTGCCAAAAAGTTGGGAGAAGTTGATGGCGGCGGCCAAGGTCTATGCTCAAATAGAGCGTAACCTAAGTTCCAGCAGACCACAAATGCCTCAGAACCGTCCCAGGACATGAGCGGAAGTAGTGGTCGCAAATTCAAGAAAAACTCGAGACTAAACTTCAGGCGCATACTCTTCAGACGACGCCCGTGCGACAACCAACAAGATCACAGCTCAAAAAGAAGCCAAACAAGAAAACCGCGAAAGACAGTGGACGCCTCTTACCAAGACACCTACTGAAGTGCTTAGTATCACACCCCAACCGATAGCGGAATCATCGGGGCGCGGCACTAGGCGAATCAGATTGCTCAAGAGAATCCATAACAACTATGTTGCGATAATATTTAATACATTCATTATCCCATACTAACAAATAATACAATCACATAAGTTATCACAGATTTCTTTGTCCTCTCGAACAATACAAATCCGACAACCTAGATTTTAGTTGAGTTTCTAGACTTCCCAGCTTGATTTGGTATAGTCTGTGATCTAACCTGCAATATACGTTAAAATATTTGTCAATACAAAAGTATTGGCGAGTATACAGGTTTGATATGTATAGCGTAAATAGATAAAAAGTGTAGCGAATTTCCATATGCAAGAACGTAACACACGACATATATACTCACAAAGCTGATACTACCAACTAAGTCCTCGATGCTCGAATATAAGATGGCAAACTAGACCCCGTCGGGCGCAATAGTACTATACTAGTCATGGTGGGACGTCGTGAGTATAAGCCCTAGCACATATGCAACTAGCATCACGTATATCTATGCATAACAGTTATTCGCAAGTGATAATTCGATTGATTGAATAATTCGTTTGATAAGTTCGATTTGTTAGAAACGTATGTTACACCCAAAATACGATTAAAAAGGGGTCAAGTATACTCACAGTGCGTATTTAGCGGGAATACAACTTGATTGGCTCGGTTGCGAGTACGTCTGCGTTAATCATTGAAGGATATAATAAACGATGCACGGTTAAGCGAGAATAGCATTGAAAAGTCAGTCATCTGGTCGGATGGTGCTCACCCATTCGGATGGGCTCATCCGATCGGATGGCATATGGATCTGACTCGGATGGCTGTCATCCGGTCGGATGACAGGCTATCCGGTCGGATTAGGGTTGACTCGTGCGGATTGTCATCCGTTCGAACAAGTGTTGGCTCGTGCGGATTGTAAGTGTTGACTCGTGCGGACGACAGGTTATCCGTGCGGATTGACATGTTATCCGTGCGGATTGACATGTTATCCGTGCGGATTGACATGTTATCCGTGCGGATTGACATGTTATCCGTCCGGATGACATGTATTCCGTCCGGATGACATGTATCCGTCCGGATGACATGCTATCCATGCGGATTACATGTGATCCGTGCGGATAACACGTCTGTTTCGCATTCTAAATACTGTTTCTGAGTGTTTATCGGAAGGAATACGTGTAGAGTTACCGGGACAGTGTAATCTCGTACTAATCACTTGAAATTCCATCAATTCCGACCCGCTCTAACGGCCGGGAATCACCCCGCTCCATCAGAACTGGCCATTCTTGACGGTTTCTCGTGGTTAACTCGAAATCGCACAGTTCCTTGGCTAGGTACACAGATCTAGATGAGATTTGTTATCAAAACATGTGGAAATCACCCAGATCTGACTCGTTTATAGTGGGATGAGGCCACAACTTGAAGTTCATAAGAACTCTTGGTGACATCACCTCAAAACGCCTCAAATCAGCAGATTTCACGGTTAGAAATTGAGTTTTAAAAGATAGGATGATGTAGAATGGAGTGTAGATCATAGAAGTACAAGTTTCTAGGTTGAAATCTAACCGGAATCGCGAGGAATCGAGAGAAAAGGGTCTTGAAGCGTGTCTGGTCGAGTGGGAGCTGTCACATCACTTGAACAGTGGTGTGGCAGGCTTTTTATAGGCAACAGAGAGGAAGGGAGTGGCTGGTCTGGATTGCCCATCCGTCCGGATTGCTATCCGTCCGGATGGCCCATCCATCCGGATGGCTATCCGTCCGGATAGCTATCCCGACGCGACGGATTTCTCCATTTTCGATCATTTTGATAGTTTTCAAAGTACGTGCTTTCCATATTTAATTTATATTATTATTATATATGTATATATATCACTAGAGGTCGTATTTACGTATCCATAATCCACAGTTTCGATAATTACTCTCGGTTATCGTTTTGAGTATGCGATTATTAGCGACGTTTCGCAGCCATCAAGGAGGGTAGCATAGGTCCTTTCTTGATGTCATCGTGAACGTTACTGCGTTTTGTGCCACAATGACTGACGGGGTACTATTCACTCGTATTGTCATCATCGTCACGACGACTGGAGTTATAGCACTCACCCGAGAGTCCTTGTTAGCGTTAGTTGTCTGCGTTTCGACACACCACGGCCACTGAGGAGGGTAGAATAGGTCCTCACTCAATGCCTCCGTGAGTGTTAGTGTTTGTGATAATAGTGTAGTATAGTGATATTGTATTTCGAAAATATGCGATTATCCTTCGAATAGCGATATATGCAATATAGTTACATTATGATCCGAATCTCTGGTGCTAGGCGTAACGAGTATATCGAGTAGTAACAACGCACAAAAGTGCGGGTTGTTACAGTCTCCCCTACTTTAGGAAATTTCGTCCCGAAATTAATCCAATAGGTAGACTTCTAAGAGTTGATCTTGCATTATCAGCGATATAGCGAGTGATTTGACCGAGAGTTGACAACGAGAGCGTTTCGAATAAGAGAGATCGATTGCGATAGCTGGGAGGCGACGTAAAAGACAAAGGTAATATCCCACGAGTTGGCGTTCCAAAGTACCTTGTGTTGTGAAGAATCCGTTAGTTCGATGCGATGTAATTTAAAGAACTTGAAAGGTTTTCTCATGACGTAGGGTTAACTGAGTCGATCGTTAACCATCGTCACAAGAAAGTTTAAGTTTTAAACATTTTAAGGAATTCAAGATGAAACTGGGGCTACAAAAACTCTTCTATGTCATGGGTTCAAGCTGAACTCGATGTTGAACCAACGTCTCAAGAAAGTCTTGTTTTTGATATTGCAAAAGGTTTTAAGGAAGGATTTGGACACATGAAAGCTTCCTTTGAACATGGAGTTAAGCTGATTCGATGTTACCTCCACATTGTGAGGAATTTCATTTGTCCCATGGTTTTAATAAAAGTTTTTATAAAAATCAGTTTTTAACCGTTTGAAAAGATAATTTAGCATCAAGCCCCACTTGGCACCTTCCCACGAAAGTTCGTTAATATGATTAAAACACTTATATATAGGAAGTACCAGCGGCGTATCCACCTTGTTTCTCCCATATAATTTCCGTTTCGCGAGACGGTCATGTGTGTCGATACGATATGGATAGAGTTGCGCTCACTCGGTCCAATCGATAGGAAGTCAGACCGAGTATAAGGTAGAATCGAATAGGTTAAACCGGCGAGTCGAATTGCGAACGTGGCTACGACAGCGCGCGCGAGTAGCTTGATGACACGAAACATTTATGTGTCGTGTCTGGGTAGGCGTCGAGCGACAAGCGATAAGCGAATAGTGTGTTTTCGATTAGATTCCATATTAAACCCACATGGCATGTTTCCACGAGGGTTTCCTAACATGGTGAAACACCAC
The DNA here is from genome assembly GCA_030545235.1 of Helianthus tuberosus. NCBI lineage: Eukaryota > Viridiplantae > Streptophyta > Magnoliopsida > Asterales > Asteraceae > Helianthus > Helianthus tuberosus. The sequence continues at coordinate 42,560,548 of CM060411.1, read as the reverse complement.
GTTTGACCAGGTTAGTTTTGCCTCGTAAAGCGATGTCATGTGTATTAATACCACACAGACTGAAATGAATACCAAGCGAGCGATAAGCGGTAGACTGTACACGATAAGCGATAAGCGATTAGGCGAATAACACAACACCAGTAATGACGGCGGCGGTAACGAATTACGATGATCGGTAGTTGTTGCATTGCAATCGATGGAGTTATACGCGATTTATGCGACTCGATTTGATTGATTAACGCTACAGAATTTAACTAATATCAGACCCCACATGGCCTTTTTCCACGAAAGGCCGCTGATATGACTAAAACGCCTTGCTTTAACCATATGAGCTTTGTCTCGTGAAGCGAGGTCATGTGTGCTAACTTCACACGAATATCACAGATAACGGTAGGCGATAGCGATAGATTGATACACAGCAAGCGATATAGTTTCACATAATAAGCAACAGAGATTGCGAGATACACATGATAAACGATTGCGATTTGTCGAGTTCGAGTCTTGTTTCGAATAAGCTTTACGTTTCGTTGCGACGCATCACAGTCATCGAGGAGGGTAGAATAGATCCTCACTCAACAATATTGTCGTTTATGTACTTGATGAGATTTGATTGCTATAGACTTACGACCAGTCTTACGTTGATGCAATTGTCCTGCGAGGTAGACTCCACAGAGTCCATCGATGAGGCGATTGCACTGCGTTTGCAGACTTACGACAAGTCTCGTGATGATACGGTTTGTTACGCCTTGCGATTGAGTGTAGTGTGTTGAAAATAATCACAATAGTATAATAGGTCTAATAACGTTTAACTCCACGTGGCACTTTCTTCACGGAACTTCGATAGTATGATAAAGCACACCTTGCTTGACCCCTACTACTTAGATCCCGTGATTTGGTGTCTTACTTTGTCGAAACGCTTATGGCACCTTAGAATTCACTACGATCTCCGTGCACTGACCCAAATAATCCCGTGTGCACCCGTGATTAATCGTTCCTTGCACGTTTATCGTACCTCGTTCCAAGAGTGTAGTGAGGGTAAAACACATTATTTCGTGATATAGTATATAGTAGGTGTGTGAATCTAGTCTAAGTGCGACGATTAAAGAGTGAAAGAGAGAACAAAGATGAGGGTTAACATTATACATAGTGGCAATGTCGAGTAATAGAGTAGGTTCAACACTTAGAAATTAACGTCGAAAATCGTATCATTACAGCTTTATCCTACGCTTGCTAGATGTCTGATACTGAAGACTTTTGCTGGAGCTGTTGTTGTTGTACTCAACTTCACGGTTTGATGTGGCAGTTGTGGGTGAAGTGACCATAACGATTGCAGTTATTGCAATAGCGACAGTCAGCCCCAACTGGATGATGGTAGGTACACGAGTAACACTGAGGATGAGCTCCCGTGTAGGCTCGTTTTGGAAACATCAGAACCGTTCGAAGAGGTTTCGGTTGCAGCAGTTCGGTTGTTGATGAGCTCGGGCTTGAAGTCTTCCGTTTGCGACTGGGTTTGTCGGTGTCTTGTGAAGAGGTGTCGTCGTTGGAGGATTCGTCTGAGGACTCACTTGCAGAGTCTTTGGCTGATTTGTCGGAAGATCCGTCGGCAGATTCATCAGAAGAATCGGCAGCAGATTCGTTCAAAGAATCGTTAGCAGATTCGTTAGAAGAATCGTTAGCGGATTCGTTAGAAGATCCGTCAGTAGGTTCATCAGAAGAATCGTCGACATGTTCGCCTGAAGGGCTAATGGCAATTGCTTGATGAGCTTGCTTGACAGGATTCTGGGAGAAGAACCCTTCCATGAGTCGTTTGTTGTTGATTTATGCAGCCAAGCGGTATGTCTCTTCGATAGTAGCAGGTCTTGCAGCCTCGACAAAATCACCCACACACTCAGGCAAGCCACGAATGTACTTCGCAATGGCCTTCTCTGAAGTGTTGACCTGACCTGGGCAGATTATGCTAAGCTGTTTGAACCTTGCGGTGTAGCCAGCATTGTCACCTTTGGTTTGCTTGATTTCCCAAAATTCGTTTTCTAGCTTCTGGATTTCGTGAGGAGGACAATATTCCTTCTTCATGAGCTCCTTCAGCTCATCCCAAGAGAGAGCGTAGGCTGCGGAGATCCCACATTTGTTACGTTCGGCGGTCCACCAGTCGAGTGCTCGCGATTGAAATACTCCGGTAGCGCAAGTAGTACGGAAACTATCGGGACACCCGCTTTGACGAAGGGTAACTTTGATAGAATCGAACCACTGGAGTAGTTGAGTCACACCTCCTTCACCCGTGAATTCCATCGGTTCACAGGCTTTGAAGTGTTTGTATAGAAAAGTAGATTGTGGCGCTTCCGTCTTGGAGTCTTCCGAGGCTCGAGAGTTGCTGAAAGAGTGCACTTGAGCGGCAATTCGAGGAATAAGCTTTGCCACTTCTTTGGTCACCAGTGATGCAATCCTCTTATTGGCACTTCGTTTGGCTCTCCTCCTAGCTACTCGTCTCGAGGTAGAGTTATTGGAAGGCATCTAGACAGGAAGAGACTTGGAATGAGATTCGATCATAATGATTTTCGAGTTTTTTTTTTTTTTTTTTGCGATGCGATTGAGCGCGTTCAAAACTTGGTGCGATAATATAGTAGTAATACGAATCACATAGGAGCCACATAGGAGCCACACAGGAGACACAATTTCCTAAGTTCTCACACAAAATGACTTGTTTGTTTATACGTATATATATATATATATGTTTATATAGCTGTAACTTGTAATCATGCACATACAGGTTGATCTAGAATATGCGAGGACACGTTGAGGTGAGAAAACGATAGCGAAGGCGAGAGATTATGTATTAGTTTTGTTGCGAACATTCGGGTTTCGTTTTAGATTGCGATGGCTGTGCGAATCGTGCGTTTATAAAGTAGGGAGTGAAAATCGTTAAATCGATAAAGCGTAAAGTTTCAAAACGTAAATAAGTTTCCAACCAGTTGTAAGATTGGCGGTTCGTATGATGGAGTGCCTTGGGTGTTTAGGCGTCGACTACCCAAGGTAACCCAACTGTATTCGACAAGTTCGTGCACGCGCGTTGACCTAGAAAACTTCATGCTTCCACTGGGATGCAGCTCATGGCATTCGTTTTCCTAGTCGTCGCGTGGTTCGAGTTATCGTGACAGTCGAGTCCTTGGTGAGAGCTTTTGAAAACCAATTTAGAGAGTGGAACGGCTTATTAAGGTATGGGTTTCACCCCTGACTTAACAGCTCCGCTCCTAATTGTGGTTATACTCTTCGAATAAATTCGCGAGCTCCACTAGATTTCGAAATGGAGACTTTCGTCGAGATGTGGATGTCACTCCTAACTCGATGAAAGGTTCTCGTGCTAGAAAAATGCGCTGGGTGAGCAATCCTATCGAGAGTCCTTGGTTTTCACGCCTGATCTCGACTGGATCGCTCGATTTCGTTATGCGAGTATTTTCGAAAACATGTGTATTGTGTCGGCCTTAGGAAAGGCTAAGTAGTATTTCAGCCTTAGGAAAGGCTTCTTCGTGTGAAGTTGTAGTACGCGGTGTTCACACAAAGTTGTAGCTTTTAGCAACTTCGATCGAGAGTATCAAGTAAGCCCGATACAAACCCCACCGGGTTCGTACGAGTCGGTCTGTTGGTACTTAGACTATAGACTAGGTCAATTTCTAAGACGTCGACCCGGACTAGGTCGAGTCTGGCCTAATTCCCTATAGTTATGGCTCTGATACCAATCTGTCACACCCCAACCGATGGCGGAATCATCGGGGCGCGGCACTAGGCGAATCAGATTACTCAGAGAATCCATAATAACTATGTTGCGATAATATTTAATACATTCATTATCCCATACTAACAAATAATACAATCACATAAGTTATCACAGATTTCTTTGTCCTCTCGAACAATACAAATCCGACAACCTAGATTTTAGTTGAGTTTCTAGACTTCCTAGCTTGATTTGGTATAGTCTGCGATCTAACCTGCAACATACGTTAAAATATTTGTCAATACAAAAGTATTGGCGAGTATACAGGTTTGATATGTATAGCGTAAATAGATAAAAAGTGTAGCGAATTTCCATATGCAAGAATGTAACACACGACATATATACTCACAAAGTTGATACTACCAACTAAGTCCTCGATGCTCGAATATGCGATGGCAAACTAGACCCCGTCGGGCGCAATAGTACTATACTAGTCATGGTGGGACGTCACGAGTATAAGCCCTAGCACATATGCAACTAGCATCACGTATATCTATGCATAACAGTTATTCGCAAGTGATAATTCGATTGATTGAATAATTCGTTTGATAAGTTCGATTTGTTAGAAACGTATGTTACACCCAAAATACGATTAAAAAGGGGTCAAGTATACTCACAGTGCGTATTTAGCGGGAATACAACTTGATTGGCTCGGTTGCGAGTACGTCTACGTTAATCATTGAAGGATATAATAAACGATGCACGGTTAAGAGAGAATAGCATTGAAAAGTCAGTTATCTGGTCGGATGGTGCTCACCCATTCGGATGGGCTCATCCGATCGGATGGCATATGGATCTGAGTCGGATGGCCGTCATCCGGTCAGATGACAGGCTATCCGGTCGGATTAGTGTTGACTCGTGCGGATTGTCATCCGTTTGAACAAGTGTTGGCTCGTGCGGATTGTAAGTGTTGAATCGTGCGGACGACAAGTTATCCGTGCGGATTGACATGTTATCCGTGCGGATTGACATGTTATCCGTCCGGATGATATGTATTCCGTCCGGATGACATGTATCCGTCCGGATGACATGTTATCCGTGCGGATTACATGTGATCCGTGCGGATTACATGTGATCCGTGCGGATTACATGTGATCCGTGCGGATAACACGTCTGTTTCGCATTCTAAATACTGTTTCTGAGTGTTTATCGGAAGGAATACGTGTAGAGTTACCGGGAAAGTGTAATCTCGTACTAATCACTTGAAATTCCATCAATTCCGACCCGCTCTAACGGCCGAGAATCACCCCGCTCCATCAGAACTGGCCGTTCTTGACGGTTTCTCGTGGTTAAATCGAAATCGCACAGTTCCTTGGCTAGGTACACAGATCTAGATGAGATTTGTTATCAAAACATGTGGAAATAACCCAGATCTGAGTCGTTTATAGTGGGATGAGGCCACAACTTGAAGTTCATAAGAACTCTTGGTGACATCACCTCAAAACGCCTCAAATCAGCAGATTTCACTGTTAGAAATTGAGTTTTAAAAGATAGGATGATGTAGAATGGAGTGTAGAACATAGAAGTACAAGTTTCTAGGTTGAAATCTTACCGGAATCGCGAGGAATCGAGAGAAAAGGGTCTTGATGCGTGTCTGGTCGAGTGGGAGCTGTCACATCACTTGAACAGTGGTGTGGCAGGCTTTTTATAGGCAACAGAGAGGAAGGGAGTGGCTGGTCCGGATTGCCCATCCGTCCGGATTGCTATCCGTCCGGATAGCCCCTCCGTCCGGATGGCGATCCGTCCGGATGGCTATCCCGACGCGACGGATTTCTCCGTTTTCGATCGTTTTGATAGTTTTCGAAGTACGTGCTTTCCATATTTAATTTATATTATTATTATATACGTATATATATCACTAGAGGTCGTATTTACGTATCCATAATCCACAGTTTCGATAATTACTCTCGGTTATCGTTTTGAGTATGCGATTATTAGCGACGTTTCGCAGCCACCAAGGAGGGTAGCATAGGTCCTTTCTTGATGTCATTGTGAACGTTACTGCGTTTTGTGCCACAATGACTGACGGGGTACTATTCACTCGTATTGTCATCATCGTCACGACGACTGGAGTTATAGCACTCACCCGAGAGTCCTTGTTAGCGTTAGTTGTCTGCGTTTCGACACACCACGGCCACTGAGGAGGGTAGAATAGGTCCTCACTCAATGCCTCCGTGAGTGTTAGTGTTTGTGATAATAGTGTAGTATAGTGATATTGTATTTCGAAAATATGCGATTATCCTTCGAATAGCGATATATGCAATATAGTTACATTATGATCCGAATCTCTGGTGCTAGGCGTAACGAGTATATCGAGTAGTAACAACGCACAAAAGTGCGGGTTGTTACACTTAGCACTGAAGATTACCAGTTCAAAACACCACCACCAATGAAAAACAAAAGATGACAAGATCCGAACCTCTATTGTCAGTACCACAAAGACAATGGCCACACCACGAACAACTGCATCAGTCTGCGCACAGAAATAGAGAAAGCACTCAAGAGCGGAAAGCTCACCCATCTAGTTCAGAACGTGCGCAAAGAAATCAAGCAGATCACACGTGGGGACGAGGGACAGAGTAACAAAAAAGCTAAACAAGCCTAAGGGTCCAAGACAGAACAACGCGCATGTAATCATAGTTCCCTTCATATTTGGCAGATTCTTCAACTTGCCAACTTATGGCACAAGGACTATTTACATGCGCAGTAACTTAAGTTTCATTATTTATCCTAATTACAGCTTTGTACCACATGGCCTCTGCGCCTTATCCGAATTAATACAAAGTATGTTTGCTTCTACGTTTTGTTACAAATGCATGCAATTTCTTTTGGTAAGCGCAAAAACATTATGGTAACACAACACAAGTCTCATGAACAGTCCGCAGTCACAGGTACCGCGCGGGGTCCAACCCCACGTTCACACATGAGCTTTCTACCATCTTTATTCGCCTTACCTAAAAAAAGAAATTGTACTCATGCAAAACATTGTACTGAAACATACTATTCGTAAAAGTTACTTGCGCACACAGCGCATTAACAGAATATTGCATAAATGGGATCTGCATCCCAAACATGTTCAACTATCAAATACAACATGACCTACTCTAAGTCTTCATCATCCACTTCATCTGGAAACACCTCCTTTAGTTGCGCCACAAAATCATCAGATTGAAGTGCAGTAGTAACTAAGTCCATCACTGGAAGGAGCAAATGGTTATACTCCGTCTTTGCAGCAGCATGGGCAGCCTCAGTGTTAACTCCACGCGTGGCAGATCTACTTTTGTCCCAGTTAACCTTCAACGAGTCATTAACATGTTGGGTACATTCTGCATAACCCTGATTATATCCATCATTACGTGCCGTGACCATCAGATTAGCAACAGTCTGATCCAAGTCAATGGAGTTAAGAATCGAATTTGTAACATGCGCAATGCAACAAATCACAATAAGAAGATATGCAAACTTATCAGAAATATTACAAGGAGTTGACACACTCGTATTTATAATCCCATGATGCTTCATCCATAGCATATCATCCTTCAGGGGCTCAACCAGACTCTTCGCCGTCACACAAGCAGTTTCAGAACTATCTAACTTCTCTTCAGTTTCGGCCAGACGGCGGGAGGTCTCAGCTTTCTCGACCCTCTCAAGCTGCAAGTATTTTTTAGCAGACTCAAGCTCCGCCTTAGCTTGTTCCTGATTAGATAATAAAGAAGTGAGTTCTTCTATCTCCTTATTTCTAAGGGCAAGAGTAGCGCAGGTTTGTACCTCTTTTTGCTCGCTTCTCTCCCTGTGAGAATGAGCCTCATCACGGGCTGCTTCAGCCTCTGTCTTCTCTTTATTTAACCTTTCAACCTCCGCCTTGAGATTGTTAATGTTGTTCCAGAGACCCATCTTCTCATTGTTGTCTTTTTCACAAATTTCTCTCCAACGCTTTCGCTCTTCTGAGAGAAGAGCAGCTTCAGATTCAGCTTTTCTTTTCCAACCCGCAGTAGACCACTCTTCTGTCTTCTGCTCGCTCTCAAATTTGGCTTGATCAGCCTCCAACTTAGCCCTCAACAGGGCAACCTTCTCCTTCTCTTCACCAGCCTCCTTCTTAGACGCTTCAAAAGCAGCCCACTCTTTGTGCATGCTGCGCCATTCGCGCACTATTCGGTGGGTGGTAGAAGTTGAGCTGACAGTTTCTTCAAGATAAGCATGATAGGTTTGATCATGAGAGAGCTCCTCTTGGAATTTAACTTTAGCGGGAGGAAAAACACCTTGCAACCAATCTCGGCAAATCTGCCAGTCAGAAAAGGTGTCGCCTTGTTTAAGCTTCCAAAGCGGCGCATGAATCTTAGAAGCCCTCCTCTCTGAATAAGATCTATAATAGTAATCCCCCGAAGTTTCCTCCGGGTGGATAGGAGAATTTTCCTCGTCATGATAAATGAAACCCTGATCATCATCTTTGGGTGGAGCAGAAGTAGGTGCAGAGAAAGGAATGGTTATCATAGGGTCCTCAATGGATTTTCCTTTCTCTGGCTCATATACCGCAACCTCAGGAGACTTGGGCTTAGTAGCACCAACGTCCACAGTCTCCGTCTCCGCAACCTTCTCCGCCTCCAACTTAACCTCAACAGGCTTCTCCACTTCAACAGCTTTATCTACCTCCGTTTCTGCAGCCTTGGTACCCTCCAACTGTTCTTTAATAGATGCGCGAGGTGGTGATGGCGGAAGATCATCATTAAAAACAGATGATGATTCCACGTGAACAGAAGGAATAGGCTTTTCTGCAAAATAAAAGTCATATTAACATAAAGTATAAGAGAAGTAAAAGTTAAAAAGGCACACACCCGGAGACAGCTTCGCAGCAAGCGCATCCAGGTTGCCTTTCTTGCTGATCCTCCTCCTGATAACCTTCTTGGCAGGCTGCATCACATCCTCACTCTCAGGCTTCCTCTTCACCGCCTTGGTCCTCACCAGCGGCTCGGGGCTTGAATCCAGATCAATAGGTTCACCAGGAATTGAAGAAGGGATATCCGCAGTATCGTGGGGCTGTGGCTTGGGTTTCCTAACAACTACAGGCGCAAGACCCTCTAACGTGTCAGACACTACTACGTAATCACACCGGGGTTTTGGGAAAACACGCGTACCTTTCTTCTCTTCTTTAACAACTTTTGCCTTTGGTGCATCAGCTTTCTTAGGCGCAGCAGGCACTCGCTTCTTCTTCTTCTTCTCAGGGCCTATGCCCAAATTAATCAACTCGCCTGTTTAAAAAGAAATATTGCAATATTACCCAACGCGCAAAGACAACAAAGAGTAATATTGCAATATTAATTAAAAATCTAAAACAAACTCACCAACACCAGTAGAAGGTTGCGCTGTTAGATCCCCATCCTTTGGAAGCGCAAAGTTTTTGATAATCCGGTGATACCACGAGGCTTCATCAGCACCTTTCTGTACGGTTGTCATCTTCCCGTTCTCTCTCTTGAAGGCCACAACATATAGAGCAACAACCGCAGAAGGAAAAATCAGCAACTAATTCTGCAATAATGTAAAGGAATTTCGTAACTTACCTTTATCATCCTCCATGTAAACCGGTTTATCATGGCGATCCATCCTCCAATGCAAGCTCATCCCAGCAGCAACCAGTGCCCTTTCAGGCAATTCGATAGAAGGAACATCCTTTAAATCTTGATACAATATCTCCGCCTCCGGAGTCTTCAACGTCTCTACTTCAATATCTTCAACCCCCCGGAATGTCATCCTCATCGGAATCACTCCAGCTTTAATATAGAAAAAATTGGGTTTCCACTCATGAAAAGATTTTGGAGGTACAAGCAGAATCTTCTTGGCAGTAGGACGTTGAGCAAAAGAATAGAAGCCTTGAGCACAATGAAGTTGGTAAAAAAAACTCGGAAGCGATCAACGGTAGGTTCGATATGCATCGACCGGCAAACAAATTCAAAATGACGAATACGCACCATCCCCATAGGGTTCAGTTGAGAAATATGGAATTTATAAAAATCAAGAACATCAAGAACAAACTTCATCGCCGGCAACCGAAAATTACCCTCAGATAAGTAATCCCGGAATAAGGTTATATAGCCGGCCGGAGCATGGGTTGCCGTTTGCCCTTCTTCTGGGTACCTAACGCCCCAGCTGTCGGGAAACTTAAAATTCTTCACAAGACCATCAAAAATCTCCTTTGACCACTTCAACGGTGGTAATGAAGCAGACATTTCTTCTGAAGAGTCGTCGGGATATTCTCTGGTAGACATAAAGAGTAACAGACAAGTTGCAGGTTTTTTCCTTTAAAAGTAAATCGGAGAAGACGAAAGAACTCAAGAAGTGATGAAAAAAGAGAAGCCACCCAAAGGTTTATATAGGGATCGCCATAAATGTTCTCGAAAACCGTCGTCCCCTTCTCAGGAAAAAATGGTTACCGAGGCAGCAAGGGCGAACAAAAGGTAACCCCACGCGCGCGAGGGAACCACGTTTGACGGCGCACATTTAATGTTGGACGTCTAACAAGTGACAGCCTGTCACCCAACCATCATGTGTCAACAGTCAGCACAGTACCTTTTACCTGCCACAAGACAAGTTTTTCAAAATTTGAAATCATGAAAACCTTAGCTTGAAGAAACAAGAAAATATCTTCTACAAAAAGATTCCCCCCACCTTGTGCCGAACAAACCTTGCCACTTCTCAAACAGCAAAAAGAGCATACATCATTTTATATAGTCCAGTGCTCCACCTACTTGCATAGAAGCAACACTGGACTGGGGAGACTTGAAGGGGTATGGTCCCAAAAATCTCGCGCAGACACATAGGACTGTACCACAGCCTTATTCCAAAAACATCTTGAAAAAGGCCATGCGCGACCGCGCAGCGGTCCTAAACAGGATTTGGAAGGAAACAGTTCAGTAATAAAAAGGTGTGGTCCCAAAACACCTCGCGCAGGCGCATAGAACCGTACCATAGCTTTATTCCAAGAACATCTTGAAGAAGACCCTGCGCGGCCGCGCAACATTTCTAAACAAGATTTGGAAGAAAACAAGTCTTTGATAACCATGCGCCAGAGAAAATGAGAAACGGACATTCAACTAACACCCTCGCACAGGCTCGCGCAAGGGTACAGGTAGTCTTGAAGGTAAAACCCTAAGCACCTCTGCGCGCCTGAAGTCAAGACTTGAACAAAAGGAATCTTTCTGTTATAACAGAATGGACACGTGGCAAAGACACCATGAGTTACAGCTATAGACTTTCTAGAAAGCCTTAAATACTCATCGTGCATAACCATTCGGTTACAACTGACTGTGAAGTGGCACAATCGTGGACGTCCATCTAGATCACGATGATGGCACTCACTCGAAGAATGATCCACACAAAACCACTTTCCACGTGGCATTTCCCCAACCGTCGATCAAACTCACAATCCGTGAGCATGGATGAAAAGTTAACTATTGACGGAAAATGGAATAACTGCTAATGGAAAAGTGCCTTCCGTTACCCTCTCCGTTACACTATTTTCCTGCCCAAAATTCGGCTATAAATAAAGCACACCAGGTATGATCTCACAAGCTTAACTTCACTTACTCTCACTCTTACTACTTTATCGAGATCACTGTATTTATTCTCACGCCGGAGGGTGGTCACGGAGAGAAGCGAGTCTAACGGCTTTCTGTTTTGCAGTGATCATCGGTGAAGGAAATTAGAAGGTCCCTGAATCGACGAGAGGATTAACCCCTTTTATGCACAGACAAAAACCCAAATCTGGTTGACTCCGATCAATTCCAATCGCTGTTTCTTCAATCCTGTATAATAATACAATACATTTTCATTATACTAATTATAATTTTTCTAATCAAGTATCAAAACTTATTGAATAAAAGTCAACACTTACCAAATCAACCACTTTAAACACAACGTTTTCATATCGTGCTTTCACTTCTTCAAACAACGCCTTCAAACCACAACAAATTCAATATCAAACACAAATTAAAATTATAAGTAAGGCTATAAAGATATGTGATTAGGTTAGAAGATAAACAATGAGTAACAGAACAAATGTAATACCTGCATCGATGTTGAGCATCGTGAACAGTATGACCATTAGTTTGACTATGATTGGAAAACATATCATGTTTGTCATGGAATACGACTCGGTATTCAGGAATGTCAGCTGTGTAAGGAGTGGCAGCAGTCTTGTCGTCTTCATCAAGAAGCAATTGATCCAATTCAGGCCATACTAACTCTTTCCTGAAGAAGCAAGATACGATAAAACATTATAAATTCACATTTTTATGAAGATTTTATCATTTTGGGTTTCATAGGAAAATCTTGTTATCAATACTATGCAGAAAAATCTTCTTCAATTGATTGATCGTCATATCTCCAAGGTCAACTGGAACAAAGCGCTTTGCACCTGAAACATAAATACGAGTTGAATGCTTGACGAAATTGGCATTGGTGTTGAAACATAATAAGCAAGTAATGTATGGAGATAAATATACCTTGCTCTGTGAGACCCTCATCAACCACTAATTCAATCTACATACACAACATACAAATTAGTTTAGCCAACACATTGATATGAAAGCTCAGATGCAATTATCACTCAGACAGCATGATCGTTTATATTATACCTTGTTGGAATGCTTATACTGTTTGTTTCCAAGACCAAACACACCATAGTGAAGTTTTTCAAGCCAAACTCCTTTCTCATCTCTCTGCACAAGTAGCAACAAATTCCAAATCAAAATCCAGATCTTAGCTACATAGCTTTAATCCACAATGCAAACAATATTTACCTCGGTGAACCATTTATAAAATCTTGCAGCATTATCACCAGGCTCACCATCTCCATATCTACACAACAGAAGTATCATACAAAATTCACTTAATCGGTAACTAACCGCCTACCTCCTACCACACTTTTTTCTTTCAATTTCATTCCCTCATTATACCATGAGACTATCAACAATTTCTGTTTTGATGTCTAGAAAAATTGCAAAAACTTTCTTTTGTAAAGTTTTTCAGTTTAGGCACACTATCCCAATTAAAGCTCTTTACCATTATATTCAAGAACTTAGGTTTTCACCATGTGATGGACTGTCCTGTTTTTACCATTTGATGTAACAACTTTTGACTTAGTCACCACTGACTTGCAAATCCAATGTACATATCATAAAGCATGAAGTACTACTCTATATAAAATGTAAAACAGTCAAGATATGTCTTTTTATAACTGTCTAAGCTCGTTACAGTTACAGCAAACAATTATATGAATTCATGAGATTTAGCCACTTACAAGAACACTAAATTTGGGCGAAATTTGTGAGTCTTGGGAAGTCTCCATTTAGGTAACACAAAACAAGCTTATGAGCTCCCACAATATTGATTGGTACAAAGGGGTGGATGTAATATAACTCTTATGTCATTCGAGATGGTGAATACAACACCTTAGGCTAATCTTATATTTGTCATAATTCATACACAAGAGTTATGTTGGGTTGATAATGAGTATTGGCCTCATAAAAAATAAATAGGTCTTGAAGATATATGATAAAACATTAATATTTCAGTTACCATGAGCCTTTAATAACTAATCCACTTATTTGATTTTTTTTTTCTTTAAAAAAATTGGGGTTGTTTTCTGCTTAAACCTAGAACAATAAAGATTAAATCAATTAAAAGTAGAAGAAAGAAGATCTGACCCTGTTTTCTATTTAAGTATGGTAGGAAACTGTCACCAATAATACTACCGTCATAAACGAATGGAAATTAAACAGCGCCGACTGTGTTAATCAAATACAAAGTAAAACAAACGTGATTTGAAAATAAAACATGTTGTTTAGAAAGTCAAACCATTAGAACGGTTTAATTATCATTGTACCCTTTTATGATACCAAATAAACAATGGCGAAGCTTGAGATTTCCGACCGGGGGTCGAAAACGTACATACCTAAAAAAATTATAAAACCGGGGATCGAAAACGTATAAACCTAAAAAATCTATATGAAAACTACATACCAGACACTACTTAGCGAAAAGTTCAGGAACCCCCCCCCCTCGGGCCCCTTATATCCTGCGCCCCTGCAAATAAATATTGCGTTGAGTACAACTTCGTTTTTAACAAAACTTATAACGGAAAGTCGAGCGAAAAAATCAAGCACAACTACGTACTTAACTTTTTAGAAAAAAATTGTAAACGTGAATTATTAAAAAAAGTATCAAATTATTTGATAAATTAATATATGTTCTAAAAAAAGAAAAAAGAATTATTAAAAAACGGAAAAGGAAATTTATGGTTTTAGAAAAGAAAAAAATATTATTAAAAGTAAATATAATAATAAACTATTATCATATATTAAATAAAAAATAATAAAAAGCTATACATTATTTTTAAAATAAAATTATTATTTATCGTCCTTCGTAAACTATATATATATAATATAAAAAATTACATTTCTATACCATGTTAGCCTTTAAATACATATACAAAAAATTACTTATATCTGAAAATTCGTATAGTTAATTTATGTTATCCGAATCCGTATCCGAAATTTCGGATATATATCCAAAGTTATAAGAAATAAATCTTGCAAAACAAAAGTATTATCACAAATTCACAACCCATCTTTCCCATCCATCCAAATATCCAATCCGAAAAACAAAATATTAACATGGCATTGAAAATTTCTAATACTTCAAATCTCCAATATCATTTTTCCAAGCAAAATGAAACCTGCAAATGTAATAAATATGGTATATCTTTCAAAACAAAAAAACCTGCATATTGAAAGCTGCAAATGAAAATATGGCATTATAAAATTAAAAAACAATTAATCCCATGAATCTGTATCTTTCTTTCTATCTCCAAAACTAACAAAATAAAAACCAATTAAACCCATGAATGGTTCATCTTGGTCCCCGCTACAAAATTGCAGACAGTCCCACAAACATTTTGAATCAACTAAAAATGGAGTTTCAATAAAGATCAAAGATACCTACTAACTTGAACTACTAAAATCGTGGAACTTGAACCTGTTGGTAAACAGAGGTGAAAAACAGGAAGAAAGTTTTTGTATTGATATATTTTCTGGTACATTGAACAACGAGGAAAGGACACAATAAATAGAGAAACACATAAACAGAAAGTGCAGCAATTTAGGAGCCAAATCAGGGGCTGTAGAAGGAAGGGATGTGGGCCGATCTTTGAGAATCTTTATTTCCTTTTTTAACACTCCCCCTCAAGTTGAGTAGTGGGTTCACCAATGCTTAACTTGCTCAGACATCTGTTGAAATCACTTTTACAGCCTTCGTGAGAATATCAGCGAGTTGTTCTTTCGACGGCACAAACGGGAGCTTTATTACCCCTCCTTCTAGTTTTTCCTTGATGAAGTGTCGGTCAACCTCCACGTGTTTCGTTCGATCATGTTGCACTGGGTTTTCTGAAATTTGAATTGCAGCAGTATTATCACACATAATCCTGCTGGCCTCCTTTTTGAAAAAACCAATGTCTGTTAGTAACTTCCGAATCCACAATACTTCACTTAGGGCCCGAGTTATTCCTCTAAATTCAGCTTCTGCACTCGATAATGCAACAACCTTTTGTTTCTTGCTCCTCCAAGTAACGAGATTCCCACCAACCAAAGAGAAATACCCTGATGTTGACCTTCGATCTCCCTAACTTCCAGCCCAGTCTGCATCTGTGTAGATGGCAATACTTAGATGCCCATTTACTTTGAACAACACGCCATAACCTGGTGTGCCCTTGAGATACCTTAGAATTCTCTGGACAGCTTCCATGTGGGTTACTTGAGGTTGATGCATGAACTGGCTCACTACTCCTACGGCATAGGCAATATCAGGTCGAGTATGAGACAGATAGATCAGCTTTCCCACTAGACGTTGGTATCTCTCTTTGTTGGCTAGCTTTCCGTTTAGTTCCATATGGAGATTATGGTTAACCATCATAGGAGTTTCTGCTGGTTTACAGTCGATTAGCCCTGTTTCTGCTAAGAGATCAAGGACATATTTCTTCTGGCAGATGAAGATTCCTTGTTTAGTCCTGAGAACCTCAATACCAAGGAAGTACTTAAAGTCTCCCAAGTCTTTCATTTCGAACTTTGAAAAAAGATTTTCCTTTAGACGCGCCATTTCTTCTTCATCGTCTCCGGTAATAATCATATCATCTACGTATATGATTAAGCAAGTCACACAGCCGTTTCTTCGTTTGAGGAACAGGGTGTGATCAGCGTTACTCTGTTTATACCCATGCTCCTTCATTGCAAGAGTGAATTTACCGAACCACGCCCGGGGGGGGACTGCTTTAACCCATAGAGAGATTTCCTCAATCGACACACTTCCTTTTCCTGAAAGCCTTCTGAGAAGCCTGGAGGGGCTTCCATGTAGACTTCTTCTTCCAAATCCCCATGAAGAAAGGCATTCTTCACATCAAACTGGTGAAGGGGCCATCCCTTATTTGCTGCCACGGAAAATAGGACCCGAATAGTGTCAATCTTTGCGACTGGAGAAAACGTCTCGGAATAGTCAATTCCATAAGTTTGAGTGTAGCCTTTGGCAACCAGCCGAGCCTTGTATCTTTCAATGGTGTCGTCTGGTTTATACTTGATGGAGAAGACCCAACGACATCCCACTGTCTTTTTCCCTTGCGGAAGAATGCATTTTTCCCATGTGTTATTTCTTTCCAATGCCTGCATTTCAGTTTCCATGGCATCTCTCCAACTTCTTTCATTCTGAGCTTCTTCAACAGAGCTTGGTATCTGTTCAGAGTATAAAGCAGCGACGGAAGCTTTTGCATCTTCAGGAAGGCTCCCTGTGGCCATATTGGCCATAGGATACCTAGAACCCTTCGTGTCCCTGTCCGGAGAATACCGTTTTGTAGGAACACCTCTGTTAGCTCTAGGGGGAGGACATATGTCGTAGATGCCGTGGTAGAATCGTTATCTTGTCGTTCACCTGTCTCGCCTACTGGTTCAACTGGTTCCTCTATCTCCCCATGTTCTAATATTTCATGTTCACAATTATTAGTAATAACAGGATCGGGTTGAGGATTATTCACAAGAGAATCACTTACCTCATTCACCAGGCTGGGAGATTCTTGGGTGGCACTGTCCGACGGATCTGGGGGCTCCCCAGTTTGTGTAGACCTATGAGGTGACTCGTCACTCGAGGGGGGGACCCACCTCAACCAACTCAGTGGGTCCTCTTGATCCCTCTCCCCCTGACCACTGTGTTGGAAGTTGTAAAAATACTCGGTTTCGAGGAAATCACAGTTCATCGTTGTGATCATGTGTCGCCTTGTAGGGCTATAACACCGATAACCCTTTTGGTTTGCTCCATAGCCGAGAAAAACACACTTCTCGGCACACGGATCAAGTTTGGTTAGATCACTTTTGGGTATGTGGGGAAAAACAGTGCAACCAAATATTCGAGGTGGTAAGGTAAGAGGAGGTGGTATTTTTGCAAATGTGGATAGGGTATCCAGAGGAGTTTTGAGTGCAAGGGCTTTAGTTGGTAATCGGTTGAGGAGGTACACAGCTGTTGCAAAAGCTTCAGGCCAAAAAGATTTTGGGACTTTGGACTCAAGCATAAGTGCCCAAGTCATTTCTAATAGAATGCGATTTTTTCTCTTAACAACCCCATTCTGTTCCGAATGTTTTGGACAAGTGGTTTGGTGAATCATCCCTTTTGTTTGGGCAAATTGTTTCATAGAGTTATTAACGAACTCACCCCCATTATCTGATCGTAAGATTTGAATGTTGGTTTTGAATTGGGTTTGAACCATGGTGTAAAACATTGTGAACTTTTCGAAAACTTCAGACTTGTGTTTTAAAAAATAAACCCAAGTCATGCGAGTACAATCATCAACAAAGAGTAAGAAGAAACGAAAGTTTTGTCCTCCATTAATTTCAGCAGGACCCCAAACATCAGAATGAATCAAAGAGAAATGGTTATCAACTCTAGTGTTACTTGGTTTAAACGTTTTTCGATGGCTTTTGGCCAAAACACAGGTTTCACAATCTAGTTTACTATTTGAAGGAAAAAATTCAGGAAATAGAAGATGTAAATAGCTAGAGGATGGATGCCCCCTATGATGCACTGGGACGGGTACGGGAACGGGGTACGGGAACGGGAAACGGCAAAACTAAAAAATTCAAGAAGCGGGGACGGGTACGGGAATAAAAACATATAAAAAAATTAATATATATTAAAGATAATGTAAGATAAAACCCCAAAATAGTTATATAGTGATGTAAAGCCCAAGCCCATTTAAAACCCTACTATATAAACCATGTTATAAAAAAAAACCCTCATTTCACTTTTAACATCCAGCCGACACCCTCTTGATCTCTCTCAATCTCGTTACAGGTCCGACGATCGTAGCCGGAGGTGCTGGCCGAGCTCCGGCGCCATCTTTTCCGGCTGTTACGCACACTTTCTCCATCTCTCCAAAATCTGGCAACCGGAGGAGCTCCGGCCGTCGTTCCGACAGTAACACCGGCAAACACCCCCATAAATTCCTTCCTTATACCATTTTAACACATCTGTTTCGTATACACACACACCTGGTTACGGTATGATTCGACGAGATCAGAAGAGAGAAAGGTAGAGAGAGCAGGAGGAAGGAGAGAGAGCACGGGCGGCGCCGGCGTCGATTGCCGGTGACCGCCGCTGAAGATTGATGACGATCGATGATGGCAGCTGTGATGATGATGACTCAGATGTGATAAAACCAAAAAAAAACGGGAAACGTTTCCTGCACGTCCCCAAACCCCGTCCCCTTCTGCAGCGGCCGTACCCAACATGCCGGGGACGTTTCTCGGCCGTCCCCGTGCCGTTTCCGTCCCCTAGCAGTCCCCGGGACGGGAGACGGCACCTCATAGGCGTTTCGGTGCTTCCTAGGATGCCCCAACCTCCTATGCCAAAGCCATGCTTCTCTATTCTTTGTTCCATGAGAAAGCATTGCACTTCCTGATTGAGCCACCTCATCCACATAGTATAAGCCTTGTCGTTCAGTGCCACGCCCAATTATCGTCCCAGTCCTGATATCCTGTAAGATGCAGAAGGTAGGGTGCATTAGAACCGTGCAGTTGAGTTCTTTTGTCACATGACTTATAGATAATAATTTGTGTGAAAGTGAAGGAATAAACAAGCAATTTGATAGTTTTAGAGTGGGCGATATTTCCACTGTCCCACCCCCTTTTACAGGAACAATCTCCCCATTTGCAGTTTTAATATGGGACTTCCTCGGTTTCTTGGTAGAAATAAAGTCAGACGACTCAAACGTCATAGTGTCGGTAGCCCCACAATCAAAGATCCAAGGGGTACCGGTTTTATCATATGTTTGTGATGCTAAGTGAGCTTTCCCAATACTTTGAGGGGAGTCTTTTAGCAACTCATAAATTTTGGGGGTAAAGAATTTAGGAGTACAAATAGAAGGATTTGAGGTAAAAACCCCAAACCCGTTACCTGCTTCACCATCTCCTCCCCCTGATGCAATTCCTCCAAACCCTAGTCCCTTTTCAGAAGTCTCCCACTCTGTGTTTCTGGCATGGCCGCCGCCCATCGCAGCTGCAGCTTTACCCTCGGTTCCATTCGGTTTGCTGGTTCGGTTACGACTTTCATTCCACCATTCTGGAAATCCAACCAGTTGAAAACATTCTTCTTTAGTGTGTTTGGTCATCCCACAATGTTCACACTTCAGGCGAGATCTATCCAGTCGAGACGGTGGTCCAGATCGTTTCCCTTGTTCGGTCCGACGATGCCCTTTGGTCAACAACCCTGAACCATCTCGCTCTCCTGGTCCCACGGCTGCCAACCCTGCCGCCACCCCCTGCTGTGTTGCGTTTCCTGAGACTGCTCCGAGTATCGTTTGATGAGCCGTCTCTTTTCTGACGGCGGCGTAGGCGGCTTCCGCTGTGGGGAGAGGATCCCACCGGAGCAGCTCTCTCTTTATGTGGTCGTATTTATGATCCAAGGCATTTAGAAACTGAAACAATTTCTGTTCAGCTCTCACCTTGTTATAAGTTGCAATATCATCTGCACATGTCATAGGGTTTGGATCCCTCCGATCGATCTCGCCCCAGATTCCTTGCATCACGATCCAAAACTCCTCTAGTGGCGCTCCATTCTGCTTGAATTCATTAGCCTTGACGTGAAGATCGAAGGTCTGCAACTTGTCTTTTCCACTGCTGTAGGTAACCACAAGGGCATCCCATAGAGATTTCGTCGTAGGGAACTCCGTAAGATTACTTGCCAGTGTTGGTTCAATATTCTGAATGAGCCATGAGAACACGATTAAATCGTTTTGTTCCCACTGTTCATACTTGCTATCCGTCTTCACTGGTGGGTCTGCTGTTAAATGGTTCAGTAGATCCTTAGACTTCCCTCTGATTGCAACTCGAATCATTCGAGCCCATAAGGCGTAGTTTTGGCTATTAAGTTTGAGGTTAATGGAAAGGCTTTCAGATTGTTTTGGGTTTTGATTTTGGGTTGAGGGGATGTTTCTTAGAAGATTGGCAAGTTGGGTGGCTAGGTCGTTGTTTGCCATGGTCATGTCTCAGTCTGATCCAGACATGGCAGCCTGGACAGGTACTGTTTGATGAGCTTTGTGACCTTAGGATCGATCACGTTGCTCTGATACCATGTTGGTAAACAGAGGTGAAAAACAGGAAGAAAGTTTTTGTATTGATATATTTTCTGGTACATTGAACAACGAGGAAAGGGCACAATAAATAGAGAAACACATAAACAGAAAGTGCAGCAATTTAGGAGCCAAATCAGGGGCTGTAGAAGGATGGGATGTGAACCGATCTTTGAGAATCTTGATTTCCTTTTTTAACAGAACCATGTCAAGACTCGAGCTCCCGGCGATGATCGGTTGATACGGCCCTATAGATCGAACACTCAAACGATGATATATTGGTTACCTGTTGTCGAACACTTCAAGTTTCGAAGCTTAGATCGAAGATTCGAAGGAATGATGGGAGGCTTGGATCCAGAACCGTTTTGAAAATCGCTATCCGAATCCGAAAATTCGGATTTCGGATAATTCGGATTTTTTTGCACACCCCTACATTACATGCCAAATAGAACATTGTAACAATTATAATATTAATGAATGGAACATACTAAATAGAACACTTAGAAAATATGTTTAATCAGGATCTATAACTATCAAGTATCATCAAATCAACAAGTACAAATCTCATGATCACAAAACAACTAATCCTATCATTCTTCACTTTTACAAACCATGTAAGATCCTTTTCGGCTATACACGTTACATGCAAACTGTTAAAACGTACAACAAACTTTTCGGTTTTCGTTCTATGTTAATAACTAACAACCTGAATCCAGCGGTTCGCTTAGCCATAGCTCAGTCGGGGCTCCATGTATCTCATCGAGGTTTGACGTCTAGGGATGCTGATCTCACAAGCATTCACTCTTGCAGCAAACCGAAGAGAGCAAAGTGACTCGCTGACCGAAGATGGTGCTGGAGAAACGTTGACCACCATCAACGTCTTTGAATCGCCACCTAAGCAAGGCTGGTTTTGACCATTGAAGAGGATCAGCATGTGTTTAAGATGGAAAAATAAATTGCAACGTATAGTTTTTTTTTTATTTATATATATACCTGAAGAAGATATGTGAGCTTTGAGTTTCTGTATGGAATGTGTTCTTCCTTCTTTGCTAGTGCAAATATAACATCACTTAGTGATGACAAACTCCTGTTGATGGCCTGATTTTTAACCATGGTAAGAGTTGGTTTGATAAAATGTGAAAACTAAAAACGGGCTCGGCCCGAACTAGAATGTGAAGTATATACCTGAGTTTCTTTTAGCCGATCCCCGGTTGACCCGCTCTTGGAAAGGCGTTCACTACCAGCAAGATCTATAAGGTTGAGAACACCTTGTACTTGTTGCTCCAAAGTCTATAAAGAGTCAAACCAAGAGGTAAACGTTAGCAACCATTAATTTTAGATTGTGCATATGGCAAAAGACAGGTCGGATAATCAGTTTAAATGAGATCGTGTCAAAACAGGTCGAGTTGGGTTGGACTAATCGGTGATAATCCAGACCCCACTGGACTGTTCGGTCGGTCATATCAGATTTTGGTATGATCGGGTCAGGTTGGGTTGGGGTGAGCCAAAACACTTTTTTATCTCCAAAACACGGATGGTCCCTGTGGTTTACCCAAATTTTGGATCTGGTCCCTAGCTTTCTTAAAGTACACGGATGGTCCCTGTAGTTTTCACTTTGTGACGCACTTAGTCCCTAACTTTTCCAAAAGTACATGGATGGTCCTTATGGTTTGCACTTTGTAACACATTTAGCCTTTAACTTGGACCTATTGAAATCTTTAAATTTGTTGGCTGGGGACTAACTGCGTTACAAAGTGCAAACTACAGGGACCATCCGCGTACTTTCGAAAAGCTAGGGACCAAATACAAAATTTTGGTAAACTACATGGACCATTCATGTACTTTACTCGAAAAGTTATTACTTCAATAAAAAATTCAACGTTTAAAATTAAATGATTTAGAAGGCATTATGCATTAAAAATACACTTGGGTGACTTTTAGTTTCAACCCGTTTCCTTTCAAACCCTTGTGATTTACCTCATTAACACCGAATATCCGTAGAGTGAAGACAAAGTGACTTCTTGATGATTGTTCGTTCATTTGAGTCTTACCCACAGACCTAAACTCAAAAAGGAAAGGAACCCATAAGAAGCCATTTTAAAAACCTATATTCTTGCATAAAGTTCACGATCTTTTATTAACATCAAGATACCTGCTTTGTGCGGCACGGTTTAACAAATACGAGACCTCTTTACTGCTACGAACATCAACAATGGTCAAATCCGAAACATAGGTGGTGCCATTTGCATCATGTTTAATTGCATATTGTTGTTTATTAGCACCACCATCTGTCGAACATTTGTTTGCCGATAATAAGTCGCGTATTGTCTCGTTGTATATTTCCAACATTGAAACCTACAAAGTTTAATTATTGAATAAAACACACAAAAAAACGACATGATCTGGAAAAAGATATATAAGATTATGAAATTCATTTGCAAACCTGCATTTCGTACTTCCACCCTTGTTCTTTAAGCTTTTGTCGGGCCTCAAATATTTGTTCAAGTGACCGTGGTATGAGTCCTTTATCATCATAGCTTCCTGGTGTTCCCATCATTGTATGTGTTTTACCAGATCCCGTTTGACCATACGCAAAGATGCAAACCTACGGATAGAATTACGTTTGGTTAATAAGCTAGTATGCTTTGATTTGTGAGTTCAAAGACGCTACTTTTCCACTTTAGATTGAAGACCTGTTAATTCTGATTGTACTCGAATAAATAACTACGGGTCAAATATAATCATGGTTGTAAAAATCCCGCCTAGCCTCCAATTAATCGCTGAGTAATCGCTAGTCGGGAGTTCACCGAGTAATTTTCATCTAATCGGCCAATTAATCGCTAGGCGGTCAACAATGGTCAAATCTGGTCCTAATCGGCCAAAAATTGGTGGCAGGCTAGCGATTCCGGCCAAAACCGGTAAATTCCGGCAATTAATCCTATCTATTTCAAAATATGGGTCGAAGAAGGTGTTAAAACCTGTCTACTTAAAAATATTACATATAAAAATGTGTGTATATACATACAAAACTGAAAATTACATATAAAATCCCAATCCAATTAATCGCTAGCCAGTATCGGCCGGCTAGCACCTAGCGATTCTTACAACACCGGGTATAATATATATAAAAGACTTAAAGGTAGCTGAAAATGAAAGGATCAAAAGTCGTCGGATGTGTATGTGTGTTTAAAAGCTTGCATTGTACTACATCTTTGAAAGCAATAAACTAAAGTGAATTTGTTCTCAAAATCATATTAACTATAAATGCATTAGTTGCATAATAAATGCAAAAGTGAACAAATAAGTGCTAGTGGGTCAGCCCGATCGGTTTTGTCTCTTGCATATAAATTTCTCACTGAGGTTTGGAGACGATAGTTGTTTCACGACCAACTAAAATAAATTCAAATTTATTCACTTTTCAAACCATCATAAAAAAATAAAAGCCTCTACTCTACAAGCATGAACTTAATAAGACATGGTTTTACAAAAATGTCGTTTTGTTTATCAAGACAAGATAAAAGTTTATAGGGCACCTAATAACCGAAATTTGGAATGCAACCATCAAACGGAAAAAACATTCAAACACAACTGGGAAAATATTAGAATCACCTTATAACCGTCAAGTGCACTTTGAACAAGCTGTGATACTTCTTCAAACACCTCTTCTTGTGTTGTTTGAGGCATAAACACTTTATCAAACATAAAAGGATGGGTTTGACCTATTCAACAAATAAAAAAAAAGTCAAACACAAGAGTCAACAACACAATGAAAAAAAGTCAAATACATAGTTTAAAGTTTAAACAAGTTAAAATATAGTTATATACCATGGTGCAACACTTCAATGCCTCGGCCAAGAGCTTCCGTTGTCGTCGGGAAAGAAATGGGTTTTGTTTCATCTTCCACACCTTCGTCCAACAAAAGGGGCCGGACTCTACAGAAAACTCGTATGCTTCCTTTTAATTCCTGCCGTGATTATATATTTGGTAAGAATTGTATGGTAACCAATTAATCATATGTTTCATGAACCGGAAAACTAGAGGCTCAAGAGCAGTTCGGCTCGTTTACACATCTAGCCCAAAGTGTATTATTAATGTTTACAATTAGGGGTGCAAACGAGCTGAGCTGCTCGAGATCGGCTCGAGAAAAAGCTCGAAACGAGCCGGGCCTTATCGAGCCCGAGCCAAGCTTGAGCCTAATATAAACCCACCTTGACCCGAACCAAACGGGCTCAACAGGCCCATTTTGCCCTCTACAAAAAAGAACAAAATTCATACCAATATTGTATTATGCAACTTTTTTCTCAAGGCTTCTCCTTCGATGACTTTCGATTCTGCCTCTGCCAAACGAATTATTAACACTGAGTTAAGTTTTTTCTCTTCTTCGTATCCCGCCCTTGTCTCAATTGACGATAAATCAGATAACTACAACAGAAAAAAAATCAAATATAAGTCTGAAACCGGACCTACAAATATACAAACAAAAGTGGTCCCAAAATCTGATGATATGATACCTCCAGTTTCTTCTGTGCGGTAGCAAGCCGCTCCTGCAATCTTTTTATCGTGTCAATTTGTGAAGCACACTTTGCCTAACAACAACAAATGTCAAGTGTAGCATAAGTTAATAGATACATATAAACGTGACAGTTTTGATTTATTTACTAACAAATAGATCGATTAGGTTCCTGTTTAATCTCGAAAGGTTCAAATTAACATGTCAAAGTTTTGTAAAAATATTTAACATACTTGTGAGTTAAAAAAAAAAAGTCTTGGTGAAAGCCCATTCTGGCCCATTTCGACTTGTACAAAAAAAAAAAAAAAAAAAAAAAACTTGCCCATTTTCACCACAACCCGTTATGCTCATTCAGGGGTGTTCATCGAAACGAATTTTCGAATTACTCGAATCGAATTTTTCGAATAACTTTATTTTTTGCTTGAATTCAATTAAAACTGGTCAATTCGATTCGAATTTGGATAAATTCGTTTTGATTCAATTTCATTTAAAAAAATTAAATTCGTTATGGGCTATTTGGGCTATGTGTGTATTATATATAAATATAATTAATAAATATGTATAATTTGAATTCGAATTTCGAATTACTGGACTGGAATTTGAATTGAATCAAATTGAATTCTTGATAATCGAATCGAATTCTGAACACCCCTAAATTTACACAACCTGCCTGTTATGCAAAGTCAAGATATTAAAAAGAAATTTACAGGTGTTAAATAACCTCGAGCTCTTGTGATCTTGAAGATAGGGTACCCAACTGCACAGCCGATTTTCCAGTACATTCTTTATATTGCACTACTTCAGCCGTTAAATCTTGAACAAGCGACAATTGTCGATCACGATCTTCTCTCACTTTATGCAAATCCCCTCTCAAACAACCAACTTCACTAGCTAAAGCTTCTTTTAGCTGTATCGATTCTTCTAAACTCGCCTAAAACAACTCAAAAAAAGTTCAACAAACGTTGATAGCAAAAGATTGTGAAATGGTAAAAGGATATTGAAAAACCGACTTTGGTAGAAGCCAACTGAGCCTGTTGAGACTCGTGGTGGCCTTTTAACTTGCTTAAATTCTCCATTAACGCAGCTTTTTCGTGTTCCACTTTGCTTAGGGTCTCGCTGGTTTGATTAAGCTCCGTTTGCAGCTTACTGTTGTATTGTTGTAAGCCCGTGTTGTACTCTTGTAATCTTTTGTACATATCATTGAGTGATATTATCTGTAAAACCGACAAAATTTACAATATGTCACATAAATATATACAAAATAATGGATTGTTATTAAAATTTAAAGATTCAGATCCAGTTTAATAATAACCTTCTGATTCGCGCTTGAACACTCGCTTTGAGCTTTTTTGAGATCTTCAGTGAGGGAAGCTTGTGACATTTCGGCTGTCGTTCTAGCATTCTTCTCCGTCGTCAGTGTTTCAACTGCTGCCTGAAAATTAGATCAACCATCAATATTCAATAATCAAATCTAGTAATTAACAACCAATAACGAATTCGTAGTCTAGATTCGAAATTTCGAACCATACCAGTTTTTCGCTTTCTTCTTTCGTGAATTTCTCTTGTAAAGCCGAGTAATTATTTCTTAATTCCTCGATGATCGCGCTCAATTCTTCTTCCTTTGCATTCATTAGCATTTCTACAACCCAATCAAACAAATTAAAACATGAACAAATTAGGGAAATTAATAATTATTAATTAACTATCAAAAACAGTAAGATTAAATTCAAATATTTAAATCTTTACCCATTTCATTGGACTTCTTTTCTGCTGATTCAAACAGCTTCTTGAGCTTGTCATGTTCTAAAGAAAGCCCCCCTTCAAAATCTTGAAACCATTTTACACACAATCTAAGCTTTTTAATATACTCCATCATTAAATCACATTTTTCCTGAAAACCCACAAAAAAGATTCACATTACACATGCTACAAGAAAGAAAAAAAAAAAAAAAAACACTAACCTTGAGATTGAACTTGTCTTTAGCTTTGATCTTCATATTCAACAAAGCCTCAACTTGTTCTCTAGTAAACCCAACACCTCCACTGCCACAACCCGACCCGTTAACACTACCGGGTCCGGAGCGCAGACCCGGATCTTGACCGCCATTAACAACCGAAAAAGCTTGTCTTGGAGTGACTGGTGCGTCTGGTGTGACTGGAGTGATGGGTCTTTTCCCACCATTAGCTGTACCCACCATTCTTTTCAGATCTTTAACACACTTCCATCAAAACCCACAAGTTTTTTTCAGATCTTTAACAAAAACCCACAAAAAAGATGACAGATTTATCAGGAAAAAGAGGGGTTTGTAGCCAAGAAATTGAAACTGAAGAAGGTTGTGATGTGGGTCCGTAAATTGGGATCAGAACTATCATGAATAATATGAATTTGCAGTGATGTAGACGATGGTAATGTGACTGATATCTGGGAGAAATTGTTCTCTTTCTTTGTCACCGAATTTGGTTTTTTTATATATATAATAATAAATAAGAAATATAAACATTTGAAAAAATTTAAGGGAGAAAGATAAATTAATAAAAGGGATATTGTAAAAAATTTGAATTTTTTATTATTTGATATTATTTTTTTATTATATTTTTTTAACCTTTTGTTGTGATGGGGGGTGTGGTGGTGGTAGGTGTGGTATTGACTGTTGTGGTTGTTAAAATAGGAAAAGGTAAAGTTTGAGTAAATGGGGAGACCGTTGGAATGTGGTTAATTGGTTAAATTATTAGGTAGAATTGATACACCCACCGTACCTGCATACTGTTTGTTATATATAAAATAAAGAGAAAAATGTCTGGATAGTTCCTGTGGTTTGTCCAGATTTCACCTATA
Source organism: Helianthus tuberosus (assembly GCA_030545235.1). Lineage (NCBI taxonomy): Eukaryota > Viridiplantae > Streptophyta > Magnoliopsida > Asterales > Asteraceae > Helianthus > Helianthus tuberosus. The sequence goes on along the minus strand of CM060411.1, from coordinate 42,532,779 downwards.
GTCCCTACATTTTTAAAATTACAGCTATAGTCCCCAAGTTTTGCAAATTCGTTCTCGGATGGTCCCTGACATGGATGGGGTTAGTTTTCCCAGTTAAATGGATGTGAAATGACAAAAATACCCTTACTAAAAAACTAAAAATTAAACACTAAAAGATAATTTTAATTAAACATTTAAAATCTAATGGCCCCACCATTAACTAAAACAATTTAATTAAATTAGCCTTGTGGGCCCCTCCCCACCCTCACCTCTTCTTCCACCACCTCCCCACCCTCACCTCTTCTTCCATCACCTGCAACCACCGTAACCACCACCTGCAACGACCTTCACTAAATCCCTTTGGAATCTTCAACGTTTCTCCTCATCACCCCGTCTTACACTAATTACACAAAACTATATACAAATCGCATCACAACACAAATAACTTTAAGATCAAAATGCTAATAAGTAATAACATCAATTCACACTGAATCATTAGTTAATTGTAATATTTTTTTTTTAATTTGCAACTCATATAGTTTGTTAATTGTAATATTTTAAAGATGGTATATACCCTTATGCAAAGTAATAAGTGATTTGATTTCTGGAACATAAAACAGAGATTAAAACCAAAACACATCAAGTGCAGATCTGAGGCCAGCTTCGGTGTGCAGACCGGAGAGAATGGATTCGAGATACTTGAGACCAGCTTCGTTGTGCAGATCGGAGAAAGTAACGGCCATTTCTGCAAACTTTGAAGCTTGAAGTTTGAGGTGATGAGATATGTCGTCGCTGACGACGGAGGAAGGGATATATTGGTGGGTTTTTGCCGCGTTGCGGGGCGATTGCCGAATAATTCTTAACCAATTAAAAAAACAGTACTATAGTTTTGCTAGAAAAAAAAAAGTAAAAAGAGTGTTAGGCAGCTCCTTGACACGATTTTTAGCTTGGAGCTAAGTCATATTTTTATTTTTACTTAGAGGAAAAATCAATTTTTTTTTCCTGAGGGTAAAATCCTAATTTTGAGCTAGGGGGAAACCATATTTTTATTTTGCACTGGGGGAAAAAACGTAATTTTGAGTTGAGGGTAATATCGTAATTTTGAATCGAGGCGAAAATCGTAAATTTTAGCTGGGGGCAAAAGCATAATTTTATTTTGAACTGGGGGCAAAACCGTAATTTTAAGTGGGTATAAAATAATAAACTGGTGTAAAATCGTAATTTTGAGCCGGGGGAAAACATATTTTTATTTTGAACTGGGGCGAAAACGTAATTTTAAAGTGGGTATTGCTCGCCGTCAATTTGTACCAATGGTAGGGAAACACTATTCCGGGACAAAAACGTAATTTTAAAGTGTGTATAAAATAATAAACTGGTTGTTCCAATTGGGGGGGGGCTGGCCGCCCAGTTGAACCAATGGCAGAGAGATACCATTCCCTGCCATGTTCTTTGTATGTATTGAAAATTGAAAATGAAAATTAAGCTTAAAAATTAAAAAAAAAAGTTGGGGCAGCCACCCTTTTTAACGAATAGGGTGGCAGAACTATTGCCCCCATCTATTTTGTATATATAGGATATAATTTGAGTTTTGTTCTTTTTGTAGTTTTTTTAGCCCTCTCGGTATGGCGCCTGCTATCGGCTTGGTTGGTTTGGGTCTCTTTCAACGAGGGTTTCCTATGGTATGCTCTTATTCTTTGGCTTGACATAAGCGTGAAAATCGTAACGTTTGACATTGCGAGTGGCTTGATATATTATTTACTTTTTTTCGTTTATCTTATCCTTTGGTAATGTGTATTCGTTGGTTTTTCTTTATTTTAGGTTGGAAATTGTGTGGAAATCGGGTTACCAATGCTTCTTCTAGTCATTGGAGTGTCACAGGTGAATTTCCTTTTTGGAGGATAACTTTCAAGTTATTGAATTAAGTGATTTCCTTTTCTGCTATGTGACATTTAATAATGTAACACTAGTTGTAACACCCGTGTGAATACACGGGTATGTTTAATAATGATCGAAATCAAATACTAAAAAACATATTATAATATATCATTTAAATTCTTTGTGTTTAGTTACATATCTTTAAAAACAATGTTAAAGGCAGTTTGTTTTAGTGTACATGTTTGATATAGAAATAATGTAAGTAATTGATAATATTTTGTCTAAAATGAAAGCATGACCTAATTTTATGTTGTCTAATAACTTCTTATATATGACCTTAATTTTTTTTTTGACACATTGTTAGTGTAAAATTCAGTAATAGTCCATTGTTATTGTATAATTCAATAAAAGGCTTATTCAGTTTAGATTGTAAATAATCCAATTCAGTAAAGCTAAAATTGAACAATAACACAATTCAATAATTCAGTAAATGTTATTGATCCAATTAACTTTCAGAATGGGCTTGAGGGTTGAAGCCCATTAGAACCTGTCTTTGAAATATAGCCCGGGAACAAACATACATAGCCCTAGAACAAACATACAATCTCACATTTACATCTCCCTGAACTAAATTGCGAGAAGGAAAAGACAGGTTTTTTCAAGGTCTTTGCGACATCATCCACAGGTAATCTATATGGCTTTCGAACAGTTACTTTTTCTAAAATCTTTTCTTCTGGTAATTTATTATACCACGATTGTATGTTTGATGTTTGATCAGTCATTCCTATATGTTCTGTTCTTGGGTGTTTGTTCTATGTGTTATACTTCTGATTTTCATATGTAATTTTGTATTGATGATCGATTGAAGTTAGTAGTTTTAGTATTTTTCAAATTATTTTATTTCACCTCATTTAGGGCAATGTTAAAAATGATTGTTTATTAGATTTTGTAAGATTATGTATGGGAGGATATTTGCTGAACTAGACCAAGGTACTGCAACTCTAGACTAATAATAGATCATGGTTGAGTGAGTATATGTATTTTGATAGAATTTTGGTTTGGTTTTCTAAAAAATAGTGTAATTGTCAAATGCTTTTTGACTTTAATGCTGAAATGTCTTTTTGTTGATGAGATTAAAGTTGTCAGCTACTTGTGGATTCGAAATCGTTCAAAATCGTATGGGCTTACATGGGAATTATATTGCGGCTTTAATATAGATTGTATGGGTGTATGATTGTAGATTTGTAATCTACATATGGATGGCTGTTATGTAATGGGCTAAGTTTTTGTTAGTTGACCTTTTAAACAACAAATGTCAGAAATCAAATATGGAGAAATAATCAAAATCTGTAAGATTATGATGTTTAGTATAAAGATTTTGTATAAAAATTTTGTAAGATTATGATGTTTAGTATAGTTTCAGTTTGTGTTATTGACATTGAAAAAGATTAGATACATAATTTTGGGTTGGAATAGTAGATTGGATTATTGGTTAGCTACAGGAGATTAGTCAACAGTTGATTGGATTGAACAGTAGATTGAGTGTGGGTTAGGAACAGTATATTGGAGTCAACAGTAGATTGAGTGTGGGTTAGGAACAGTAGATTAGGTTGATTAGCAACAGCGGTTTTGGTTGATTATTCAATCAATGAGCTAGGTGAACGTTAATACAACTTGTCCATTGTTAATCAATATCGAGTTCATTCATATTCAACCGTTATCAGCACTATCGTAGTTTAGATGATACATTTGTGTTTTCAAGTCTTTGTTTGTATTCTTATCATTTTGTAGAATAACCTTTTAACATTTTATTCTTTGATTTATTCTTTTATTTATTAATGATATTCATAGTATTTTCTTTGATAGTTCAAAGTTATAAGGATGTATGGCTTTGCTTGTTACATGGACGACAACCGAAGGAAATGTTTGGTTAGTACCCTGCTCTCGGTTATGGCAAATTTAGTTTTCTTTATAAAATCATATTAGACAATTTCTTAATTTTAATTTATTTATACATAGGTTCTGCCAAAAAAATATAAACAATGGATTAAAGAGTTTGACTATCCATTGGGCTTTGTGAAAGTGCGGACAACTAATGGCCAGGTCTTTGAAGTGAAGGTATATGAATTAGCAAACTTCTGTTATTTCTACAATGGGTGGTATTCTGTAGTTGAAACTTTGAAACTACAATCTGGATCGTGGCTGGTATTTCAGTATGAAGAAGCATTATCAAGTTTCTGGATATTTTATTTCTATGACAATATTGAATTTGCTCCATCTGATTATTTTTACTACAGACCCAATGGTGATTTTGATAAATCTGATGATATGGTATGTAGTTCACAATCTGAATTCATTATATTGATTATGGTTTGTTATTTATTTATTGTTAGTATATATATTACTAATATTTATTTATTTTTCGTTGAAGCATAGCAATCGTTTATTTGTACATCACAAGATGGACAATACCATTCCAAACTATTCGGTTGTTATTAGAGGTCCTGGGAAGCATAAAGTGTATGTTTGAATGGATGTTATTGACAATCAGCTTTACATAACAACTGGATGGGATCGGATTAAGAAGAAATTGTCAATAACTGATGAGCATATGCTTGTGTTTGAAATGATTGATCTCCATACTTTTGATATGTTCGTTTTCAATTATTCCAAGAATGCTGATTTAGTGTTGCCGCCGGAATTATATGCTGCTGCTAAGGAAGAAGTTGTAGAAGATTTTATCAGTATTTCTGATGCTGAAGATATGGATGACGTTACTAACGGCACAGAAGCTAATATGCTCCCTGTAACCACGAATGACGAAACTATTCCAGTAGTTTTCCGTGTGGACAATCATTTTGTAAGTTTCTGTAACCAAAAAGTACTAACAGGACTTTAGGATGTGTTAACCATATTATAATATTATCTTTCTTAACATAATTTGTTGTTTGTTACAGCGCATTAAAAAAGATCTTGCTAAAAAAATGGCTTGGATAAGAAGAGGTGTTTAAAGATTGTAGATGCTGATGGTAATGTTTGGGATGTCCGAGTTGGTATCGAGTCTCCGGATGGTCGGTTTTACATAAAAAAACATGAAGAAGTTTGTGAAGGATAAAAAGATGGTTCCTCGTGAAGAATTTACCCTTAAGTTCATCATGGGTAAAGGTATTTTCTTGTTTGACTGAATAGTTGTACGCCTGCTGCAGTTAATGTTATGATGTATGGAAACAATGTTTTTGTTTGTGGTTGTTGGTTTACTTAAAAGTCTTTTGTAATAGTTGAAACCGGTAGTTTTGATCATGTGGTACGAAGGGTGTACGTACAGATAAGTTTTTTGGGTTGCTGAAACACGATGATTTCAATGTATTAAAAACATGTAGTTGTTCCTAATGACTAACGAATGGAAGTATTACTTGCATTAGTTATTCCTTGTGTTTTATATATATGTTACTCTTATTTGCCTTTCATTGTCTTATAACTGTTAAAACTATCAAATTTTAAACATGTATACTATTTGTTAAAACAATACACTAAAATAACATCCATTATTATTAGATAAAAGAAACATGTTGATAGGATATTCAAAAGATCAAACCATATTCCTTCATACATGAAAAAGACTTATATCCAAAATGATATTTCTAGGACGACTATAGATTTTGTAGAACTTCTTTGTAGACAACGTTAGTTGTGGTTTTACACACTTGTTTTCCCCTGTCACATATCAAAATCTTCAAACCACTCCTGCTCTTTACTCGAGATACAGTAACGTATAGTTGTCCGTGACTAAAAACCGGACGTGGAAGATATAGCCCTACACGTTCAAGTGATTGTCCCTGGCTTTTGTTGATGGTCATTGCAAAGCATAGAGATAGTGGGAACTATCTTCGTGCAATTTTCACCAGTAATCTTTTATCGCTTGGTGTCATTTTCAATCTTGAAATCAAAGTATGATGACCTATATTATTTCCGGTAATAATATTTGCTTCGATTACAAGTTTTCCAAGTTTTGTTACTTGAAGTTGTGTACCGTTACACAAACCATTTGTTTGATCAATGTTTCTAAGTAACATTACCGGAGCTCCAACCTTAAGAACCAATTTATGGTTAGGTAATCCTGACAAATGCATTTTGTTTAGCACATCCGGAGGAAACAATGCCATGTTAAGGTCGGTTTGTTGCTCAGTCTCACATAAAGTATCCGAACTGAGATATATCTTCTCTTCACCAACGATACTATTTAACAGTTCTGTATTTATTGAATCAACAACATCATTTGTGGGAGCAAGAATGGCTCTTTGTTAGAAGTAATTTGAATCCCACAAAAAGTTTTGCATATCCGGATATGTGAATGAGATCAATGAAGATATAGGATTGACTTCATCAAGTATAAGTAAATCATCTGGAATTTCAATCTCCACATCTCCATCATTTGGATCACCAAGTAGACCATCACCAAGGCGTAAAATCCATTCAGCAAATTCCTTGGTCTCGTGAAGATTACTTGCTTTTTTATCGACTTTTAACCTCATGTTTTCAGTTAGTTTGAGTAACTGACAATCCTGCCATATATAAGAAGAATTCAATGAACAATTTACAATCATGCTTCTGGTACCTTTTGGAATGACTGGAAGGATTTGTCTAAAATCACCGCCAAAAAGGACTATCTTTCCGCCAAAAGGCTTGGACTGCAAGGACGGATTACTTGAACGGACTATATCTCTCATTGTTCTATCCAAAGCTTCAAAACAATGCTTATGTGTCATTGGCGCTTCATCCCAGATTATCATCTTAGTTTCTTTTATTAAGCCTCCTAGCTCACTGTGCGGTTCTATAGAGCATATGGAATCCTTGTTAACATTTATCGGAATTACAAATCTGGAATGAGCTGTTCTACCGCCATCTAATAGAAGTGATGCAATACCACTGGATGCAACATTCAAAACAACTTCACCTTTGGAACGTAACGCAGCTGCAAATGTTTTCCAGAGAAATGTTTTACCAGTTCCACCATAACCATATAGAAAGAAAACACCTCCACTTCCTTTATCAACTGCATTCATGACGGTTTGATACACTTTTTGTTGTTCATCAGTTAAAGATTTTAATAAAGATGCAAGTTCCTTTTTTAAGCTAGCCCGATCATACGAAAGTTCTTTCATTATCATTTGATTGTTCAATGCTGAAATGTAGTTGCCAGGAACATTTGGCATGTCAGAAAAGCAGCTTAACGTACTTCCACAAGCAAGTAACAATTTTTTGATATGTGATAAGCAAATGTTTTCAATCTCTTCCTCTGGAAGAACCAAATCTAAAAAATAAAACAGATGGTTGGTAATTAGATTTTATAAATATTTCATTAGAGTCGGAATGGAATCTAAGAATTTATTTAAAGTTTTAAAATTACCAGGAATACCAGTAACCCTCCGTTGCTGATATAATATGTCTTCACACAATAGAGATTTTGTTTGTGTCTAGAAATGACCAGGCCTAGAAATGGAATTTGACATCAACAGCATTACAAAAAATGTACGCAAGAAATCAGAAGTGGACCATGTGCTTGCTTCCTTCATGGCAATTATATACTCATTATCATCGTCCAACAGACCGCGAGCGAAGCATGCATCTTTATAGGTATGGTAAATTTTTCCATTAACTGTTTTTATATCATCAAAACTCATTGGTCCTATAACGTGATTCAATAAAATTCTCAAGAAATAACAATCACCAAGTGATGGAGGTACATAATGTATCCTACCAACTGCACCAAAAGGTCTTTTTCTACGAATCCACTTTCGTTCTTTGCGTATCCATACAAAGTGTCTTGGAAACTCTATATACTTCAATGTTCTAGCAAATGCATCCGTTTGGTTACATTTCATCCATTCTGTAAACATAGTCATTTTCACAGTTGGGTTACTGACTATGTCACACAAATTTGAATTATCATCATAAACAATAGCCTGACTATCTTCGCAATGAAAAGGCAATATTTCAACAGATGGAACTCGAAAGTGTATGTCAAACTTGAAGATTCTCCAGGCAGCTTCACACGCTGAAATATATCTACAATCAAGATATGCTTTAACTTCATCTACTTCTTTTTTGTTGTCAGATTTTGATTATTTGTCATTTCCTTATTTTGCTTGTTCACCCCGTCGGTTGTGGTACTTTGGTAAACAGAAGCTATCACTCTATCCAGACCCTTATTAATGTATTTGAACAAATATTTGATGGATCCTGTTTGGTTACACCACTCAACATTTATGTGGCACTGATACTTTTTGAGTAGCATAGCATTGTACGGAACTACAAATCTATTGTCAAGCAACACTCCATTTTTTTCTACAGTGTTAGATGTTTGACGACGATGGTAGATAGGATATCCTTCAGAATCAACAGAAGTCTCATCTACAAAATTTTTCGAAAACTTCTTTGAACATTTTAAATTAACCATGCATGGACAATGAGGGTTGTCTGTACCACAAGGACCGTGGATCATAAACTATTTGACAAGTTCATACAGTTCAGCATCGGTCTCTTTGTCAGGTATTTCAGCACTAATAACCAAATCAATTTCTTTAGCAGTTGGAAACTTGCTATCGGCACTTAAGAACAAACATATATGTGTATGAGGTAGACCATGTTTCTGAAATTCAATTGTATAAATAACTGAAATATTATATCAAAAAAACAGTTAGTAAAATTATTATTTGAGAAATTAATTAAAACATTTTACAATCACTTACTTGCTTGTATCTCACCAAAGAATTTATGTTTCTTGAAATCTTGAATTAGATGATTGATTTTAATTTTGAATAACCGTGCGATAATATCCGGTCTATCTTGAGGGTTCAGCCGTTTGTCTTTTAAACACCTATAAATCTCAGGCCAATTGGGATTACAAGTGACTGTTATGAAGAGATCCGGATATCCTACAGCTTTGCAGATTTCCATAGCATCTAGGTACTTTTGCATCATATATCTCGCTCCGCCGGTAAATGATGAAGGCAACAAAATTCGTTTTCCACAATTTGACGCATCGTTTTCTCCACTTTCAACACTTTGATTTAAATTCTTAAAGGATTGAGTTCTAATTTTGGGTTGTTGTATCTTTATGTAAGCTAACCGTGCAGATTCTATCATTGTTTACGCATCGACCAAAAACTGCTGGAACAGCTTTTGGGCATTGAGTAACAACGAAAATTGGTTGGCTCTGTCTTGTACTCTATAACTAAAAAATTCCCTCATTGTGGTGCTGGTTCTAAGTATATCACAATCAACTGAAACACCTCGATGTTTAATACCAAGTCTAAATCCATCTTCTGCATATGGGAAGATTAGTGGATATTGCAATGCAAGATAAGAGGGATGAAGCTCACTAATTCTCTGAAGAACGCCTGATTTTGTTTGAACTATGATATCCCTTTTATCAAATGCTCCATCAAAATCACCAATTATTAATGCTGCAATTTCTTCAGCAGTGGGCAAGTTAAAAATTCGACCATCCTTATCCCTTGTTCCAATGAGCTTGAGTCTTACATTTTGCCAATCATTTTCTTTAAAACAATCTCATACCATTCTAAATGACTTCACAAGTGGATTGCAAGAATCCAACATTTTTTTAAGACTGGATATGATGCCAAGATCAAGGTCTTCTTTAGTCATTGTTTTCGAACCTTCCTCGGCACTGTGTAGAAAATTACATTATTATATATAAGACATATATATATATATAAAACCGATAACAGAAACAATATTTAGTGAATGCTTAATTTACCTTACAGCCTTTTGACGGTTAAAATCCTCGTTTTGGGAATCATAAATATAAAGCTGTGAAAATTTGGGCTCTTAACCCTCATTTGGTAGCAGACTACCAATGCGATGGTAATTTTGTCCTTGTAATCCGAAAACATAAGGACCTTTGCTTTTTTGAAAACTTTTAGAAACCTTGCCACCAAGCGATGTGAAAGAAAACATCATGTTATATGCTCGAATATTATTCATGAAATTGCGGCTTTCAGGAGTAACTCTTTTGTAAAACCTTTCGAGTTATAGAGGAGGAACAGGTGAGGGAGGCAATTCAACATCTCCGTTCGAACAACAAAGAGAAAAAGCAGATTTCTTAGAATTCAAATTACCCCTAAGCATTTCATCTTTCCAAAGCATTGCATGACAGTAAGAACATACAAAAATAGCATCTCCATGATCAACGTATTCTACAAATTTATATAGGCACATAAAAAAGATGATTATATAAGAAAATATTAGGATATTAAAGTGTTATCTGGAAAAATACTTTGATATGTTAAAGGAGGGTATGTACCTCTTGCAATTCCGTAAATCTTTTTTACGATAGAAGATGGTAAACAATCAGAGGAATTGGAATCATCAAGATTAAAGCTTTCACCAGGGTAGGAGTTTTCTTTTCCTGCCATTTCATTTTAGAAATGACCGTTAACATCGGTTCCAACAGGTAGGAAGATATGCAATACATTACTCAAATATAGTGAATCGGAAACCTATATTTAGTTTTGCGTTAAAAATAACCACATACCATTTATGTCTACTACGGAACACTTTGACAATCGTCGAGAAGTTCTAATATCAATATTCGGAGGAGTTGGAATCTGACTTCGACGCGACCTTACTGTAACGCGATCCACTGTATTACGAAAATTTACAAATGTTAACAAACTTCGAGCAACCTTCAATGAATAAGAAACGTAAATAACAAAACTCTATACAACATACAGTTTGTAATATTCATTAGAGGGCTGCTCTCAATGTTATGATTTGACGATTCAAGAGATGTAACCATTGAAGATGTCCTCCTTTCATCAGCTACAATAGATAAATCAAATTTACTTATATCCATCGCTTTGAATCTTTGTTTCCTCTTTCTAGAGTCCTGAACACCATAATTAGCATTTTCGGATTGTCCTAAAATTGAAACAAAGTGACAAGGTCAAATCTGAAATCATACCTTAAAAAAATACAATTTAAAAACTTACCAAGACTGGATGAAGTCAGAGGAATCGTACTAACAAATGTTCGATCTATCTTGGCGGGCGTGTGACATGCTGTCCATGACGAGATTTGGTTAATTCCAGCTATAAACACTTACAGTTCTAACATTTTTTACAATCAGTATGTAAGATAATTAGAAAAGTAGCAACGAACGTTTACCCATATTTTTAGAAGAGGACTCGAATGACATTACAGTTTGATTCTGATTTATGGTGGATGGCCTGTAATGTACAGTTGACGCTTCATTGACACCTTTGGAGGATACTGGTTGTTATAAATTAACAAATACGTTTCAGCAAATATAACATTAGATATATATATGTATTAGAAAAAATAACCATCCAAAAGATACCTCCATTATCATTCGTAGTAATAGTAACATTGGCCGGAAGTGTATCAATAATAGGAGGTGTCTGTACAAATTGAAGCACACCACGGTTTCTACGCTTATTTAGGATAGACTTTCTTATCATCCTTGACTCTTTAGACTGTTGGGTACTGCACTGTGGAAAACCCTTTCTATCTCTTGGTATAAAATTCTTTTTACTCTCCACAACTGCACATAAGAATTGAGAAAATATGTTTGATTTAGAGCTAGTTACAGGTGATTATTGTAATCACTGTCCAAAAAATCAATTTTTTTTTGAACCGCTAGTTATAGTTTAACATCCCCATTTAAAACCTAACTAAATAAAACAATCAACGCAGACAAATCTTAAGAATAGATTTAAACAAATGGAATAGAAAAACCTACCATTACGTGTTCATCGATTGCTTTCAAAGTGAGAGGGTGTTAAATTGTAACTTCAGGGTTTGGCGCTAATTTTTGCTCGTGACTTTGATTCAGACGGAATGGAAACTATAAACATAGTGTTGGTAATGAGATAATGATTTAAGAAACCTGATTCAAGTTGTGGGCCTTTGACATGGTTTTATAGTTCACAACTTATGGGCCACAAATACTTGGAAGGTTTATGAGTATATAATTGCAAAATGCAGCCCAATTTGGGGGCCTTTGGTTGATTTTATTTTGTAATGATTTTATATGTTGTAAACCAAATACTGGTTTTTGGATAAAACGTATAAGAAACTTAAACGCTCAACATCATAATTTATATGGATTTAAATACTACATATTTTTTAATCATCCTTGTCTTGGTTTTACCAATCTATTGGTTCCTACAATGAAGTTACTATAACACGACCCACCCGATTTATATTTGGACTTGAAGTTTAATGATACATTCATACATACTCACATTGTCCAATAATTTATTTAAATCGATAAGAAGAATATGGATTTAAATACTACATAAGATCTGTCACCATCCTTGTGTTCGTGTTATCAATCTATTGGTTCCTACATTAGTTTATAAAAAGGTTGGTTAATATGTATGAATTACATCCTATCGTAACGAAAATTGACTTAAAGTCAAATAATATAACTTCTTTGACATAAGGTAGTATAGATTGAAACATCATATTTAAAAAATAGTATTTAAACTGCTCCATACTAATATTTAAAAAGTAGTATTTAGACTACTCCTTACAAATCAAAACACACATTGTAAGCAAAGATTATAGTTAGCAGCATAAAACATAGTTTATAATACAAAAAAGTAAACCACATTACGGTTTACTACAAAATCCAAGTTCATAAGTTACCAACATCTAACACATACATAACCATTGTTTCAGTAGTTAACACTTACCAACAACAACCCAACTTCAAATAAACACATACTTAAGTACATACCAAAAACATAGATTCACTTAAAGATCAAAAGATAAAGAGGTGAAAGGAGCTAGGTGTTAATCCTAGATGGCTTCTTCCGAGTTTTGTTACTTGAAGATAGTTCCCCAGCATTTTGAACTTCAACCTCCTGCAACGAATGTTTACCATTGGGACTGGTGCCCGAATCCTTCTCGGCTTCGACAACGGAAGAGTCAGCGGTAACAGATACAACATACTTGAATTAAATCACAAAACAACTACTAAGGTATCAAATAAGGTAATATAATCTACAGAGAATCCGAAACGAAACTATAGAATCCATATTCACCTTTGAAATTGAAGCACCAGCCATCTGTGAGGATTCAGATAATTGAACAGCTTTGAATTCTGAACCTTCTTGACTAAACACCTAATATCAAAATATTACCAAAAGAAATTCAGCTAAGTTATTTAAACTACAAAAATTAGAAACCAAAAACAAATCAGTATAAGATATCCCAAAAGTCTTACCTCATCAGCAACCTCAAGAGCATTACCATTACCAGCAACCAATTCAGCAATTATCTCCGGATCATCACATACTTTTTGGATAGTGTAAACGTGGTACTCATGGTTAAGGTTGTAATCAAAAACTTCAATTTTAAAAGCCAACTTCTTTTCGACCAACCGAGATATTTCATGTGGAAAACTTTCAGTATTATCCGCCTTCAGTTGGCGTTCCCTTATATCACTCGTAGTTACCAATGAGCTTGATTACATCTTTATCAAACATCACAAAAGACACACTACCGGTTTCATCTTGAACTCTCAAATGTACCTTGAACCTGTAATAAATAGTAATAATTAAATTAAAGTCCAATTGTAGGAAGTAATAAACCTAAAAAGCAACATTAGCTTACTTAGTGGTTATCGATGTGCACTCTTTATCGCATTTCGGGCAAACCAATGAAGTAGGTGACAGATCCATGACCTCATCAGAAATGGTTTTAGCGTATTGTAAGTATTCAGTTTTAGTCAACACCTTCTTGTTACAGTTTCGACATGCCGGATAAAACCACCCATAGTTTTCTTGAACAATTTTGATCGTTGTAAGTACCACACACGACATTACCTATAACATGAAAGATAAAGCTTTTTTAACATACTCAACTGATAAAACATAGAAAACAGTAAAGGGAAATTAAATGCCTATGTATGTATATAGAAAAATCCATACGCTTTCAATCTCGATAATTTCATCAACATGTCTCTTTGGAGTCTCAATTAGAAATTCTTGACGGACTGGAAATACACTCTGGGATGAAAGTATGGTTTGAGAAGAAGAAGCACCAGCTTCAAATTGTTTCACTAAAAGCCTATAAAAATAAAAACACCATTAGTGTTACTACTCACACTTGTGTTAATAAAAATATGAAAAATAACAAATATAATTCAGTGATAGTACCTCCTACGAAGTTCATTAACCTCATTGATTTCTTCATTGAGAAACAGTCGAGTTCCAAATTTATCATTCTGAACAGTATATTGTCCTGCACGTAACAATATACATATCCAACAATTCATTACAAGTGTCTACAGCAATAAGAAAATGTTCTTAAAAAATGTAACAAATAACACATTGGAAACACTAAAGTATGTGAATCAGTCAAATGTAAATTACCCTGCCATTTCATAATCTTCGCATGCTGAATGACAGCCATGACATTCTCATTCGGATTGTTTTGTAACAAAAAATCATTAAATTGTTGTGCATATCCATTCCACAAAGTACAACGAACTACTTCTCCACTACAAGAAAAAGATAAAAATCACAGCATTAAAAGTTCCACCACAATGTATACTTTCTATTAAAACAACACTAATCATTTACAATAAATAATGGCAATGATCTACTCTTTGTTTGTATTAAATGCAATGAAGAATCTTATATATATAAAACAACCTAATGATTGGTCTAGTAAAATCTTATGTATTAAATAAGAACAATCATTTAATGGATCTTAACTACAATCATTTATGTATTAAATAAGAACAATCATTTAATGTATAAATACAATCATAAGACACAAACAAATTATATAAATGGTAAAGTAGAATTTACTGAACATCTTGAAGATCCAAGTTCATCCTTTTTCTTTCATGAGGAAAGATTTCCATGTCTCCACACCAGACAACAGTTCCAGCAACATCTAAAATGACAAACATAGAAACAGTAATCAGATTCGAAATGTAGGCAAAATATATATATCAGACTATTAGAAACATTCATACCAACAGTTAGCAGATTCTTTCCTTCTCCTTTAAGAATTTCTGAATGTGCCATGAAGTTAAATCCGTAATCAACACCTTCCCAACCATTAGCACGTGTAACAACTGTACAACGGTAAAAGTTAATCTTGTAACCATGATTAACAACTTTGTAGGCATCAGTGTTTTCTCCAACACCAAATCTGGATAGAATAACAACTTCATCCTCATGAAGTTGTGAGATAAACACAGGTATCAATGGAGCCTTAATACCTGCCTGAATTTTACGACCCTGGCCAAATAAGTGAAATGAGATACCTTAGAAACAAAAAAACAAACGGTAACTCAAAAAAATATAAAACATACTTAACTATGGTAACATATGAAAGAGAAAAAAACAAAGAATATTCGTGTATTTTTCATTAGGCCTAACACTAAAACAAAGAAACAATTAGTAACATACCATAGCATCAGGTATACCTAACCCTAAATAACACTAATCTCTTTCATACTAAAAACATATAACTTGTTTTAAACAAAACTAAATTACACAAAACACGAAACACTTTCAAAAACCAAAAAAAAAAAAAAAAAACAAACAGCAAATCACAACAAACAAACAAACAACAGCAACTCACAACAAACTTCTATCAATGATCAATAACCAACCAAACAATATTCATCTTTCTAGGGTTTATATCGAACCTTAAACTACAGAAAACACAAAATATCTAACTGTATAACACAAAACACAAACCTAAATTACGCAAAACACAAACCTCTATTACACAACCACCTTTGAGAAACTAAATACAAACCCAAAATCAGGCGGATTAGATAACCACATCATAATAAACCCTGGAACAGTAAAATAAGAGAATCACAGTTCACAAATACCGCGGATTAGATAACCATCTCTGTATAAAACCTAAAACAGAAAAATAAAACAATAAACACTTCACAAAAACTAATACCTTCTCATCGAGCAATATGAGGTCTATCCGAAAGGACTGAACCCATTTACGGATGATTCGACACTTGATATTCCACATATCTTTCGAGGGATTCAAATCATCTATGAAACTGAGTGACAAAGATGGTGATTCACCATCGGATTTCTTTGCGGATGACATTCTTCAACTTGAAGCTTTTTGAATCGAGAAGACACACAAACCCTAGATATCGTGAGCCTGTAACTTCGAAGAGAGGAGAAGTAACTTTGAAGAGAGAAGAAAGAGAGAAATGTGGCTGTGATTTTGAATTGAGAAGAAAGAGAGAGTTGATTTGATTAGTTCTGATGTGCATTAAATGGCCATACAACTCCCCATGCAATTCAAATTTGTCTCCTAAAAAATTTACTTTCTCCTAATATTAATATTAATAAACTCAGATTTTTATAGATTTATATATAATAAATAAATGGGTTATTGGATTTTATCACCCCTAATTATTGGCTATTGGCCGCTGCCACCACCAACTATCACTTTGACGCCTGCCACCCCTAACTTAACACTTAGTATGTTTTGTCACCACACCGTTAACTGATCACTAACTTTTGACCCTGTTACTATACTTTTGGAGGTGTCATAAGATCTCTAAAACCTTCCTAAGATCCCTATGACACCCCAAAAGTATAGTAATAGGATCAAAAGTGAGTGGTCAGTTAACGATGTGGTGACAGAACACACGAAGTGTTAAGTTGGGGGTGACGGACGTCAAAGTAATAGTTGGGGGTGGCAATGGCCAATAGCCGATAGTTTGGGGTGATAAAATCCAATAACCCTAAATAAATTGTAATTATGACATCAGCTTGGACTATGTGGCATACCTAAGAACTTGATACGTATGCAATTCGATGTCATCATCTAAGCTCCCTTAATAGATAATATAGATATTATTAATTTACCTTTTTTATGACTTTTAATTTTAATACATAATACTTTATATAAACTCAGATTAAACTTCAAGATTTGTTTAATTTTATTTAAAATTACATATAAATATTATCACAATATAAACTCAGATTAAACTTCAAGATTTGTTTAATTTTATTTAAATTTAAAATAAAAATATTAGAGTTGAATGTCATTTTAGTCCTTGTGTTTTGTGTCATTTTGCCAGTTTAGTCCAAATATTTCATTTTTCGTCTGTGGATCCAAAAAGGTTTCACCGTTGCCATTTTAGTCCACTATGTTAACTTCATCCATTTTTTATGTTAACGAGAAAGGCAATTCGGTCATTCTATATGGCCGGATTGCCCTTTTAGTTAACAGAATTACATATAAAATAACTGAATTCTCCTTCTCGTTAACATAAAAAATGGATGAAGTTAATACAGTGGACTAAAATGGCAACGATGCAACCTTTTTGGAACCACATGCGAAAAATGAAATCTTTGCACTAAACTTACAAAACAATCCAAACCATAAAGACTAAAATGACATTTAACTCGAAATATTGTTAAATGAATAGTATACTTGTATCCAAAATGAATGTTTACTTTTTACCCAAAGCTTTCCATTTGTTGTAATTTTAACCTCACATATTTGTTTTTTTTTTAATTTTTAATCCAAAAACTTTTTACTTTTTTTATAATTTAACCTTACAACTTTTTTTATTTTCAACTTTGGTTTTCTATACTTTTATCTTTCGCAAATTTTCGTTTTACCTTTCGTGCTAAATTTTGCAAGTTAACACAGCGCAACGTACATTTGTGGGTTGATGTTTTTACGTCTATTTTTTCCCAGACAGGTTTTTCACAACGCACAGGTCCTAGATCGACTTGCTATTAGACTGTGGTGTATGGGGCGGGGGTTGGGGTATGGGTTGGCTGAAAACGCCTAAGCCACCACCCCGGGTGGGCTTGGGTTTGGGCGTGGCCCAAGGGGCGGGAGTTTAAAGCCGGGCGTGGGGCGGGCTAGCGATCCTATGTGGCCGGCTCCTATTCGCTTGTTGGCTAGGTCATAGCGGGGCATTTAAATTTCAAAATCTAACCGTTTGGCCAAGCCAAGCGGTTCACCCAACCCAACAGTCAACCACTCGGGGATATATATAACCCCAACCCCACCGGCTACCCCAACCCAAACGAACTTTTTGGCTGTCCACCGCTACCCCAACCCACTTGATCGATGGCCTCTTGGACACACGAAGAAGAGCTAGCTCTCGTCACGAGCGTCGTTGACGCAATGAAGGGCCGACAACCCGGTGAAACGCGTTATTGGCCGGAAGCTTTTGCTACCTACAGACATAACGTCAGAAACGACCGGCACAACTTAAACGCGTGCCAACATAAATGGCGCGAGCTACGGCCGAAGCTTGATCGTTTCAAAACTTACTACGAAGCCGTTCCGAGCGGTGAGTTAAGCCACGAGGACCGGGTGGCGGTGGCGAAAATTGAGTTTCGGGGCAAGGAGCGAAAGTCGTTCGACAAGCTCGCTCTTTTTGAAATTTACGTAACGCTCTAGGTTTTTTTTATTTTGTAATCATTTTTAGGTTTTTTTTTGTAATTTTTAAGAATTTAATAAAATTTTAGGCTTTTTTTAATGTTGTGTGTATTTTTTTTAATTTTTTGTATTTTTTTAATAAACTGCCAAGCCACGCGGTTCACCCACGTCCCGTCATACCCCACGGACACGTCACTCGGTGGTGGAAGGGCTCGAACTCCACGTGTCAACTCATGCCCCCAACCCTCGCCCCACCATACCCCATGGTCTTAAATGTCTTATTTAAATCTTACATATGTCCAAAAATCAGAGAGAGAAAATAATTTAGTGGGTTTCATATGGAGCAATGAAAGAGTGCCATATGGATCAAGCAGCTTAAAGTAGTGTAAATTTGAATGATAATGTTAGAGCATTCATATTCATTTCACCATATTTTCACCCTAAATTACACTATAAACCACTATATTTTCTCTCTCCTTTTCAATTAAATAATACTTTTTATACCTTTATTATTACCTTTTCTCTTTCCTCCACTCACAACTACTTTCAAAATATATTAAAAAACTATAGGGGGTGAACAGTGTCCACCCAAATATACAGATGAACAGTAACATTTTCTCTCTCCTCCACTCACAACCACTTTTTATACTCTTTGTATTATAAAAACTCCACACACAGACTTTGATGGAATGGAGGGAAAAGTAGAGAAAATAACAAAAAAAACCACTATATATTGACATTCTATATAATATAGAGGGAAAAGTTATAAAGACAAAAGGTACGCCAATATATTTAGAGGGTTGTATTCAACTCTCTATACTATTTAATGTGAGAGTGTATGTTAGAGAAACTAATAATAAAATAAGCTTGTGAGTAAGAGGTAGAGATAAAGGGTTAGATGTGGAAGGTCTTATAAAAAATAACAAAATTTAGAGAAAATTATACTTTTTGATTAATATATATATATATATGGAGATGGAGGCTCCAATGTGAATGCTCTTAGAGCATTTATGTCGGATTCTTCTTCTCTATTAACATAATTTAACTAAAAGGTACATTTAAATTTTTTTTTTATGTTTAAAAACCTCACACGTCTCATTCTCTATCTGTACCTTTATCTTATTATCAAACACTTATTTTATTAATTACTAGTCTAAGATCCCACGAGTTTCGCGGGTGGATTAACACAAATATATAACTTAAACTAGTTGAAATAATCATTTGAAAGAAATAAACGTTCAAGTAACGAAATCCTTCCCTCTACCCGCGGGTACTTAAAGTATCAAACGAAGTTACAAAACCAACACACTATTTTTACGGTCAAATTAAAAATGGTATCAAAAGTAACCAACATCTACAACAAAACATGAATAACTATTGTTATAGTCAATAAACAAAACATGAATAACTATTGTTATAGTCAATAAAAAGAAAACACAAACATGTTTCAAAGTAAGAGAAGCAAAAAGGCCAGGTGAGTTAAGCTAAAGGGTCAATACGGTCTTTTGAAAAAGCATCAATTTGGTATGGGTCAAAATAGGTTCTGAAAAAAAGAGGCAGTGGCCGCATTGACAAAAAATGATGACTTGTAGGTGTTGGCGTTGGATGGTGTTAGCCTATATGGAACTGTTCTAATAGGCATATGCCATTGATAGATACCTCTGGCATTGTGCTAAAAAATCCAAAGCAAACATCAACCAAATGAATATAAAAACTCACACGCTTTAATTATAGGCATATTTATATAATTATAAATCAAATTTCACCTCTTGAGACTTCTGTATCTCGTCATTAAAGTTTTTGTCCCAAATACTTGTCCCTCCTTTGCCTGTCCCGATAGGATCTCCGCCTTCGATCATAAATCCCTTTTTGTTTCTGAATGGTGCCATCATAGTATCCACTTGCACATACTGCAAGAGGATTCTATTGGCATCAAGCAATACCATTAATGTTAATGAATGTTATGATATATATATATATATATATATATATATATATATATATATATATAATAAGTTAAAGTTATCTAGTCAAATGGTATAAAGATACAAAATATGCAAGACCTTATCAAGATACGCCATTGCAGAGAAGGCCTTCCAGGAGAGTATCAAACTCAGACTCGAATAAAATGGTAATAGTGTAACACAAAAATAAAAACTTATACATGAATTCTGGTTGAACCGAAGCTCGTTTCATGGTAAAGAAAGCAACTTAACAAATAAGAAAAATGCAATTTCAAATGTGTTATGCATTAAGTGAACTACCAGAGTCATCAGTCATGTTAATACTCTTACTTCATAACAAAATGAATCTAACTGAACTTAACACGAAACAACCAGTAACAAATAAATCACATGGTTTCTTTACAATAGTTTATATTGCCATCAAGTACACAGGACCTACTATCACATTCTTACCCTTACTATTTGCAACATATTAGAACACACCTCCACAAAACCATCCCAAAAGTTCACATTGTTGCCAAAATAAGATCTGAACCATCCAATAACTTAGATGAATACACAATGGAAAGTATCAAAACAATTAACAATCACCGGCAAAACATATGTGTTCCGTCAAAGGTACCTGGTTCAAATCCTTATTCAGATCAATGTCGGAATCACAGCCCAAACTACACCCAAAAGTCTAATATGTTATATATAAAAACATGGAAGACCCGATCTGACTAAACAGGATACATGCATACCTTGTTCAGGTCACCAGATTCTCGCCGGAGTTCACCGGACTTCGTTAGAATCTTAAAATTTCCAGCAGCCGTCGTCTCTTACCATACCCTAACCCCTCTAGGTTGCCTTAACTGAACCAAAATGCATGGTCGGCGTTGCTGTTGTCGGGCAGATAACGACAATTAGCTGTCTTTGAATCTAACTGAACCAGCAACGCTGCTGCTTGAGTTTGACCCCGCCACTATGTCAAAATCATATTCAAATGAAAAAAAATTAGATTGATACTAAAAAACAAATATAATACTTTTGAACCTTGATTTTAGTTTGTGGTCTGTCTTGGAATATGGTTGGCAACGTGTATATTTATAAAGAAGCTGCAATCAACCTGTGCACTATCACATCTGCAACCATTTAAGGTAATAATATCTCAGACATATAATCATAATCGAATGACCATCACTTTTAATGGTGTTGAATGTTTGGCAAATTCCGATTACATTATACATAAAATTCAAGCACCAGACAATTATAACCTAAAGAATAATTTTCCAACTGTAAACTAATTAAGACATGCAAACACTTCATAGAGTTGCTGAAATTGCATCCAAAATTGAGCAAATCATACATGAGTTGGATTCCAAATTAAGCAAAACGACATTCAATTTCAATTCAAGAACAACAAAAACAAAAAGTTTCATAAATGATACGTCCGTCTCCTACTCACTATTCCTGCCATCATGACTTTATAGTTAAAACCAAAACAATGTGTCTCAGCCACCCGCTTTTTCCCCTGTCGTTTGCCACCATTTTACACCCTTTATAACCCCCATCGTCGCATTAAAACCCAATCAATTTCCAATCGATAACTCTAGCAGCCGCAACGCCGGTTACCTCAAAACACCAAAAGCAAAACTGTTGTGTCGAAACGGGTGATTGAACACCACCTTTTGTGCATTTTTTTTTCTAATAAATAACTACTCATTATCGATATACAAATACAAAAACAATATGATTAAAAATTAAATAAGTTGATCACCCATGCGGTTAAAAAGTGGGGATATGCTTATTACCATTAATGTTAAAAAGCGTCCAGAATAAAACTTTACCACTTTTAACCGAGAACCGTTCTTTTGGTGAAAAGAGGCCATATCATAGTTGATCACCCATGAGGTTTCTTCTTTGGCTACTTCTTCTTAGGTTAGATCCACCATTGACTCACCACCAATTAACCCCCCCCCCCCCCCCCCCCCCACCCTGGATGTCCTACACTTAATTACAAACATAAATCTTAGAATTCTGAACCGACTACTTAATTGAAATTTGATTGTTGTTTCTGTGACAATTCTAATTGCTGACTGAAATTAGTTTTTTAAGCCTTAATTGAAATCTTTGCTCTACGATATCCTTTGCTGATTGATCCGATTTATAGTAGCATATAGATTTTGTAAGAATGAATCTGTCATTCTAAAAGGCAAAAGAAGCAAAATGAGTGTGCGGGTTTTTTTTCTTCTAGAAAAGGCCTCGAATTTATACTTCGCTTTAGACCACCAAAATGGTTGAGCCGACCCTGGTCGCCAACAACAGCTAATTGCTGTTGCTGTGTCTTGTGCTCATTCACCGACAAATGTTGAATGGCAATAAGTAGTTTAAGTGGTGTTTTACGGGTTTGCATAACATTCATGTTACTTGAGTCGCAAGTAACTCATCCTAATACTCGTGATAACCCCAACAATATTTATCAATTTTATGTCCTTTCTTTCTATATAAAAGGAATGACATATAAATGATCAGGGGCGGACCTAGAGTGATAGAAGGGGTAACCTCTGTTGCCTCTTGACGCTCCGGTGATGTTTCGACGGTGGTGTAAATTTTGAAAAAAAAATTGACGTTTTTTTTATTTCGTTACCCCTTTTTATTGAAATGTTATTCCTATACGGATTTTTTAGATCTGCCATTATAAATGATATCCTAGTTGAAGTTACATTTCTACTTTTTAGTTGTTACTGAAGATCAGTAATTATTGATTTTGGTGAAAAAAATATCATCAATTTATTTATCTTCGTTGGCCTTGCATTGGCGTAAAGATGACCCAACGAATAAAAAAAGATATGACTTTGTTGAGAAGCATTCTCAACTCACAAGTGCTTTTTCAGTATTCCATGCAAGAGTAAAGATCATCACTCCTCACCCACTAATATTTTTATAATCATTTCCAAATCATTTATAAATCATGATTTTTTATGGTAAGAAATAATTGATATTCGTGTAATAACAAACTTGACCATAAATCTAAAACCCTTCTAGAAAAGTTTTTATAAAAAAATATATTTTTACGATACTATTTGCAAACTGTGATAATATAGAAAGTTAAAATATAAAACCATCTTATCGTGTGATACGTACAGTACGCGAGCATTTCAACCGTATATCTGATTTAATCTAGGCTATCAATTGAATGCGGTGGCATAATAGTAATTAAATTTGTATAATAACGCACGTTATTACATAACTACGCACGTTATTTGCATAATTACGCATGGGTTGGGTTACACGTTATTTGCATAATTATGCATGAGTTGGGTTAACCTTGATTACGCACATTATTTATATTTGGTGGTTGCATACGCAACGCACGGGAAGAAGGTCGTGTACATTAACCGGCCTCTATATATCTTCTAATCTTCTAATAAATGATTCCAAATAATGTCAATTGACATTCTCTCTTTCAACCTTACCGTTTTTATTCATATTCTTTTAATATTTTTTTAATAATTAATACATGGATATCACTTATCCTTATTCTACTTATAATAAATGTTAACGCTACATGACACCCTATCCTTTAATTTATTAATAGTACTAGTTTTTTACTATTGCCGCGTTGCGGCGAACGTCTTTTGTTGTTTAGTCTGTGTTTACATGTGTTTTGAAATCACTACGAGCGCGTTGCGCATGGAAACCGTTGACAAGAAAAAAAAAGTATAAAAAAAAACACTAAAAGATAACCAAAAGAAAATCAACCAAAAAAGTTGTACGGTAATAATGTTGTTCGTATGAAACATGTGGTTAGAGATGAGCAAATGATACTGGGTACCGGTACCGAATTTCCTGAATCGAAAGATCTTAAGTACCAATTCGGTACGACTTTTGGCGTTCCTAATACCAGTTCGCTACCGTTTTTTTACCTTCATATTCCGGTACCGTAACTGGTATTTTTGGTACCAGTACCGATTCAGTATTGGTTGGCACCGGGCTCATCCCTACCCCTGAAACAAAAAAAAAAATATTAAAAGTTGAAGAAAAATCAACAAAAAAAGTTGCACGATACCGTTGTTCGTATGACACCCGTGATCAGGGATGAGCAAATGGTACCGGGTAGCAGTACCAAATTTCCCGAACTAAAAGATTTTCAAAATCAATTCGATACCGACTTTTGGTGTTTTCTGTACCAGACTGGTGTCGATTTTTACCTTCATGTACCGATAACTGTACTGGTATTTTCGATACCAGTACCGGTTAACACAAGCTTATCTAACTTAAAGTAAAGAAGATAATAAAAATAATTAAAAAAATACTATATTTATTATTATAACCTATTCTATTTTGCTACTCTATATTTATTATTATAATATTTTCTATTTTGCTACTGTTCAAAACATTGCTTTTTTAATATATAGGAGAATTAGTTAAATATTTGTTAATATTTAATAAATTTAATATTTAGTTTTACAATAATTCTATAGGGAATCTATGATCGTAATGCATTATTGTTTTAAATATTAATTAAAGTAGTAAAATGGATTCCATGCCTCGCGCGATGCGAGAGTCTCAAGTTTCATCCATTTTACATAAATCATGCGAATTTTGTAATTATTGATATTTTAACAAAATACATGTTATTTACTGAATAAAATGGTGGCTATATTCATGTTAGTGCAGATTTCATGTAAGTCACATAAATCATGCAAAGAGATGTGCATTCCATGCCTCACGCGATGCGAGAGGCTCAAAATTCACCCATTTTACATTTACAAAATTAAGTCACATAAATCATGCAAATTTCAACCATTTTACATAAATCATGCGAATTTGAGCATTTTATTGTTTTAAATATTGTTTTAATATTTAGTTTTACAATAATTTTATTGTTTTAAATATTACAAAATATATTCTAAAGAATTATGTAAAAAATAAATAAATTTATTGTTTTAACCCTTTAAAGATTTTGAAAGATTAGGGTTTCAATTTAATAATATTTTTATATTGTAACATTGAAGACCCGAAGACTCGAAAACAAATTGAAGACATTACAGGAATCATGGAGGTGCTGAAGACAATTAGATGCATTAGGTCCATCCTTGTGGTTGTTTTGTGTTTGTTACCCCGTGACCCAGTTTGGTCTTGCTATTTGGATCTAGCAAGAACAAACAAAATGGCCTAAAGATTTACATATTTATTTTTGCTATTATTGTTGGTTTTATCTTATGAGTTGTCATATAACATACCTACCTAATATCAAACTTTTAAAAGGTGATTTAAAATGTTTACAATCAATTGTAACAAGTTCTAAATTGTTTTTTACAACTTGTAAATATTTGTTATAAAACAAATAGTTTATTTTAAAATAAATAATAACCATTAGAGTTTTTGAAATTTAAAAACTTTTAACTTTCTAAAATTCATAACTTAATAGTTTTAAAACTATTAACTTTTAAATGGATATACAAGTCGCGACAAACTTAGTTTTAATAGGTTATTTAAAATTAAGTGTCCTAAGAGATGAAAGAGTTCATCAAGTTTTCATGACTAAATATACTAAAATTGGCTCTTACGACCCTGCTTAGTAAATATTAAATTAACCCATAATTAAAATCAATAGTCTATGTCATCCTATCACAAGCTACACTTGGAACGTAAAAGCGAACCATCGGTGTTTGGAGCCACAACACCACACTTGATGTCTAGTATATCCTTCCAAGGTGCAAGGGTTTCGTTGACACATCCGGCCCTTCCACAAGTACCTCTTTTAGGACGACTATTACATTTTCTTTTTTCACCACATGCTCCAGCTGTCTCGAAAGTAAAAAGTCGACATAAATGAGGCTAAATGTATCAATGCATAGACAAGAGTTGTCTTATCGGCCTCATACTCAAGAGTTGTGCAATTCTCACAATTGACACTCGTTGTTAGTCTGCCTAGTCACTTACTAAAGTGCATGTCACATCTGCCTTTACTACTGACATAGCCAGATTCTCATTCCTTGTTCTAATTGTTGTAATGGGTCATTAATTAAATAAGGAAATATACATCAAATTACTAATTAAAATCTCTTTGCTTATGTAACAGATGTCTAATGTCTAATGAAAACAACTCCTTCATTCTCAAGTCTATACTTGAAAAGGAAAAATTGAATAACACCAACTTTCTCGAATGACACCGCAATCTGAGAATAGTTCTCAAGATGGCGAAAAAGCTATATATCTTAGATGGCCCGATCCCTACCGAGCCTGAAAGTAACACTAATGCTGCTCGTAAGGCACTGGAAAAGAATAGCGAGGATGCCGTTGAGGTAGCCTGCCTTATGCAAGCCACCATGTCTCCTAAACTTCAGAAGAACATGGAAGATAAAGATATTTATGACATGATCTAGCAACTGAAAGGCATGTTTCAGAAACAAGCCCGACAGGAGCAATATGACACCATAAAGCAGCTCATAAGCTGTAGAATGCAAGAAGGATCGTGTGTCAGTACTCATGTGCTTAAGATGAAAGGGTACATTGACCAGATGAACAAACTTAGTTATCCCCTGCAAGATGAAATGACAGTGGACTTCATCTTGAACTCTCTCCCTAGCTCATATGACCAGTTCATTATGAACTATAATATGAATGCTTGGGTGAAGACTATGCCTAAGCTACATGGTATGCACAAAACGGCCGAGACGAACATTCCACATAAAACCAACCAAGTTCTGATGGTCAAGTCTGGTGGTGTTAAGAAGCCCAACAACAAGTAAAAGGGCTCATAATAGCATAGGCAAGAAAATGGCAGTTGTTGCTGCCAAATCTACCACCAACAACAAGCAGGTTGCTAAACCACCCCCTCCCCAGGAGCGTCAGTGCTTTGAATGCAACCAAATAGGACACTGGAAAAGGAACTGCCCGCAGTATCTAGTCAAGTTGAAGTCGAACAAGGCCAATAACATTGGCACTTCTTCAGGTATTCTCATTTATGTCATTGAACTTTTTACTGTTTCCAGCAACACATGTGTATTTGATACCGGGTGTGGTTGCCACATCATTAATGTTTTGCAGGAGCCTGAGAAGTGGAGGAAGCTGAAACAAGGCGACATGGAACTCATCATTGGTGATGGGAAAAGAGTGCCCGTTCTTGCAATCGGCACATTTCATTTTTCATGTCCTTGTCTTGTTGTAGTTAATTTAAACAATTGTTTGTTTGCACCTGGTATAACCAGAAACATTATTTCGGTTTCCTTTTTGTTTGAACAAGGTTTCAAGTATGTTTTTACTGGTATTTCTATTTCTGCCTACATGAATGATGTCTTTTATTTTGAGGCTAAACCTCGAAATGGTATTTATGAGATTGATGTTCAAACATGGAATAACATATATCATCTTTCTAAGCGTAACAAAGGTGGTATTAACGAAACCTTTCTATGGCATTGTAGACTTGGCCACATAAGTATGGCACACATAACATGGCTCCAATCCGAGGGGATTCTTGAATCCACTAGACAGGACTCCTTTAATGATTGCGAATTTTGCTTAGCTGCCAAACTCACAAAGCGTCCCTTCACTGGTGTTGGTGAACGGGCCAATGGTCTGCTAGGACTCATTCACACTGATG
Source organism: Helianthus tuberosus (assembly GCA_030545235.1). Taxonomy (NCBI): domain Eukaryota; kingdom Viridiplantae; phylum Streptophyta; class Magnoliopsida; order Asterales; family Asteraceae; genus Helianthus; species Helianthus tuberosus. The sequence goes on along the minus strand of CM060411.1, from coordinate 42,504,915 downwards.
TATGTGGCCCTTTCAGAACTATAACAAGAAACCATGGAAAACTTCATTACTTTCATCGACACTTATAGTTGATATGCTTATGTCTATCTTATGAAGCATAAGCATGATTTGAAAAGTTCAAAGAGTTTCAAAATGAAGTAGAAAACTAACTATAACAACCCTCCTGAATTTTTCCGACACCCCAAATATATTTAAAATGCACTTATATGTCTCAATATGTACCCCGTATGTGAAAACCGAGCCTAAAATACCTTTAATTTTGCAAAAATAAAATAAAAACAAGAAAAATGGGTCTCTGGCGGGCCGCGTAAGACCACCCCAGGGTCTACGCGGGGCGCGACAGCCCGCCTACGAGGCTTCACCTGGAGCCGACACGTGGCGCAATCGTGTCGAGGCTATATGTGATGACCGGTCAAAGCTAGGGTCTACACCCCTACTATGCGGGCCGCGTAGCCCTTGTCTACGTCTTACGTGGGCCGCGAGGGAAGGCGAAGGGTCACCTATAAATAGAGACCTTCGGCCTTCAGTTTCAATCGTTCAATTCTCGATCTTTCTCTCTATTTTCTGCATAGCAATTATAATAGCAAGAAAATACCCCCCTAATTAACGAAGTTCTGCCCCGTTGTAAGTATTATAACCTCGGTTACGTATTAGATACGCTGCCCGATTGATCCAGGGTTCCGTAATGGCTGTCGTGGTTCTGCCCAACGTACGAGGAGGGTATTACTAATGTAAATATTGGGTTATTATATTAACGCGTGTACATTTGTGTAATTACTAAATAATCATCAAGAAATCCTTAAAGGAAACCATAAGACAGCAATGTGAGTAATCTCCTTTTTGTAAACTGTTTTTACAAAACCTTGAATATTTTACAATGCAATTAAGCAGTGATTGAGACTTTGTAGTTCTTCAATTACTGCCGGTATGTTGGGGTTTTGTATACAAAATGTGGAACACGTTGCCATTGGACAAAGAGTTAGCCAATGTGTAATATGACCTACCAGTCAGGATTGACAATACTGAATGAGTAATTGTGTAGAAATAAACATTGTAATAGCTCTCAATACTGTTAAAGGATAAAACTCTTCTTGATTAAACTGGGATTCACTCACCAGTATTTCCCACTGACAAAATATTTTTAAACGCGTTTCAGGTAACAAAATGTGAAAGCCAACTAGAAGCCAGCTGGACGGCACTGAGGGCTTGGAAAAAGTGGCTATAAAAGTTACCTAAATAAAAGAAGATGTTTTATTTAAATAAAATGGGGTTTATCCCTATAAATCAGCTTGTAATGAAACTTGGGTTTTATCCCAATATATTTATATATAAAGTGTGGTATTTACTCTGATAAAATATTTCCTAACTACGGTCCTGATGTAATTTCCGCTGCCAAAATGATAAATACTGATACCACCAAAACTGGTCTCGCAGCCGCCCGTTCCCGGGACAGATAGGGGACGGGGGTTGCAACAGAAGGTGGTATCAGAGCTAAGCCACTGATTCAGCCACAAAAGTGTTCTGCTGACACCAAGATATTATTCTAATTGTTAGGAAATTAATTACGGAAATACACGCATATTTGTATTTTATTGTTGTGTGTTATTTGACTATTTGTTAGTTTACAGTATAAGTGATCAAGGACCTTCCGACGCTTATCGTCAGTTGTCCGGCTCACCTAGGAGCGAATGCACCTCTTCACAGCCTGCCCTCTCTAGGTATTCAGCTGACAATGAAGAAGGGATATTCGTGTTTAAGGCTCAGTATGAAGAGCCATTCCCTTAGAAAAAGAGAGGATGGTTCAGTAAGGGAGCACACGAGCGTAGGAAAAGAATGAAAAAGTTACAACAGCAGCGCGTTCTAGCAGCCGCTAAAAGAGAAACCGATGCCCATACCCAAGACATGCTTAATAGGAGTTTAGCAAACTTCCATATTTTAACATCCACAGCTGCCAACCCGAACCTGGAACAACTAGTAGCCCCTTAACCATTACCCTTGTTTCCCACGCAGCTAATGGAGATAGAAAACAACCCAGAAAACCAAGTCCAAATGCATGATTTCAACCCAGAGGAGATACCTAGGGTACCAGCACCCAATCCCTTAGACCCAGACTACGATCCATGATTTGATGATCATAGGGATTATGTGCAACGCTACCACCTAACCGACGAACCCATGCCGAACCTAGAAGCTTACCCAGGTCTGGACCCTCTAGATCCCTACTACGATAACGATGAATACATTAAGGAAATCTTAGAGAATCCGTACCCTCAGGAAGAACCCATGCCACAATACCCAGACCCAGTACCAGCACCTGCACCCCCAATGAGTGCAGAAAATGTGCAAGAGCTCCGAACTTTCGGAGAAGAGATTTTAGAAAGTAGCGAGAGGATGAGGTAGGTTGGAGAATGACTCGTCTGGAAGTACGACGAGCGTAATATGGAGTTCTGGATGAACCCATATCATTGATGGTGATAATAATAATAATATAATAATAATAATATATATATAATATGTGTGTATGAAAAAAAATATAATAATAATAATACTATATCTATCGTAGTATAGACCACGTTGTGGTTAGTGATGCATATTAGTATTGTACTTTATTTTCGTTGTATTGTAATAATTATAGATGCATACTATAAGAAAGAGTAAGTCGCAATGCTCGACGTTTTTGACCAATATGTGTGTTGTGTGAATGTTGCATTAAATATTATTTTATGATATAAATAATTGGCAAATGTTTAAAATTCAGATGGACAACGAAGTGAACCAGGAAAACCAGAATAATGATAACCAGAGTAACAATAACCCGGATAACGAAAACTCGAACAACAACAATAATGGAAACCAAGTGGATAACAGTGCCATGCAACATATAGTGGCACAAGGGATAATAGATGCAATGCCATATATTATCAAAACGGTTAAGGAAGCAGAAAATAAAAGTAAACGTGATAGTAAATGACCCTCTGAACCTGAACATAGTGTAAACAATGGACCCATACTTCAAGTGTCCATTCCCAAAAGAAGAAGAACCATGTCTTATGGTTGTTCTTATAAAGAATTCTGGTCTTGTAAACCAATGGAATTCTCGGGCAATGAAGGGCCCGTTGCATCTCTACGCTGGATAGAAAAGACTGAGGCAGTCTTAAGAATAAGCAAATGCACGGAAGAGGATAAGATAATGTCTGCTTCCAATCTGTTTAAGAACTCCTTAGAATGGTGGAACACTATCCTCCAGTCTAGGGGAAGTGATAGAACTTACAATATGGAATTGGAGGAATTTAAGAATACGGTAGAAAAAAAATTCTGCCCTTCCAATGAAAAGGAACAGATAGCAAATAAATTCCTAAACCTTAGGATGACTGGGATAGATAGTAAGGGTTATACTACATTATTCTTTGAATATGCTCGAATAGTACCAACCCTTGCATCACCTGAACCAGTATTAATCTCCCGTTACTTCTGGGGATTAATTGGGGAGATTAGGCATGTAGTCAAGGCAGCTAGACCTCAAACCATAGAAGAAGCTATAGAACTAGTAAACACATTGACAGATGAATTAGTGCGTACACGAGAAGAGGATCAGAGGAGGAACCTAACCAAGAAGCTTATCCAAGAATTCCGTTCTGGAAATTCTAACCGTGGGAAAAATGTAGGTTCTACTTCTACACCCTACTGTAAGTATTGCAAAAGGAAGCATTCTGGAAGATGCTCCATATACTGTAACTTCTACAAAATATCTGGACACAAGGAGGAAGACTGCAGGAAAAAGCCTAACAACAGGATATGCTACAACTGTGGAGAACAAGGTCATATCAAGCCAAACTGTCCAAAACTGGCTCCAGCCACGAACACCAAGAATACTAAAAATGCTAGAGCATTTGTTCTCACTGCAGAAGAAGCAAAGATGATCCCGGATGTGATCGCCGGTACGTTTTCAGTTAATGATATTTTTGCTAAAGTACTATTTAACTCTGGTGCGAACCAAAGTTTCATTAATACTTCATTTTGCAAACTTCTCAATCAACCATTAACTAAACTTCCACAAGAATGTCTAGTAGAGACAGCAAATGGGGAAACCATTAAGATTTCTGAAATCTTGCAGGGAGCAAGAATAGAAATTCTAAATCAGAAATTTATTGCAAACCTTTACCCAATGAATCTGGCAGGATTTGATGTCGTGTTAGGAATGGATTGGTTAATAGCCGATAAAGCCAGTATTTTATGTGATCAAAAGTCAATCCAAGTAAATTCACCTAGGGGTGAAAAGATCACAATTAAAGGAGATGAGCTCTCTAGATCCACGAAATTCATCTTTGTAATGAAAACAGCCAGTTATGTAAGAAAAAGGGTCATTAGTGTATTTGATTTCCATCATCATTAACACTAAAGGAAAAGAATTAAAGGATATTCCAGTAGTATCCCAGTTTTCAGATGTATTTCCAGAAGAGCTACCAGGACAACCTCCAGACAGAGAAGTTGAATTTAGAATCCATTTGATACCAAGAACCGCACCAATTGCCAAAGCACCTTACCGTTTGGCACCCGCAGAAATGCAGGAACTGAAGAAACAGTTAGATGAATTATTGGAAAAGGGATTCATACTGCCAAGCTCATCGCCATGGGGAGCACCGATTTTATTCGTTAAAAAGAAGGACGGATCAATGCGTATGTGCATTGACTACCGTGAATTGAACAAGGTCACAATTAAGAATCGGTATCCATTACCGAGAATCGATGATCTGTTTGATCAATTGCAAGGAGCTCGATTTTTCTCTAAAATCGATTTACGATCAGGATATCATCAATTAAAGGTACAGGAAGAGGACATTCCTAAGACCGCTTTTAGAACAAGGTATGGCCATTATGAATTTACTGTCATGCCATTTGGTCTAACCAATACCCCAGCTGCATTTATGGACATGATGAACCGAATATGTAAGCTATATTTGGATAAATTCATAATTGTCTTTATAGATGATATTCTTATTTATTCTAAAAGCAAAGAGGAACATGCAGCGCATATGCACGCACTTCAAAGTTTATTAAGAAAAGAAAAGCTTTATGCTAAGTTTTCGAAGTGTGAGTTTTGGTTAGAACAAGTACAATTTCTTGGACATCTAGTTAATCATGAAGGAATTCATGTGGACCCCACCAAGATCGAGGCTACTACCAAATGGAAAACCCCTGAGTCACCAACCGAGGTTAGAAGTTTCTTAGGATTGGCCAGTTATTATAGAAGATTTATTTGATATTTTTCTAGAATAGCCATTCCTTTAACTAAGTTAACCTGTAAATCCATTAAGTTTGAATGGGGACCAAAACAAGAATAAGCCTTTAGAATTCTTAAGCAAAGATTAACCAATGCACCCATACTAGCGTTACCAGAAGGAACTGAAGACTTTGTAGTCTATTGTGACGCTTCTAAGTTAGGTTATGGATGTGTGTTAAGGCAACGTCAAAAGGTTATAGCTTACGCCTCTAGACAACTTAAAAATCATGAAGAGAATTATTCAACCCATGATTTAGAATTAGGAGCTATAATTTTTGCTCTTAAAATTTGGAGACATTACCTTTACGGTAGTAAGTTTACCATTTTCACCGACCAAAAGAGTTTAAGGTATGTTTTCGGGCAAAAGGAGTTGAATATGAGATAAAGACGCTGGATGGAGATACTTAGTGATTATGATTGTAATATCCAGTATCATGCAGGAAAGGCTAACGTAGTAGCTGATGCTTTAAGTCGAAAGTATCACGAAAATCCAAAAAGAGTACGTTCACTCAACCTAAATCTGCAAGTAGATTTAAATGAACAGATTAGAAAGGTACAGGAATCAATAATCAAGGATGATACTGAAAAGTTGAAAGGAATGATTAAGGAATTAGAACAAGGAAAAGATGGAATTTGGAGATTCCATAAGAAAAGAATGTGGATACCTAAATTAGGAAACCTACGCCACCGTATATTAGAAGAAGCCCATAAGTCTAAGTATACGATGCATCCTGGAAGTGATAAGATGTATCAGGACTTAAGAAAGAATTTTTGGTGGATAGGAATGATAAAGGATATAGCAGCATATGTTGCAAAGTGTTTAACCTGTTCACAAGTCAAAGCTGAACATCAGAAACCCTCAGGATTGTTGCAACAGTTAGAAATGCCTGTATGGAAATGGGAATTGATAACAATGGATTTTGTTACTAAATGACCCAAAACAAGAAAAGGTAATGATACAATCTGGGTGATTGTAGACAGGCTAACTAAGTCAGCTCATTTCCTACCAATGAAAGAAACTTTCAGTATGGAACAATTAGCTATACTATATGTAAATGAAATAGTTTCATTACATGGAATTCCTCTATCAATTGTTTCTGACAGAGATAGTCGCTTTACCTCTCATTTTTGGACAAGTTTCCAAAAAGCAATGGGAACCAAATTGAATCTAAGCACCGCTTATCATCCTCATACAGACGGACAAAGTGAAAGGACAATTTAGACACTGGAGGACATGCTTAGAGCTTGTGTAATTGATTTCGGAGGTAATTGGGACAATCACTTACCATTGATAGAATTTTCTTATAATAACAGTTATCACACAAGTATCAATGCTGCACCATTCGAAGCACTTTATGGACGAAAGTGCTGAACGCCAGTCTGTTGGGCAGAAATTGGAGAAAAGCAACTATCTGGACCTGAGATAGTACAAGAAACAACAGACAAGATCATTCAAGTCAAGGAACGATTGAAAGCAGCACGTGATCGACAAAAGAGTTATGCTGATAACAGACGAAAACCGTTGGAATTTCAGGTAGGAGATAAAGTGTTATTGAAAGTATCTCCTTGGAAAGGAGTGGTAAGATTCATCAAAAGAGGAAAGCTAAGCCCCAAGTACGTTGGACCTTTTGAGATTATTAGAAGAATAGGACCTGTAGCCTATCAGCTACAACTGCCAGAGGAAATGGCAGGAATACATGATGTATTTCATATATCTAATCTCAAGAAATGCTTAGCTGATGAATCACTCGTAGTGCCTCTTAAGGATATAGAGGTAAATGAACAACTTAAGTTTGTAGAGAAGCCTCTACAAATTGAAGACAGGAAAGTCAAGAATCTTAAGCACAAGAGATTAGTTCTGGTCAAAGTGAAATGGGACTCCAAAAGAGGACCAGAATACACATGTGAGCTTGAATCAGAAATGCAAAGGAAATATCCGCACCTGTTCCAGTAGATCTCGAGGACGAGCTCTAAAACAAGGTGGGGAGGATATAACAACCCTCCTGATTTTTTTCGACACCCCTAATATATTTAAAATGCCCTTATATGTCTCAATATGTACCCCGTATGTGAAAACCGAGCCTAAAATACCTTTAATTTTGCAAAAATAAAATAAAAACAAGAAAAATGGGTCTCTGGCGGGCCGCGTAAGACCACCCCAGGGTCTACGCGGGGCGCGACAGCCCGCCTACGAGGCTTCACCCGGAGCCGACACGTGGCGCAATCCTGTCGAGGCTATATGTGATGACAAGTCAAAGCTAGGGTCTACACCCCTACTACGCGGGCCGCGTAGCCCTTGGCTTCGTCTTACGCGGGCCGAGAGGGAAGGCGAAGGGTCACCTATAAATAGAGACCTTCGGTCTTCAGTTTCAATCGTTCAATTCTCGATCTTTTCTCTATTTTCTGCATAGCAATTATAATAGCAGGCAAAATACCCCCCTAATTAACGAAGTTCTGCCCCGTTGTAAGTATTATAACCCCGGTTACGTATTAGATACGCTGCCCGATTGATCCAGGGTTCCGTAATGGCTGTTGTGGTTCTGCCCGACGTACGGGGAGGGTATTACTAATGTGAATATTGGGTTATTATACTAACGCGTGTACATTTGTGTAATTACTAGATAATCATCAAGAAATCCTTAAAGGAAACCAAAAGACAGCAATGTGAGTAATCTCCTTTGTGTAAACTGTTTTTACAAAACCTTGAATATTTTACAATGCAATTAAGCAGTGATTGAGTCTTTGTAGTTCTTCAATTACTGCCGGTATGTTGGGGTTTTGTATACAAAATGTGGAACACGTTACCATTGGACAAAGAGTTAGCCAATGTGTAATATGACCTACCAGTCAGGATTGACAATACTGAATGAGTAATTGTGTAGAAATAAACATTGTAATAGCTCTCAATACTGTTAAAGGATAAAACTCCTCTTGATTAAACTGGGATTCACTCACCAGTATTTCCCACTGACAAAATGTTTTTAAACGCGTTTCAGGTAACAAAATGTGAAAGCCAACTAGAAGCCAGCTGGACAGCACTGAGGGCTTGGAAAAAGTGGCTATAAAAGTTACATAAATAAAAGAAGATGTTTTATTTAAATAAAATGGGGTTTATCCCTATAAAACAGCTTGTAGTGAAACTTGGGTTTTATCCCAATATATTTATATATAAAGTGTGGTATTTACTCTGATAAAATATTTCCTAACTACGGTCCTGATGTAATTTCCGCTGCCAAAATGATAAATACCGATACCACCAAAATTGGTCTCGCGTCCGCCCGTTCCCGGGACAGATAGGGGACGGGGGTTGCGACAGAAGGTGTATCAGAGCTAAGCCACTGATTCAGCCATAAAAGTGTTCTGCTGACACAAAGATATTATTCTAATTGTTCGGAAATTAATTACGGAAATACGTGCATATCTGTATTTTATTGTTGTGTGTTATTTGACTATTTGTTAGTTTACAGTATGAGTGATCAAGGACCTTCCGACGCTTATCGTCAGTTGTCCGGCTCACCTAGAAGCGGATATTATTTCTACCATCCTGATGCAAATGTTATTCCCATCAAAAGGAAGGGGAACTTTCTTGAGGAAGAACTTCTTAATCGAGGAACTGGAAATAATGCAGTTGATCTTGAAGAAATTCAAGAACCAACAACAACCGCCAATGAAGTCGGAACGTCTGAACAACATGAAATTGTTGCTGATTAATTAGACACAAACACAGGCATTCGCAGAAGTAGCACGACTCGTAAAGAACCTGACAGATACCTTTGGCATCTTGAAGGTGCTAAAATCTTGGTAGTAGATGAGTCTAATGACGAACCTGCTAACTACAAATCTGCTATCTCAGATCCTGAATCTGCGAAATGGCTGGAAGCCATGAATGCTGAGACGTAATCTATGTGTGATAATCAAGTCTGGGACTTAGTTGAGCAACCCCCCGAATCTCGAGTAGTAGGGAGCAAATGGGTTTTCAAGAGAAAAACCGGTATGCATGGAAATGTACACACCTATAAAGCACGGCTAGTTGCGAAGGGTTTCACTCAAACTCAGGGTATTGACTATGATGAGACCTTCTCGCCCGTTTCTATGATCAAATCGATCAGGATATTGCTTGCCATGACCGCGTAATATGACTACGAGATATGGCAAATGGATATCAAAACTGCTTTTCTTAATGGGCATCTCTCTGAAGATGTCTATATGGTTCAGCCAGACGGTTTTGTTGATCCAAAATATCCTAATAGGGTGTGCAAGCTGAATAAGTCCATTTATGAACTCAAGCAGACGTCTCGTAGCTGGAATCTTCGCTTTGACCAAAAGATCAAAGAATTTGGTTTTGTCAAAAATGGAGATGAGCCTTGTGTTTACAGAAATGCTAGTGGGAGCACTATATCATTCCTCATCCTGTATGTGGATGATATACTGATCATTGGAAACCGTGTCCCTATGCTTAACAAAGTTAAACACTATTTGGGAACTTGTTTTGTAATGAAAGATCTTGGAGAAGCAGCTTATATTCTAGGAATCAAGATCTGCAGGGATAGATCTAAGCGGCTTCTAGGGCTAAGTCAAAGTACATACACAGATAAAATGATGACATGCTTTAAAATGGAAAACTCCAAAAAAGGAGGTGTTCTTATGACTAAAGGGACTGTGTTGAACAAATAGCAATCTCCTTCAACGGACATTGAAATTAAGCGAATGGAAGCAGTTCCATATGCTTCAGCGATTGGTTCTATCATGTATGCTATGTTATGTACTAGACCTGACATCTCGCATGCTTTAAGCATGACTAGTCGTTATCAGCAAACTCCTGGCATTTCCCATTGGACTGTTGTCAAGAACATTCTGAAGTATCTGAGAAGAACTAAAGATATGTTCTTAGTATTTGGAGGAGTAGAAGACGAGCTCACTGTAAGATGTTACACTAATGCCAGTTTTCAAACTGACCAAGATGACTCTCGCACACAATCAGGTTTTGGATTCACTATAAATGGAGGAGCTATCTCATGGAAGAGCTCCAAGCAGAATGTGGTGGCAGACTCAACCACCGAATCTGAATATATAGCCGCATCAGTTGCCGCAAAGGAGGCTGCTTGGATGAAGAAATTCATAAGCGACCTCGATGTGGTTCCAAGCATTAAGAAACCCATCGAGATATTATGTGATAACACAGGTGCTATTGCTTAAGCCAACGAGCCCAAATCTCATCACAGGGCCAAGCACATTCTAAGAAAGTTCCACTACATACGAGAAATTGTGGAACGTAGAGACATCGTGATAAGCAAAGTGAACACAGATCAAAACCTAGTAGACCCATTTACTAAGCCCATGACTCAGGACAAACATGATCAGCACATGGATGCTATCGGGCTTAGATTAGCTAGCTGTGTGTTTTGATTTAGTAGTTGGATGTACGAACTTTTAATAGTTGTACTTTAAATTCATTTTTGATTTACTGGTTAAATGCAATTCTGAATCTTATAACTGTGTTCGATTTTAATACGTTTAATCCATGAATCTTGCATTCTAAATTATCCGTAGTCGGTCAGACTTATGGGAACGATTCTGAATTAAGACTATTTTGAATTTGGACTTAAGTAGTTGACTTCCAAATTCACCGACTTCATTGAGAATGATGTTGGATGTAACTCGCATCAAATCATCTTCATGGATATTAGTCATAAGATGCTTTGATATTGGTATACTCATCTAGTATCCTTTGACCTGAGATACATATTAGAACTTCCGTTTACCAAGGATTATTCTTTGATTACCGTCAACCGTTGTCGCGTAACTGCCAGTCATAAAGGCTTTATTTGGGAATAATTCTGAAGTTCAGTGGGAGTTGTATGTGGTTAATAAGGGATTATGTACTCTTACATGATATGTAACAGTTAGACATTGTGGCGCCCTCGTTGATTCAAACCGGTGAAGTGTAAGGCCTTACCCAAACTTACTGTGTGTTTGTTCGGACCACTTTGACTCTTGATCGAGAACAATAATAATTGAACACCATATGCGAATGAACTTAATCCATGTCTCATTGATTCAGTTTATGTCTTTTACAGATAGGATGAATGATAACAATTACCATAAGTGTATTGTCTTGCAATAATAAGTTGTTACTAATGGCAAGGTGTTTTGGTTAATGACTTTAAAGTGTTATACCTTGTTGGGGGCAGCCATGTGCAGCTAGAGCACCGCTGACTGTCTGCGTTGAGGATTTTATCGAAGGTTGTCCAAGTGGGAGATTGTTGGATTTATATGTACGGGTTCGATAAGTCAACGCTGTTGACCAAGCTATGACCCGTAAGAGTTACACGTTGGGCAACGGACATTAATTCTACTTAAATTGGTTAACTGGTGACCATGAACAATAAACAAAATTAAATATATAATTATCTAGAATAATTATGTATCCACGAGAAACGAGATTTATTATTTATACAGGTTGTAAATAATATAACGTTTAATTACTTATTTAATTAAACTTTGTTTTTTTGGGCTCCGTATCGCCTTTGGGCTTGTACTAGACGTGTTGGGCTTTAGGGGCCCAAGTGGTGATTAATAGGGTTATTATTATTAGCCTTATATATATATATATATATTATGATTAACTCTAATCATAACATACATACATACTACAGCAGCCTTTCAAAGAAAGTGTTGCCCCTTTTTCATTCATTTGTATTACGACCGGCCAAGCCAAAGTCGTCGCCGCTCGGTTCGTGTTTGTGTCTAGCACTCGTTCGTTGTACATCGGTGTCTCAAATGGTTAATCTTTAACCACTAAAGTATATTTAATCTCATCAGTAGATTAATTAATATTATGTATCGTATTTGCATGTTTGTAACCATGATCCTGTTCGGTTAGTTTTTGGTATTGATTATTATATTTATTTCGCTGCGTTTTTATTAATTATATATTTAGTTAATAAAATATATCAAACCCGTTTTGATAAAAAGTAAAACTGACACCACTGAAACGCAACACTCATCTCTTAATCTACGTGTCCAAAAGATCGCCGCCTGCTAACCTCGATTCACCGCCACATCACTACGATCGTCGGTTGTCTCCTATTTCTAATACATGAACCAAGAATCAACTAACAATGGATCTTCAAAAGATAACACCATTTCTGTTGGATTATGGGATCCCTCAAAATTGTAGATAATTGAACCTTATGGATTGAAGAATATTGCAAGATTATGGAATTTTGGCATATGTTTTTTACCGAGATTGAAGACTGTTTTTTAATGTTTTTCCAGTCTTTCCTTTCATTTCCTTGCATTTTTACTGCGGGGGAGTATTAGACTGTATTATTAGTATGAGCCTACGGGCCTACTTTAGGTATTTATGGTTTCCTATTATCTTTATATATTGTAACCCTTTATTCAATAATAATCATCAAGTCTTTCATAATCTTACACATTTGTCGCTTGTATAGAAAGAAGGTCACCGATTGAGATTGCCTAGCCTAAACTCTTACAACTGCTGTTGCCACCTCTCACATGAATATGTGATTTCTAACCACTTAGTCGTGTATCTTCAATTCTATGAGGGCTCCTCATCGCACACGACTATGTGAATTGTAACTACTTGGCCGTGTATTTTTCTTTAGTATCTTCTTAAGTATCAAAGAGTTACACGACTATATCTTTTCAGATTACCTAGACGACTAGACGTGTATCTTTCTATTCATTCTCCTTTAAGATTTTTTCATTTCACACACCTATGTCATCAAATCTTATTCTACCGGTGCATGTGAGTACACGCCTAGGTAAATAGATTACCAAGTCGTTTAATTATGTGATTTCCACTAATTCCCCCTTGTTTGACACCCTTCTTACCGTGCTAGTTAAGGTTTTAGGAATTGATTTTATACTTGTTTATGACCTATCTTTCGACATCTTTTATCTGTAATGTTTGTTTACAATGTTTGGTTGATTACGTATCACATGATAGTTTAGTTCCGATTAATTGTGAATTTTTTTATTATCTAATAAAATATTACTTATAAATTTTATTAAAAAAATATAACTTTAAAATACCGGTAAAATGTTTTAAACAATAAATAATGCAATATTTAAAAGGTTAAAACAATAAATTTTTTTATTTTTTACATATTTTTTAGAATATATTTTGTAATATTTAAAACAATAAATATTGTACAAATGTTTGTAATATTTTTCATATTTTTTAATTTAAAATGTTGTTAAAACTTAAAAGGATAAGTATTGCACGCACAAAAAAAATTAACTATACATCTTGTATATGTCTATACAAGGCATATAGGTTTATACAAGGTGTATAGCCACAAAAATCACCATTTTGCCCAAGTTTGTAAGAAAATATTACATGGGTTACGTATAGGACTCGTATGCCTATACGTGACGTATAGATCCAGACGTGAAGGGGTAAGGTCCCAGAAACCTCATGATAAGTGCTTGGGACCATACCACTACCTCGTCTTTCAGCTCTTTTTACCTTGCGCGACCGCGCACTGGTCTTACAAAGAAGAGCTTGAAATACCGACAACAGTCAACATTTGCGCGCCAAAAGGAAATCATAAATCCTTGCGCTTTCTTCCATGAGTAAAGGATGAAATTCCAAAACACCTCCGCTTAATATCCAGACTTGGATATTATTGCCCAGACTTGGGATTTATTTATTCAGCTGATTCCACACGATAAGGGGTCACACCAGATTACAACAGTAATCTTCTAGAAGAGTTCAAATCGTGCACCACTAAGACGGTTATAACCGTCTGGACACGTGTCAGCACCTCAGACGTCCCTAAAATCACATCGATAGCATGTGATTGGAGAGTAATCTCCACTTGATCACTTTCCACGTGGCATATCCCCAGCCATAGATCTACACAGCGATCCGTGTGCATTCACGTCGGATCAAGAAGCTTAAACGGAAGGAAATGTAACCGCTACGGCGTTAGCATCTTCCGTCAACTTTTCAATAACAATTTTTCCCTCCCAAAACTCCCGGCTATAAATATGAGAACAACTCAGGTATGAAGTTCAAGTTACACACACTTCTACAATACATCTGCTTCTTCTTCGTAACCCATACTTATTCTCACACCGGAGTCGGGTCAAGGAGAGAACCCCTTTCTCCCCTTGGCGAGGCTAACGGTGCTTCTTTTTTGCAGAGTTCACCGGGGAAGGAGATCAATTGTAATCGAATCAAACGAGAGAGAACAAAACCCCTTTATGCAGATCCAAACCCCCTAGATATTTCGATCCCGGTCGTTTATCTAGTGTTTCTTCATTGGCGCCCACCGATTCCTCTGTCTCATCAGTTTTTATCTCGTTTCGATTCAATTCTTTTCATCCTCTGTTTTCACATGGCAGAGAATTCATCATCTCACCCATCAGGTCCTCGATCTGGATTCAAGGGTTCTACAATCCAGAATACCCAGATCGACGGAATCATGGGAATCAACACACGTAACAGACATCCAGACAGAAAGAACTCCTCAGGTCAGCTCAAAGAGAGAACTCCAGAATACTGGTTTGACAGATGCCAGACTGCTTTAAACCAAATTTTCACACAAATTTATAGATCTGAGTCCCCAAACATCAGATCTGACGCTCTCAAAGGAAACAAGGGTGAAATCAATACTGCAGTATTGGACCCACAGACGCCTTGTCAGTAGGACATCCAATCTGACAGTTATGTTGAGATACTTCGACAATCAAGAAATATCAACCATCAGCAAACTAAACCAGAACAAACAAACATGGTACAAGGAGGCCATTCGCGAAGGCCAAACAAACGACACCATGATCAGCACTGGCGAGAACAACAGATCGTGTTTCCAGTTGTCCCAGGAGGCCCCCAGGAAGAGCGACCAGTAATTATTACTGGCATCTTCGGCCATTATCGAACGGACTATATGTTTATAGATCCAGGAAGCTCGATGGATATCATATACGAGCAGTGCTTCAAACAGCTCGATCCAGAAGACAAAGCACGCCTAGAGCCGGTCGATTTTCCTCTTACCGGATTTTGCAGTGAAGCTGTATTCCCGTTAGGACAAATAGCATTCGTTTGACTTTATCTGATGGCGAGAATTCGCGTACGGTCACAGTAAATTTCATGGTCATGCCAGCAACATCACGCCATGATGTATTGCTCGGGAGAAGATCACAAAGAGAATTCAGCATGATCACCTCTATCCCACATGCTGCATGTGGATTTCCAACAGAAACCGGAGTGGCAATTCTATACTCAAGTAAAGAGGTCATGTACGTGGACGATGAGCCACCAGCAAAAGTGGCCAAACCCTCAGCATCAAACGAGCCAGAAAAATGGGTTCTAAACAATGAGTAGCCAGAACAGACCATCCTGTTGGGACATGCCATTTCCCAGCAAATCGGATACAATTAAAAGAATTGCTGTCTAACAATAAAGACATATTCGCCTGGTGCCCAGCAGACATGACTGGGGTTCCGCGCGATATAGCACAACATTGTCTGAACATCAAAACCTCAGCAGAGCCTGTTGCGCAGGGAAGGCGCAGCTTCAGGGAAGAAAAAGCGAAAGCCATGGACGAGCAAGTAACAGAGCTACTTAATGCGGGAATTTTGCGCGAAGTTAAATACCATACATGGGTTGCCAATCCAGTAATGGTACAAAAACACAGTGGCGGATGGAGAATGTGCGTCGACTTCAAAGACCTGAACAAAGCATGCCCCAAAGATTGCTATGCGCTTCCTGAGATAGACAAAAAAGTCGACTCTCTAGCATCATTTCGATGGAAGTGTTTTCTTGACTGTTACAAAGGTTATCATCAGGTCCAGATGAAAGAGGAAGACGAAGACAAAACTGCATTCCGCACAGATAAGGGCATCTTCTGCTACACCAAAATGCCCTTCGGCCTGCGCAACGCAGGCGCAACATACCAACAACTAATGGACACAGTCTTCAGAGGAGACATTGGTAAAACAGTCGAGGTATACATGGACGACCTTGTCATTATGACTCATGAGGAAGAAACAATGTTGGCAAACATTCAGCGCACATTCGACTCATTGCGCAACGTAAACTTAAAGCTCAACCCAACAAAATGTTCCTTCGGGATGGAAGAAGGGAAGTTTCTGGGTTTCATAGTAACACGAGATGGGTTTAAAGTAAATCCAGAAAAGGTGTAGGCCATCCAGCTAATGCCATCACCAGCAACAATAAAAGAAATGCAAAGACTCGCCGGACGCTTAGCGGCCTTGAACAGATTCTTAGCTAATCATGCGGCAAAGTCCTACCCATTCATCAGTACACTGCGGAACTGCGCCAAGAAAACCCACTTCCAGTGGACACCCGAAGCAGAAGCAGCTTTCAAACAAATAAAGGAATGCCTAATTCAGTTGCCAACGCTAACGGCACCACGAGAAAAGGAACCACTGATCTTATATTTGTCTGTTGCGGAAGTAGCAGTTGGTGCAGTATTAATGGTGGAGCGAGAAAACGTTCAAACTCCAATTTACTATATAGGCAAGATGCTCACCGGTCCGGAAACTCGTTACTCAATGATAGAAAAGCTAGCCCTAG
Organism: Helianthus tuberosus; assembly: GCA_030545235.1. Classification (NCBI taxonomy): domain Eukaryota; kingdom Viridiplantae; phylum Streptophyta; class Magnoliopsida; order Asterales; family Asteraceae; genus Helianthus; species Helianthus tuberosus. The sequence goes on along the minus strand of CM060411.1, from coordinate 42,488,059 downwards.
CACTGGTACATGCATCACGACGCCTACGTCGGTACTTTTCGGGCCATGTCATCACAGTTCTCACCAATTATCATTTAGGCCACATCCTATCCAAACCCGACGTGGCGGGAAGGTTGGCTAAGTGGGCTATTGAGCTGGGAGGATACACTATCCTGTATAGACCAAGACCAGCAATTAAAGGGCAAGTTCTAGCGGACTTTGCCACAGAAGTCCCCATCGACAAAATTCACGAGTGCGAGGCAATCCAGAACCCTATTCCTGTTTTCGATGATAGAGTCTGGACTCTGCACACAGATGGAGCTTCCAATGACGACGGAGCCGGCGCAGGTCTTCGATTAGTCAGTCCCGATGATCACGAACTTACATATGCCATACGCTTGGATTTTCGAAGCACAAACAACGAAGCCGAATATGAAGCATTCTTGGCGTGTCTCCGCTTAGCGCTTAAAATGGGGGCAAGAAACATTGAAGCCAACGTCGATTCAAAACTAGTGGTCGAGCAAGTTAATGGCCACTATGATGCAAAGGGAGAAGCTATGGCATTATACCTTGAACAAGCGCGGATGTTAATTAGCCAATTCCGGACGTTCAAGGTTAACCATATAAACAGAAGCGAAAACAAGCACGCAGATGCGCTAAGCAAGTTGGCTGCTACCAGCTTTAAGCACTTAGCAAAAGAAGTACGCATCGAAGTATTGTCCAATCCTTCTGTTCACCTCAAACAAGTAAATGTTATAGAAGTCGGGAATCCATCCTGGATGTCTCCGATCATTTTATACCTGCAACACGGAAAGCTCCCGGAAGGAAAGGCAGAAGCTCGAAAAATCCAACACAAAGCAAAAAATTATGAAATGGCGGATGGCGTCCTATACCGAAAGTCATTTATGGGACCATTACTACGCTGTGTTGACAAAACAGATGCGCAATATCTGGTCAGAGAAATCCACGAAGGTTTATGCGGAATACACGCAGGGCCACGCATGGTCGTGGCAAAAATAATGAACGCGGGATACTACTGGCCCGGAATGCATGTGGACGCAGTAGACTTATTACGGAGATGCGCAGCCTGTCAACGCCACGCGCCAAAAACACTCCGACCAAAGAACCCGCTCGTACTGGTCACCTCCGCCTGGCCTTTTCAACAGTGGGGCATCGATCTTGTTGGTCCATTCCCTGACGCGCCAGGCGCAGTAAAATTCATCATTGTAGCAGTCGACTATTTCACAAAATGGGTCGAAGCCAAGGCACTAGCCTCAACAATAGCAATGGTAATTCGCAAATTCATATGGGAACATATTATTTGCAGATTCGGATTACCATTGCGCATCATCTCCGACAATGGCACTAACTTCGCCTCAGATGATCTTCAAAAATGGTTCAAAGAAATGAAGATCGAGCACAATTTTGCCTCCGTAGCGCATCCACAAGCGAACGGCCAGGTAGAAAGTGTAAACAAACAGATAGTCGACGGCATTAAGGCGCGACTAGGCACATCGCGCAGAGGATGGGTTGATGAACTCCCCAGCATCTTATGGGCACACCGCACCATGCCAAAAACCAGCACGGGAGAAACTCCATTCAGCCTGGTATATGGGTCCGAAGCGGTAATCCCAGCCGAAATTGGCCTACCATCACCGCGCATGATCGCCATGGAAAAACAAAACAATGAGCAAGAACGAAGATTGGATTTAGACCTTCTTGAAGAAAGGCGCGAAAACGCCGCCATTACAGAAGCAAAGTACAAATCTAAACTCGGAAAATATTACAATGCGCGCGTCCGCGTATGCACATTTGTCCCTGGTGATTTTGTCTTGCGAGACAATGAAGCTTCCAACGCGGAAAAACCAGGCAAATTAGCACCGAAATGGGAAGGACCATACATCATCAATGAGGTCTTAGGCAAGGGAGCATACACCCTAAGGAGACTTGATGGAACAATAGTTCCCCGCACCTGGAACGCGCAACAACTGCGCATGTGTTATATGTAAGCTAAAAAGATGAAACTACACATTCGATGTATTTTTCTATTATACTTTGTATTAGGGGCTTTACGCCCTCATCAATACAAGCATCATCCTTCCGCATGTTACTGTTTATTACAAATTGCATATAATTCTTTTGGTTTACGCGAAAACAATATGGTAGACATTGTACACCTCATGAACAGTCTATAGACGGCAAAACTTACACGCCTTTTTAGACAAACGTTCACACATGAGCACAATACCATTCTCATTCGCTCTACCTACTAAAAGTAATTAAACACATGCAACATATTGTAATATAAACATAACCTGAAACTTACGTGCACAACAGTGCATCAAAAAATATACATACCAACAAAAAGCAGTATGAATAACCATTCACAACAAATCACGACAGTGACCTTCAAAAAAAAAGTTTTTGGTAGCAAGACCAACATAAACATCAAAAAAGGGAATACACAGTTCCCAAACCTAACCTAATCAACGGTAGCATCCTCATCAGCAGCCGGCACATGACCAACTCGACGATTCTGCCGACGACGATATACCAGCTCACATCCACCAGGTTGAAGCATTGGGAAACGAACCATCAAGGCCTCAACGGACAATGCACCGGTTTCTTCTTCAGCAATCTCCGGTGGGCAGACTTCAGAACTAGCCTCCGTCACTAAGGGATGAACAGAAGATACTAGCTTCCCGGCTCCGGTAACTGTTAGCGGCGGCGAGCTAGCGAGAAGTAAGAGACTCTCAGTAGCCTCAAACATATTCAGAACATCCAACAGACGTCGGGTACGAGAGGAACGAATGATCTTCATCTTTCTAGAAAAAGGGAAAAAGAACACTCACATATATATATAGGCGAAGTTAACTCCGAGAAAAGTACAGAAGCATGATCACCTGTCAGATGTCTTTTCCAAACGGCGCTACAGGAACAAACGTCATATCCTCATAAATAAAGCCTGACAAGCGCCACTACGTATCCCAAGATAAGGAGGAAACATATCGCAAATACCAATTTTTTATTACAAAACTGACGTCACCACATGTCAGGTCATGATTACAAAAGGGTGAAAAACCACAATTTCCCCTAACAAAGTTTTTTTAAGCAAAGTTAAATCTTCTCATAGAAGATTCATATTTTCGCACCAAAAAGCACGTCCCTCTCATAAGTCCAGTGCTCCACTCATTTGCATAAGTGCAACACTAGACTGGGGGGACTTGAAGGGGTAAGGTCCCAGAAACCTCATGATAAGTGCTTGGGACCATACCACTACCTCGTCTTTCAGCTCTTTTTACCTTGCGCGACCGCGCACTGGTCTTACAAAGAAGAGCTTGAAATACCGACAACAGTCAACATTTGCGCGCCAAAAGGAAATCATAAATCCTTGCGCTTTCTTCCATGAGTAAAGGATGAAATTCCTAAACACCTCCGCTTAATATCCAGACTTGGATATTATTGCCCAGACTTGGGATTTATTTATTCAGCTGATTCCACACGATAAGGGGTCACACCAGATTACAGCAGTAATCTTCTAGAAGAGTTCAAATCGTGCACCACTAAGACGGTTATAACCGTCTGGACACGTGTCAGCACCTCAGACGTCCCTAAAATCACATCGATAGCATAATCTCCACTTGATCACTTTCCACGTGGCATATCCCCAGCCATAGATCTACACAGCGATCCGTGTGCATTCACGTCGGATCAAGAAGCTTAAACAGAAGGAAATGTAACCGCTACGGCGTTAGCATCTTCCGTCAACTTTTCAATAACAGATTTTCCCTCCCAAAACTCCCGGCTATAAATATGAGAACAATTCAGGTATGAAGTTCAAGTTACACACACTTCTACAATACATCTTCTTCTTCGTAACCCATACTTATTCTAACACCGGAGTCGGGTCAAGGAGAGAACCCCTTTCTCCCCTTGGCGAGGCTAACGGTGCTTCTTTTTTGCAGAGTTCACCGGGGAAGGAGATCAATTGTAATCGGGTCAAGGAGAGAACCCCTTTCTCCCCTTTATGCAGATCCAAACCCCCTAGATATTTCGATCCCGGTCGTTTATCTAGTGTTTCTTCAAGACGCTAGACAAGAACTAACAGCTACAGTTCTGTTTTTTAAGGTTCTGGTTATACGTGGTGTATAGACCTTACAGACAAAGTGTTAAAATATACTTTGAAGGAGGGCGTCTAAGTAGTAGAGCCTTAATTAAAAACATATTTTAAACTATAACAAATCAGTCAGATATGGTGTCCTTTCAGTTAGGGATGGCAAAAATACCCGAGCCCGACGGGTATACCCGAAATCCGACCCAAATGGGACGGGTATACTTGATGCCCGATGGGTATTGGGGCGGGTATGTGATTTGTTTTAAAAATTTTCACGGGTATGGGTCGGGTATGGGATTAGGTGATACCCGACCCGATTACCCGAAACCACATACCCGTTTACCCGAACTATATACCCGATTTTTTTTAATTTATACTTTTATTTTCCATTAACCCTTGCCTGTTAGTGATTTATTTTAGCATGTTCATAATGTGAAAAAAAAAAAAAAATTCTTTTAGTATATGCATTTGATATTTATATAATCTTAAACACAAATGTCGGTGATCCGACCAAATGACCTACCTGCCCTTGATTTGTCTTATTTACTTTACCTTTATCTTTCACAAATCTCCAAACACACAGAGTCTTTCACAAATCTCCAGACACACAGTTGTTAGTCGTTCTTTCTCTTTCTTCTACGCAAACAAATCTCTCATCTCGCTCTCTCTCTTTATTTCTGTGCTACACAAACGTATTATTTGTTATTATTCAGAGATTTCATCATCTTCAGGGAGAGGACAGCGTACTGATGGCGATTTCGTTGTGTTTGTGGTGAGCAGTGGCTGTTTATCCATCACCAGAAAGCCGTGACGAAATAGGTGCTTACCGGTGGTTGTGGTTTTCGTTACAGATGCTTCCCATCGCTTCGTGAACCATACAAGAAAGCATCTAGGGTTTTTCTTCCCTTGCTCGATTGTTATCCGTGTTGTCGAGACCAAGAATGAGGAAGAGGACCGGACCGGCCCTCTCTCTGTCTTAATTAATGATCAAGCAAAGTCCCCGTTGCAGACAGAAACCGCCACCAGTCGTTCCTATGTCTGACGAGGATCCCATCTTCTCCGCGTTGCCGGTCCGCCAATTTCTGATTCGAATCACATGAGCGAAGATGCTTCTTGGTTTTCAGCCGGAGAGAATTGTGAGCCGAACGACACCAGTTTCACTCGAGGTTATCGTGTTGTTATTTAATGGTACGTTTCCTGATTTTTTTTTATTCTGTTTCCTTAAGTTCTGGTCGATTTCACCTACAATCGGATTTATTTGGATTGTTTCGTGCTTGTGTTGGTGGTTATTGATTTGGGATCTGTTGTGTTGTTTCTGCAAATCTGTTAATATGAGAGCCTTTCACAAAAGATTATCCTTCAAAGCTTAAAACCAGGTCACTTCAAATCAAACCATAACCTTATCTTGAACCAGTTACCTACTACTTGATAGAATAGCAATAAATGTTGTGTAAACCAGACTTTTAATATATTTTGATTGAAATTGTAAGTTTTGGAATTCACATTGATCCCCAACTACGATAGCAATAAAAGGTAATTAGAATTTGGGATTATATCATTATATACCTTTGCTAAGTTATCAAATGACAAACGCAGACATTATCAAACTAAGAATTATACAATTTAGCGCGCCGCAACGCGCGCGGGGTATTTAACTAGTTAGTATTTATATTTTGTATGTTGTGAAATATATGCATGTGAGTGTATAAGTATTATAAAGTTATTATTAGTTTATGATAAAACTTATATGTATGTAATGTACATTTTAATTTATAATAGTTGTTGTATAAATAAAATAATATAATAATTACAATAGTAAAAAAATGTATTTAGAAATCCCAACGTATATCTTTTAACAAGCTAATGGGTAAACCAGATGCCCGCGGGTATACCCAATACCCGACATGTATTGGGTCGGTATGGGACGCGATTTTATAACCGGGTACGGGTATGGGATTACCAATACCCGATCCAAACCCGACTCATTGTCATCCCTACTTTCAGTTTCACTAACCAACAACTACGGCAACAATTATAGATAATCAAGTTATAAAGCTTCCAATCATAATTATAATAACTACCTAAAAAGTATAAAGCTTCAAATCATAATTATAATAACTACCTACAAAGTAAAAACCAGAACTTTAATTAAATAAATATCATTCCTCACAATGGTTGATATCCTCGTTGCAATTATAAAAAGACAACTTTATAATACCATCCATAGTGGAACCAAATTGTGCGTTTTTTGCCTCATTCACACCCAAACATGCCGACGCACCACCCCCAGGGACGTGATCTTCATGTTTTTGTTCAAGGCGTGTTTTTAAAAACGCCCTTACTCAATTTAAAGGACCAATAGAATATTTTGCTTTTGTTTTATTTTTCTAAAAAACAATAATAATTGGGTAATAATTGCAGGGCATTGTACAATTACACTCATTTTAAACTAATGCCACATAATGCCCCATTGCTGAGTGGACTGCCACGTGTCGTTTCATGCCCAAGGGAGGGGCATTAGTTTCAAGCCCTACTACACATAGTCTAATAGTAATGATCAATACAAATATGACCTAAAAACTATATAACTTAACAATCGCAATTGAAATTAAAACTAAGAATGTAAAGATAAAAGACCAAAAATATGAGAGATTTGTATATCTGCTTGAATCCAAGCAAGTTGAAAAGTCGTAAAAACTAGCTCCATTTGTCGCTTGTATCGAAAGAAGGTCACCGATTTAGGTTCTAAACTCTTACAACAATTGTTGCCACTTCTCACATGACTATGTGATCTCTAACCACTTAGCTGAGTGTTTTTAGTTCTATGAGGGTTCCTCATCGCATACGACTACGTAAATTGTAACTACTTAGCAGTGTAACTTCTTCAAAGTTTTCTTTTAGTATCAAAAAATTACACGACTATATCTTTTCATATAACCTACAAGTGTATCTTTCTATTCATTCTCCGTTAAGATTTCTACTTCACCCACTTATGTCATCATATCTCATTCTACCCTTGCACATGAGTACACGCCTAGGTAAATAGATTACCTAGTCGTATAGTATTTTCCCAATTTTCTTTTTTTTCTTCAAAAACTATCTTCTCAAATCGTTAACATGTTTATGGGAAGTCAAACATGCAATTCAAATATAGAACTATTGATGATCAAAAACAATGTTTTCATTGGGTAAAACACCATAATTGCAAATAATTATATACTTAAACATGTATAATTTAACGTATATCAATTATTTTAGATTGTCAGTCTAGGTCGTGTCTGTAGATCTGGGTTTTTTTTTCTTTTTTGTCTACAATCATATACATGTTTTTAGCATTCCAGGAAACTTCCAAGTAAGGTTAATAACCTTAAAAAGAAGAATAAAAACACATAGGAATGATTTATAGATCTTCATCATGTTTTATTATATATGAAGTTACATATTCCCTTCAAATATATGATTGGTAAACTTGTTTTATCTTTATAACAAGTATATTTGATCAACAAAAAGAATCCTTAAAATTCAAATATATAATGATATAATTCTAAAAAAGACATAAAAACAATTCATACCAATATGATTTCAAAAAATGTGGATGTGGGTTGCTTTGCAACAAATGAGTGGAGGATATAAATCTTCATCATGAAGAAGAGATTTTGAATTCTGATTTTAATTCCATCATTATAAGATACAAAGGCGTTTAAGAGGCTTGATGTCGTCTTGGCCCAATCCATCGGTTCTTCAAGGCACCACCATTTTGTTTTTTTGTCAAGGTGGGGTTGTTTATTGGTGTCGTCTTTAGGTGTTGGTTGGTTGGTGGTTAGTTCAGGTAGTTTTCTTTTCCAAATTAAGATTCAAATCGAATTAAATTTGAATTTCAATCCCTAGTATTGTGTTGCAACTGATTTAGACTTCAGTCTCTAAATCGAATTTGAACTTATACGTTATGTCCTGACTTGACCCGACCCGAATATCCGAATTAATTGATTGTTTAATTTGTTATCATATCACTCGTTTAAAAAATGAGAACATTAACGGTTCTACTCGAACTCTGACACGACACAATACAAATTGATATATGAGTCGGGTTAGAGTTGTTCAACCCGCCAACCTACCCATTCGAAAAACATGAATATGCTAACCCAACACGTGTTACACCTTATTATTTATCCATGTCATTAGAGTTAAAAGCCATTTTAGTCCCTGTGATTTGAGCTATTTTTCAAGTTTAGTCCTAAGGTTTGAAACGTTGCCATTTTAGTCCAAATAGTTTCAAGCATTACCATTTTAGTCCACTAGGTTCACTCCGTCCATTTTTTATGTTAGCTAGAAGGGTAATTCGATCATTTTATATGGTCGATTTTCCCTTCTAGTTAACAGAATTACATTTAAAATGAACAAAATGCCCTTCTAGTTAACAAAATAAATAGATGGAGTTAACCCAATGGACTAAAATGACAACGTTTAAAACTATTTGGACTAAAATGACAACGTTTCAAACCTTTGGACTAAACTGACAAAATTGACCAAACCACAAGGGCTAAAATGACATTTAACTCATGTTTATGCATTTTTTCTTTGTAAAATCATCACGTCACACAATTTTCAACAAAGACATAAGTACATAATTGATACCAATGGGACGGTGATCAATTGGTAAAAGCAAAATCTTTAAATACCTTAGGGTGGAGGGTATAATCATCGGGGAGTGATGCGGGGAGTATAAGTCACCGATCGGTGACTATACCGTGTGATTGTGGGTGTTCGGTGAGTAGGAGAGAGGGTGGGGAATTCGGTGAGTTTTACCGAAAAGGGGGGATTGATGTGATGTGATTTTTGACCGTTTTCCATTTTTTTGAACGTTAATTTTTCGACCATTTGATTTTTTTTATATAATACCCATATTTTCAATCAATTTAAAACACACAACTCTTCTCCATCCAACTCTATTTTTTTAAAAAAAATTCACTTCTATTTTTTCAACGGATGATATACCACCGCTATTCCTTCCAATTGATATTAGTGAAGACGATGATTCTTCCTCGAGCGATAGTAGTTTAATTTTTTTTCCAAAATCTTATTAACGAAGCCGCTCAACTGGAAGACACGGACACTTCTAGAAAAAGGAAAACTGTCCATCGAGATCGAGTGAAATGTCACGAAAACCTTATGAGAGATTATTTTGTCGAGGAGCCCGTATTCATCGAAGTTGTTTTTCGTCAAAGGTTTCGTATGTCCAAAAGGTTGTTTTTAAAAATTTTGAGTGACGTGCAAGCGAATAACTCGTGGTTTCAAGACGCCGCGGATGCTAGTGGTAGGAAGAGTTTTACATCGATTCAAAAAGTTACTTCGGCGATTAAGCAACTAGTAACCGGTAACGCTCCAGACGAGTTCGACGAGTATTTAAATATGTCCACAAGGACTTCCCGAGAAAGTCTAGAATATTTATGCGAAACGGTATGTAATTTATACGCTTCCGAGTTTTTACGTAGACCTACTAGCCACGACGTTGCGCTCTTGTACCAAGCTCATGAGGAGAAACATCACCTTCCTGGGATGTTGGGTAGTCTTGATTGTACACATTTTGTTTGGAGAATGTGTCCAACGGAGTTGCGGGGTCAATATATGAGGGGGGATCACAGTCACCCGACAGTTATGCTCGAGGCGGTGGCCTCTCAGGATTTATGGATTTGGCATGCTTTTTGTGGTCCAGCGGGTTCACAAAACGACATCAACGTGCTCTAACAATCTCCGTTATTTCTTACTGAGCAAAATGGAACTGCACCAAAATGCCCATTTTACGTGAACAACCACTTGTACAAGCGTGGATACTATCTTACCGATGGAATCTACCCTACTTAGTCCGTGTTTGTGAAATCATTTTCCGTATCCTCACATTGTGAAAGAAAAGAAGTTAAAGAGGCAACACGAGGCGGCAAGAAAAGACGTGGAGCGGGCTTTTAGTGTTTTAAAGGCAAAATGACATATACTTCATCGTCCGATGCGTGCTACGAGTGTTAAAAAAATTAGGATGGTCGTATATGCGTGCATTATTATGCATAATATGATTCTAAAAGACGACGGAAACGCGATTGCACCGGTACATATTCGGGATCCTCCAATCGAGCCCGTTTTCAAAGACACTGCTTATAACGAGCTCATTGATGAAGATACGCATTATAGACTAAAATATGATCTTGTGGAGCATCTTGGAGAACAAGATTTACCCCACCTTTTAGCGGATTCCGACGACGAATAGTTAAATTAGGTTTTTTTTTTAAATTTATTTTTATATTTTAAATTAGGTTTTTTTTAAATTTATTTTTATATTTTAAGTTAGGTTTTTTTTATGTAATGCCTTTTTTTAATTAAAAGTACCTTTATTTACATTAAAATATGTTTTGTTTATTTATGAATAATTTCTAGAAAATAAAAAATATATAACTCAAACACCCTAGGGTGTTTGACTATACCCTCTGATTGAGTGTAAAATGGGGAGTGGAATAGGGAGTTGACATGACATAATATTATTGAGTAGGATTTCACTCAAACACCCTACCCTCCACCATTAGGAAGGAAAGGTCTTGCATTCAAGGCAAATAGACAATAGAAATAAAAATAAATTCTCCGTTGAAAAAAAAGTACATAACTGATAACTGATGCTATGTCATGTTAATGTGCTATGATCATTAAAAGCAAACAACGGCTCAAGTGAGGTCTTTTTGGTTTTTCTTTTACCAAAATTCTCATAAGAGTTTTTCTCATTTCCTACTGAATTGGTGTATGTGCATTATCGCCTAGTGGAGATAATCGGATGGTTTAACTCGTGGCACGATAATACTCTAGTGATTCGTCAGTGATCTAAATTTGTCGTTAAAAAAAACTTGCAGATTACCTTTTGTGTTTGAAAATATATGATAGAGATTTTTATTTATTCCTATCACACACAATAATTATGTTTGTTTGGCCTATTATTTCTCCTCTTCCGGTGAGACATGAATGGTTGATACCATCATGCCCGACTTCTTTATGGCTTGCCTAACATAAGATAACATCATAAGGAGATGGAGTGATAACTAAGCCTATGACCTCTGTCGATTTCATAGACTTCGCAAGGATTGGAATTGAAATTAATTATCGATACTAGTTATTGATGCGTGTGAAGTGTCGTGTATATTAGGTGTATATTTTAAGCCCTTTTTAACACTTATTTTAGCCAAGTTTTAAATTTATAAAACACGATATTTTACTAACACTAAACACACATATGGGCAAGTGCACCCATCGTTGAGTGTAGTATAGCGTTGGTAAGATACCGAGGTCGTCCAAGGACACAAGAGCTTTTAGTACCGGTTTATCCTCAACGTCTAACCAAAATAAAAGTTTAGAAAAATGTTTTAAACTAAGAAAAATAAAACTAACTAAAATGCTGAAAATAAAATAAAAATAAAAACAGATAGACAAGATGAATCACTTGGTTCCGACTCGTATCTAGTATAACCTTTGATTATTTCCGCACTTTTGCACATAATTAAGAGATTATCTTAGTTATTGTAGTAGGCCCCTCTTTTGAAGGCGACGTTACCCTCACCCCAGTAGTTTGAGTCAGCAGGGATACAATCCTAAAAGGGTGGATTATTGGAAGATAATGAATTAAGTTATTAATGCAGTATTGTGGTAGGCCCCGCTTTTGGCGGTGACGTTACCCTCGGCTAAGTAGTCTGAGTCAGCAGGGATACAGTCCTAAATAGCCGGGTTATAGTATTAATAGTAGTTAACTTATGAGGGGGTCAAAGAGTTTGGACCCCCGCCATCCAATACCGTGAAGTATTGAAGGAGGTCCTACTAAATTTGACCCAGGTCCATTGCAGGACCTCTAAACGCTGAACAATGGCAAGACCTTTACCAAACCGTTCCCTTAACCCCCTACCAGGTAGCCAACATATCTCCATATAGACCGTGGAGATATGAATGGTGAAAATCCTTTATTTTATATAGACAGTAAAATAATGCCAAGACACCACGGACAAACGATAAGGAAAGATCACCTTCAACATAAGTAACTAGTTATTAAAGTCATTAATACAAAACCAAATAAAAAGTGCAAAAGATTAGAAATAAAAAGTATTATACTAGACACTTTGTCTTCACCAAGTGATGTAAGAGACTTAGGCAAACATGGCCTTGATTGTCAAGAACTCTTACGATCAATCTTGGATCCCGAGACGACTCACACACTCTATGATGGACAATGGATGATGGTGGTGGATGATGGTGTTGTGATGGTGGTGGGTGGTGGATGAAGTGTGAGAGAGGTGGTGTGCCAAGGGATGAGATGAAATGAATCCAAGCACTCCTATTTATAGGCTGAACAGAGAGCTGGACACGGCCCCGTGTCCGCTGTGCACGGCCCCGTGTCCGTCTGACACTCTCTCTCCTCATTAATTGTAATTCGCAATTACAATAAATGCGCCTGCTGTACTTTCGACACGCCCCCGTGTCCGCTGAGCACGGCCCCGTGATGGGCAATATAAGCTTCTATAGGTTTGTCTTTTCTGCTGCTTCTTGGGCACGGCCCCGTGCTGGCTGAGCACGGGGCGTGTTCAGTCTTCAGTTTTCTTTATTTTGCTTTGGAAGGTGCCGTTGAGGGTTCGGGCAGTCCACTAATATTCCTTTTCTTGTATTTATGTTGGATTTAGCTGTCTTTTTGCTTCTTTTGCGTTTTTGAGCTCATTTAATCCTGAAAATACAAAAGGAAGACAAAAACACTCTTTTTCCAATATTAGTACTAAAAAATGATTAGTTTTATACCTCATTTGATGTAATTTATATGTTGCATTTTACACACATCAAATACCCCCACACTTGAACTTTTGCTTGTCCTCAAGCAAAACTCTTTAATATGTGGCTTACACTCCCAAATGGAATAGGTAGAAGAGAAGGTTTTGGGCTTGTCGTAGAGTGTCGGGATTTCCAAGATCTTTTTGGGTTTTATTTTTATTTATTTACACTCCTATTCGTAATGATTTATTTAGAACTTTTCATAAAAGAAATTACTTATTTGGGCATAACATGCCTTTTTTAAAATTCTATTTATATACAAGTTCACATACCTCGCGGGGAAATCACTCACACTCGGCCGAAGGTGTATTTTTAGTGAATCACTCGAGAGCGGCATGGAACTTATTCCTACCATAGGCTTGCCAAGAAATCAATCCTCCTCCTTTTTAACTTTTATACCTTTGTAGATATTAAGAGGACTTTGTGGGTTAAGGGTTAGGCTAGGGTTAAAGGTAGGTGGTTGGGTTAGTGGTTAGTAGAAAAAAGGCTAAAAGCGTAACAAGTGTCGGTTTTCGTATTTTTGCAACTTTTTATTTTGATGAAGCTTTTATTCAAACTAAGTTATTTTTTATTAACTTGTTTGTTTATTTTCTTTTTGCTTCATCATTATCACAAATTTTTTTTTTTTTTTTTTCGAAGAACCGAACTTGTTACTAAAATAAAGGGTTAAAAATGAAAAACGTTTTGGTGGGTAAAAAGGGTTTTTGTTTGGGTGATGAAACGAAAAAGGTTTAGGCTCAAAGGGGCTAACTAGGAGGATTTTTGGGTAGGTGGTAAAAGAAAAAGAAAAATAATGGTGTAGAAATAAAAAGGGTTAGTCCTAATGCCTCCATCATTTACTTACTCGGGTTTAAGTTGATAAGGACCGGGAATGTATTGTCATGGCAAGTTCTAGAGTCGTAAGAACCAAGCGGCTATTCACACAAGAAATGAAAAATGAGCATTTAGTCAAATGATATGTAATTTGTGTGCTCAATAAAGGCTCAAAACTCACTTTTGTGGGAATGGGTTTTTATGTGATCAAGTATGTATAATCAAATTTTAAATAAGTTTGCTATGCCTTTTCATAATTTTCTTATGTTGGTTCTTTTTATCACTACGCTATCGGTTGTAAATTCGTAAAAATATAACCTTTTTGAGAACTTGAATTTCCCGAGTTAAACCTAGACAAGTAAAAAAAATGAAATTTTTGAAAAAAATTTGGGGTGATTAGCGGTTCCAATAGAGTTTTGTGTAAGGCTTGTATTTAGGACTTGCAAAATTCAAGGTTTTAGCATCCCCCCCACACTTAAATTACACATTGTCCTCAATGTGTCCCAAAAATAAATTTTTAGGTTGATTAGATGTGTAAAATAGTGTTTAAAAAGCAAAAATTTTGTGTTACTGGGCACTGAACACGGCCCCGTGTTATCCGGGCACGGCCCCGTGTTCAAGTGCCAGTAACAAAATTAAAATAAGAGAAACAGAAGTCTGGACACGGGGGCGTGTTGGGTGAACACGGCCCGTGTCCAGGTACCTGAACTGGGCGTTTTCTGCAGGAGGTTCGGCACGGGGCCGTGTTGGTTGAGCACGGCCCGTGTTGAACCTTCTGTAATGGAGAGAATTGTCGGGTTGCCTCGTTCTTGTGCATGGGATCATTGTTCTCGTTCCCCTTTTCATCCTTTACCACCATGAGTGTGTTTTATTCATTACAAACCATCCAAACCTTAAAACCATCATTTCATTTCATCATAGAGAGAACTTACATAATCCTAAATTAAACTAGATAAAACAAAGAAATAACAAACCATGGAGTCTTAGCCTTTATTTTAATTTAGCAAAATTTCCAAGAAGTAATTAATCTTGGTTAAACAAGGCCTTTTTGAACTCCTTCTTCCGAGTGTGGTTCTTCCTCAAATGTCGGCGAGCCATTCTTCTACCTCCCTTGGAAGGAGAAAAGAAGGCTCATTGGCATTAGTTTGAGGAGTTTCAACTTTCACCGGGATCTCTTGTTGGTGTTCCACGGGAGGTTCCGCCGGAAAGTCTTCCCACCCGGTAGGGTTGTTGATTCCGAGTGCCAGGTTCCAATCCTGTTGAGGAAGGACTGGTTCCATTGGAGGTGCTACAAGAATATTTAACCTCTGGTGCAAGAGGTTAATTTCTTGGAAGCTGCTTTCAAGTCCCATCGTAAGATCGTTAATACGGTCGATTAGGACCTCCTCTACTGAAGTCATTTCGTCGAGAGCCTCCCTTAATGCTATCACATAGTGTACAAGTGTAGCTTCAATGGAGGGTCTTCTTCCTCTTCGGCTGTTTGGCGAATGCACAGGAGATGTTTCGCTGTTTTCACTCGTCATCCTACGAAAAATAAACTAAAAAATAGTTTATTTAATGAAACAGTGACCGGACACGGCCCCGTGCTCACTGAGCACGGCCCCGTGTTCATCTTTCTGCAGAGTTTTGGAACAAGGAAACTTGGATTTTTAAGTTATTTTCTGAACTTGTGGGGCCTTTTTTACTACTAATAACTTAAAACAATGTTTCATAACATGTTTTTACCAAGATTCTTTGAACAAAACTCATTTATCCCTACCATAGAGTTGGAGGAATTCCAAACCTTCAATGGTAGCTCTTGGAGAAAGATGAAGAAGAAGGAAATGGCTAAAAGAGGAAAGGACAAGATGGGTTGTTGGAACCTTCTTTTAAACTTACCTAGGATAGTTTGAGAGAAGATTCCTGCAAATCTCTGCCCCAAGTTGGTCCAAATGTGCAGAATTCTTGGCTGCATTTATAGAAAACGACAGCATCCTGGACACGGCCCTGTGTTCAGTGGACACGGCCCCGTGTGCAGGTGGAGTTCTGACACAGTTTGTCCGTATTCTGTCGTACTGATAAGAACGGAATCTTTCGATGGACACGGGGGCGTGTTGGCTGGGCACGGCCCCGTGTCTAGGGACTGTTTTATGAAGTTGTCTAGTTTTTTTAAGGAACTTGTTAGTATCGGGTGGCTCCTGACTGGTTGGAACAACCCCAAAGTGCCTAATATACCTTAATTGTCCTAGACTAAGGCGAGAACGCAAGAGGTTGTCGGTGAGGGTAATTCCTATTTTCAATCTAGGTGGACAAGTCCAACCCTTTTCCGGGCTCTTGTTAAAGAAGGTATATGCCGAATCGCTCAGGTCTATGTATGCACCGAACGAAGTCGATGGAGAGTCCTTCACGGCACAATCGACATAGGGACGACTATCGTCCAAGTCTTTGCTAGGTACGAAGGTATTTTTGGGAGCAACGAGGTTGTCGGAATGCGGTTCCAACATTTCTTCATGGGTATCGTCTTGGGGTGGATCAATAAAATCCTTCCTAAGCTCTTCTAACCATTTCAGAACTAACTCTTCTAGTTGAAATAACTCGCTAAGGAGCATTTCCCCCAGAATATCTGGCTGGGCGCATTCGAGGGAGAAATAGTGCTTATTTTTACTTTCGCCCCTCTTAAGGTTGTGAGAAGATGGTGGGTCCATGTAGTGGGGCCTATAATTTAGGAAGTAGCATTTTACTTCTTCATGTTCGCCACCACATAATTGACACCACGTACCATAAGAGTGCCGAAAGTAAAAATAATTACTATCACTCATGTTTATGTCAGAAATTACCAACCGTCGGGATCTAACGGTTCTGTTTTCAGTAACTGAAACTTGGGCACGGGGGCGTGTTGAGTGGGCACGGCCCCGTGTTCAGCTTACTGTCTGATGTAAACAGGATTGCCAGTTCCAATGATTGAGCACGGGGGCGTGTTCAGCGGGCACGGCCCGTGCTGAGCTCTGCAGAAGCTGAAAAACTAAGAAAATCCTAAAAAAAATTAAAAAGAAAAATAAAAGATGATTAGGCCGTTGATTCCTAACTTTCTTAAAATCCTTGTGTCCCCGGCAACGGCGCCAAAAACTTGATGCGTGTGAAGTGTCGTGTATATTAGGTGTATATTTTAAGCCCTTTTTAACACTTATTTTAGCCAAGTTTTAAATTTATAAAACACGATATTTTACTAACACTAAACACACATATGGGCAAGTGCACCCATCGTTGAGTGTAGTATAGCGTTGGTAAGATACCGAGGTCGTCCAAGGACACAAGAGCTTTTAGTACCGGTTTATCCTCAACGTCTAACCAAAATAAAAGTTTAGAAAAATGTTTTAAACTAAGAAAAATAAAACTAACTAAAATGCTGAAAATAAAATAAAAATAAAAACAGATAGACAAGATGAATCACTTGGTTCCGACTCGTATCTAGTATAACCTTTGATTATTTCCGCACTTTTGCACATAATTAAGAGATTATCTTAGTTATTGTAGTAGGCCCCTCTTTTGAAGGCGACGTTACCCTCACCCCAGTAGTTTGAGTCAGCAGGGATACAATCCTAAAAGGGTGGATTATTGGAAGATAATGAATTAAGTTATTAATGCAGTATTGTGGTAGGCCCCGCTTTTGGCGGTGACGTTACCCTCGGCTAAGTAGTCTGAGTCAGCAGGGATACAGTCCTAAATAGCCGGGTTATAGTATTAATAGTAGTTAACTTATGAGGGGGTCAAAGAGTTTGGACCCCCGCCATCCAATACCGTGAAGTATTGAAGGAGGTCCTACTAAATTTGACCCAGGTCCATTGCAGGACCTCTAAACGCTGAACAATGGCAAGACCTTTACCAAACCGTTCCCTTAACCCCCTACCAGGTAGCCAACATATCTCCATATAGACCGTGGAGATATGAATGGTGAAAATCCTTTATTTTATATAGACAGTAAAATAATGCCAAGACACCACGGACAAACGATAAGGAAAGATCACCTTCAACATAAGTAACTAGTTATTAAAGTCATTAATACAAAACCAAATAAAAAGTGCAAAAGATTAGAAATAAAAAGTATTATACTAGACACTTTGTCTTCACCAAGTGATGTAAGAGACTTAGGCAAACATGGCCTTGATTGTCAAGAACTCTTACGATCAATCTTGGATCCCGAGACGACTCACACACTCTATGATGGACAATGGATGATGGTGGTGGATGATGGTGTTGTGATGGTGGTGGGTGGTGGATGAAGTGTGAGAGAGGTGGTGTGCCAAGGGATGAGATGAAATGAATCCAAGCACTCCTATTTATAGGCTGAACAGAGAGCTGGACACGGCCCCGTGTCCGCTGTGCACGGCCCCGTGTCCGTCTGACACTCTCTCTCCTCATTAATTGTAATTCGCAATTACAATAAATGCGCCTGCTGTACTTTCGACACGCCCCCGTGTCCGCTGAGCACGGCCCCGTGATGGGCAATATAAGCTTCTATAGGTTTGTCTTTTCTGCTGCTTCTTGGGCACGGCCCCGTGCTGGCTGAGCATGGGGCGTGTTCAGTCTTCAGTTTTCTTTATTTTGCTTTGGAAGGTGCCGTTGAGGGTTCGGGCAGTCCACTAATATTCCTTTTCTTGTATTTATGTTGGATTTAGCTGTCTTTTTGCTTCTTTTGCGTTTTTGAGCTCATTTAATCCTGAAAATACAAAAGGAAGACAAAAACACTCTTTTTCCAATATTAGTACTAAAAAATGATTAGTTTTATACCTCATTTGATGTAATTTATATGTTGCATTTTACACACATCAGTTATGTAGCTATATGTCGTTTTCGGAGAATATGAGAAGATGTAGAAGTCAAACTAAGTTAAATGCAACTCTCGACTTAAAAAAAATAACATGTAACTAACTCAAACGTAAGATGAACAGAAGTTGCTGATGACCTCTTGCAGTGGCGGATCTTGCCCGTTGAACCTGCCAGGGCCGAAAGACACGGGCACTAAAATTAGCACTACGGCCGAAAAACTTGCCAGGGCCGAACATAGTATATATACAAAATTTCGATCGAAATGCGGAAAATTAGCACTACGGCCGAAAAACTTGCCAGGGCCGTGGCCCTGCCACTAGTCCACTAAGATCCGCCCCTGACCTCTTGGCCTAGTGACATGAGTGTTATCCCCACCAAAGTGGTGTAGGCTCAAATCTTACAAAGTAGGCAACATGTGAATTTTAAAAGTAGATTTAATGGGGTGTATATTCGTCATTCATAACAAAGAACATAAGTTTTTTGCTTTCTTAAAACACATGTGTATGTCTATATTGAGGATTCAACACAATTAAGTGACATAGGAATATAGGAGGCTTTGGAAACTACCTTTTTTTAACGGCCAACGGAATCAATCCCGATCACTTTCGCAGCACTCACTGGACCAAACGGAGTATTCCGAGAGTAACCCAAGTCCATCACCAATTCCGTGAAAAACCCGGTAACTCACCCGCCCGTAGGCAGGACGGTGAAATTACCAGCAAAACCCATTTGGCTCAAAGATCGAACCCAGGTTTCCATGAGCCTCCTATCATTGTCCACCAGTACCTCACTCGGCACTAAGTGAGAGTTGAATCTGCATTACCCAAGAGAAATGCAGGCGTTCTACCACTTGATCTAGAGATTATTCGCGCTTTGGAGACTACCTATTACTAGTTACTACTAGTAAACACAATGTAAGAACTATATGACTAAGTACCAATAATGAATACAATAATTTTATATTTTATATAAATGTGGTAAATATCTTTGTGTATAAACAACCAATCGAGGAGAGAGTACACATATTTTTCCAAACAACAATACAGATTAAAATGAATTTTAATTGAACAATTTATTTAAAAAATTTGAACTATATTATTACTTATCCAAAAGAAAAAAACAATGGGCTTAAAAAAACTATTATCAAATAATACACTATTAGGTTAGAACCCCGTGTATTACACGGGCTGAATAAATATAATTTTATATACTAAGTGATAAAATAGTTACATCTTTTAAAACTCGTGTATTGCACGATTTTTAATAAACACATGTCTTACACGAATAATGTAATCCGTTAAAACATTTAGTTACCAAGACGTGTTTTCTAACAAAAAGAACTTTGAGGTACTATTCACTTATTGTAACATCTCACTTTATTTTTTATTAGGTTAGAGAGTTGTGTATTGCATGGTTTATAACATTTTACTTTGTTTTTTTATTTATTATTAGGTTAGAAACTTACGTATTGTCACACCCTGACTTTTGCGGAAGCGTATGATGTGTGACTGGTTTAATATCATTGCATTCAATCGTAATAAACAACTACATGATCAAAACGATGTTCATCCATTCATAAAATTTAAGTATTACAACACTGGTTATTTAAGTTTTAAAAACACAACCTTCGACCAGGTTACAAACCAACAAAAGTGGATGACATCTAAACTTGAAGTCTACTTCTAGTTACGATACCTGCGCCCAAGATCCATCATGTTACCTGAAATACATGTAATTTTGGAAAACATCAACAAAAGTTGAGCGAGTTCATGCATTTTGTATGAGTACTGTATTCTTGTAAAACTTTTGAGAGACTCCTTTGTAAACAGGTATGAAAAGCGTGTATGAACATGAATGTTTTACAAGGACTTTAAGGCATGTGAGGACATAGGAAGCCCTCGTAATGGCTTATACCCTTGTCGATTTTCCTCGACTGTGTCGATTAACCTCGACTGTGTCGATTTACCTTGACTGTGTCGATTACCCTCGACTGTGTCGATTAACCTCGACTGGGACTCCGAAGCACTACTAGGTACTAGTTGTGACCATGAGTGGGGTTCGGCCGTACCCGTTAGATCTAACCCTCGTCCCTAATGAATGTTTTAATGGCATTTCAATATCTAGTCTATGCTCACATGATCTAGTATTTCATAGGCATTTCATACCGTTTTAGCATTCGTAACATGTATTTCACCCCCGAGAGTTATAAAACCAAAAACAGTTAAGAGAAAAGGGGGAGCTTGAACTCACAGTTTTGCGTCTTCAATACTCGTAACTCAAATCTCGTCAGCAAACACGATTACCTACAATGTGCTAGGGTCTATTAGACGAGCGGGCCGTGCTTTGCCTTAGTATTCATGTTTTGAGTTACGTTTCCTTTATGTCTTTGTCATTATCCGAAGTTATATTACTTCTCAAGTATTTATTTTCGTATTTCCTTCCCAAGGATGGGAGTATTTCGTACATGTGTATTTGTATTCTCGTATTGTAGTTTCCAAAATAATGTATTTTCAAGAAAATATATTTTTCCCAAACATCATCTGTCTTCTAAATATACTAAGAAAATATATTTTTATCTCCCAAGAATAATATATTTTCCTCTTGTTTGAAAGTATGACATAACTTGGTAATATGTACAAAAATTATATTTTCACTTCTTGTATCCAAAATAATATTTTTCAAAAATATGTTTGTAGCGGTATTCTCCGGTATACTTCATAAGTTACGTTCTATCGTTCGGTTCTATAACATTGTGTATGTAACTTATATATTATCCCTTGATTTTCTCGGTATTATTTTGTATTGTAGATTTCTTGGTATCGTGTTAAGTTATATTATTTTAAATCCTAAAATAATACAACTATCACACAACGTATACACATAAGCACGCACAATGTGTCTTTAATGTAAAAATTTATATTCTAAATATATATTTATCCATTTTTATTTAGAAAAACCAACCTCCAATACTTGTATTTTTGTTACAAAAGTTTATGGCAAAAATTTATGTTATAAATCATAGTTTAAAACACACTTGCGAACACTTGTTTAGAAAATATTTTCTAAGTGTTGGAATTTTTAGAAAATTTCGCCATAGTTTCCTTTGTAAATGGAGGTGTCCATGCTATTTAGCATATTATTTTCATTTCAAAAATCATTCAAACAATCAACAACAAATCACTTAATCATCTTGTACTTACCAAGTGCAAAAACTATTCCGCTTACAATATAACATGAACTTGATTTCTCACAAAAACGCGTAGTAACTTGGTGAAGTGTTTAGTAGCCTTAGCTACCCTCTAAAGTGTGTTTATCTCCTTAAAATTCCCATTCTTAAAGAATTTAAGTGTTTACAACTTGTAAACTCATTTTGCAAAAATGCTTATTTATTGGATCTTCTTGTTTTAAAAGTATTTCTACACTTATTTTGTTACTAAAAATAGTGTGGGTTTAATAAAAAAACCATGATCTTCTAAAAATCATCTTTTTAAACTTGGTTTTCTTGGAAAATCATTCACAAGTCTTGAATCTACAAGATTATTAACCCACTTTGTTTATTACTTTTCAAGAAAATCCTTTTACTTTCAAGTTCATGTTTAATCAAGAAGATGATTATTTCATGTACACATAATCATCTCCTAACTTGCTAAATCATGTTTTTAATCATAATATAGCAAGTTCCATGTTATGATCAACATCAATATCACTAGTAATCAACAAGCAAACATCATCCATATGCTAATCAACATCATATCATCAAGATTTCATCATATGAAGGCTTTATGTTCAAGCTTTAAGTTTATGTTCTTTAGTGTTCTTATGATTTTCATCACAATATATCTTTTAACCATTAAAAACATGAAGTAAACAAAGATTAAAGAGTCTTACTACTAGCTTCAAGCTAGGGAAGAACAATGATGAATATGGAGTGGATAAAAGCAAACGGGTGAGGTCCTTCAAGTTCCGTGAGCACCAAGCCTCCTAAAGCACCTTGTAACACCTCGAGAAGACCTTGGGTTGCATGAACTTAAAACGAAAACAATGGTGGTGGTGGGGGAGCTCTTGGCCGCAAGTGAGGAGGGAGGAAAGGAGAGAGATGAAGGTGTTTAGAGTGAAAGATAATGACCTTCATGCTTCTTCTTATAACCACTAATGGCCTTTGTCCAATGGATCTTATGTTGGTGAAGTACATAACACAATCTATTCAAATCTTAAGAGATTTAAGCAAAATCTTGAAAGATCATTGTGATCCTAGGTGGGCCACTTCTAGTGACCGAAATTTATGAGGGGGAGGGGGTAAATTGTAAGTTTAATGGTAAAGTAGGTAATTAGTGGAAGGTTAAATGTTATGTCTAGTGTTTTATGTATATCTTGCATTATATAAAATGTTTAAGTGTTCAGGAACCATAACTAGCTTAGAAAAATAAAAACAATGCTTCTAGCAATATTTTAGTGTTCCGGGTAATGTCCGGTTGTTCGGTTAGATACCGGTTCGTTAAAGTGTCTAGTTATACCGTATGGTGTCCTTTATGTAACTTTTTGTGACCCTTTTAATTCCCGACACTTAGGAAAGCATACAGGACCATTTTGCCATATTTTTTTCATGTCACTAGCATGTTAAATTGCTGATTTTTGGTGATTAATGCAGAATTCTGCACTTAGAGTGGGTTTTAGGCAGTTTCCGGCACTTTGTCTATCATTTAGGCAAGCAGTTTTGTGGTCCTTACTTCCCTACACACTATACTAGTGTAATACGTCATCTCTGGCTCATACTGGGCCTCAAAATACTGTCTGTCTATGTACTGAACTTCGTCAGCATTTTTAGTTTGTCTGGTATTGGTGCCAATTCTTTTCTGTGTATCATTTGAACTATCTCGTGTTGCATGTAGCAGCGATAAAAGTCTTGCAACATGAAATGCCATTATATGTATATAACAGTAATCAAAAATTCATTTGTCTTGTAAACTAGATCATGCACAGTCATTAAAGCACAAATTACTGTTCATTTAGTGTACGAAATGTACGGAAAAGTGACAGTTGTCACACGTATTACCTTATGTTGGATAATCAGCAGAAAAAAAGAAAAGAAATATTTTAGTAAAAAATATTAAATATACAAGAGATAAGCTAGATATTATGATTTAATATTATTTCATTGGAGAGTAAAACGGGATAATGGGATTCTTTATTAAAAATAGATTCTAAATATACCATGTATAAAAAAAATATATGTTCTACATGGATTGAATAAATCCTTTTAACGAAATCAATAACCCCTAAAGAGGCTAGAGTAAGGCCTAATTGAAAATGAATCGAATTCTTAATTGTGTCATATTAGAACGAATGCAAGACTAGAGGACTCCCAGGAAGATAAAGTGAAAGCGGAGGAATGTGGCTTCTGGTCTTTCACCATTGGGCTATCGCTTAGGAAAGTTGCCTGCTTTTTCTTTATGGCTTGAGACTGTGGTAACTCTTCACTTGACGAAAGAACCTCTTTTTCTTTTTGCACCTTCAGTGAGCGAGTACTTTTTCTGTTCTATCTTTTGAGTCTTGCAGTAGTAAGGTTCATCTTCTTTTCAGTCCTAAGGGTTTCATCTCAAGCATTCCAACTCTATCTTAGCCCGTATATGTAGTAGGTCTGATAGTTTTTATTTTAATATGTGATTATCAGTTATCGTTGTACTTATCATCAAAATATAAAAACAATTAAAACTACCGATTAAATAAAATCTTTATCTTTATAAATATTTAAAACGCTAATATATTTTTTTAGGTTTTAATAATTAATATATGATTATAATAATTAATATATTATTATCAGTTATATTTGTCTTTATCATTAAAATCTCTTCTACAAATTTTAAATTTAATATTATCAATAAGTGACTTTCGATAATAAATATTTAGAAAAAATAATTAAGACTGCCTCATAGAACGCCATGTGTCCCTAACATGGTTTCTTTTATTATATGTACTAGGTTAGAACCTCGTGTATTACACGGGTTGCATAAATGTAATTTTATACAATAGATAATAAAAGATATATCTTTAAAAAAAACTTGTATATTGCACGTGCTGAAAAAAAATATAATGTCATATGTTAACACAAATAGTCATCAAGATTTATCATTTAAAAAATGATGATTGATGTACTATTTAATTATTATGACATTTTACTTTGTTTTTTATTTTGCATAAATTTAATTTTATATAATAAATAATAAAAAACTCGTATATTGCACGTGTTGTATAAAATATAATGTCATATGTTAACGCATACAATCGTCACGATTTATCTTTTAAAAATGAACTTTGATGTACAATTTACTTATTATAACATTTTACTTCGCATTTTATTTATTATTAGGTTAAAAACACATGTATTACATATTTACTTGGGGTTGATTCTCGTTTTTATGATACATTCAAATTATGAGATACAATTATTTTAGTTAGTTTTATGCACATTCATGCTTATTTGTTTATTTCATTCATAAAACACCCGTCTTAAATTTGTATTCAAGAGAGTTTACGGTACAAAAAAGGTGGAGATCAATCCACACGTTTTTATATATTTCATCATCATCATTTTTATGAATTATATCGTAAAATCGAGAAATAAATTCTCTTTGAATGAAGTATAGAATTGTTATATTTAAAATTGTGTTCTTTATACATGTTGATGCAATGTGCAACAAATGATGGGTTTAAAGTTTACAATTACAGTGATGTTCTTTATATCTAAAAATGATGGGTTTAAAGTTTACAATTTAGAAGCATATTCCTACCATTATAGCGATTCGTCTAAAAATACTTACAATTTGATAGAAGCATATGTCCGACCTAGAATAATAATTTAATTCTAGTGAAAAAACAATAATACAATTATTAAGTATATATCAAACGGGAACATTTGATTCCTAATTTACCATAATTTCAGTCACCGAACTCCAAAGTATATATATCTTCTCATAATAAAAACAAACGTTTATGCTTATCTAACTTTTTGTTTATAATTATTTATAGAAAAACAAACATTTATTCTTAAATTAAATTTTTTTGTTTAAAATTATTATTATTATTATTATTATTATTATTATTTATTATTATTTACTATGATCATAATAAAGATAAACGTTTATATTCTTATCTAACTTTTTTGTTTAAAATTATTATTATTATAATTATTTAATATGCTCATAATAAAAACAAACGTTTATCATTATCTAAATATTTATTCTTATCTAGTATTTTTTAAAATTATTATTATTATTATTTAATATGAGAGATAAATAGGAAAATAAGGTGAGAAAGCACCAGAGAGTGACACGTGTCCAAAAAAGATTTTTGTTTATTAATATAGGAAGATATAGATTTTTTTAATGAGTAAATTACAAGTTTTGTCCTTTATGTTTACATCAAATTGCAGGCGGTGTCCTTTGTCTTTAAAATTGATGAGTTTTGTACTTAATGTTTTAAAATCCTACACGTTATGTCCTTTAGCCCCAACCCAGTTAAATTTTTCTGTTAAATCTAATCATGTGACTTGCACATGAGGGCATATTTGTCTTTTCACCGTTACAGGGACTATTCTGCAAATATCTAATATCTTAGGACTCTTATTTAAAATAATAAAAAATATATATAAATCCTAAACTAGTCTGTACTCTCTGTTTCACACAAACACCTTTCTCTATTGTATATCACTTACCACCACCATCCACCCCACGGCCACCACTTACAGCCACCTGCTGCAACCACCTCCAACCCAACCCACCCATCTCTCTCTCCCTCTCTTTCGCTCTCTACTCCCAGCCGTATAACCCACAAAACTATATATATACGCATACCGATAACTCTCTTTCTCAACCCCTCTCTCTCTCTGCGTGAAACCACCACCCGTAACCACCGCCCCTACCTGCCACCACCATTATCATCTTCGAGGAGACACCACCACATCTTCGGTTAAATCCACAACCACCACCACCACCATAAAACTTACCTTCAGAACCCCACTTCCTAACCCAGATCGATACTTGTGGGGTTTGATTACAATCCCACTTTGGGGGTTCACAATCCCAGCAATTAACAAAACCCACTTTGTTATACCTTTTTATTTACCAATATTCAAACTGAGATCATATTTTGAATTTATTTGGTCAAATGTGGCTCATGCCTCTGTTCAAATTGAGATCCTATTTTCAGATATCCACATTATAGATTAGAAAATTCTTTATCCAAATACACGAAATTGTACCGAAATAACTAAGAACATGAACATTATGATATATAATTTTATACTTACGTTGACCAATTTGTGCACTTCTACAAATCAACCATCACTTTAATTGTAAGGTGAGCATTAAGGCCCATATAGACTGTGTGGCGATGAAGTTAACTTTGTGCATTTATTTTTTCCGAGCACAGGTTCCCGGCGGAGCTTTTTGGGTCTGAAATCCCCTTTCTCCGGTTCCAGATCTGAAACCGTTAATTGACATTGGGGTTGGGGCATAGCTTAACCATGTGTATATACTTGCAGCGATGGAGCTATTTAGGCAAGGCGGCGACGGGCAATCCAGAAATCAGGCGAGAGAGAGAGAGAGAGAGATAGGAAGTTTAGAGAGAGAGAGTGTTAAGGTTTTGATTCGGTTTCAAATTTGATGTATAACTTTCCGATTTACAACGATTTGGGTTGATTTGGTTGTTGTTTTTTCGTGGGGGTAGAGGCGGTGGAGGCTGAGGTGGGTGGTGGTGGTGGGAGGTGGTGATGGTGGGTTCAGATTAGAGAGTGAGAGATATAAAAGAGAGAGAAATAGTTTATGTTTATTTTTATTTTTCATTTTTATACAATTAGTCCTTGGATGATATTTCTTTATAAAATAACCCCTAGGAAGGTGAAATGACAAGAGTGCCCTCATGTACAAGGTACATGACCATATTAAACCAAAAAAATTGACTGAGTTAGGGTTAAAGGACATAACATGCAAGATTTTGAAACGTTAAGGACAAAAACAGTCAATTTTGAAGTTAAAGGACACCGCCTGCAATTTGCTACATACATAAAGGACAAAACTTGTAATTTACTTTTTTTTAATTGAACAAAAATACACTATTTTTTATGCTAGTACATTATCAAATAATCCAAACAGTTTATTTATTTTACTTTGAAATTTTCTAAAAAGAACATATCCTTTTTCCATTCGGATCCAAAAGAAAAAAAAAACATGGACTTAAACAAAAAGACCGTAAAATTGTATAAAAATTTGGAGATGCGGGGTATCGATCCCCGTACCTCTCGCATGCTAAGCGAGCGCTCTACCATCTGAGCTACATCCCCTTTTGATTCCTATTTACATAGATAATGTATATATTTAGTTATTACTTCTCACTGGTTTAAAACTAATCAAACTTGGGTTGCTAGCTGACACCCAGATACTATAACATTTTTATTGAACTATATAACTCGGTCTGTATTGAGTATTAAGCAACCGAGCACTAATAAAATATATTTAAAAAAATAATAATAGAACCTGGTTGGTAACAGAACATGGAGTTTTATAAGCTTCAAATAATGTCAGATTTTTCATAAAAAAAAACGTGCGTTATATTTTGCTTCTTTACATCATTTCTGGTCTTATATTAGAACATGATTATTTTAAAAACTGGGTTATACTTGAAAGGACTTATCGAATTTTGCATTTATGGGCGCCTGACTCCCTGAACTTTTCGCTCAGTAGTGTCCGGTATGTAGTTTTCGTATTTAATTTTTTAGATATATACGTTTTCGACCGCATGTTTTATAATTTTATTAGGTATATACGTTTTCAACCCCCCGGTCAGAAATTTCAAGCTTCGCCACTGTGCATCACTATCTTCCACCGCCAATCAAATTCATCAAAATCTTTAAAAGATTCTCAAAGTTTGGAAAGGTGGACCGTGGTGAGCGTGAATATATCCATGCTTTCCACGCATGGAGGAGGAGGTGGCAGTGTACCACTATTACCATGTCCCTCGTGGCATTCTATAAGCCTCACTATGACCCTCATACCCACTAGTCTTAGGCAACTAATGTTTAATTGTTTAGTAATGATTCCTTAAAAATCTTTTTTTTCCCAATTTTAAGCTCTAGAAAAGACCATACAAATCAATGCTATAAAAACCAATATACTTTTTCATCTTACATTAAAAAAAACCATAACTCAATTTTGGTACATTAAATTCATTGAACTTGTTTAAAATCCACTTTGTGAAATCAATGATAAACACTAATGATTATATCATATAAACCTCTATTGCTAATGTGAGACGTTACCTCATCAATTTAGACCACTCTTAGGCCGGTGAGTGTGGCTTAACGCCACCCCGTCAACTAAGCATCCATAGTGTCCCCGGGGCGCCATCGGCCACACCGCCAGATTGAAAGGGGGGCGCCATCGTTTGTTCGCCAGCACATTAATGAGATGAATATGAGTTGATCGATGAAGGATTGGTTAGAAGGGGGCACTATAGCTTAAAGGGAGGCTTTAAACCACACTTTGCAAGTTAAAGGAAGAGACTTTAAAGCCCCCCTGTGTGACGTGGCGCTGAGTTGACGTGATAAAGCCCCCGCCAGCCTTAATATGAATCATCTGGAAGAATACCACATCAATTTTAACTCTTTAAATACAAATTCATACTATCTTATGTAATAAAAAGATATATTCGCGTTGGAAGGTCACTTCATCACTTGTTTAAAGGTATAACAAGTCATTTTTTTAAAATTTACAAATACATATATTTTAAACAGCTTTTTATGATATTGTCGACAGTGGCGGACCCAGAAATTATATGCTGGGGGTGCGGATGAGTTGTTCAACCATATTTTTAAGGGGTGCGGTCGGGTTTTTTGCCTAAAATATACACTAAGTTTTTTTTTTTCAAGGGGTGCGGCCGCCCACCCTGGCCAAAGGGTAGGTCCGCCACTGATTGTCGATAGTAAGAAAAAAACGTAACAAGATTATAAATATCAAATAACATTGGTGTGTGGAACTTAAGTTCAAAATGATTGTTAATTAAAATCAGGAGGTTAAGATTTAATCGGTTCAAAAATATGTAGTGGATTGGAATGTAACTAAAAGACATGTTTTAAGTGCTCTCATCATTAGTATTGGGCAAAACATACAACAAAAATTACCATAAATAAAAAAAAAAACAGTATGTTTTCTTTTTGGGGTTCTTAATCAGGGGAGTGAAGTTTTGACATGAAATTTACGGGCTTGGGTTTAAAACTTACAGTTTAGCTAAACCGGTCGTGTTTGGTCGCCTATGCGTGTTTGCAGGTTTACCCATTTAACTCGTGTTGTGTACGGGATCGTGTGTGTGACATGATTTTTACATTCGTGTCAGGTTCGACCCGCCAACTAGGGTACACGACCCATTTAATACCCCTGCTTTAAACCTTCAAGAACATAACAAAAAAAATATATTTCCTTTGAATGTTCATAGACCACTTTACTACTTTAGGTTTGTCTGTTCTTTTATATACTTTCCTATTTGTTTCTTCATTGTATGGAACTATGGAAGTAACAAGGCATCAAGATTCAAGATCCATATGACTTTACTATCTTTTCATATAGAAATGCACACTCATGTTGTTTATATAGTTAAAAAAAACCAAACACTGAAAACCTTTGAGTCGATATCATGCGCTAGCATATGTAGAATCTTTGATCACCCTTCCCTTAATGTCACATTCTGTTGAAGTTTGGGAAGTCTGATGTCCAAAATGGTGTCGTTGTTCACATGCGCCTCGGTTTTCTTCCAATCCACATTTTCAGGCAATTCTAGCCTGCGTACGAAGCCTCGTTCCCACCATTTGCCACTTCGCCAGTCGGGTGACGCTCTTGATTCTCCTTTGTGGTTCCATAGCCCACTAATCTCCATAACCTTCCCATTCTCAACATAAACTCTAATGCTGCTTTTTTCTATATCTGTTGCAAATGAGTTAAAAGGTTTATTTTACTAGAAGAAATAGATTTGTATTGAAACAATATCATTTTGCAATCATATTTGACATATTATTTATATAAAATACAAAGTTATTTGACAAAAAGTGTTTAAGGTCAACCCAACCAGGCAAAACGTGTCAACGTGTTCAAACTTCACAAAAATCACCCGTTTTAACCCGCCCATTTATCTCTTCTAGTCAATAGCATCTATTAACATGTAAGAATTATTAACATGCTTTTACTACAAAGTTTGCAAAATAAATGGATAGTTAAACTACTTGGGTGTTGATCAATCAATAAAGATGTTCCGATGCTGGTCTAATCGTTACAACCGTATATATACTTCAGCGTTAAACAGATCAAAATTTTGAATGATTCAAATCTAAGAATAACATAGAGGCTTACCTGGTAGCTCGGTTTTTAGGACATAACACGCTTCTGTTTGAAACCAATCCACACACGGGTTCTGAAGATCAGACAACAACACACCCGGCTCAAATTCCCAAAGTGGAAACGCGTCCGATGGATCAAAGAACTTCTTAAACAATAATGGTCCAAACAATGATTTATTACCAAAAACCTTATGCATGACCGGGCCTCCTTTCGCCATAAATGCACCAAAAACGTCTTCTTTCAAAGGAACACGCCATTTATGTGGAGTATGATCTTCGAATACAACCTCAAGTCGCATGCTAGCCATTATTCTAGAGTCGCGCAAAGTTAAAGTTTAGATGTTTTAACACTTCTTATAGATTAAAAGCTACACAAAAAAGCAGAAAGAATATATATATTCGACTCGAATATATGCAAGAGTGTAAAGTTTTGCACGAATATTTCATTTTTGAGATATTTTATGGAGAAATTTCGGGCACCATGGTTAGTGACTCAACCATTGGACTATAATTAGGAAATATGTCTTGATTCTGAAGTTATATCCTTGGATCACACTACTCGTATCGCTTTAGTTATTATTCGCAACCTTTTACGGTCAAGAATTCAAAAGAACATCTTTATGACAAGAAAAAAAAAAAAAAGATGATGCATAAGAATCTTGGAAGGTCTTGTCATCTTGCATTTACATGAGTGGCCTTATCTTTAGCTCTAGGAACAAAAAGAGTCTTGATTTTTTAGGACATTTGACTTAGAATCTCATGTTTGGTGGCGTTTGTGTTATGGGTTTTTAGTGGGGTCTTTAAAGGTGTGTTTTGATGTGTTTTCTATGTGGTGAGTTCTATGCTTCTATAGTTGCTTTTTAGCAAGTGGAGTTTGATAGATTCTTCATCAAAGGTAGATGTGTGCAATTGTCAATAAGGAGTGGTGGAGGCATAAAAATCTATCTATTGAGTGTATAAGAAATTTCAATCCTACACGTGGGTAATGTGCCACTTTAAAATAAGTAGTATAACGCGGCGGGGTTATATTTTAAAAGTATGACTGGACGTGTAATATAATCTGGTTTAAAAAAAAACGAGTTTGATAAGTTAATTAAACATGGTTCTTTACCAAACAAGCGGATTATATATACCAATCAATGAAACCTGATTCAAAGTGCAACAATAAGCCTTAAACTTGGTAACAGTTCCTTATATCGAACTGGGCTTGACATATTTTTGTTTTATATTTTTCATGTATAAAACCCATTTCTTTACTATGATATGTGTTCTATTAAAGGTATAATTTTTACAAATAAGATATCCAAAACAATGATAATTTTTAATTAGCTAAAATACATAAATTGTATTATACATACTATCATAATCATATGTGTTCTACTTAAAGTGTATTATATATACTGTTTTTGTATCAAAACTAACACTAACATTAGATCACTTTTTGTATTAAAACTTAAAAGATGATTATAAGATACCGTATAAGATAATGGCTTAACTTTAAAGGAAGCTGATGAAATAAGTTTTTAAGTATAAAAATAGGGAAAAATAATTCTAAATAAGTATTTAAACTTAACATTATACAAAGAGTTAAATGCCATTTTAGTCTCTGCGATTTGGGCCGTTTTGCCAGTTTAATCCAAATGTTCGAAACGTTGTCATTTTAGTCCAAATAGTTTCAAGCGTTGCCATTTTAGTCCACTGGGTTAACTCCGTCCATTTTTCATGTTAGCTAGAAGGGTAATTCGATCATTTTATAAGGTTGAAGTGCCCTTTTAGTTAACAGAATTACATATAAAATGACCGAAATGCTCTTCTATTTAACAAAATAAAGGGATAGAGTTAACCTAGTAGACCAAAATGGCAACGTTTAAAACTATTTGAACTAAAATGACAAGATTTCAAATCTTTAAACTAAACTGACAAAATGACTCAAATAAGAGGGACTAAAATGGCATTTAACTCTTATACAAATTTTGACGGATCCAAACTTTTGAATCAAAATTCAAAATACGTAGGGACCAACTGACACGGGTGGATAGGCCCACAAATATTACAAATTCATTCTTGTCTTCTTCCCCTTTTTTAGCAGAAAACATGTGATTCTACGGCTGAGCAATTTACAGTTTCGAATAGCGAAAACCGGGGAACCGAAACAGAACCTCAGATCCGCATCGCATTGTTGTATTTAGGGTCTGGTTCCGGTTATTAAAATCGAGAGAAAACGGTCCCGGTTATAACTGACAGATTGTTTAAAGAACTGCTAGAACCGGTTTGAGTTCAAACTGTAATTATTATATTCAAAAACCCTATTAATTTATTTAAACTTTATATATTATATTTAAAAGTATGTTTTTAGGATTAAAGAATGTAGAAATAGCTTTTACATAATGTTTGAATGAAGTTTTTGTGATGGTTAACTAACAATTTTTTTAGTTAAATTTCATCTTTTATATTGTATACTTTCGTTTTATGGTTTGAAACATTTTATTATTGCTACTTTTACTTTGAATGATTTGAACTTTGAATGTTGCGACTCTTAGTTATATTTTTAAACAGTTTGATTGTTTTTATTTACTTATTAATTTTAGGATTTAAAACATAACCGATTCTAGCATAAACCGTTTACACAAGAACCGTTTAACCCGGTTCCAAACTGAAATGGAACCGTTATAATATAGTCCAGTTCCGGTTCTTATATTTAGCATCTAACGGTTCCGGTACAGTTCTAATTCAGTTCAATCCGGTTCTGAACCGTTTCACGGCCCTAATTCTACCTCCACTTTACTACTTACTCCTAAAATAAAGATAATCTAATTTTGTCAGGAATTAAACCCTTAGACCACATCTTTGTTGGTTTCAGAGAATTTTTTGTTTTAAAACTCAGCCCAACTCTGAACTGGGGGCCCGTATTGCAGGGGGGCTCATTTTAACCGTTTACAATTTTACATGAAACTTAATTATTTATTGTTTATTGTTGTTTCTTGGTATTTGTTTTTTTAGATATCTGATTAACTATGTTAAAATGATTATTGAATAATCAAAACTTCCTTGTTTGCATATTTTATTATTCTTATATAGCTTACTTTCGAGCTAGAAAAAATGCGTCAATTCGTAATGTTTTTTTTATTATTATTATTTAAAATCAAGAGTAAATTACAAGTTTTGTCCTTTATGTTTACACCAAATTGCAGGCGCTGTCCTTTAGCGTAAAAGTTTACGAGTTTTGTCCTTAACGTTTCAAAATCCTGCACGTTATGTCATTTAGGCCAAACCCAGTTAGATTTTTTGGTTAAATCTGGCTATGTGCCTTGCACATGAGGGTATTGTTGTCATTTCACCTTCTCAAGGGCTATTGTATAAAGAACTTTTATTGAGGGACTATTTCTGTAAAAAATGGAAAAGTAAAGTAGAGATAAAAAACCTCTGCACAGAAGAACTCTCCGATCGAACCAAACCCTAACCATTCCCCCAATTTCACCAAAATCGTATCCTCAGAAGACGAATTGGAAGATCTATAACAACCTCCAGCAATGAAGCTTAAAAACATCTCGTCAATTACACCACAAGCTAATGAAAGGGCGTCTCGAAAGGGGGAAAATAGGACCAAGAGTACCACAACCGCCACTGCTTAAACATAGGACCCTGTATTAATAACGCCGATTCATTGGTATCCGGATAAGAACGACGATGCTACGGATATGACGATATATCTATCGAAGGTGTATAAGGCGGAGAAGGTGGAGTTGAGTGAGGATAGGATGAGTGCTGGGAGTTGTAAAAGCTCCGACGACCCAACCTAGGGTTCCGATGGTGGTCACCATCACGCCACCAACCACCCTAATCACTATTCTCCCCTTCCTTGATTCAACCAAAATCCGGTAACTGCCGTTCTTCACCATCTCCTGCAACCGCATCCGACTTTCTTCCATAATTTATTCAATAATTATCTTCTTCATCCTCTCAATCTATCTGATCAAAACTCTCACTTCATTCATACTCATCGATCGAGATCCGAACTCATAATGCACTCGTTCATCACAAAAACCTCACTATTCTCCTCTTTCTGGACCCAACTCATTATGTACTTGAAGACTCAAGACCAGTTGGTCCGACCTGGTCAGAGTAGAGCTTCAGATGATCTAACAGGAACCTGCAAGATCACAAGGAAACAAGCACACCGTTAGCCTCGTCACAGGGAGGGGGGCCTCTCTGTGACCAAGCTCGGGCGTGAGAATAAGTATTTGTGAGGAGAAAATAGGTCAGGGAGAGAGAGAGGAGAGTTTAGAGAGAGAAAGTAGCGATTACCCCTTTTTGGAGGTCTAAGTGTGGTATTTATAGTCTTTGGATATGCTGATGTGGCGAGTTAGTTAGGGCCGGACCAGTCACTGTCATGGCGGTTATGGCCGTGGGGCCCAGTTAGTTATGGCGTACCAGTGTATGTGGTGCGATCCGACCTTTGTGTGTTATAGTTCGGTTCTATGTTTGTTGATGATTCGGTCCGATCAAGGACGTATCCTCATCAAGTCCCCCTAGTTCGTAGCGTTTCCTAGGTAAAAGCTTCAAACTATAACGGCGTAATTTTTGGCGGGCTGTAACACCCGTCTTATTACATATGATTTTAATAGTAAATTATACCATTTCAAATAAAATATTGCTTAAGTAGATTAACTTTCATTAAAGAAGTTCATAAGTAGCATTACCCTTAGTCAACTAACGACTAAGTTAAAACGATTCAAAAGTTGTTTAGAAATTGTTTACAACCCATACACAGAGTCTATTAAAGATTAAACACGTTGCGGAAGCTTCAAAATGTAGTGTTCGGTTCTTGTTCATTTGCTTGATCGCCATCCGTAAGATCACCAATATCACCTAATGTCAAAACCACATCAAGGGTTAGTTTTGACAATAATATAACACGTATAATCGAAATCTAGCATCAAAACCAACGAAAACAAATAAAAATTCCGGATCAGAATCGCTCGCGCCCCGCGAGAGATGTTACGCGGGCCGCAAGAACCTCCCGCGTGTCGCGACGTCTAACAGGTATTCCTCCGCGTGGCGCGGGGGATCAGGTTTTCCAGCAGCTTATGTTTTGTGAGCTGAAATTTCTGCCAGCTCCGGAAAAGTCAGATTTTTACTTAAAATGTGCATAACTTTTGACTCGTAAGTCCATTTTGGGTGATTCTTTTTCCTATACGTCTGTAAATTCATTACCGACATAACTATTAAAATTTTGATACCGAAAATTTTATTTTCGGACCGAACCACTAAATGTCACTATGCATTTATTCGACCCGTTATAACTCTACTTATTTAGCTACCATTTAACTAATAAACCTATGGCGCCTTATGCCCAACATCCGGGACTTATTATCACCCGCATTTCTTACCAATTTCATGGTTTAATGCCTTTGTGATTATTATCGCCATTATCGACTACTAGAACATTTAAAACTACAATTTTCACAACTAATAGATCCGTTGGCTCATCTTATGGAACCATCCACTTATGATGACTACCAATTTGGTTCGTTGACTATACTAAGTCTATTAATTCACATTCCAACCATAATCAATATAAATTCTATCAATAACGCATAGTTTAACCGTAATTCAACAAATGTAACGGATCAAGTTACATACTTTGCAGAACTAAACAACATTATCAATCAACAATTCTAATTAACTATTTTGACCCGTTTGTTTGTTGAGTGAACTTCGTCACTTCTATGACATACCAACTCGCAATTGACACTACATTCTCATTAACTTTTTCTAAGACTATTGTTTATACACAATGTAACGAAACCGAAGTTACGTACCTTTAAAGCACACCCTTCAACCGTGTATCACCTTCGGCTTGTCCGCTTAGCGATCCGGATTCTTTACCTAAAGAGTTCCATTCACAACCATTTTAGAACCCTTTTTACATTTATTTATCATAATTCATTATGATATCCGAATCTGCGTTTTTGTCCAATTATTAACATTTTGATCCTCACTTAGGCGTTTTAACGAACACCTAGCGTGTCGGATTTTTACATAATCCATAGTAAATTCATGACTTGTTAATTTCATCTAAATCAACTCCAATTTAGCAATTTATACAAAGTTTTAGCATCAATTTTTTCAGAAAATTACTTCATGCATTCAAATTTCACTAGAACAAGAATCATAATTCTAGTGGTTATCTAGTTTC
Organism: Helianthus tuberosus; assembly: GCA_030545235.1. Taxonomy (NCBI): domain Eukaryota; kingdom Viridiplantae; phylum Streptophyta; class Magnoliopsida; order Asterales; family Asteraceae; genus Helianthus; species Helianthus tuberosus. Next base: position 42,450,928 of record CM060411.1, on the reverse strand, counting down.
TACAAACCAAATAATCACCTACAATGGTGATTAAAATCACCACAAGTATCATACAAGATTTCAACAAGAATTCATCTAGGGTTTATCTCTAGACATCAATTTGCTTCTAATTTCAGCAATACAACAATCATGCAGGCTAAATTTCAAAACTCATGAGTTCATCTAAAATTTAATGTGGAACCAAACATCAAAATTTCACATACCTTACGATCCCTTTGTCGAGGTGATCACTAATATGTGTTCAATTTTCGATTTGGACTTGATTGGAGCCTTCAATTGTGAGTTTTTGTAAGAGTTAGGGTTTGAGGGGGATTCCCTGGTCGCCCTTTTCCTCTGATCGAACCAGACACACCATTTTGTGTGTGTTTGGTGTGTTATTTTGTTATTAAACATCCTAGTTTCATGTTTGACAAGTTTGGTCCCTCTACTACACACAAGATATTTAAAAACAAATATTTTAACCATATTTGTTCTATTATGTTGAGACACTAACTAACTAGGTTATTCATTCCTAGTTATTTTATCTTGACTATTACTGCTATTTATTTTAAATAAGATATTTAAAATTTCGGGGTGTTACAAGTCCACCCCCCTTACAAAGGTTTCGTCCCCGAAACCAGAGTACGTACCAAACAATGTAGGGTAAAGCCGTTGCATCTCCTCTTCGGCCTCTGATGCGGTATCCGAACCCCTTTTTCGGCGTTCCCGTTTAATCTTTACTTGATTAATCACTCTGTTCCTCAAGCTTTTCAGTTTACGATCTAATTTCGCAATCAGCTTCATTGCGTAATTAAGGCTATTATCCACTTTGATATCATCGTAGTGGATATAAGCTGTTTTGTCGGCCAAACATTTCCGGAGACGTGATACGGGGAACGTGCTATGTATCCCACTCAATCTCTCCCGGTAGCTCGAGGTGATAAGCCACCTTGCCAACCCGTTCGATGATTTTAAATGGCCCGATAAACCTCGGGCTTAGTTTCCCTCTTTTTCTGAATCGGATATCCCCCTTCCTTCGGGAAAACTTTTAGCATAACTATATCACCTATTTCCTATCCTTTGTCGCCTTTTTGATCGGGTTGTATTTTGACCATTCCTTCACTGATTCCGTCAGCATACTACACTAGTCTTATATTGACAAGCGCTCTCCATAGGTCATAGTGTTATTTGGGCTACAACTTGTTTTATTGCCTAAACTAATTGGTCACCATTTTACCTCATACCTCGTCATTCGGGTATGCAATATTGCCGCCATCGGCCTTTTGCGTGCTTATAATTTCATATCTAGTCATTCACACTATAACGTGATTACATTCTATATTACTTTTGTGTCCGTGATCACATCACGCCATGTTTAGTTTTACATCGACTTTTCATTCTTAAGAATCTTTCCTCCGAATGCTTTTGGCATTAAGATCTATATTCTTTAGTACTAACCATTTTCTAATTTCTCTCTCGGTATTTACAGGTGTTAGAACATCGTTACTTTACTAAAACTGAATTTTAGTTTGATGTTTCTCTCTTTAACCATGTCGATTAATCATATCAAGGAATTGACGACTATGATCATTCTTCGGGATTATCATTTTACGCGAGAAATCATAATTGGTTCTCTACGCTTTATATTGTCGATCCGTAGGTTCCTTTGTATTTGCGACCAAATGGTCATTTTGTTCCCGTAGACCTTTACATTGTTTATAATCTGGAGGTTATGGTGATCCCATGGATATTCTTCTATTCGTTTGACCTTGACTATAGTCTAAGGCTACACTCATTTTCTTTCGAATTATCTTTCCGACTCTATGACTTCTTATGTGTCCTTCGTGTCGGTTTATTTTATTCATACTGTTATTTGGTTTATGCCCCTATTTAATTTCAACTCGCTACTCGGGTTCTTGAACTTGTTGTTTTTAACACTCCGGTTTCATTGGCTTGCATTTTCCTTTTTATACTCTTTTATGATCTATCCCATAGTTTCAATAATATTTCACGCTTTCATTATCCAAGTTGCGCTTAATTGGGACATCGACTACTATACTTTATTCAACCCACCCAACATTAAAGTAGTTGAACATTACTATCGAAATTTCTATTTTAGCAAAATTTTATCGTTTTCTAAGTCATAACTCTTAATCCGAGTCTTTTGACTTTTAATTAGCTTTCTCGACTATTGGTTACGCATTTATCTGAAAACATAACTATCAATTGGGTATTTTACCGATATTATTTTCATAGCAACCCTTCCGGCATTCCTCAGACTTTGTTTCTCGATTTATTTGGCCGTAACAGCAAAATCCACCGCTTTTACTCAACCAAGTCTTTTATTCTTTCACTCGTCTGGTTTGACTTGTTCGTGTGAGTTCCATCTCCTATGACAGTCAACTTTATCCTTATGCCTTGACATTCTAAATTGTCGATTCCTATTTTCGTTTACTTGATTCTTATTCTAACGCTTTCATAATATTTGTCTTACTAATTCTTTTACATATTCACCCTCATCAAGGTGATTATCGTTCTTCCTCAGGAGGAATTTATTAATAACATGTTACTTGGGTATCTACTCATACCCGAGCTTTTAAATCCAATTTTTTTGGTATTCCATTATTTACAGCAACAATTAATACATATTGTCCATTTAGTTTCCTTTTCGAGGATAATTCTATCCAAATCTTAATCTCTTGATTTCTGACTTTAACCCATCGTTACAATAAAAAAATCAATTCATTTCATGTTATTGTTTCATATCATTGTATGGAATTTATCCACATCGTTTGTTGACATAAACGATGTTTCTATTTGTTTCATTTAGTTTGGCTTAGTCTATAACCATGTCCGTGTCATTTTATTACTATTGTAAACTCCCAGGGTTTGGGTGTTATTACACTCCTCCCTATTATGACGCTTATCTTTCATTACATTTTCGGGTTCGAGTGTGCGCGCACCCCTTCCCAAGGCAATATTTATCATGATTATTTTTACTTTGCTGCTCAACGTACAATTTCAGCACCTCTTATAAACTATAGAACTTCTATTATTGCCTCTTTCTATTTTTCAAAGCCTTGGTAATTTCGTTAACACTAATGTAGAATGTTAAATAAATCGATATAAAACAAACGATTTATTTGCACTCGTAATAATTAAAAATTCATGCTGAAATTTAATTTACAAGAGTATACCTGAAACAGCATCAGGTTCAGCTTTAGCCTTCGTGGCTGTTATATAAAACAACTTTGTCCTTGATTTCTGGGCCTTAGACTTTGTGTCGGTTGTGTCCTTGGTTCCAAGCCTCTTTGGACATTTAAACTTTTTATGTCTTGGCTTACCACATGTGCCCTTGTGAATTTTTCCACAAAATCTACACTGATGTAACACACCTTTTGTAACTCCCTTCTTGGGAGCTTTATTAGATTTGGACTTCTTTACAGATCTTGGATTCATATCCAACACCCTCCTTTCTTCTATTTCTTGTAATATGTTGTCTTTCAATTCAGCCATCATATCGTTCACCACCGGCACGATTGTGGTTTGTAGTCTATCAATATACTGTGATAGACTATTTTCTAAAGCTTTTCCGACCTCCTCGGAAATCTTAGCTTTCATTTGTTCAGTCAATTGAGATGTCGAATCATCTCCGGTTACTCCAGACATTTCTTCAACTGAAACATCCATCACGATTTATCAATAATTATTTAATTCATTTCCATCTTATTATACGGAAATTTATTTCATTCTCACTCAATCATAATTAATGTGTTATTCTTTTTCGGTTTGGTCAAGTATATATCTTGCCTTACCTTTCTCACTTAGTGTATTTTCCCGGGTTCGAGCGTATTTATACACTCCCCATATACACTTTTCGTATAATTCTTATCGTTTAATCTCAATTATAAGTAATTCTTACCAGATGTCTTGAAACTGAAATGTTTACATTGATTATTAAACATTTCATTTATAATATAACTTTGTTTATATCGGTTTAGCCAAGTTCGTAACTTGCTTTGACCGTTCTCTTTTAGTGCACCTTCCGGGTTTGAGTGTATTAACGCGCTCTTCCCGTGCATATTTATTTCCATCTCTTTCACTTACATAGGATAAGATCTACTGAAATAAATAATTAATCCTTACCGGACGATCGATCAAGCTTGAACCGAACACTTTGTTGACAACCTTAAGCTCTGATTACCAACTTGTAACACCCGTCTTATTACATATGATTTTAATAATAAATTATACCATTTCAAATAAAATATTGCTTAAGTAGATTAACTTTCATCAAAAGAAGTTCATAAGTAGCATTACCCTTAGTCAACTAACGACTAAGTTAAAACGATTCAAAAGTTGTTTAGAAATTGTTTACAACCCATACACAGAGTCTATTAAAGATTAAACACGTTGCGGAAGCTTCAAAATGTAGTGTTCGGTTCTTGTTCATTTGCTTGATCGCCATCCGTAAGATCACCAATATCACCTAATGTCAAAACCACATCAAGGGTTAGTTTTGACAATAATATAACACGTATAATCGAAATCTAGCATCAAAACCATCGAAAACAAATAAAAATTCCGGATCAGAATCGCTCGCGCCCCGCGAGAGATGTTACGCGGGCCGCGAGAACCTCCCGCGTGTCGCGACGTCTAACAGGTATTCCTCCGCGTGGCGCGGGGGATCAGGTTTTCCGGCAGCTTATGTTTTGTGAGCTGAAATTTCTGCCAGCTCCGGAAAAGTCAGATTTTTACTTAAAATGTGCATAACTTTTGACTCGTAAGTCCGTTTTGGGTGATTCTTTTTCCTATACGTCTGTAAATTCATTACCGACAAAACTATTAAAATTTTGATACCGAAAATTTTATTTTCGGACCGAACCACTAAATGTCACTATGCATTTATTCGACCCGTTATAACTCTACTTATTTAGCTACCATTTAACTAATAAACCTATGGCGCCTTATGCCCAACATCCGGGACTTATTATCACCCGCATTTCTTACCAATTTCATGGTTTAATGCCTTTGTGATTATTCTCGCCATTATCGACTACTAGAACATTTAAAACTACAATTTTCACAACTAATAGATCCGTTGGCTCATCTTATGGAACCATCCACTTATGATGACTACCAATTTGGTTCGTTGACTATACTAAGTCTATCAATTCACATTCCAACCATAATCAATATAAATTCTACCAATAACGCATAGTTTAACCGTAATTCAACAAATGTAACGGATCAAGTTACATACTTTGCATAACTAAACAACATTATCAATCAACAATTATAATTAACTATTTTGACCTGTTTGTTTGTTGAGTGAACTTCGTCACTTCTATGACATACCAACTCGCAATTGACACTACATTCTCATTAACTTTTTCTAAGACTATTGTTTATACACAATGTAACGAAACTGAAGTTACGTACCTTTAAAGAACACCCTTCAACCGTGTATCACCTTCGGCTTGTCCGCTTAGCGATCCGGATTCTTTACCTAAAGAGTTCCATTCACAACCATTTTAGAACCCTTTTTACATTTATTTATCATAATTCATTATGATATCCGAATCTGCGTTTTTGTCCAATTATTAACATTTTGATCCTCACTTAGGCGTTTTAACAAACACCTAGCGGGTCGGATTTTTACATAATCCATAGTAAATTCATGACTTGTTAATTTCATCTAAATCAACTCCAATTTAGCAATTTATACAAAGTTTTAGCATCAATTTTTCAGAAAATTACTTCATGCATTCAAATTTCACTAGAACAAGAATCATAATTCGAGTGTTTATCTAGTTTCTACAAACCAAATAATCACCTACAATGGTGATTAAAATCACCACAAGTATCATACAAGATTTCAACAAGAATTCATCTAGGGTTTATCTCTAGACATCAATTTGCTTCTAATTTCAGCAATACAACAATCATGCAGGCTAAATTTCAAAACTCATGAGTTCATCTAAAATTTAAAGTGGAACCAAACATCAAAATTTCACATACCTTACGATCCCTTTGTCGAGGTGATCACTAATATGTGTTCAATTTTCGATTTGGACTTGATTGGAGCCTTCAATTGTGAGTTTTTTTAAGAGTTAGGGTTTGAGGGGGATTCCTTGGTCGCCCTTTTCCTCTGATCGAACCAGACACACCATTTTGTGTGTGTTTGGTGTGTTATTTTGTTATTAAACATCCTAGTTTCATGTTTGACAAGTTTGGTCCCTCTACTACACACAAGATATTTAAAAACAAATATTTTAACCATATTTGTTCTATTATGTTGAGACACTAACTAACTAGGTTATTCATTCCTAGTTATTTTATCTTGACTATTACTGCTATTTATTTTAAATAAGATATTTAAAATTTCGGGGTGTTACACGGGCTAATCCCTTGATTTGTCGTTTGCTGATTTTTTGAATTTAAATTTCTGGGCGGTGATGTTTGCTAGGGTAACAGGCGGTCGTTTTATCTTTTCCTCTGACGTGACGTTTGATATGCGTCAGTTATCGTGACGTGTCACTCTTTGATTGGTTACCTTTGAGGCGGTGTATTGCCCCTATAAAAAGGGGAAAAAGTAATTTTTTGTTTTCACTTTTTACTTTATCTTCTTCATCCCTTTGTCTGAGGCGAACCTATTCATCGAGCAGGTTAGTACCCTTCTTCTTAGTATGGCGAACAAGAGCAACTTATCCGGTTGCTTCAATATTTTGAGTAGAAATGGTTTACAGTGGTACATAGATAATTACGCAATTCCTGCCTCATTACACCCCGTTCTCCCCGTAAAGAATACGCCTATTTATCCTTTCGTACCGGGGAAAATAGGGGTTTACACTCGCCTCTTCGATTACTGCAACTATCGTCTTCCTCTGACGAAGTTCTTGATCGAAGTTCTTTTATTTCACGAGGTTCATCTTTCTCAAATGAACCCCTTCGGCCTTGCCAAGGTGTGTCATTTTGAGTTAGCTTGTCGTGGTTTGGGATCCGACCCGGATTTGGATGTGTTCCGGGCTTTTTACAAGTTGAATCTGTCCGGTAGCTGGTACACCTTCGAAGTTAGGGACAAAACTTCTTGTTGTTATACGTGGATTACTACCAGTATAAAGGATTGGAAAGACCACTTCTTCTTGGTTGACGATCGGTGCGTTTCGGAGTTTATGACGTGGAGATTGAAGAAGTCGCGCCTTCCACCCCCTCTTCCTGAAGGCTTCGAGTTTAACAGAGATTTATATGCGAATTTGATTAAGGAAGCTGGACGTATACAGAAGTATCCGGAACACATCCTTGTCAGGGGGCGGATTAGCACGATCTGGACCGAACCAGAGTGGTATCCTACCCTCAAGTGGAATAAAGAGGGTCAGTTATGCGGTGCTTCTTTAATTTGTTTTTTATTACTTTGCTCGTTTTGTATGTTTTTCGTCATGTCGGACTATAGATATTATTTATCGTTTGTTTTTTGTGCAGCTATGGGTTTAAAGGAAGCTTTGAGGTTGAAGTCTTTTGATTCCAAGGAGCTCGACATCTGGGCCACCAAGACGCCGAAAGGTGATCCTCCGTATCTAAGCGTTGTGCAGGAGAATCTTTATCAGATTCGGGAACCCGAGGCTCTGGACAATCAGGGAGGTTCAGCCGGTCAAGGAGGTTCAGGTTCGGCTCCTGCGGCACAAATAACGGATATTGTTCCGGCTCAGGCTGCGGTGGTAGTTGGTGGTGATAAGGGCAAGAAAACAAGTTCGAGTGGGACGAAAGGGTCTGGTTCCAAATTTGTTATCGAAGACGAAGGAGTACATGTCTCTATTGAAGACGAAGGAGTGCATGCCGAAGGGGGCGAAGAGGGTGATGATGGTGATGATGAAGAACGTCCTCAAGTCAGTTTGAAGAGAAGACGGACTACTTATTCTAACTCCGGTCCGAAAGTTAAACAGATGAAAACGAATATGGCTTTTAAAACTATTACATTGGATGATGATGAGGAAGATCAAGCCACCGACTTCTCTACTGCTGGGGGTTTGTTGGCAAACCTGGACGCCCATCTTCATGGTGGTCGCACCCCAAGGGGTCATCCGGTTAAGGTTCCGACGAGCCCGTTATCCTTTGGAGGGGCAAATACCAAGGTTTTGGAAGATATTCATATGCCCGAGCCTCTATCCTTTAAGAAGATTGAACCTTCTCCTTCGGGTAAGCCTACAACCGGGGTTGCTTCTGACGTTTCAAGGCCAAGTCCACAACCATTTGATGGTGGGGATAGTGCCTCTTCTTCCCCTTTGTGGTTTAAAACTGAAGCTGCTTTCTTGTCCCGGGAGTTAGGTTCGGGCTATGTCGGGGATATGGATTCAGCTCGAGCTTTGGAGAAGTATATACCCGAGTGGTCGTTGGTGAATAAAGATAGATTGTGGATGCCTTGTCGGCAAAGATGGCTCTGTTTCATCTTGGGACTCCGGCCGAACATGCGCATTACCGGAAGATGAGCGGCCCGGAGCTTGGGAATGCCCTGATGCTGAATCAAGCTCAGTCGAATTCTTTGGTGGTGGAGACTTATAAGCGTTGGATCGAGTCAGAATCAAACTGTTGCAAGCTTGAGCGTGAAGTTGCTAATTTGAAAAATGAAGAGAATATTCGGTCGAAGACAAAACAGGAGCTATCTTCTCTCCGATCTAAAATCGACCGTTTGAAAGAGCAAGTCTTGGAAGCAAAAAAAGTTAATAAATCTTCCCAGGCTTCGGCTGCGGCTGCTTATGAAGCTCGAGACAAAGCCCTTCAAGACTTAGAAGCTTTCAAGTTGAAATTCGCTGATCTGGAGAAAAAGTCATCTGGTGCGGAGAAGAGGCATGCGGCTGAGCTGAAAGAAATGCAAACATCTTATGATCAGCTTCTGGCCGATCATCATCGCTTGATTGATGGTACGTTCGTAATTTTCTTTTTATTGCTTCTTTTTCCTACTTATTGAATCCTATTTTTCTTCAGTTAAAGATGAATTAGAGAGGGCTCATGACAGGGCGATCGAATCGCACACAACAATGATCGACGAAACGAAAGGCATGTTGACTCGTACTGATGGTGAGATGGTTGAGCTATATGCCCAAGTATCGGAGCTCATGCTTACCAAGCAATGGTTTCTCATAGATGGGATTGCCTGGGTGGTTAAGCTGGTCCACCAAAGCCCTGAGATGGAGAAGGTCGTTGCGGACCTGGTCAACAGTGTAAACGTAGTTGGGGTGAATGAAGGAATCAAACAAGGCTTCAAGGCCGCTTTGGACTCAGTCCGTTCGGCCGAGGAAGTTCCTGGATATGACGAAGGAGCACAGGATGCATTGGATGCCGCAATAAAAGCCTTTGATAATTTTCATATCTCTGTTCTTGGCAAGGTTGCGGATTTAATTGATAAACCTTTGTCCGTCATTAAACAGAGAAGTGAACTCCCCATCGTGAAAGAAGATTACGAAGCTTGAAGTTTAGTCTTTATAATCGTGCAATACTATACTGTTATTGTGGCATGTAACCGTACGATTTATGCTTTTTCTTTTGGCATGTATTCGCACAGTTTATCTTTTCGTTTGCAGCATTTGACTGACATGTTTCTGTAGCTTCGTATAAAATCATGATTTTGAAAACAAACATTCAATCCTGGCTACTTAGTTTTTTAGTTTGCGTCCAAACTTTTACTGTTCGACCAGGTTTTTGCTCAGTCATCTTAGGTGACCGAGTTTTGGCAAGAAGTTTCTTTTGAACTTCTTTTGCTTAGTAGATTTTTTTTTGTGGTCGGACCGTACTAGGTACGAACCTTTTGCTTAATAGATTTTATTATTTTTGGAACTATTTAAGCCTTCTCGATCGGCGCGAGGCATGGGTCAAGGCCCCTTTGTGCACGTTTTAACATTGTTCGAACTAATACATACACTATGCTTTATACTTGTAAAAACACAGATCGCTTTATTTATTGATTCAATCATAGCTTTCGGGGAAAACCCTCCCGGTTTACAAGGAGAATGGAAATTAGTTCGGGGCATTACCCTCCCGATTCATACATGGAAATTGAAAGTAAAAAACATAAACAATAGCGATCTTTTCTTGGCCGTAGCCGGCTGTTTACATAAAACACTTCTTTAAATGCACCCCGTTCCATGTTCTGGGTACAGGGGTTCCATCAATTTTTTCCAACACGTACGAGCCTTTTTCACTAGCTTCTTTGACTCGGTACGGTCCTTCCCATTTTGGGGTTAGCTTGCCAGGGGCTTCAACGCGGCTAGCATCGTTGCTCCGGAGCACAAAGTCTCCAACCTTGAATTTGTAAAGCTTGGCACGGGCGTTATAGTACTTCTCGATCTTCTTTTTGCATCGGGCTTCTTTAATTGCCGCGATGTTCCGACGTTCTTCTAGCAGATCAAGATTGGATCGGAGCTCACGCTCGTTTTCCTCCCAATTTTTGCACCTTTGGTTTGGGAGCCCGATCGTTGCGCGGATCACGGCCTCAGTGCCATAAGTAAGACTGAACGGAGTTTCTCCGTTACTAGTCTTGTGCAACGTTCGGTGAGCCCATAAAACGTTCGGTAGCTCGTCCGCCCAGCTTTTGCCTTCGTAACCAAGCCTTCTTTTTATCCCATCAACGATTCGCCGGTTTATCTGTTTGACCTGCCCGTTCCCCTGGGGATGAGCAACCGAAGAAAAGACTTGGTTAATTTTCAAGTTTTCACACCAACGCTTGAACGGATTTTCCGCGAACTGCTTTGCATTGTCGCTTACGATGTAGAGCGGAAGACCGAAACGACATACGATTTGTTCCCAAAAGAATCTCGTTACATTATAGCCGGAGATGATTGTGAATGGTCTGGCTTCCACCCATTTGGTGAAGTAATCTACCGCGACTAGCAAGTATTGGGCGCTTGCGCTCGATCGTGGAAAAGGGCCGACTATATCGACGCCCCACTTTTGGAAAGGCCATGCGGCGGTCACCGGGATCATCTCATTCTTCGCTCGGAGGCTTATTGGCGCGTGCCTTTGGCATTCATCACATTACTGAAGTTCTTTAACCACACTCTCGTGCATCCCGGGCCAATAATATCCTGCGTTTTTTACCTTTGTTACGATCATTTTTTGCCCGGCGTGAATACCGCAAATGCCATAATGAACTTCTCTGATGATATAGTTGGCCTGCTCCGGGTCGAGACATTTTAACAGAGGCCCAAGGAAGGTCTTCCGGTACAAACCTCCTTCCTGCATCTGATATTGAAGAGAATTGATTTGGATTTTTCTCGCCTCTGCTTTATCAACTGGCAAAACATCGTGTACTAAGTTGTTGATTATAGGTGCCATCCACGTTTGAGACGGAGCTTCTACTTGCATAACGTGCGGAGTCGCAATTGAGGGTGCGGTTAACACTTCCACCCGCACCTCTTTGGCCAAGTGACTGAACGACACTGATGCCAACTTGCTCAACGCATCGTCCTTTTTGTTTTTGCTACGGGGAACGTGTTCAACTTTACATGCCTCGAATGATGCCATAATTTGCTTCACTTGTTCGAGATATTCGATCATGTTAGCTTCCCTCGCCTCATATTCTCCGTTTACCTGATTCGCTACAAGCAATGAATCTACGTGGGCTACGACATTTTTTGCTCCAACTTTCAGTGCCAGACGTAGACCGGCTAAGAGGGCCTCGTATTCGGCTTCGTTATTGGAACTTTTAAATTCTAATCGGAGCGCATATGTCATATCTGTACCATCCGGATCAGTGAGAATTAGTCCTGCTCCCGATCCTTCGGCGCTTGAAGCCCCGTCTGTATACAGAGACCAAGGCTTCTCTGGAGTTTTCTCGGTTTTTTTTATTTCTTTTTCCTCCGGCATCTCTACCAGGAAATCAGCTATCACCGACCATTTCAGCGGGCCTTTGGTTCTGAAGGTGATGTTGAACGCGCCCAGCTCGATTGCCCAATTTTCCATACGTCCTGAAACTTCGGGGTGTCGGAGAACATGTTGGATTCTTTGGTTCGTTCGCACCTCAATCGGGTGGGCTTGAAAGTATCGGCGAAGTCTTCTCGAAGCATGGACTAGTGCCAGAGCCAATTTTTCCAAGTTTGAGTATCTTGTTTCGTAATCTTTTAGCGTTCGACTTACGTAGTAAATGGGGATTTGCGCCCTGGTTCGGTGAGCGACTAGTACTGCACTGATAGCTCCAAGCGATGCGGCTAGATAGACCGTTAGTACCTCATCTTTTTCTGGTACGGTGAGGGTTGGCAAGGTGCCAAGATAAATTTTGAGCTCCTCAAAAGCTCGTGCGGCGTCTTCCGTCCATTTAAACTCCGATCTGAAGCTTTTTCTGAGGATGTCCATGAACGTGAGTGATCTGTCGGCTGCTTTCGACAAGAATCAATGGAGGGCGGCCAACCGTCCATTTAGGGACTGGATCTCTTTTACCGATGTTGGGGGCTTCATTGTAAGAACAGCATCGATCTTGTCTGGGTTGGCTCGCAGGCCTTTTGACCCGACCATGACTCCCAAGAATTTTCCTTCTTCTACTCCGAACGTACATTTTTTGGGGTTTAATTTCATGTTGATGCTTCGGAGTCGGGTAAATGTCTCGAGTATGTCTTTCAACATGGCGGCTTCATCTTGACTTTTGATTGCAATATCATCAACATATACCTCTACATTTCGTTCGATCTGGTCTTTGAAAGCTTTGCTCATTAAACGCTGATATGTAGCACCAGCGTTTTTCAAGCCGAATGGCATTTTAGTAAAACAATAAACTCCTTCATTAGTGACAAAGGCTGTCTTATCCTCATCTTCGACTGCCATTTGTATCTGGTGGTATCCCTTGTAAGCGTCTAGAAAACACTTCAACCTGAACGTGGCGACGGAGTCAATCTTTTCATCGATCTCCAGTAACGGAAAACAGTCTTTCGGGCACGCGTCGTTTAGATCGGTGAAGTCGATGCACATTCTCCATGAGTTATCCTTTTTTCACACCATAACTGGATTCGATACCCACGTTTGATACCGGACTTCTCGAATGATCCCGGCGTCTAGGTGACTCTTTACATCTTTTGCGGTTGCCTTGGCTCGGTCCGCCGCCATATGCCTTTTTCTTTGTGCTATTGGTTTGATTGATTCTTTTACGTTCAGGTGATGCTGTGCCATAGACCTAGGGACTCCTTGCATATCGGAGTGCTTCCATGCGAAGACATCGATCGAATTGCTCAATAATTCCCATAGGAGCTTCTTTGTTCGTTTTTGGGAGTTGAGTACGGATAGCTACTTGTTGTTCAGGGAAGTCCGGATTGATCGCCCAGAGCTCTGTAGGCACTTCAGACAGCATGTCTTACTTCGGCTACGAATGAGTTTGATTCCGAAAAGATAGTGGCGACCCCAGCTTCGGTGGGGAATTTAATGGCACCATGTATCGTCGAACTGATTGCACCGAGAGCGCGCAATCCAGGTCGCCCGAGTATTATGTTATGCGACGAATGAGTACCGACAACCAAAAAGGTTAATTGGACGGTTCTGCTTTTGTCACCGTCTTTGAATGTGGTCGGAAGGGTGATCTGACCTATCGAACGGACCACCTCTCCCGAAAAACTAATTAGAGGGGTGGAGACTTCAATCAACCTCTTCTTCGTTTGGGGGTTCAGCTGCTGGAAACACTGTAGATACATGATTTCAAAGGCGCTTCCTCCGTCTACATAGATTCGTCGGACTAGGTGTCCTGCGACGATGGCTGATATCGTAATTGGTCCGTCTCGAGCATCATCTGGATCTATCGGAGGGAAGTATGTTGGTTGGTGCATCCATACTGCCATATGCTGGTTCGATCGCTTTACCCCTCTTGATTCGGTTGACCGGATCATATTGATTCCGGGCTCGGTGTTCGGATTATCGACTGCTGCTGCAGATTTCTTCTCATCTTTAACTTCTTTCACGAGATGAGAGAGTTTACCGGATCGTACAGCCTTCTCGATTTCTTGCTCCAGAGCCCAACATTCATCAGTTGTATGCCCCTTGTCTCGGTGATATTCACAATACTTCTTGGAGTGCTTATCCGAGGTAGGTCGCTGCTTCGACGGTGTAGGGAACCGGGTGGTTTCTGTACTAAGAATTTCACTTGGCGATTTTGTGAGCTCAGAGAAGGTGTTAAAACGCACGTTTCCGGTTCAGAAACTGCTTCGATCTGACTTCTGATACGGACCACGACTTCTATTCCAACTGTTGCCTCTATCTTTTGGTGGTGACGCGTTCCGTCTCCAAGATGTGGTTCGAGCCTTGGCATTTCTTGCTGTGGTTTCGTTCGGTTGACCGCTGGCACTCTTTCCCCGAACGAAGGCTCGAGCTCGCTCCATAAGTATCTCCATGGTTTTTGGAAGATCTTCGTGGAGCTTTTCCACAAGTTGATTGTTCCGAACTCCGTGACAAAATCCAGAGACTCGGAGCTGGTCAACTGCTCCACTTATCTGCATGCTTTCTCGATTGAAGCGATCGATAAATCTTCTACGGACTCTCCGTCGCGGTGCTTTATATGGTGAACCTCGGTAATGTCTTTCTTGCAGCGTCGCTGCTGACAGAAGTTTTGCAAAAATATACGCCGGAAATCCTCGAAGTGATCAATCGATCCCTCTGGCAACCCATCGAACCAAACCCTTGCCGATCCGGTGAGAGTTTGGGCGAACATATGACACCAAGTTGGCATAGGCCACTGTTCGACCTTAGCCGCTCCGGCGAACGCGAACATGTGGTCGTCCGGATCGGACGTACCGTCGTAAAACTTCAACGTGGGGGGCATCTTCAGTTTGGCTGGGAGTGGGGCATTGACGATCTGTAATGTGAACTTCGATTGGGAAGTCATAGACGTGGGATGATATGGCATGATCAACTCTTTATCCTGAGGGTTTAAACCCATAGATCCCTGGCGAAACAGGTCATTGAGACCGTTATTCATCGGAGCACTCGTAAACGAGGAAAATTGTGCAACACATGTTATGGGAGTGGAGATTATAGGACTTACCATAGATCCAGAAGTGAAGGCTCCAACGGAGACGGGGTTACCCCCTGGATAGATGCTGCTGAACAGGTTCGTTCGGAGACTCTGCAACATCTCTTCTCGCTGTTGTTGCTGCTGTAACTGTCGCAATAAATCAGCATTCCGTAAAAGGAAAGCATTGTCAAAGTTAGGTAACGGCGTGGCGACCGGAGCAGTAACAAACAGTGTGGTGATAGAGCTTCCGCCTACAGAATTTGCAGCTGGAGGTGCCGACGCTGATCCTATCGAAGCCGCTGTGGCAGCAACTGCTGTTGATGCAATTGTGGAGGCAGCGTTTCCTTCCCATATGTCGTTGTAAGATGGGAAAGTGTTGGTGGAGACTGCTGTCGTTGATTCTGCCATAATTTCGAATGAACAGAAACAGGGAAACGAATTGTGTGAATTCGAGGGGATGGCGCCACTGAAGACTCAAGACCAGTTGGTCCGACCTGGTTAGAGTAGAGCTTCAGATAATCTAACAGGAACCTGCAAGATCACAAGGAAACAAGCACACCGTTAGCCTCGTCACAGGGATGGGGGCCTCTCTGTGACCAAGCTCGGGCATGAGAATAAGTATTTGTGAGGAGAAAATAGGTCAGGGAGAGAGAGAGGAGAGTTTAGAGAGAGAAAGTAGCGATTACCCCTTTTTGGAGGTCTAAGTGTGGTATTTATAGTCTTTGGATATGCTGACGTGGCGAGTTAGTTAGGGCCGGACCAGTCACTGTCATGGCGGTTATGGCCATGGGGCCCAGTTACTTATGGCGTACTAGTGTATGTGGTGCGATCCGACCTTTGTGTGTTATAGTTCGGTTCTATGTTTGTTGATGATTCGGTCCGATCAAGGACGTATCCTCATCAGTACTCATTCATCGATTGACATCCGAACTCAATCTTCCATTATTCTGCAAGTGTTTGCGAATCTTAGTATCTTATTATGTTTTCATATTTTGATTTTTGTTATACTGTACAGGATCTTAATTTGTGGTGAGAGAGAAGAGAGAATATGTGTTAGAGAGAGAGAGAAGGGGCATATTTTTTGTATTTATAAATCTTTTATTTTTTATAGAATTAGTCCCTCAATAAAAGTTCTTTATACAATAGCCATTGAGAAGGTGAAATGACAACAATACCCTCATGTGCAAGGCACATGACCAGATTTAACCAAAAAATCTATCTGGGTTTGGCCTAAAGGACATAACGTGCAGGATTTTGAAACGTTAAGGACAAAACTCGTTAATTTTTGCGCTAAAGGACAGCGCTTGCAATTTGTTGTAAACATAAAGGACAAAACTTGTAATTTACTCTAAAATCAAATTGGTATTGGGTTTACTAAACCTAATGCCAATGAGCTAACTTATAAACCATAAAAATTGTTTTATAAATGGGTTTATCTTATAGTTGGTATGTGTATACTGTTTAAAAAAATTAACATATATATAACGGATTTAAAAAAAAAAAAACACGTGCCCCTCGAATCACGGGCCCTGTGCGGTGGTCCTCCCCGCACACCCTTATCACCACCCATGCAAAGTGTTCTTATTCAATCCAAATCAAATCTGATCTACTTTTTACCTACAAAATTCTTGTATTCGTCACTGATAATGACCCGCAGTTTTGTAATTTAAGTTGAAAACTAAATGAACAACATAAACACATGACCCATTTTTTGAACAGTATAAACACATGATTTATTTTTTTAATTGTGGCACATATCATGTACTAAACTCGTTTTAATATCGTCCAACTTTCTCCCTCTCACACTACATCTTATCATCACTCCCTCTCACAGTCATCTATTAATGCGCAGTTAGTCAAGGGTTTTCCACTAAGTAGTTTCCTCTTAAGAGGATTTCGAGTTCGAATCCAACAAGTGTATGTTAATAATCCGGGAGAACACCACTATTCTAGGATTCGACCATGAGTAAGGTAACAACATGTATAGCCCTGCCGTGTTGCAAACCAATTGCAATGAAGTCGTTAAAAAAAATATATCGATTTAAAATTAATTTTCTATTCCCTTATCAAAGATAACTCTAAAACCGTGCTCGTCCAAGGAGGAGTTTGTTTTACCCAACCCCCCTTTTGATAACAAGGCAGAAAGCCCCGACCTGACATTCATTAGTTTCGAATGAAGAGTACCCTGCCGCACCTACTCATATCAAATAGCGAGACTTTACTAAACAAGAAAAGTCCCTTCTATCTTCTTAGTAAAGCGCTAACGCGCGCCCTGCAATCAAACTCAAGTTTCGCCTTGATCGATACGGGTTCCCAACCCTTCCTCCCTTGCCCGAAGAGGTTTTTTCAATTAAATCGTAGGCGGGCTGGTAACAAACTAGCTTTCAACAACCTGAAAAGGCTTCAAATACTACTCCTAAAGGGATACCGCTGGTGGATCAAAGCAGAGTTTGACCCTCGGGATGGCTTAAATTAATTATGTATTCCGGGAATGGTATTACATCATGATGGATTACTTATTAATTGATTATTACGATAGGAATTATTATTGGCGTCCCAAACTTGTTTCAAGTATAACAACCCATGACAACAACGTAAAAAACATACACACTTTTAAAACATTAACAACCCACGACAACAACATAAAAAACATACACACTTTTAAAACGTTAAGAACGCACGACAACAACATAAAAAACATACACACTTTTAAAACGTTTTTTTTTTTAAATAAAAAACATGCATCACTTTTAAAGTTTTAATTGATCATCTACGACTGACCTAACCGTTTTGATATTCCGTACGAGGATCATTCCATAAAAAAATCTCAACAATGTTCATGATCAAGTCCCCCCAATCCGTGAAATAGTTCGATCATCAATGCGTTTATCAAATTTTATGTATAAATTCATCAAAACGTGAACGAAATTCAAGATTTTATATCAAAAACCTAACCTAACCTAACCTAACCCACCCCAACTTATTTCAAAATTCAATTTATTTTATTCCTAAATCGGAAACCCAGAATTCGATATTTGTTCCATAATTATCAATCAACGATTTGATGTGAGTTGTGAAACAAAATCGTGAGATGATGATCATTGCACCCACATAAATGGGTGCCCAAGGGATGGTTTCATTCATCGCAATTGCTCTTCTACTTTTCCCTTTGGCAACATCAATGGTACCACTCTGTTTTTGCTCTTTTTTAAACTTAAATTACCAAATGCTGGTTTCTTTTTTTGTTTTTTTATGGACTTTAAGGGGTAAATATATAGTTATTGTTGTTGATTACTTGTTTACTTTCATGAATTGTTGTCAGCATTGGTTCAGATAGCTTAAATCTTGGTTTACTTTCATGCACACCAAGTGTTTGTTCTTTTGCTTAACCCACAATTTGATTTTTTGAACTTAGATTACCAGATGGTAGTCTGATTTTTTGTTTCTTTCATGAACTTTAGGTGTAAGTATGTAGTTATTGGTGTTGATTATTGCTTTTAAGACAGGTTTAGATAGGTTAATTTTTGGTTTATTTTCATGCACATCAAGTGTTTGATGTTTTGCTTAACCCACAATTTGTTATGGTATTATGTTAAAACAGGATGATGTTCGCTGTCTGCAGGTTGAACAGTTATTCGTCAATTGCGGATCAGAGTTTACTCATTCAATGGAAGCTCTTCAAGATCTTCAATCCAGTGACATTGATCAAGCTACAGACGATACACATATTAGAAGGCCTAATACCGTTCCCATAAGACGCAAGTTGACTGGATTAAATTGTGAGCCTCATTGTGGTGAAGAACATGATCGTTCTTCATCGGATATATACATGAAACCTATTCCATTTACTGTTTCTAAAGCAGACACGGGTGGTGGCATTGATAATACAACAATTATTGTCGTTGTTGTTTCTACTGCAGCCGTAACTTTTCTTCTTGCTACCCTATTTTTTTGTTGGTATACAAAAACGTATGGCGGGGTACAGAATGATGAAAAGCCTCTTTTGAGCTTGAGTAGGGGTGAGTTCTTGAATGCCATTTTTTAAAGAAATTATAGCATACAAAAATAACACCGTTTGGTGTCATGTCTAATGATGTAACGGTTAAACTTTCAAAAGATTGATAAAAGTCGCTAACTTTCAAGATTTATGATTTACGATAACCCGTATGATTTATTTTGCCCTTAAGTTTGCTCATGTTTTTTTTTCTAACTTGTAAGCTTAACTTTTTATGCAATCTTTGATCAAGTACATATAGGGCTCCAAACAAACCGAAAGCTTCGCGAACAGTTCGTGAACCGTTCGGCTGTAAGTTTGTTTGTTTAATAAATAAACAAACACGAACAAGAAATTTCGTTCGTTTAGTTAAATGAACGAACATAAACAGAGGCCGCGTTCGTTCATTTATATTCCTGAACGTTTGCTAACATGTTCGTTTACGTTCGTCTGTGTTTGATAGTTCATTAGTGTTTTTGGTTTTTATATTTTATATAAATACTTCAAAATCTGACAAATAAAATATTTAATAAGCACAAGTGTTTTATATATTATGTTCATGAACAATTGTGTGTGTTCGTTTGTTTCCATTTGTATTCATGAACATTTGTTTGTGTTCATGAACGTCCGTTGCCTAAAAACAAATGAACACGAACACGTTCATTTCTTTAATGAACAAACACGGACATAAAATCTCGTTCCGTAAGTGTTCATAAACAGTTCGTGAAAACATATATTTCCTTAACAAACGAACACAAACAAGGTCTTGTTCGTGTTTGTCCGGTTTGTTTGCAGCCCTAAGTACGTAGGTCATTTCAAGTTTGTTTGCATGTAGGATGTTTTAATGTGGATTTGAAGTTAATCTTTTCAGGTTCTTCACAAAAACCGTCATATAGTATGCAAAACTCCATTAAGGGTTCCGGAAATACCGGTGTCCAAGTGTTATGTACCAGTTTCGACCAACAAAAACGACTTTCATCTGTAAACTCAAGCGTATCGTTAGGCATCCCGATGGAACCACCGCCTGGAATATTAACTGCTTCCGGAATACCTCCTCTGAAACCGCCACCTGGCAGGCCGGACTTGGCTCTAAAGACTCCACCCGCAAGGACCGATCTATCCGTACAGTGCCCACCTGTCGGAACTACTCATTCTCCACCTAACCACTCACCTGCCGCCGCAGTTCCGCCTGCTCGAATTCCTTCAGGCAGACGACCACCGCTTCCACCGCCTTCTGCTGCACCTGCACCGCCACCACCACCTCCACCGCTAGCTGGAAAAGCACCACCGCCGCCACCACCATTAAAGAAAAATCCAGCCCCACCGCCTCCACCGGGTGGCAGTAGACCACCGCCTAGACCGCCCGGTCCGGGGTTGAAAGCTTCCCGCCCTTCGTCTGAACCAGGTGAGGTCGATGGTGATGACGCTAACAAAGCTAAGCTAAAGCCGTTCTTCTGGGATAAGGTTAACATGGCTAACCCTGATCAAGCAATGGTTTGGAGTCAGATACGAGCCGGGTCATTCCAGTACGTTGTGATTCATTGGTTTTAAGGTAAATTGCATTTTTACGTCCTTTAAGTTTGAGCAAAATTGCAGGCGTTGTCCTTTAACTAACAAAATTACATTGGATGTCCTTTATGTTACAGTTTCTCATCATGCGGTGTCCTTTTGCCCTAACTCAGTTGGTTTTTTTTGTTAAGTGTTAACACATGCCACTCACATGAGGGCACAATGGACATTTTCACTTAATAACTAAAACAAAAAATATAAAAATTACCCGTGTTCAAGAGGAATATATATTTTAAGTGAAAATGACCATTATATTAAGCATTAACATAAAAACTTAACTGGGTTAGGGCAAAAGGACACCGGTTGATGAGAAATTGTAACATAAAGGACGTAAAATGCAGACATCCACTAATTTTGTTAGTTAAAGGACAGCGTCTGCAAAATTGCTCAAACTTAAAGGACGTAAAATGCAATTTACACTAAGGTTTATAAAGAAATAAGCTTCAAAAACATAATGTGTTTCTTAATGAGCAGGTTTAATGAAGAAATGATTGAAAATTTGTTTGGATATAATAATACTGCCGAGAAAAACAAAGGTAGCAACAACAAGAAGAAGACTTCATCACAAGACCCCTCTTCGAATTTAGTTCAAATTCTTGATCCGAAGAAGGCCCAAAATTTGTCAATTCTTCTAAAAGCACTAAATGTGACAACAAATGAAGTTTGTGATGCACTTAAAGAAGGTAATTCTGAACTTGAGCATGTGTTTTATAGTTTATCAATTTTGTTTGATATAGGTATAGTTATCAATAGTTGTAGTTTGTAATCATTTCTAACCTATATGAACTCAATTAGGAAGCGAGCTCCCCTTAGAACTTATTCAAACTCTGCTAAAAATGGCACCAACCGGAGAAGAAGAATTGAAGCTAAGGCTATATAACGGGGATATTTCCCGCCTTGGAACCGCCGAACGGTTTTTAAAAAGATTGGTGGAAATACCATTTGCCTACAAACGGCTCGAGTCGTTACTTTTTATGTGCACACTTCAAGAGGAACAAGATGTGATGAAGGAGTCCTTCCAAACTTTAGAGGTGAAACCGATGGAACACTTTTTTTGGGTTTTATTTTTTTATTTTTTATTTTTTATTTTGGGTTAATTGTATATATAAAATTAAAAACCACCAAACTTCTGATATACAGGCTGCTTGTATACAACTTAAGAAAAGCCGGTTATTCCTTAAACTCCTGGAAGCCGTTTTAAAAACCGGGAATCGTATGAATGATGGAACATTCCGTGGGAGTGCCCAAGCCTTTAAACTCGACACGCTCTTGAAACTTGCCGACGTAAAAGGTGTCGATGGAAAAACAACTCTTTTGCATTTTGTAGTACTCGAAATCATTCGGGCTGAAGGTATACGAGCTGCCAAAACAGCCGAACAGACCAAAAAACTCTCCTCCTTTAGTTCCGATGAACTTCTAGAAGAATCCGCTAACACTTCTCAAGATTCAGACGAATATTATCGCAATCTTGGCCTTGAAGTGGTTTCCAGTTTGAGCAACGAGCTTGACGACGTCAAAAAAGCCGCCATTCTTGACGCCGAAGGGTTGACCGGCCAAGTTTCGAAATTTGGACACGCGCTTATAAAAGCACGTGAGTTTTTAAATACGGAACTGAAGAGCATAAATGAAGGAAAAGGTGACGATGATGAGGATGAGGATGAGTTTTCGGTGATTTTGTCTAGTTTTACACAAGATGCGGAGAAGGATGTCATGTGGATGCTTGAGGAAGAAAAGAGAATAATGGCGCTTGTGAAGGATACAGCGGATTATTTTCATGGACAGGCGGGGAAGGATGAAGGGTTGAGATTATTCGTGATTGTTCGCGATTTTTTAATTATTTTGGATAAAGTGTGTAAAGAGATTAAGAATAATCCTCTTGTGAGACCGATTAAGATGACGCTGAAAAAAGATGGGTCGCCGTCTAAGCAGACGGAAAAGAAAGACGTTTCGTCGTCCGAGACAAAAGATGTTTCCGAACCTAGGATGACACAAACGGCAGATGTTTCAAAACCTAAGACATCACAAACGTCAGATGTTTCGGAACCTAAGACATCACAAACGTCAGATGTTTCGGAACCTAGGACAACACAAACATCAGATGTTTCGGAACCTACGACCACACAAACATCAGATGTTTCGGAACCTAGGACAACACAAACATCAGATGTTTCTGAACCTAAGACAACACAAACATCAGATGTTCCAGAACCTAGGATGACACAAACAGCAGATGTTTCATCACCTAGGACACGTGAAACTGATGATGTGCAACACGAGACGCGTGAAAACAGGGATGTACAACACATGACACTAGAAACTGAGGATTTGAAACATGAGACACAGGAAACTGGTGATTCTAGTACACAAAAAACTGATGATTCGAAACATGAGACACGTGAAGATAAAGATTTACAACCTGCGAAAGAGGAAGAGGACGATTCACAACATAAGGAAACTGATGATTCACAACCCGAGAGTCAAAAGAAAGACGTTGAGGAAACGAGTGGAAAAGCATCAGAAACAAAGAAAGTCCCATTTCGTGTTCCACATGAACGACTTATTCCTGCCATTGCTATGAGACGCGTGGATAGTTTTAGTTCCAGTTCAAGTTCAAGTTCAGATGAGGACTAGTCCATAGTTCTTTTTCCTGATATATAAGGTATTTCTGTTTTCTTCATTTGTTCTATGTTTCCACACAAAAAACATATATTTCTGTTATGATCATCATTTCACCTAAGACGACATGCACGTGCTGATAACTTCTTACTTTTGGTTAGGAAAAGGAGAGGGTAGCAGGTCCCTCGCCTTTGTACCATTTGTTGAGAGAAAAGAAGAACGTAGTCGTGTAAATTGTTGTAAAATCTCGATACAAACCCACTGTCCTCAATCTTTATGAGTTGTGGAGTGGAGGATGAAAGCTTGAAATGATTGTATATAGTGATGTACAAGGGCATTTTTCATAGGCTAGTTGATGTATCTTGTGAGTAGGATGATGGTAATGTTATCAAAATGAAAACTTGTTAGGGGTGTTTGGGGTTCGCTTGTTTACATATTTTGAAAAGCAAACAAGCAATTTTTCTGTTTGGTTGAAGATTATAGGATGAAATAAATTGTTTTTTGATATTGCTTGTTAGTATAGGAAGGGGCACTCTAGGGTAAGTACCCTAGCCCCGACCAACCACCACTCGCCAACTCAAAAAGTGCATCAAAGTACCCATTAACTAGTAAGTGGTGGCGGTGCCTACCCATGCCACAAACTTAATATTTTAATTTAAATAAATGTGGTCAAATGTGTTTAATGGTCATAAAAGCATCAAAGAAAACAAATGTGAAGTGGGTACCTATGCTGGCCAAGAGAACCCGCCCAGCCTACCCTTGGGGGTGGCGGTGGTGTGCTGGCATGGGTACTTACACTCAATGACCTACCCGCTTGGTGCCCCGTCCCCCCTTATACTAGTTATGGATGTGAAATTGCAAGTTTGCTCTTAGATGGTGTTTTTATAACATGATTCTTTTAATAAATCCGTATTTGACAAAGGAATTGTAATTAAAAAAAAAAGATTTGGAAGTTAAAATTGTCAAGGAATAGGAGTTTTAATGAAATGGATTTGTAATTTAATTTTGTCAAAGGAATTGGCATTTGAAAAAAAATGAAGATGAAAACGAAATTTGTCAATAACAATTGAAAGGTGTGATCACTTGATTGACAAATCATTCATGCTTGGTTTGTTGATTTGGTAATGATGTTTTTTTTACCAGCAAAACTTCTATATATAAATATGGAAAACCTAGCAAGAAGCTGGAAAAACAATCCTGAAAACAATAAATGAAACGGACAGAATTACAAAAGATTGACTACATTAAAAACAAACCACTTCTCCCACAGAAGGGTAGAAAGCCTTGTTCTATTGTTGATCCAGACGAACGACTCCTCTTCAATGTAGTCGACCTCTCCACCAACTGAAACAAAATATTCCCTCGAAGACCTTCATGTTGCGGGCCTTCCAAATCCGCCAGACTGCAGCCAAGGCAACTGTGTTCACCAGCCTTTTCCACTTCGTCGAACCCGGGCTGGAGCGCAAAGTAGAGAAGATATCCTTTAGCGAAGTAAGAGTACCCGGAAAAGGAATCCGGGTCCAACTAAAAACATTCCACCAGACGCTTTTTGCAAATAAACAGTTCACAAAAATATTGCTCGGATCTTCCACTTGATACCCGCATCTATCGCATAACAAACTGGGCAAGCTAACACCTCTAGCGGATAAACCCACTTCCGAAGCCACTCTACCCATCAAGGCTCTCCACCCCAAATGATTTTGTAATGATGTTAAAAATTAGCAGTGATGGTGGGCATAGTGCCCTTAAATAGTTGAGGAGGGTCAACATCAACTCGGGATTGGAATCCCAACAATACTTGCCAATCAAACTTGGCTCGAAAAAACCATAATACAAGCAAGAATTAGAGGGTATATAAATTGTGAGTAGGTGAGCTAGCTTGTTACTATTATCGTCAATGTTGTTTGTCACATTCATCCAAAATGTTTTTTTACACGATGAAAATGACCAAAGCACATGGATAGTAGCACATATCATGATTCTCAACTGAAGGATATGATTCGTATGAAGAACACAAGATACTCTCAGTTGCATATTCAAGTAAAATATTAATTCCATATTAACAACTAGTATATAAACAACCCAACAAACCCAATTCAAAAAAAAAAAAAAAAACACACACACACTTAACAAGCCTAATTTTGACACCAAAAACCCAACAGCAAATTCTCTATTCATCATCAACAGATGCTTTAGAACCACCAGATTTCTTAGGCAAAAGAAGATTGTGAATGTTAGGCATAGCACCACCATTAGCAATCGTCACATCACCAAGAAGCTTACTCAATTCCTCATCGTTCCTCACGGCTAACTGAATATGTCTTGGCACAACTCTTGTCTTCAGGGGCGGATCCAGCCCACATTTGTGGGTTCCCAGGAACCCAGTACGTTTGGAAAAAAGACAGAAAAAATTAGTGAGAACTTTGTAGAATTTAGAAAAAAATTATTTTTTTTCTAGAAAAAAATTAGTGAAAATTAAAGAGAATTTACCAAAAGGAACCCATTAAAATAAAATCCTGCATCCATCCGCCAATGCTTGTCTTCTTGTTGTCTCTCGCCGCATTTCCCGCCAATTCAAGCACCTGCGAAAAGTCAATTTCTACATTAAAATCACCCCCAAACAACATAAACAAAACAATAAAATATTTTAAATAGTTTATGTTTTTTTTAAAAGAAGTTATTACATCATCAATTTTTAAAACAGTTTTAACCAGTAATATCACAGATACGGTCCGGTTTTCAAAACATTGAATTAAATAACCTCAGCACCGAGGTATTCGAGAACAGTGGCTATGTACACCGGAGCGCCAGCACCAACACGGTCGACGTACTTTCCGGCTTTGAGGAAACGAGCGATTCGGCCAATGGGGAATTCTTTTTAGTCTGTTTTGACTTTGAAAATCAAATTAAATAGTTTTCGGAATTTTATTTCATAGGCAATTTGTAAAAAACGAACGCATAAATACACTTGTTTTATTTAAAAAGATATAAGTGATACGTGATTCTTGTTGTTATTGTATGCTTTATTTAGGAGGTGTGTAAATCAGTTTGTAACCCTAAACCGGTTCAGGTTGGTCAATAAAAAAGTTAGTAAACTGCAATTTTACCCCCTGGGGTTTAAGCCAATTGGCACTCTGATCCTCTTCATGGAAATAATTGCAATTTTACCCTCCAACGTTGTTGTTCTGTCGCATAATTGATAATTACCCCCTGGCGTCAAATAAGTTAACAGATCTGTTAACTGGAATGTGAAATGACTATGTTGCCCTTTCATATTACCCCCTATGGTTTGTTCTAATCTGTAATATTGTCCCTTGGTGTAAATTGACTAAATTGTTCTTTCTTATTACCCCCTGTGGTTTGTTGTACTCTGCAATATTACCCTCCGGTGTTAAATAGTTCTTGCAAACCTTACCCCTGCAGAAAAAAAAACCTTTCCCGCCTAAACCACCATCACCCACCTCCACCACCATCAGCCGCCACCACCCACCTCCACCTCCATCGCCGCTACCCACCTCCACCTCATCTCCTCCACCACCCACTTTACTTGACAATTTATATTGTTTCTACTCAGGTCTATTTCGATTAACTCTGTGCAATGATACAAATATATTTCGTTGTTTGTCCTTCTCATTTTGAGCTATGGAGCTCTTCTCAGGTCTATTTCGATTATTATTATGTGTATATATTGTTTGATGTTTGTTGAAATTACACAGGATTTGGTATTTTTCATTCCACACGAAAAAGGGCAATTACACAGTAGTAGTCACTAATGTCTGTCACTTGTTTACAATTGTTGTTAGTATAAATCATTGATGTATATTATAGGAATTGATGATTATGAGTAATTAAGTTTAATTTTGTTGATGTTTGTGTGTGGAACTGTAGTTGAGTTTCTATACGCATTAGGAATGATTAGTGTTACAAGACAGGCAATGCATTATCAGGTCATGATTGTTACTTGTTTCAGTCAGTATTACTAAAAACATCGATCTATATTAGGAACGATTGATACATTTGTTTAATGAGCTGTTGTTTCAATCGGTATTACTAAAAACATCGTTGTATTTTAGGAACGATTGATATGTTTGTTTAACGAACTATTTTAGGAACAGTGTGCAATGATACAAACATATAAATTGTCAAGTAAAGTGGGTGGTGGAGGAGATGAGATGGAGGTGGGTAGCGGCGATGGAGGTGGAGGTGGGTGGTGGCAGCTGATGGTGGTGGAGGTGGGTGATGGCGGCCGATGGTGATTTAGGCGGGAAAGGTTTTTTTTTCTGCAGGGGGTAAGGTTTGCAAGAACTATTTAACACCGGGGGGGGGGGGGGGGGGTAATATTGCAGAGTACAACAAACCACAGGGGGTAATAAGAAAGGACAATTTAGTCATTTTACACCAAGGGGTAATATTACAGATTAGAACAAACCATAGGGGGTAATATGAAAGGGCAACATAGTCATTTCACATTCCAGTTAACAGATCTGTTAACTTATTTGACGCCAGGGGGTAATTATGCGACAGAACAACAACGTTGGGGGGTAAAATTGCAATTATTTCCATGGAGGGGTCAGAGTGCCAATTGGCTTAAACCCCAGGGGGTAAAATTGCAGTTTACTCAAAAAGTTAAGTTTCAAACTGAGTTGGTTGACTGGATTTGAATTTTTTTTTTTTTACTGCTTTGATTTTGAGCCTTTGACCGGTTTTTACCGGTTCAGTTTAAATTTGGTTCGTTGGTTATGTTTCTTGAACTGGTATTTTTTGGGCCCTTTACTCTCAATTATATAGTCACTGCTACGAAGGTTATACTTCATCTTTGTTATTCAGGTTCATATCTTCTTCTCCGTTATGAGAAATAAAAGTAATATAAGCACAAGTTCCTAAGCTCCCTGAACCGAATGACCCAATTTACCTTTTAGGGCAGGAAAAATCTCATTAGATACCCGGGTGTTCGACTACTGCAATTATCGAATCCCGTTCATCAGCTTTTTGATGCGAGTCCTTACCACAAGGTCCATATATTACAGATGAACCCTTTTGGTCTCACTCGTATTAGCCATTTCTAGTTGTCATGCTGTTCTTTAAACGTGATCCCAAACCTAGATGTGTTCCGTGCCTTTTATAAACTCATCCGCTTGGGGGATTGGTATACGTTCAAAGTGCGAGACTAGAATGAGGTGTGCTACTCTTGGATTACGAGTAGTATGAAGAAGATCGCCATGCCTGAAGCTCTTCCCGAAAACTTTGTTTATGACACCCATCTTTTCGACGAGCTAGTGAGTAGTGAGGATACGGAAGTTCCAGAACACATCTTGGCAATGGGGGCTTTAAACACGATATGGGACGTGCAGAATGGTTATCCAATCGCTCTCCAGAACAGAGTGGATTAGTATGGTCTGATTGTAGTTGTAATTGTTTTTGCATATCGCCTTTTTTTATGTCCTGTGTTTTATTTTACATCTTTGGTGTAGATATGGGTTTGAAGAACGCTCTTAAACTGCAATCATTTGAAACAAATGACATTGAGTTTTGAGCTCCGAAGGTGATCCGCCTTTTTTGGAACAAGTGAGTCGGGCCCACAATCTGGTGCGACCTCCTACTCCCCAAAAATAGAAATTGATGGTGAGGGTAGTTCGAGCAAGACCCCTGTTGAGCCTGTTATAAAAACTATTCCTTTGAGGAGTGTTCCAATTTTTTATAAGGATAAAAAGAAGTCGCTAGAGGAGGGTGAGAGTGGTATTTCACACGAAGAAAAAGGCATCGATACTGTTGGTAAGATTGTTTTGATGGGTGATGTTCACATGTCTATTGAAGATGAGGGGTATGAGGGCCTAAAAGATGATAGTGTGACTGGACCACGGGGGAAATTGAAAATTCATCGGAAGAGGGCGACAAAAGGTGATGTGAATCTGGTCCAATAGAAGAAACCTAAAACAGTCATGTTGCCTTTGAAAGAGACCCTCGTTAAAAATGATCCAAACCAATGTTTATTCTTTTCATTTTCTAGCTCCGGGGAGTGTTGGAGAATTTGAATACCCATCTTTCCAAGGGTAAAATTCCTAGGGATCAACCGTATGTCGACTCGAGCCCCCTTCGTTCGGTTATGTTAGCACGAGACTGATTGCAAGTGAAGGAGTCGACGATATTCATGCCACGTCGGAAGGTGGCCCATAGCCCCACTCATCTAGTATGCAAGTGATGAACATCGATTCGTCAAACATCTCTAAACCTAGTCCAAGACAAACAAATGATGGTGAGAGTGCTTCATCTTCTCCTTTGTGGTACGAGACTGAGGTTGTGCTTTTTTGTCGGTCACTAGATGGGTCAAGCGAACTGATGGATCTAGATTCGGCGATGACTTCTGAAAGATATATCCCGGAGTGGACGCTAACCAAGAAAGACCGGGTGATTGAAGCTCTTTCTGTAAAAATAATGTTGTATCACATCAGTACACTTACTGAGCATCATTGCCATCGAAAGATGATCAGTCCGGAGCTTGGTAATGCGTTAATGGTTAATCATGTGTAATCAAACTCTCTTAAGGTAGAGACTTATCGTCGATGGGTGGAAGTTGAATCAAACTGTTGTGGGTACGAGAGAGAAGTTGCATCGATGAAGAAGCGAATTAACAACGAGAAAGGTTAAGTAGGAAATCATTTCTCTAAACTCCAAGATAGACAGATTAAAGAAAAACATTAATGCCAACAATCAGGCATCTCAGGCTTCTGTTATTGCTGTTTATGAAGCTCGTGACGAAGGCATGGGAAGAATTGGAGGTTGTGAAACTAAGTCTTTCAAAAGTTCAAACCAAACTTTCTAAGGTTAAAGAGAAGAGCTGATCGAAGTGCTTATCGATGCAGTCTATGTATGACCAACTGTTAGTCGACCATGTGAAGTTGGAGACTGCTTCGCTTTACTTGTTCCTTCCCATGTGTTTTGTATTTAAAACTGCAATTATGTTTGGCCTTTGATTATTGTTTAGGATTATTTCTTGGTTATGTTCTTTTTTTTTGTTTACTTGTGGAAAAAAGAGGAGATTAAGACAGTGAAGAATCGAATTATTCAACACAACGATGCATTGCGAAAATATGTTGAAGATAAAATTCTGAAGGCTAAAGATATGATCGATTAGGGTGATGGTGAAGTGACCAGATTGTATGTTGTGATATCAGAGCTACTGTTAACAAAGCAATGGCTCCGGACCAAAGGTCTTCAGTGGGTTGGGCGGTTGGTTCACAAGAGCCCGGAGCTTGAGCAGGTGGTAGCTTCACTATTGAACGCTATGAATACTTCGACTATTTGGTATAAGCCCTCCCACTTTCGGGCCAACTTGCCTGATGGTTCAACCCGGCTTGCCTCGTTTCTTTGGAGTACGTACTCCCCTACCCGGAGTTGTAGAATTTTTTCAACTTTTCTTTGTACCGGGCCTTTTTATAGCAACAATGTGATGCGCTCTTATAAGTAATCAAGATTCAATCAGAACTCCCTATAATTGTCAGCTTCTGATAGTATGCGTTGGCTCAGGATGCTGATTTCGGATGAGATGATTGCTTCTGTACCGTAGGTGAGACTGAATGGTGTCTCACCTGTACTGGTTTTATGCATCATACGGTGTGCCCAGAGTACGTTCGATAGTTCATCTGCCTAGCTGTTTTCTTCGCATCCCAGTCTTGATTATATCTCATCAACTATATATATAGGATTAGGTTCCTTTTTGAACAACCCCCTTAATAGTGAACTGTGAGAATTAATCATAGCCCTTGATTATCAATACACAAGTGTAAATCACTGGGCAGGATCTGATCAGGATTTGATGATGAAAATACACCATTATCCTATGGGTGCTCTTGTTCACATGTACTGGTTTCACTTGATACACATAGCTAACCAATAAACAATTTTCAAAACGTGTAGTCACTTATCTTAATGCAAAAATTATTTTCAACTACTTAATCAAAATTCCATTTAAACCTCATCTAATGTCACACCCTGGCTTTTGCGGAAGCGTGGGTTTATTTGGTGTGACTTCTTAATACCATAGCAACAATCATAACAATGCTATATGAAAATAAAACACAAGATGTTCATCCATTCATTAAGTTTTGTAATACCATAACATAATTGTCTTGAAACAACTACCCAAATTAAGTTACATCCATGACTTGCCAAAAATGAGTTCACAGTGGACTCGACAAAAGACCTTAAATAAAACGGGGTTTGGAGACATGTGACCCGTCCAGGCAAGGGTTACACCTCCCAAACCCTACACCCCTGGATGACATCTTTTATTTAATACGCAGCTTAACGTGCATCTCCCGCCAGATCCAATCAATTCCTTGAAATACATGTAGTTTGAAAAATCAACAAAAGTTGAGCGAGTTCGTGTGTATATGAGTATGTATAAACCTTTGTAACGGCGTATGTATGAAAGTCCCTGGTATGTAGCATTAAGGAAAAAGAGATCACCAATGGGTTGCAAAGTCACTGGTATGTGTGAAGTGATGCAGGAAGTACTCAAACCTAGCAAATTTGTACCGGGCTTCGGCTGTAAGACACAGCCACCACTATGGGTCACCCTGACCTCATGGGTGTGGGCTCGCTACACCCAAATAAATCTATCACTCATGTCCCTAGCTCCTACGACGAGGATTAATGGCCTTAAGTTACGTGCCTGTCACTCACATGATCTAAGTAGTATGCCCTCCTTAAGCTCACCATACCATATATAAAATGTCTGTAATAATTGTAACATGTATTCCACCCCCGAAGTATAAAACTGAAAACAGTTAAAAGAAAAAGGGGGACATGAACTCACTGTACTGCGTCTCCTGTATCGTAACGTCAACTCAAACTTGATCAGCTACCTGACGACCTACAACGTACTAATGTCTATTAGACGGTCAGGCCGTGCTTTGCCTTTGTATTTACGTTTGAGTTACGATACTTTGATATTATTCCAAGTTATAACTTATTGTTAAAATAATAATTATTTTAACTTACATTATATTTTTAGGTCTTGAAATAATAATTAGGCAACTATTCCGTATTCATACTTCTCAAGTATTTTTATGTGCGTATTTCCTTCCCAAGGATGGGGGTATGTATACATGTATTTTGTGATTTAAAGTATTGACATTATATATTTTTAAGTCCCACTCTAGAAAATATATAATAATTCATTTATCAAAATTAGTATGTCCCAAAATATATATTTTTCCCAAAAATAATATATTTTCATTCTTTGTATCCAAATAATGTTTACCCCAAAATATATTTGTAAACGTATTTTCCAGATTTATAAATGTGATGGTATTTTGCTAAGTTACATTATTTTGTCCTAAATAAATATAACTAGTTCCCACGTGAACAAATAATCACACGAGCGTTTTAGTATGAAATATATATTCTAAATATATATTTTTCCGCTTTTATTTTTGAAAAACCACCTCCGACACTTTGAAGTTTTGTAACAATACTCATGGCGAAGTTTACTTTGAAAGACAATGTTTAAAACATGTTTGCAAACACTTGTTAGAAAATAATTTTCTAAGTCTTGGGATTTTTAGAAAATTTCGCCAGAGTTTCCCCTAAAAACGGAGGTGTCCATGCTAATAAGCATATGATTTTCTTTTCAAATTCAATCAACAACAATCAACAATTTTCTTTTAAACAACTTTACATTACCGAGAGTAAAAACTATATGTGTTACACACTAATCATGAACTTGATACTTTCTGAAAACGCGTAGTAACTTAGTGAAGCTTTTAGTGAACTTAGTTACCTTCCGAAGTGTAGTTATTTCTTTAAAAACCATTCTCTTACAAAAGTTTAGTGTTTACAACTTGTAAACAATTTTTACAAAAATAAACTCTTGAACTCTTCTTGTAAATAAAATGTTTCTATACTTATTTTATTTACAAAAATTATGTAAGAGAATGTAAAAGTCACAACCTTTTAGAAATCGGTTCTTGAACTTAGTGTATTTAGAAAAATCTTTTGTAACTCTTTGATTTACAAGATCATCAACTCACTAGTTTAATTATATTTCATGAAAAATCATTTTTTTATCAAGTTCATATTTAGTTAGAAGGTGGTTATTATATGTAACACAAAACCACTTTCTAATCTTGTTAAATCATATTACTAAATATTATTTAACAAGATTCATATGGTGATTAACATCACACAATCAAGAATCATCATAAAATTAACAACATGTTTACTACAACATCATACTTTTTTTTTTAATGGCCAACAAACTCAATCCCGAGCACTCTCGGGGCACCCACTGGACAAACGGAGTACTCCGAGAGTAACCCGAGTCCACCACAAATTCCGGGGAAAACCCGGTAACCTACCCGCCCGTAGGCACGACGGTGAAATTACCGGTAAAACCCGTTTGGCTCAAGGATCCAACCCAGGTTTCCCTGGGTCTCCTATCATTGCCCACCAGTGCCTCACTCTGCACCAAGTGGGAGTCGAACTTACATCTCTCAAGAGAAATGCAGACCCTCCAGCACTTAATCTAGAGATCATTGGCACTACAACATCATACTATCAACATTTCATCTTCAAGTAACTTTCATGTAAAGCTTCATGTTTCTATTTTTGAGTTCTTGTTCTTTTAGTGTTTTAAACATACTAGCCTTACTACAACTTATAACCATAAAAGCAAGATGATCAAGAGTTAAACAAGAGCTTACTACTAGCACAAGGCTAGGGAAGAATCTAGTGAAGAAGATGATGAAAAGCGATGATGAACAAGCAAGAAACAAAGTCCCTTGAAGCTCCATAAGTTGCAACTTCCTTGAATCACCTTACAAGCTTGAATGGAACTTGAATAATGGATGAAGATGGCGGTTTAGTGGTGGTGATGGGGGCGGTTGAAGTGAGCCGAGAGAGAGGGAGAAGAGAGTGAGGAGAGAAGGTAAATCTACGGAATGATATTACAAGATACACTCCATACTTATAATGATCTCCATCATATTTTGTTTAGTCATGCAAGTAAATAATCAAATATAATATTGAATTAAATCTTGTAGTAGATTGTGAAGTATGGTGAGAATGTTGGGTGGGTCCACTTGGGACCGATTTCGGTTAGGGGGGGGGGCTTGATGTAAGTTTTGTGACTAATAGGTAATTCCAAGTTAGATTTCAAGTATGCACTCATATATGTTATTTATTGGATATTTAGCGGGTGTTAGGGTGTTCAGAGATCATGACTAGCCAAGAAATAATAAAACAATGTGTTTGGCAAAAATTTAGTGTCCCGGGTAATGTCCGGTTATCCGGTTAGATACCGTTCCGTTAAAATGTTTAATTAGTCCGCAATGTGTCTTTTGTATATATTTTTGTAACACAATTTATTCCCGGCACTTAGGAAAGCATACAGGACCATTCTGCCATATTTTTGTACCTTACTAGCATGTTACAATGCTGAATTTTGTAATTAAATGCAGAATTCTGCACTCAAAGTGTGTTTTAGGCACTTCCCGGCACTATAACTATCACCTAGTGACTCAGTTTTATGGTCCTCACTTCCCTACACTCCATACTAGTGTAGTACCTTGTCCCTGGCTCATACTGGCCTCAATAACATTGTCTGTCTATGTGCTGGCATTGTCAGCATATTTCTGAATTACCCGTTCAGTGTGCTAACTGTGCTTTGTTCATCAAGTATGTCACTAAAGTTTGTGTGAAATAATTGGAGTGACTGTATGCAATATGATGCATATGTATGTATGATGCATAATTCAATAAGCAGTTTAAGTTGTCAATTGTAATCAAGCACAGTCATTAAGCACATAATCAAAATTAATTAGTTGTACAATACCTGTAATTGTGCGGGTTGTCACATTCTCCCCCCGTTAAGAAAATTTCGTCCCGAAATTTTAGGTTCTGCTTCTAGTTGCAGGGGTCTTGGGGAACAAATGTGGGTATTTGGCCTTCATACGATCCTCACGTTCCCACGTGAATTCTGGGCCATGTCGTGCATTCCATCGAACCTTGACGAGCTTGACACTACTCCGGCGTGTTTTGTTAACCTTCCAATCCGTAACCTCAACTGGTTCTTCAATAAAGTTGAGTGTGTCGTCAACATGAATTTCGTCTGTAGGAATGACAACTGTGTGTTGAGTTGGATTCTTTTTCAAATTTGATACATGGAATGTATCATGAACACCATTTAGTTCTGCAGGTAAATCCAACTTGTATGCTACAAGACCAATCCGTTCCAGGATTCTGAATGGACCAATGTATCTGGGATTCAACTTCCCACGCTTTCCAAAGCGTGCCACACCCTTCCAGGGTGAAACCTTTAACAGTACCATATCTCCCACCTCAAATTCCAGAGGTTTTCTTCTGCGGTCCGCATAACACTTTTGTCGATCACGAGCCGCTTTAATGCGTTCTCGGATCTGCAAAATCTTGTCTGTTGTTTCCTGAACCAATTCTGGGCCAACAAGCTGTCTATCACCCGCGTCTGCCCAGCATAAGGGTGATCGACACTTACGCCCATAGAGAGCTTCGAACGGTGCGGCTTGAATGCTTGCATGATAACTGTTATTGTATGAAAAATCAACCAATGGTAGGTGAGTGTCCCAACTTCCACCTAAATCCATTACGCAAGCTCGCAGCATGTCTTCTAATGTTTGGATCGTTCGCTCACTCTGTCCGTCTGTTTGCGGGTGAAAGGCAATACTCAGATTCAACTGAGATCCAAAAGCTTCTTGAAAGGATTGCCAAATCCTTAACACGAAGCGTCCATCTCTATCAGAGATAATTGAGAGAGGCACTCCATGTCGTGCAACAATTTCTCTCAGGTATATCTCAACCAGTTTGCTCGTGTTATCTTTTTCCTTGATTGGCAAAATGTGCGCAGACTTCGTTAGACGGTCTACTATCACCCAAATCGTATCATGGCCCTTGGGCGTCCTTGGCAATTTTGTTATAAAATCCATGGAAATCTGTTCCCATTTCCATTGGGGTATTTCAGGTTGCTGCAAGAGACCTGAAGGCTTCTGGTATTCGACCTTAACCTTGGCGCAAGTTAAACATTTGCCAACATATATCACAACATCGCCTTTCATCCTTGGCTACCAATAAAAATCCTTAAGATCTTGGTACATCTTATCCGCTCCTGGATGAATCGAATACCGTGACTTGTGAGCCTCATTAAAAATAACATTTCTCAAACCACCAAACAAGGGAACCCAAATCCGTTTCATGAAGCACAACGTCCCTTCCCAGTTTGGTACCAACTGCTTCTCCATCCCACGGAGATACTCGTTCTCATTATTCCTTTCCTTGAGTGCTTCTCTCTGCACGGCACGAATGCGCAATGAGAGGTCCGTTTGAACAATCATTTCTAATGCCCTAACCCTTATGGGCTTAATCCTTTCCTTCCGACTTAGGGCATCGGCGACCACATTCTCCTTCCCTGGATGATACTTGATTTCACAATCGTAGTCGTTCAATAGTTCAACCCAGCGTCTTTGCCTCATGTTAAGCTCTTTTTGGTCGAAGATGTGCTGCAGGCTCTTGTGATCAGTGAAGATTGTGCATCGTGTGCCATACAAGTAATGTCGCCAGATTTTCAAAGCAAATACCACTGCGCCCAACTCCAAGTCATGCGTGGTATAATTTTTCTCATGAACCTTCAGCTGTCGTGAAGCATAGGCTATAACTTTTTGTCGCTACATCAACACGCAGCCTAAACCTTGGCACGAGGCGTCGCAATATACCACAAAGTCTTCTGTGCCTTCGGGTAGAGATAAAATCGGTGCGTCACAAAGTTTGTTTTTCAACAACTGAAATGCTTCTTCTTGTTTGTCTCCACAATCAAACTTCTTGTCTTTCTGTGTAAGGGAGGTCAAAGGTTGAGCGATTTTCGAGAAATCCTCAATGAATCTGCGGTAGTACCCAGCCAAACCTAGAAACTGTCGAATCTCGGTTGGCGTCTTTGGAGTTTCCCAGTTCTTGATTGCCTCGATCTTTGTGGGATCCACATGAATCCCGTTTCCATTAACCACATGACCAAGAAACTGAACTTCCCGTAACCAGAACTCACACTTTGAGAACTTCGCGTATAACTTCTCCTTCTTAAGCAGCTCTAAGATGGCTCTTAGATGATGCCCATGCTCTTCTTTTGTTTTTGAGTAGATCAGGATGTCGTCTATGAACACGATCACAAACTTATCAAGGTAGGGCTTGCAGACTCTGTTCATCAAATCCATGAATACCGCTGGTGCGTTTGTTAAACCGAACGGCATAACCAGGAACTCGTAATGCCCATAGCGAGTCCTAAAGGTCGTCCTTGGGATACTCTCCTCTTGTATCCTTAACTGATGATATCCTGATCGTAGGTCGATCTTTGAATAAAAACTTGAACCTTGTAACTGATTGAATAAGTCGTCAATCCTTGGCAAAGGATATCTGTTCTTAATTGTCAGCTTGTTCAGTTCCCGGTAGTCAATACACATGCGGAAACTACCATCCTTCTTCTTGACAAACAATATTGGAGCTCCCCAAGGCGAGAAGCTTGGCCTGATGAATCCCTTGTCTAACAACTCTTGAAGTTGCGTTGACAACTCCTGCATTTCCGAAGGTGTAAGTCTATAAGGTGCCTTAGCCACAGGCGCGGCGCCTGGAACTAAGTCAATGTGAAACTCGACTTGTCTTTGAGGTGGCAATCCTGGTAAGTCTTCTAGAAAGACTTCCGGATACTCCTTCACGATTGGAATATCTTCTATCTTTGGTTCAACGGCTTCTTTATTAACGATGTGTGCCAAGAAAGCAACACATCCCTTCTTCAAACACTTCCGGGCTTTTAAACAGCTAATGATCCTTAAAGGCGTATCACGCTTCTCTCCGTGTACTACGATCGCTTCTCCATCCGCCATTGGGATACGAATGGTCTTCTCGTGGCATATAATTTCGGCTCTGTTGCTTGACAACCAATCCATCCCTACTACCACGTCGAAGCTTCCCAACTCGACTGGTAGTAGAACCAGTGTAAACTCGCGTTCTCCCAACTCTATCACGCAACCCCTGATGACTTCGTTTGTTTCAACTAGCTTTCCATTAGCCAGTTCAATTGAGTAAGGGATATCTAACTTACTAGCAGTTAACCCAAGCATATTCTTAAATTCTAGCGATACAAAACTATAGTCGGCACCAGTGTCAAATAGAACAGATGCAAAGCGTTGATTAATAGGGAACGTACCAGTGACAACATTCGGGTCCTGGCGTGCTTCCCTCGCTCCAATGTTGAATACCCTTCCACGAGCTTGAATGAGTTTTGGGCATTCACGCTTGAAGTGCCCGACGTCTCCACAGTTAAAACATCCCGGTCCTCGACCATCACCATTCCCATTACCGCCTTGATTGTTGTTTTGATTGCGGTTACCATTTCCTGCTTGATTCCCGAAGTTACCGCGATTACCATTTCCTCCATTATTTCCCTGCGAACGGTTCCCATTTCCATTTCCTCCGCGGTTGTTATTACCAAATCCCCTTTTGCCACCACGGCCAGTTCCAACCCAACAAGTGTCTTTTAAGTGACCCATCCTTCCACAGGATTCACATTTCCTAACATTGCACCGGCCGGAATGATGGCGCTGGCAAGCATCACACATGGGCAGAGTGCCCATATACCCTCTTCCTTTGACTTCAGCATCAGTCTTGGCTTCAACTGGTGGGTTTATATCTCTCCTCTTGCTGGCACTGCCGGTACTCTTTTTAAAGTTGGAGAATTTTCTCTTGTTTTCTCCTGAGGATTCTGTAAAACCCTAGAGGATCTTTCAATGATATCAACAATAACTTGTGTAAGTGCGGAAACCAAACACAAGTGGATTCAAGAAAACTATAAAGTAATAGAAACAAAAATAATCAAATCAAATCAAAACACTAATCTTGCATTCACCTTTGTCACGATGACTGATACAAGACAAGCACAAGGATCTTGAGTGGCCTATGATCTTCAACAAACTGATCAACCCTCTAAACATAATGAGGGTTTGCTTAAATACTAACTAAGATGGATCGAGACCATCCTTAAGCCCACTCGAGATCACATAAGACCCATAACATACATGCGACCCAAAATAACTAGTTAAACATTACAAGACCAACCCGAAACTTTTGTATTTCTCTATGTATAAACCTCAAGGTTCCAACAATCTCCCCCTAGGTTTATGCATGGAGGTTCTTGAGACTTCAACTATCACGATCACCACCCAAACGATCTTTGAGCCCACCAAAACCTTTTGTGCGAATATGAATGGCTGAAGCAACAGCAGCAGTCCATCCTTTTGCAATTTCTTCATATTTTTCAGTAGCTCTAATTTGATTGCGAGCTAATACTTCCAGATCTTCATAAGCAAGATTCAGCAAATCAACTTGATCCACCAAGCAAAAGTTCACATCATCATCACAAACAATTATTGCCTGCCCTAGACGCTCATCATAAGCCAAAAAATGCAAGGACTTCAAAGCACCTTTTGGAATCTTTCTCACTAAAGGAATCATCTTTTCCTTGTCAGTTGCTGGCCAGTGCACGATCTTCATTCGCTTGTTTGTGTATGGATCTAGAATGCCTTTAGCTGGTTTAACAATAGACTCTGCAGTGTTCATCGAAGGATAGTTACGAAGAACTTCCCTCTGAAATCGTTCGAAGAACAAATATCCACGACCTCCAGGTCGTTCATCCATATAAGGTGACTTAGACAGATTTATCAAATCAACTTTTGTGAAAGTTTGAAACTGAGCTGGATTTTGTACCACTCAACAGGTCCAACCTTCCTCTTTATCCACCATCTTCGACGATCATGATCAAAACCCCAGCTGACCACACCAGATCTATTTCCAACTTTATCATAGAGGGTTTCACCATCCATTAAATGATGAGTTGCTTGAGCATCATCATCATCTGGATTAAGATTCTTGTTCTTCAGAATTACAAACTCCCTTTTCTTTTTTATTCTTTCAGCCTTTTCTTTGTCTGCAACTGGATCAGTCACTCTTTTGAAGTATTGTTCCATAGCAGCACTTCTCTCAGCATTATCCTTATCAAAGGCTTTTCTTCTGTTTTCTACGTCAGTCGGATCAGAAAACTCTTGTCCAAACTTCTTCTCCAGCTTTCCACATAAATCATAAACGATATTAAACAGCAAACTGACGTCTCCTTGAAGCTGTTCAATTTGTTGATTCTTTTGCACTATAGTATCTTCAAGTTGGATAATCTTGGCGTCTTTATGAATCGAATCTTGCTCAACCACAATTAGTCGTTTCTTCATTTCTCTCATTCTAATGAACTCATCATCATCGCTTGAATCATCATCAAACGGCATCCTCAACGGCTCTTCAGGTCTCTTACCACTTGAACTGCTAGGCACGTCATGAATAGCTCCAGAAGGACCTGTAGGTTCAGAGATACCAAGTGGCATTGTCCCAATGACAGAATCAGAAACAACATTCGTAGCTTGAACATCAACAGTGGTGGTCTCTAAATCATTTCTTTGAGTGTCAGTGTTAAACTCAAATATATCTTCAGTAGTGGTGGTGGTATCAGTGACACTTTTCTCAAAATCGAAGTCATACAAGCCATCATCATCTTCAGCACTATCCATAGATTGATCTTTGTTTTGTTCAACATACATTCCGAGTCGAGGATCCCTCCTTTTCCGCTTCAAGGGCAATGAATCAGGATCCTTTGGGTTCTCACTAGGCTCTTCATTGGATACTGTAAGATTGGAAGGAGGATTTCCCATCTTATCAGTCACAGACTTTAACAACAATGCCAAACTCTCAGCAGTAATCACAGACGGAACAGTAGAAACAGTAACATCAGCTTCGATTTCAGGAGGAAGCTCTTCATCTTCTCCTGAATCACACATAATCTCTATGCCCTCATCGTCAGAGTTGATTGCTAAAATCTCTGTCTCAGGCTCATTATCAACAGCACCCTGAACATCATGCTCTTCAGCAACCATTGCATTTACTGGAACAGGTTGCACTATCACTGGATCAGCAGCTACATCTTCAGTCTCTGCAAACTGACCAAATTTATCTAAGGGAATACGCCCTTCAAACTTCTTCTCAGTGCCTTTCTTGGACGTAAGGGCACCAAAACAAACTGGTCCCATGGGTTTCAGCTCCAAAGTATCACCGGATCGCTCCAAATCAGAATAACGAGCATTTAAGATCATCTGCAAAAACCTTGGATACATAATAAATTTATCTTTTTGAACCCCAGTAACATTTCGCTTCATCCCTTCAAAGATGTACTTCGAGTAGTTGAACGGCTCATTCGTAATAAGTGCAACAAACGCAGCAGTTTGTGTAATGTTTAGCTGATCTGTTCCTCCTCGATTTTCTGTCATACACAAGATAAACATGTGTGCAAGCAAACGCCAATACGGGTGCAAAAAATTCTTTACGAGTGAGGGATATTTTCCTTCGTAGCTCAAACGTGGCAAAATAGCCTCTACAGTACCACTTGGAAGATCAACTGGATCAGATTCATTATCGCCAAACT
Source organism: Helianthus tuberosus (assembly GCA_030545235.1). Lineage (NCBI taxonomy): Eukaryota > Viridiplantae > Streptophyta > Magnoliopsida > Asterales > Asteraceae > Helianthus > Helianthus tuberosus. The sequence continues at coordinate 42,409,255 of CM060411.1, read as the reverse complement.
GTAGAACTTCTCTTATTGTTTGCTCAGTAATGAAAATCTTCGTCTTCTGAATCTCAGCTTCTATCATCCCCTTTCCATCAGCTCCTTGTGCTTCAAATTTTGCTGTCTTCCAAAAATCTTGAACAAGACTTTCATAGACAACTGGATTATCTCGCAGTGCATGAATGAGTCGGCAGCGATTCAACCCTTTAATCAGTGATGTATATAATTTCTTGTGCTTCTCTGGAGGGGCAGCTAAGTATCCAGCCTGATTATGCGTAGGAATGAACTTTAACTCCATATCCTACACGCACCAGAAACATTAAGTATAAAATCACTTAAAAATTTGTTAACTTGATGAAATTTATTAATAAGACAAAGCATGTTAACAGTTAACACAACTGGTCAACAATCAACAAGGCCGGTCATTGGTCAACAACTCAGATTGCAAAAGTCAGCATATATATAGATAGATTCGAGACCATGAGGTTCCGAGTCGAGACCGTGAGGTTTCGAGTCGAGACCTTAGTCGAGACAAGGAAGATCACTCGAGACTACTGTGTTTTTGACTCGAGACCAATATGACATTGACTCGAGACCTCAGTCGAGACTGATGAGGTTGCGACTCGCAAACACAGATCTCGAGTCCCTAAGGCATGTTCTTCAATCTGAGTCGAGACCTCCCAAACACCTTTAGATCTGTTTTGATTTGGATCAAAATCCAAAAACACTTTCATAATTCTTTGAAGACCAAAATATGTCCAATTTTAGGGTTCATGATCATCTTCAAATATTCATATGATGTTCAAACAAGCTTCATCAAATCTTCAAAAGAACCTGCAAAACTTCAATTTAATCATCAGTAAATCCATCATAACTACCTTCAACAGATTCAAAATAGCAAGTCGAGACCGGAGTAACGTCGGAAAGCGGAGGAAATCGCCGGAGAGTGAGAGAGAGTTTTTTAGTGTAACAGTGATTGATTGCGAGTGCACAATGAGGTCTCGAGTCGAGATCCCCTTAAATATCTCAAATATGTGGGCCGGGCCTTTAACAGTTTGGGCCGAGACCACAGTCTCGATTCGAGACCACAGTTCAGTTTGAATATTGGATTTATATTAAATAAACATATTTCCAATTATTTTAACAATCCAATCAAAAATTCAACCTTTTCTTATACAACCCTTCAACCTCCTGAGCACGTTTTATGAAACAAAAACCTACAAACATAAAAATAAAAAATATCGAAATATTATTTGCAAAAATAAAATAAGGAAATATCATAATTGCTCAGGGATTAAATCACAGGTTTCGGGCTTGACCACACTTATCAACACTGATCTACTACTGAATGATCTAGACGATTGCCAGTATATTTGTCCACCTAAACTCATCTCCCTAGACCTTTTCCATATAACTGCCTGTAACAATTTTTATCATGTTTTGATTTCTTAACAATGAACACCCAAACAAATACTAATCAAATCCCGGAGATATAAACAGCACACTCTATCATGCAAGTAGCTTCCCTACCACATATTTCATAAGTCCAATACAGATCTCTGAAATCTTAACTGGGAATAGATTGAGAAGAGAACAGAATAGATCTTAAGCAGAGATGGTATAATATACAGATCAAATGAGTTTTTCTCAGTTTGATATGTTTCTTGGGTTTCTTTTGGGCACTTGAGGGCCTCTTTCGGGTGTATAATTGATCTATAGTGCGACAACGTACAGCTAGGTCAGCATGTATCTGGATGCAGCAGAAGCTGACGTTGCCTAGCACCTCCAGGTCTTTGCTTCCGCAAAACAGAGGAGATACACGACTTTTTCAGAGAAGATTTCAGAATCAGACCAAAATTGTGTGTATCGGGACAACATATAGGCATTCAAATAGAAATGAGCTAATTCCAAGTGACTTTCTTTCCTGGGGTCATGTACTATTTTAGTTCTGAATAGAAACAGCCAATGTTTCCAGTCTTAAGGATAGAGCCTACCAACACATCATACTAGAGTCAAACTATTTCGATACTGGTCTTACATGAGTCAGCCCTCGACCATAATGTGAAAATTCATTTCATTTCCCAGTCATGCAATGTTTCTTTTTGGATTTTTCAAATTTTCAATATTTTTGTATTTTTCAAAATTTTCAATGTTTTTGTATTTTTCAAAATTTCTCCCCCTAAATTTGTGCATAAATAAAAACTACCTATGAATAGAAAACTTTATGAACAAATTTACTTATACATAAAAAAAAACCATGCGCAGTCGGTATACCGGATCATTTTCAGAAAATCCACAAGCACTTTGAATTTTGAACTGCTGACAGGTTTTGTAAACAAATCGGCAGCATTTGCATCTGTGTCGATTTGCTCCAGTTTAATAAGACCTCTGTCAAAGCAGTCTCTAATAAAATGGACTTTTATATCAATGTGCTTGGTTTTGGAGTGAAAAACAGGATTTTTAACAATTTGTATTGCAGCATCATCATCGCAGTAAATAGTAGTGTTGAGATAAGTCAAACCCTAGTCCTGCAATTGATGTTGCATCCACACCACTTGAGAGCAAGATGCAGAGGCGGCAACGTACTCAGCTTCAGCTGTGGAAATCGCCACCGTTTGTTGTTTCTTGCATTGCCAAGAAAAGAGCCTGTCACCCAGAAATTGACATCCAGCTGATGTAGATTTCCTGTCACTATCAGTGCCTCCAAAGTTGCTATCAGAAAACGCAAACATGTCAAAATTGGAATCCCTCGGATACCACAGACCAAACCGAGGTCGGCCTTTAAGGTACCGAAAGATTCGTTTAACAGCAGTAAGATGAGAAGTTTTAGGATTAGCCTGATATCGCGTGCAGTTGCTGTTAGGACCGGTTTGACTCCGAACGATTGCGAACCGACTCGTGCGACGTGCGGAATCCGTGCACGAGCAAGACCGAAACACACGAACAGTAATCTAACTGTGATTCTATTGAAGATCTGAAATCGTACAATCACGTGAATCACCTTTTGCCTATCTCTCTAGACTTTCTCTCTCTAGTTTCTCTCTCTAGAACTAGAGCTCTTCAAGTCTACAAATGACAAAAGTTGCAAAAGTTAACCCTAACTCTCCTATTTATAGGCTAAGGCTTATAAGAGCTTTCCTCTTATTTACACTATTGCCACCTTGCCCTTTTCTAGATATTTCTAACTATTACAATATAAAGCCTAGAATTTAACAGTTTCTGCTACGGTTTGAGATGATGAAGGCGATAGACATAAATGCACTAACAGACTCCCCCTTGGATATTGCCGCAGTCAATCTCAAACATTTAGACTTGTAGCTTCTTTTCTTTCTCTCTCTTTAGCTCGAACAGAATCCCCGTGGATCTGTCTTCAGCTCCAGCTCCCCCTTTCGGTAGGCTCTTCAGGCTCCCCTTGTCGTTAAGCTTCCGTGCTTTGGGATCGACACCTGGCTTTCCGGTTACAAGCTCTTCTGGAAAAAGTATCCTGGCGCCTATGCACGCTTCCCCTTTCGTTGAGCTCGTCTTCAGACTCCCCCTTAGACTCGGCTATCGGGATCGTAGTCTGGAATCTGCAATCCTCAAACATTTATAAATAACAATGTTTTGATTGACCAATTGTCCAGGAATCGTATCCTGGCTCTATCAAACTTTCTAAATCAAGATCCTGGGACTATGAATATATCCAGGAAAACATGATTTTCTCCCCCTATCAACAATCTTTAAGATTTGGCAGTTTCAACGAACCGGATCGGAAACTAGCTCTTTTAACAATATAAGCATCCAAATCCCTCACAGTTAATCATCCAAGTCCAAATTAATGACCTTGGAGATATCACAAACTGTTTTTGAATTTTTGATTTTAAAAAATTTCAAGTTTCAAATTAATGAACTTGTTTTATTTTTCAGAAACACAATCAGCATACTTAGATTTTAAAACTCAGCACTCAGACATCGGTTCTCGAAAATAAAACAGAATCAAAAATCTTTTTGTACTTTTTCTGAAATGTAAAACAGTAAAGAAATATGTACAAACATATTTACAGACAATATTTTTGTTTGAGTTTGCGTCAGAGGATCATATCAGTTTTTAACAAGTCACAAGTACCGTTGAGCTTTAAACACTTTAAGTATTAAACAATTCACTTAGATTGTCGATATACTGATCCACTTAAATTTTCACACAAAGTTCAATAAATTCAGGATACGGATTAGATGTATTAAGAACTTAAACTCATTCATGTGTCCCACCTCTTGAATATACTCCCGTATCCAGATCCCAATAATCAGTCTTACAGGTGAGTATACTACAATGATATCTGTACATAAATTAGGTATGCGAGGGCCGAGGGATCTCAGGTCGATACTTCCGTATACGCAGAGAGATATCAGCTTCGACTTTTCGGAATGTCCCCTTTTAGAGGATCTTTTAGCTACAACAGCAGCGACTATCAATTTTATTGTTTCATCGGCATGCTGAGGGTTTATGCTATGTTTCAAGCATTTGCAGAAAGTATTATCCAAGGACTAGGTCAGAACTACCGTTCAGCAGAAGTCCCGGAATAATACCCCAGATATCATTGAGTATAAAGACCTAGTATATCAGATTATGAGACCTTTCAAACAAGATTTCAGGGGTTACCTATATATCCAAGTAGTGTTCCCCACGAAATAAGCAAGTTTGAATTTAGGTTTATATCCCGAAAAAGTTTACTAAATGTACAAAAATCTACCGACACATCCACGGTGAGATCGTTTAACACATTTAAACTTTCCATTTCTTTAGCGTACTGTGACAGTCCACTGATGTACTATCATTTCCTCTTTTTACACAAAAACTCAATTTTGAATTTTATCATGTTTTTGGCTTTTTCAATTTTATAATGTTTTTGGATTTTCTGACAATATTACTCCCCCTAAAATGCAAAACCATTTAAAGAAAATTTGACAAACCAATGCTGATAGCTTTGTCTCGCCATCCATTTTCTGCTTTTCATGCACTGATTTGCAGAAAAATATAACGTACCCCCATGATTTACAACCCATTGATTTTTACAGTTTGAAAACCGTTTTTCAATCTGATGAAAGTAATCATGTTTGTTCAGCCGTGAGGGTTTCGGCGTATTCAATCAACACTCCCCCTTACAACAAACTATTTTCCCATAATGATTTCAAAACACTTAAGTTTGTTTTAATCAGAATGGTTTTTCCGGAAAAATTAGTTTGTTTACCCATGACTTGTGGGTTCGGGGTCATCTCATCACCTTGTTCTCTTTTAACCGTTTTAAAAATTTAACATTATTAGGACAAACACCACTATCACTTGTAGAAAATCAAGTACAACTTAATGTCCTTGATTAACTACTTGTAAGACGAAATATCACAGTTACCATCCTGTGAATTTCTCAAGAAAAATGCCGATACCTGCTTCACACTTACCAACCTGGAAGCTCCGGCAAGTCAGGAATTCAACCAACAGATTTTGACACCCAAGCCTGACCAGCCTTAGGTGCATTTTGAGCTTTTCTCTTTTCTTCATAAAATTCTTTCACTCCTTTTTCCTTACCATCAGCCATCTTGCTAAAAATATGTTTAACATTGTTATTAAACATTTTTCCAGCATCAACACCTTTTGATTTTAGGTTTGCGGCTCGTAATGGTGGAAAGTTCTCATCATTCATTAATGGAACTGTCTCTTCCTTTTTTACCTCAACTTGTGGCTCATCTGATTTTGTGGAATCAGATTCATTGCCCGAACTTGGCTCGTCTGACTTGGATGAGCCAGATTCATCGCCAATAACTTTCTTCTTTTTCTTCTTTTCTGTCCTCAGATTTGTATCTAAAGAATTCGATTTGCTTGGCTTTGCAGTCGAGTGAATCGATTCATCAGAACTTTTATTCGAACCAACTGGTGAACCTGAAGACAAAATCTTCTCCAAATACTCTCTTGCCTTCTTCCTCTTTTTCCTCAGTCTGTCTCTTTGCCCCTGTGAAAGCTTTACTTTCTTATCTTCCACTTTCTGTTCTTTGGGCTTGACAGTGATTGGTGTCTTCACCGTTCTCTGAGATTCAACCCTTGATCTTCCCATCGATCTCTTTGGGCAATCTCTGGCAATATGTCCTCTGATTTGACAATTATAGCATCTTCTTGTCTCATAACTCCAATTCTGGCAGTTAACAGCAATGTGTCCTTTCACACCACAGGTGTAGCACACTCTGTTATCGTACCATTCACCACTTTCACACCATATGCTTAGATCATAACATTGTCTGGCTTTGTGGTAATCATCATTCTTCTTGAAAACTGGATTTATCTTTGAAGCACTGTGGTCAAACCTGCACCACTTATTACCATCATTTTGTGAATTTTCATTTACAAATTTTTGTGATTTTTTATAATGATTGGATGACTGAACTGATGAGCTTTTATTTTCATTTTTAACATTTTTCGAATTTTTAACTTTTTGTTTCTGTTCTACACTCTTCTTAACAGGTTTTTGCTTAGAACATTCACCTGTTTCAGTAGATTGCAAAACAGTATTTTTAAATTTTTCTTGTAAATCTAAAAATATTTTTCTTTTCTTTTCCTTTTCTTTTTCATCATCAGCTTTGTCATCACAATCTTCAATTTTGACTTTGTCAAAATTTGTGACATTGTCACTTATTGGAACAGAATTGATCGGTTTTGGACAAACATATGATGCAGAAGTCACAAAACGTTTCAATTTGTTTTCTAAATCAGCAATTTTCTTTCTATTACCTTCGGCTTCTTTTTCAAGTCGAATGATATTCTCAAGATGAGAATTTATTGCTTCTTGTTTTTCCAAATTATTTTTACCAAAAATTGATTTTTCATTTTCTAAAATTTTTATTTGATTTTTCAAATCATTTTCTAATTTTTAAAAATTTTTGTTTTCTAATGACAAACTCTCAACATTCTTCAAAAGTTTGTCATTTTCTGATTTTAATTTTTCACAATTTAAGCGCAACTCCAGAATCTGTTCATCAATTGTTTTCTTCTCATCTTTCAAAGCTTTGTTTTTCAATGTCAAATTCTCCACATCACTCAAGAATTTGGCATTGTCTGCTCCAAGTTTATCACATTTTGAGCATTTTTCATTTATCTTTTCAACATCAGCTTCTTTCTTCGTTTCCATCCTGAATGTTCCTGCACAAAAAATTTTAACAAAATCAAGAGGGTTTGCATATTCATCAATAAAACAACCTCTTTTAATATCATATTTCATGACATTTTTTGCAGCAAGACATTCAGAAAATCTTTTTCTCATTTCGATGATCACTTCCAAATTTATCTTTTCTAAATCCCTCTTCATCTCATTCGTCAACTCTTCTTTTCTTTTTTCTTTATCAAACTTATGTGAACTAAGCTTATTGATGAATTCTCTAAAATGAAACTTTGAGAAACTAGCATCCCTTTTTAGTTCATTTAAAAATTTTTCCCATTCTAAAGGTAATGCATCAGCAAATTTTGAAATTTTTTCAGCATTTGAAACCCTTATCTCATATTTTTCTAACTTATCAATCAACTCATCAAACCGTCTGTTCAATTGTTCAAAAGATTCATTCTTCATGCACAAGAAATTTTCGAATCTTTTAATCCAAACATCCTTCTTATTCTTCTTATCAATCCAAGATCCAGAAGTCCAAATGTTTAAATTTTTAATATTCTCGTTTTCCTGTTCATCAAACATTTTAGCCATGATACTTTCTTTTTGAATCACCTTAAACTTTTATCACAAACAATCAATGAACTGAAATATCACGAGACAAAATTAATAATTTTTTTTTTATCTAAAATGGCCGACAAAAATGATAAGACTCAATTCTTATAGGACCTCAACTATTATGAATCTTGGGTCGATGAAGTATGTGTATATCATGCATTGGGCCGTTCAATTAATTTTTTATTCAAACAATGACAATCATATGTAATATCACACACAAACACAGGCAATATGATTATCCTTTATGAAATAGTCTGACAAGCTTACTACACACCTCAAAATCACATGCACACTTAGTTAATGGCAGACAAAATTTATTCAATGTGAATCCTATTGAACCGTTTGTTTAGTGGTATTGACACTTTCTTCACGTGATGTAATAATGGCATAAACTGATTTACTGAATTTTGACAAGACAACTCGCTAGGATGAAAACACAAGACACGGATTATTGTGACGCGTATTGTTATCCGCGCGGGTGGTGATACGCACGGGTGGGAATGTTATCCGCGCGCACGAGTTGTCCGCGCGCACGAGTTATCCGTGCGTACAAGAAATGATGCTATCCGCACGCACAAGTTGTCCGTGCGTGTGGCAAGTCAACAAGTCAACACGTATAACTGAAAGTAGTCCGTGCGGGTGGGAATGATGTTATACGCACGGGTGGGCTATCCGTGCGTATGAATAATCCGTATGATGTGTGTTATCCGCACGTGTGACACAACTCTTATACAACCAACAAACAATATCACATGCTCTAGACTTACACAATTTCACATGTTCACCTAAAATGCAGAATGATCACGTGCAAACTGAGAATTCAATTAAATGTCATGTGTGACTGACTATTCTGACCAACGTTGACTTGATCGGGTGAAATATTGTGACACGTATTTGTTGTCCGTGCGTACAGGTCAACAACTAGTCAAAGCGGATAGTTGTACGCGCGGGCGACTCAACCGCACGTATAGGTCAACAATCAGTCAACGCGGATGGTCATACGCACGGGTGACAATCCGTGCGGTTAACGTAAACAGCAACATTCCTCATTTCTTCAACTTTTTTTTCGAACCACAAAAATCAAGATATCTCACGAACTGCTTCGAATTTAGATCTGAAAATTTGTACGCTTGTAGATCAGGTTCTTTCGCTCAACATATCCAAAATTCAGCCATTTTCGACCGTAAAAACCTGTTCAAATCAACAAAAATCAGATAAAAACGTGAAGAACAAGAAAATATGAGAAATTTGACAAATCTGGATGATTTAGGCTCTGAATCTGATCAAATCTTGAACGAAATCGTGCGTTTGATCTGAGCAATCGAACTCCTGCTCTGATACCACTTGTTAGGACCGGTTTGACTCCGAACGATTGCGAACCGACTCGTGCGACGTGCGGAATCCGTGCACGAGCAAGACCGAAACACACGAACAGTAATCTAACTGTGATTCTATTGAAGATCTGAAATCGTACAATCACGTGAATCACCTTTTGCCTATCTCTCTAGACTTTCTCTCTCTAGTTTCTCTCTCTAGAACTAGAGCTCTTCAAGTCTACAAATGACAAAAGTTGCAAAAGTTAACCCTAACTCTCCTATTTATAGGCTAAGGCTTATAAGAGCTTTCCTCTTATTTACACTATTGCCACCTTGCCCTTTTCTAGATATTTCTAACTATTACAATATAAAGCCTAGAATTTAACAGTTTCTGCTACGGTTTGAGATGACGAAGGCGATAGACATAAATGCACTAACAGTTGCAGACAGCAAACATGATGTCTGGACGGCTTGCTGTCAGATACATCAACGACCCAATCATAGACCTATAAAGGCGTTGATCAACAGGGGATCCTTCTGCATCTTCAGTCAATAACGGTCTCTCTGCCATTGGTGTTTCAACCGATTTTGCGTCCGCAAGCTTAAATTTTGCTAGCACATCATCCACATACTTCCCTTGATGAATGAGAATGCCTTGAGAATTCTGTTTGACTTGTAAACCCAAAAACAGTGTCATTTCTCCGAGAGCACTCATCTCGAATTTCTTTTTCATAACTTGTGAGTCCCGAAAACCGGATCTTTCAATGATATCAAACTACACCAAGTTTGTGCGGAATCCAAACTTGATGTGATTCAAGATATAAAATGAAAATAAACAAGAACACCGAAATAACTTTTAACTCACACACGTTTCTATTACTTGAACAAGCAAAAACGTCTGGTATGAGTACACCACAATCGAATCGCCTCCACTCTAGCTCTAGAGAAATTGTGTAACTAGGAGGTTCTCAGAGGTTCTAACCTAAAAACAAGTTAAAAACTTGTTTATATACTAACTCAAGCCCAATTCCCTACATGGGCTCCCCTTGGGCCTGCTTGGCCCACATGGCCTAAAGCTTGGCCCAAGTGACCTATAAAGGTCCAAAACCTAATATAAATAACCCGGTAAGGCCCAGTTCGTAACCATAGCCCGTTTTATTAATTTGATGCGTCGGTCTCACACTTTAGGGCCTAACAGATTCGACATGTCTTTCTTTCTTTTTCGGCTCAGAAATTGAAAACTTGTCAAGCCTAATAGCTTCCTCAGTCAGAGACACGCTCAGGTCTATAGCTTCAGTAATTGTTGCCGGTTTTGAAGATGTTACCATGCTCATGATCTGGGGTGCCAATCCCCAGATGAAACGCTCCACGCGTTTGAATTCCGGCGTAACCATATAAGGTACCACATGGGACAAATCATGAAACCTCTGAACATACTCGGCGATCTTCGGGCCATCCATTTTAAGATTCCAGAATTCCGTTTCCAGCTTTTATATCTCGGCCCGTGAACAATATTTCTTCCTCATGAGCTCCTTCAGCTCAGCCCATGTTAGTGCATACGCCGCCGCCTCTCCTAAGGTTTGTACTTGCAGATTCCACCATGATAAAGCACCATCAAGAAAAAGCCCTGAGATGTAGGTAACTTGCTGCTCAGGAGCACACTTGCTCATCCTTAGGATAGAATCCGTCTTTTCTGCCCATCTGACAAATGCAACAGCACCTCCAGTGTCGTCAAAGTTAAGCGGTTTACAGTCCAGGAATTGTTTGTAAGTACAGCCTGTACAGGCAATATTGTTTTCAGTAAACATTAGTGGATATGCAAGGAATATCCGAATGTAATGTAGTGTCTCAAGTGACTTGGACATTACCATTTGGTGGGTTGTTGTTGTTGTTGTTTGAGTTATTCCTGCTTGTTTCGGCACGCGAGGCCTCATAATCAGCTATCGCTTTAGAAATTTGTTCCTGTAATTTCGCCTTTGTTGTGGGCAAACCTACAGCTCTTCGTGGAGGCATCTTCTAATAGAAGATCATATCGGTCAGGTCATAGTATGGTAAGTAAGTAATATGCGTACGTAATAACATCCATCAATGCAATAACACATAACATCTCATGTCATAGCCATAAACAATTAAATCAACAATGCATGTAATGAGAATACTGCGATTGAGCTGTTATATAATCAAGACCGCAATACAATGTTTACAAGTTTTCCAAATGTATCGTACATCCCAAAAGAGACTAAGGGTCACAATGCCCTTGTCTGAACTGTCTAGCCAAATACAACAACCAAAAATCAAATATCCAAAGTCATGATGTCAAAATGCGGTCTTCAAAATGCTGTATAGTCTAGCTCAATCGCTGTCTTCTCATCAAAAGTAACGCTACCTGCAACAGACCAAAAATGTAGCTACGCTGATGGCGGAGGAGGAGGTGGAGGAAAAGAGAAAAGCAAACGGCGCATAAGCACCCAATCCTCCTCCAGTGCGTGGACAACTCGCAGCAGATAGGCAATCTGCTGCTCGAGTGTAAGGAAACGAACATCAGAATCAGGAGGTAGTGGCAGAGGAGTCGATGGTGTAGAAAAAGGAGACTGACAACGGCACGGGGGAGGACGTGGAATCCTCTCCAGCTCAAGAACTCTCCGGCTCAGTGCCTCCTGCTGCAACTGTAGGGAGATGAGTATATCCTCCGTGGAATATCCGACATGGAAAGGGTGATAAGGGTCTGATAACGGCATAACATTGGGCGAAGCCCACAGAAACGGCTCTCCCGAAGATACAAAGGATGGTGTAGTGTGAGGAAACTAAGACGTGACTGGTATAGCTGACGACATGGGTGGAACAAAAGCAGGATGAGGAATCTGCGGCATAAACTGGCCATCTCCTGACATAAAAGGTACGTGGCCAAAAGGCTGTCTAGACGAACCCTCCCCAGGACGAGGTGGAGGAATGTCCTGGAGGAATGTGATGGGAAGGTCGGTGCGATGGGTATCAGATGTGTGCGGGTGGAACTGAGGGATATCAAGTGGTGTAGAAACAAGTGCGGTAGGGGGAGTGACTGGTAACACAAACGGAGGGTAGTCATCATCATCCTCGATCCACTCATTACGGGTGTCAGCATAACGAGGATCGATGTGAGTGGCAAAAGGTGCTCGGTCATCAAACGCCGGCACAGGATCGGGCATAGGTGCATCAGTAACAGGAACATCCACCCCTGGTGGTGCCACAATGGGAATATCAACAACATGTGGTGCAATGGCTGGTGCATCCATAGGAACAGGGTCGTGCACCGGTACAGGGTCAGGAGCAACAACAGGCTCAGGTGCCATGACTGGCTCAGGATCGACAAAAGCCATATCAAAGTCGGCAAGTGCATCAAGAAGATGATCGATAGGAAACACGGGTGCCTCCAAGGGCTGGTCATCAGGAATAAACTCGACCTCGTGATCGGGATCAAACTCATGAGGATTAACTGGATCGAACTCATCCTCAAACTCAAACTCAAAAGCGTCGGGTGAACCGGGTGCAGCTGACATAGCTGTATTGGAGTCGGAGTCAGCAGGATATCGACGCAATCCAACGGCGTGCAAAGTAGAAGATGATACTGACTCAAAAGAATCAGCACCGGACTGATCAGCTAAAATCTCCTCAGCGGGAGCCTCAACAGGCGGTAAAACAACAGCATCCGCAACCAGAACCTCAACCAAAGGAATGGCGACATCATCAGCAATCAGGGCCCCACCCTCATGGTCGTCCTCAGGGGGACCCTCGAAAAGATCGATGTCGTCATCGGACACAACATCGAGTGGCAAATCCTCTACGGGAAATGCAGCAAGTGGAATGGGAGTAGGGATCAAGGCAAGGGGTAGATCCCCATCTGGAATGCCATCAGCGTGCTGAACGTCGTCACCGAAATCTGGCAGCGCAAAAGGCTGAATATCGTCGTCGTCTGTACTGTCCGTATCAGATGTGTAGACCTCCGGGTCTGAGTGCATTGGGTCATCCGAATCTACTGCCACAGGGTCAAAAACTCCACTCGACGATGACATAGCGTCTGTAATAACACAACCACAAAGTGCGCACATACATCAATAATAGTCAAGTAAGCATGTAGATCACAATAGTGCGAGCAAGTAATCATCCTAGTCTTCCCCAGACTATATTCCCTGGTCTCTAAGACCAACTCCCTGGTCTCTAAGACCAACTCCCTGTCTCTATGACTAATCCCCTAGCCTCTAAGACCAACTCCCTGGTCTCTAAGACCAAACCTCCCAGTCTCTAAGACTAAATTCTCCCCAATCTCTAATATTGAACCCCTCAGTCTCTATGACTGAACCTCCCCAGCCTCTAGGGCTGAACTCCCTCAGTCTCTAAGACTGAATTATGAATTTTGAACGATGTATTTGAGCCTTTTGTTTGTAAAATGTTTGTGCCCCGGATCTGGACTTTTAGTGTATGCAATATAAAAATGTTTGAAAACATTTTCGTGAGAGCCCTAGTGATCATAGTCTAGACTCGAGAAAGAATGCTAGTTCGCTATAATCGAGGCTCTGATACCAAGCTGTCACACCCTGGCTTTTGCGGAAGCGTGGGTTTATTTGGTGTGACTTCTTAATACCATAGCAACAATCATAACAATGCTATATGAAAATAAAACACAAGATGTTCATCCATTCATTAAGTTTTGTAATACCATAACATAATTGTCTTGAAACAACTACCCAAATTAAGTTACATTCATAACTTGCCAAAAATGAGTTCACAGTGGACTCGACAAAAGACCTTAAATAAAACGGGGTTTGGAGACATGTGACCCGTCCAGGCAAGGGTTACACCTCCTAAACCCTACACCCCTGGATGACATCTTTTATTTAATACGCAGCTTAACGTGCATCTCTCGCCAGATCCAATCAATTCCCTGAAATACATGTAGTTTGAAAAATCAACAAAAGTTGAGCGAGTTCATGTGTATATGAGTATATATAAACCTTTGTAACGGCGTATGTATGAAAGTCCCTGGTATGTAGCATTAAGGAAAAGGAGATCACCAACGGGTTGCAAAGCCACTGGTATGTGTGAAGTGATGCAGGAAGTACTCAAACCTAGCAAATTTGTACCGGGCCTCGGCTGTAAGACACAGTCACCACTATGGGTCACCCTGACCTCATGGGTGTGGGCTCGCTACACCCAAACAAATCTATCACTCATGTCCCTCGGTCCTACGACGAGGATTAATGGCCTTAAGTTACGCGCCTGTCACTCACATGATCTAAGTAGTATGCCCTCCTTAAGCTCACCATACCATATATAAAATGTCTGTAATAATTGTAACATGTATTCCACCCCCGAAGTATAAAACTGAAAACAGTTAAAAGAAAAAGGGGGACATGAACTCACTGTACTGCGTCTCCTGTATCGTAACGTCAACTCAAACTTGATCAGCCACCTGACGACCTACAACGTACTAATGTCTATTAGACGGTCAGGCCGTGCTTTGCCTTTGTATTTACGTTTGAGTTACGATACTTTGATATTATTCCAAGTTATAACTTATTGTTAAAATAATAATTATTTTAACTTACATTATATTTTTAGGTCTTGAAATAATAATTAGGCAACTATTCCGTATTCATACTTCTCAAGTATTTTTATGTGCGTATTTCCTTCCCAAGGATGGGGGTATGTATACATGTATTTTGTGATTTAAAGTATTGACATTATATATTTTTAAGTCCCACTCTAGAAAATAAATAATAATTCATTTATCAAAATTAGTATGTCCCAAAATATATATTTTTCCCAAAAATAATATATTTTCATTCTTTGTATCCAAATAATGTTTACCCCAAAATATATTTGTAAACGTATTTTCCGGATTTATAAATGTGATGGTATTTTGCTAAGTTACATTATTTTGTCCTAAATAAATATAACTAGTTCCCACGTGAACAAATAATCACACGAGCGTTTTAGTATGAAATATATATTCTAAATATATATTTTTCCGCCTTTATTTTTGAAAACCCACCTCCGACACTTTGAAGTTTTGTAACAATACTCATGGCGAAGTTTACTTTGAAAGACAATGTTTAAAACATGTTTGCAAACACTTGTTAGAAAATAATTTTCTAAGTCTTGGGATTTTTAGAAAATTTCGCCAGGGTTTCCCCTAAAAACGGAGGTGTCCATGCTAATAATCATATCATTTTCTTTTCAAATTCAATCAACAATTTTCTTTTAAACAACTTTACATTACCGAGAGTAAAAACTATATGTGTTAGACACTAATTATGAACTTGATACTTTCTGAAAACGCGTAGTAACTTAGTGAAGCTTTTAGTGAACTTAGTTACCTTCCGAAGTATAATTATTTCTTTAAAAACCATTCTCTTACAAAAGTTTAGTGTTTACAACTTGTAAACAATTTTTACAAAAATAAACTCTTGAACTCTTCTTGTAAATAAAATGTTTCTATACTTATTTTATTTACAAAAATTATGTAAGAGTATGTAAAAGTCACAACCTTTTAGAAATCGGTTCTTGAACTTAGTGTATTTAGAAAAATCTTTTGTAACTCTTTGATTTACAAGATCATCAACTCACTAGTTTAATTATATTTCATGAAAAATCATTTTTTTATCAAGTTCATATTTAGTTAGAAGGTGGTTATTTTATGTAACACAAAACCACTTTCTAATCTTGTTAAATCATATTACTAAATATTATTTAACAAGATTCATATGGTGATTAACATCACACAATCAAGAATCATCATAAAATTAACAACATGTTTACTACAACATCATACTATCAACATTTCATCTTCAAGTAACTTTCATGTAAAGCTTCATGTTTCTATTTTTGAGTTCTTGTTCTTTTAGTGTTTTAAACATACTAGCCTTACTACAACTTTTAACCACAAAAGCAAGATGATCAAGAGTTAAACAAGAGCTTACTACTAGCACAAGGCTAGGGAAGAATCTAGTGAAGAAGATGATGAAAAGTGATGATGAACAAGCAAGAAACAAAGTCCCTTGAAGCTCCACAAGTTGCAACTTCCTTGAATCACCTTACAAGCTTGAATGGAACTTGAATAATGGATGAAGATGGTGGTTTAGTGGTGTCACACCCCGATATTTCCACATATTACCGGTGGGCCCGGTGGGGAGTATCGTGACGTAGTTGATATCATCATAGTCAAACAACACAATATTTAAATGCACAGCGGAAGCAAAAGATAGATTCATTTCAACCGAATATAATTGTAATATCAAGTATCACAAAATAGTTGAAAATAATCCACAGGGGATCAAAATAAAAGTAAACATTGTTCAACAGTTTTATGTCATCCAAGCTTGCGAGACTTATTGTGGATGCTAGGAGAAAGCCAGCCTATTTCGAGTAGTACCTGCACTTAACCTTTTTGGGAAAATACGTTAGTTTACACTAGTAAATACAATTAACTGACTCATTTTGAAAAGGTTTAATGAAATTGATTTGAATACACGTGGCACAAACTTTTATAACGTGGGATAATTATTTATATATAAACTTGTAAGAGAATTACATGTTTCTTATGCGTTCAGTAGCCCGGGTTGACACCGGGTTAGAGCTTAATAGACACACCACATGATATAGTCCCGCGGCGGGTCATTCCTGAAACCGGCGGTTATACCTTATTATTTATACATGCACTAACGGGTGTACGCCTACACCCGTGTACTTAGGTCGTGGCCATTTCGTAAAATGATGCCAAGGATATCCGGGACATGGTCATTAACCCCCCAAAGGCTTTAAGCAAACAAAACAATTCAAACAGGTCATTTCAATAAATTAACCATCATACGATTAAAGATTCAATGCCCGACCAAGCGGTATTTTATATACCGTACCCCAAGCCCGTATAAGGGAAAATAAGTTAAAAGTATTTACCTTTGCAAGTAATAATCACAACAAGCAAGTGTACGTAGCTTTTACCGGGTCTCCTATTCTGGAACGAGGGTTTATAATAACCTATTAGAATCCTAACGGGTCTTTAATTAAGCCTAAACTTAGACCGGTTAATTTTGAAAGAAGATACGGTTCAAACGCACGATTAAGCGAAGACCGGAATAGAATGTGGTTTAGACTCGACAAGCTTGGAGACTTGTATAATATGGGTAAACTAAACACATTCTGGATTTTGAGATTAAAATGATAAGGTTTGACCCGTTTCGGCTAATTTATGCAAACTAGTTACATAAACTGAACCGAACGCGCAAGAGGCGTAACGGGTAACCATGAGAGTCATAAACAGGTTTCCTAAGTTAATATGCCTTAAATATGTTGTGATATCAGTAGGATACCTTCCATTATGCCCAAAACGAGTTTAATCTCAAATTAAGCCCCGTAGGGGTATTTTGGTCATTTTAAAGATTATAAAAGAGATTAATTATAATTCTGAGACTCGGGTCTGAGATAATCAGTAGAACAACTTATTTTAACAGGTTATATCAGTTGGTGATAAGTCTTATATGACAAAATGGTTTTAAACCCTATACTAGTTGTTTAATACGCGTAACAAGCCGTTTTAAGCGATTTCCGGGTTAAACAGGAAATCTGAGTTTTCTGATCAGATTATATGGTTCAAAATACTTCATTTATCATATAAAATCAGTAGCAATTGAATTGGTGTCAAAATATTATGTAAAACTCATTTTACAAGCAAAAAGGGTATAATCGGTAATTACCGAATTAAGGCAATAACCTTATGTTATGATTAGTTTAAAAATAATTAAAAATCTTCAAAAATCCCAAAATATTATATTACATCAGTGAGTAAAAGGTTTGGTGTCAAAAATTGGGTTTAGATAGGCTTTATGCTAATTACGCCTTTTAATTCATAAGAAGCGTTCTAATTACGCTATTAAGCATAACTCCTAATCTAGACCTCCAACTGATATGAAATTTTTGGGACATATTTATAAATCAGTAACAAAGATTATTGTCCTCTCACATTTCCAAAATTCTCGTTTTAAGGTCAAATGGGCATATTGGTCAACATTAGGCATTTAACGGAAACATCAGACAATCAACGAGTCAAGTAGTATAAACGCAGAGGGTTATATTATCATACTAGCTGGTTCTAACGGAGCTCTAAGGCATTTCTAAATCCATCTAAATCGGGTCAGAACTGAAGTCAAAGCAGAAGTCAAAGTTTTGCGACTTTCGGTTCCGAACCGAGCCTAAACAGAAAATTGTCGGATCAAACAAGCTTAGACCAGTTCTTATACTACTTACCAAGTTATATGAGTGATAAAATAGGTTACACGTCTTCTACATTGCTAATTAGGTGTTAATTCGAAAATTATGTTTCTGTTGACTTTTTATTATAAACTTTGACCCGACAAATGATCTAGTTAGAGCGGGAATCAGAGGGTGCCCTATTAAGGGTTTAATACCCACATAATTACCAACTTGTAACTACCTTTAGTTTGACTAAACACTGAACCATTAGTGATTAATCGATAATTCAAACCTTAATTACGACGGTTTGACTTTAAGCTAATTAACTAAGTAAAACACGATTAAGGAAGGTCAAGGAAACTTACCAAGGTCCTATGCACGACTAGTGATGCTTAGGGAATGGCCTTGAGCTCCAGAAATGATCAGAAGTTGAGTTTGGAATGAATGATCAAAGTTGCAACAATGTGGTCTTTATATAGTGATCTTGGTTGATCAAGATCATGCCAAACAACTCTAGGATTGATCCCTGATCAATTACAAGTGTCCCTAGTGCCTAAGAACTAGTTTGTGTTGCACATGGTAGTGAAAAATGGCAATATAAGTCGGTTAACTCGTTTTAACAGGCACCTGTCAACTTTCTGCTACTGGGGCTGTCTTACGGACCGTAAGGGTATCCTTTGCGGTCCGTAAGCCTTTACCAGAAGGTAAAAATTTGTAACCTTTCAAGCTTCGAACAGGCAACTTAGGTATTACGAATTTGGGCTTCTATTATCAGTATGGGGCCTCTTTATCATGTCCTGAACAGTTAAGACCACCTTGCCATGTTCTAAAGTTGCCTTGGATTCTTTTGAAAGGGCCATAAACGAAGGTTGTCGTGCACATCCTCATTGAATCCCATTCTTTCAATTTGGATCAATCATTGTTAGCATTAACCGGATTAGGATGCTTATCAGATGTTTAACACAGGTTAAGGGTTGGGATTTATACATAGGTCGCTCAGAGATATGTATTAACATGTCGACGCTTTTAACCCCTCGTATACGAATTTTATCATAACTTTCTCATATGATAACGAAACTTGGTGAAATTTTTATCATGCATTCTAGTGAGCATAATTAATCGTTACAAAGCTTCAGGTTTGCTAAAAGGCCATTCAAAGGTATACTTTAAACATGTTGACACATTTAACCCCTGTAGTTTGTAATCTCTCACTTTCTTTCACAATTAGCTTCGTATGATCCATGATTCATTCGTTTAAGGGTATAAACATCATGTAGGATTATTGTAAAGTGTGTTTATCCATTGTTGACGTTTTGAACCCTTATATTCACATACTTTCCTTGTTTGTCAACTTTAGTCCTTCTAAGGAAATCCTTTACACGTTTTAAGCCCGTGACAAGTGTCGATATAATATTGGACATGAAATTTTGACATGTCACATCCTCACCCCCTTAAAAGAAATCTCGACCTCGAGATTTACTGAAATAAATGAGGGTATTTCTCTTTCATTGTGGACTCTACCTCCCACGTGTACTCGGGACCTCTACGGGCATCCCATTTCACTTTTACAATCGGTACATGCTTCCTTCGAAGCTTCTTAACCCGTCGATCCTCGATCGACACAGGCTTTTCAACAAACTTCAAGCTCTCATCGATGTGCACATCTGTATGTAGTATGACTAGCGATTCATCAGCTAGACATTTCTTCAGATTGCAGATGTGGAATACGTTATGACTACCACTGAGCTCTTCAGGTAAGTTTAACTTATAAGCAACAGATCCGACACATTCGATGATCTCGAATGGTCCTATGTTCCTCGGGCTTAACTTGCCTTTCTTACCAAATCGCATTACCCCTTTCCAGGGTGATACTTTAAGTAGAACTTTATCACTCACCTCAAACTTTAGAGGTTTACGCCTTAGGTCCGCGTAGCTTTTCTGCCTATCCCTGGCAGCTTTGAGACGCTCGCTTATTTGCACAATCTTATCTGTCGTCTCCAGGACTATTTCAGGTCCTGTCAGTTGGACATCTCCAACTTCCGCCCAACATACGGGCGTTCTGCACTTCCTACCGTACAAGGCCTCGAAAGGCGCAGCCTTAATGCTGGTATGATAGCTATTGTTATAGGAGAATTCGATTAGTGGTAGGTGGTTATCCCAACTACCACCTAAGTCAATCACACATACACGAAGCATGTCTTCCAAAGTTTGGATTGTACGCTCACTCTGCCCGTCCTTCTGAGGGTGGTAAGCCGTACTGAAATTTAAGCGTGTGCCCAAAGATTGCCGGAAACTTTTCCAGAAATGTGACGTGTATCTAGTATCTCTGTCAGAGATAATAGACACTGGTACGCCATGTAGAAATACAATCTTATCTACGTATAATTGGGCTAACATGTCGGAGCTATAGGTCTCCTTAATGGGTAGGAAATGTGCTGACTTAGTCAGTCTATCCACTATCACCCATATAGTATCGTTTCCTTTCTTTGTCCTTGGAAACTTGGTGATGAAATCCATTGTCACCATTTCCCACTTCCACGTGGGAAGTTCAGGCTGTTGCAGCAAACCTGATGGCTTCTGGTGTTCAGCTTTGACCTGCGCACACGTCAAACATTTAGCTACATAGGTAGCTATAGACTTCTTCAAGCCTATCCACCAAAAATTTGCTCTCAGATCCTGGTACATCTTGTCAGCTCCAGGATGAACGGGGTATTTAGAACTGTGGGCTTCCTGGAGGATAACATCTCGAAGTCCTCCATAAACTGGAACCCATATTCGTCCATTCAATCTCAGAATTCCGTCCTTACCATAGGATAACTGTTCTTCGGTTACTCCTAGCTTTTCATCTGGATAGTTAGCTTCCAGCACAGCTTCCTTCTGCGCAGCTAACAACCTTTCATTCAAACTATTCTTTATCTCAATGCTCTTGGCATTGATTCTTATAGGCTTCACTCTTTCCTTTCTACTCAAGGCATCGGCGACTACATTCGCCTTGCCGGGATGGTATCTTATCTCACAGTCATAATCATTCAAAGTTTCCATCCAACGTCGTTGCCTCATGTTCAAATCCTTTTGGTTAAACAGGTGCTGGAGGCTCTTGTGATCAGAATAGATTACGCACTTGATACCATATAAATAGTGCCTCCACAGTTTTAGTGCAAATACAACGGCACCCAACTCCAAGTCATGGGTGGTGTAATTCTTTTCGTGCACCTTTAACTATCGAGAAGCATAGGCAATAACCTTGCCTTTCTGCATAAGCACACACCCCATACCGGTGTGTGATGCATCACAGTATACCACAAACTCTTCTATTCCATCAGGCAATGTCAACACAGGTGCATTGCTTAACTTCTGCTTAAGGATTTCAAAGGACTCTTGTTGATTCGGTCCCCAGTGAAACTTAATATTCTTCCTAGTCAGAGAAGTTAGGGGTGCAGCAATCCTTGAAAATTTTTCAATAAAACGCCTATAATATCCTGCCAGTCCCAAGAAGCTGCGAATCTCTGTGAGCGTCTTCGGCTCTTGCCAATTCATGACAGCTTCAACCTTAGCGGGATCTACCTGGATTCTGCGTTCACTAACCACATGTCCAAGAAATTGGACTTCGCGAAGCCAAAATTCACACTTAGAGAATTTGGCATAGAGCTTTTCTCGATGAAGCAGTTTCAGAATGCAATGGAGGTGCTTCTCATGGTCAGCTTGATTCTTCGAGTAAATAAGAATATCATCGATGAAGACGATGACAAATTTATCCATGTAGGGCTTGCAGACGCGGTTCATGAGATCCATGAATGTGGCTGGTGCATTGGTGAGTCCAAAAGGCATCACTAAGAACTCGTAATGACCGTAACGAGTCCTAAATGCAGTCTTATGTACATCTTCATCCTTGACCTTCAGTTGATGATATCCTGACCTTAAGTCGATCTTGGAAAAATAACTCGCTCCTCGAAGCTGATCGAACAAGTCGTCAATCCTGGGCAATGGATACCGATTCTTGACAGTAAATTTGTTAAGTTCTCGATAATCGATACACAGACGCATCGATCCATCCTTTTTCTTCACAAACAGGATTGGTGCTCCCCAAGGAGATGAGCTAGGTCTAATAAATCCCTTGCTTAACAAATCATCCAGTTGAGTTCTTAACTCTTTCATCTCCGTTGGTGCCAATCTGTAAGGTGCTCTTGCAACAGGTGCTGCTCCAGGAATAATGTCAATCCTGAACTCCACTTGCCTATCTGGGGGTAAACCAGGTAGTTCTTCAGGGAATACTTCTGGATATTTAGAGATAATAGGTATGTTTCAATCTTAGGCTTTGGTTCATCAATGGTTACTTGTGCCATGTAGATAACACAACCCTTCGTCGAACACCTTGATGCCTTGAGCATGGACACTTGCTCAGGCATTCCGTACTTAGTATCTCCTTGGATTGTCAAATGCTCGCCATGAGGAGCTCTAACAACCACTTGCTTCTTAGCACAAACGATCTGGGCTTGGTTCCGAGACAACCAATCCATGCCTATTACTATATCGAAACCGGCTAATTTAAAAGGAAGTAAAGACAATGGAAAAGAGTAGTTCCTAATGGATATAACACATCCATCTAACACGGTTGATGCGGTTTCTATGGTTCCATCAGCTAATTCCACCTCATATTTCACACTTAAGGTTTTAACCGGGAATTTCAACAATTCACAAAACTTATTATCTACGAACGACTTATCAGCGCCTGAATCAAAAAGTACTCTTGCATAGACATCATTTATGAGGAAGGTACCTGTGATCACATTGTCGTCCTGGACGGCTTCCTTTGCATCCATCCGGAAGACCCTTGCATTGGTCTTTTTCCCATCCTCAGTCTTCTTTGCAAGTTTTGGGCAGTTTGACTTGATATGCCCTTTTTCATTGCAGCTATAGCACGTAGCATCCTTGATTTTCTTACAGTCTAGGGTCTTGTGCTCAGAAGACTTGCAAATCCCACATGCCCTTGGCTGTTGCTGGGATTTCGACTCATATCTGTACTTCCCGAAGTGACTTCTCTTGCAGATCTTACATTTGGGTTTATCACCCGACTGATGACCATCTTTCTTAGATCCAGAACTCTTCTTGTGGTCATTGTTTCCTCTATGTCTCTTATCCGATCGTCGTGAGATATCATCCTCACGCTTCCTTTTCTCAGCATCAGTGTTTCTCAGTGATCTCTGCCTGACCGCGTCCAGAGTAAGAGATAATGCTATATCAGCTGCAGACCGGAAGGTAGCTGGTCTGGAGGCTTTCACACTGGCCTTAACCTCTGGGGCTAAACCCCCGATGAAACGAGCTATCCTCTTGGGTTCCGGTGTCACAAGGTAAGGAACCAACCTTGACATTGTATTGAAACTGGTAAGGTAGGCCTGACAGTCCAGGTTCTTCATAACCAAGGACAAGAAATCAGATTCAATCTTTTCAACCTCATGCTGAGGGCAGTAGTTTTCCTTAATCAACGTCACAAACTGATCCCGTGACAGATTGTACAATGGGATTTTTCCGGTAGCTTGGATTAATGACCTCCACCAAGCTAACGCCTCGCCCTTGAATGACTGAGATACGAATTTTACCACATCCTTTTCAGCGCACCCGCTGATATCAACCACGGTATCCATTTCATCCAACCATGTCATGCAGTCAACCGCCCCTTTCTCCCCAGTAAAGTCTCTGGGTTTGCATGAGACGAAGTACTTATATGTGCAGGACTTACCACGCGGTTCCTGCTTAAGTTCGATCTTCTTTGATGGGACACTTTGCTGATTTGAAGAGTGACGATCGTCATCGTCTTTCTTTGGCTCTTCCTTCTTGGAGGGTGGCTTGCTGTGAGCCTCAGAATGAGTCTTAGGCTTGGAATGCGGTGCGGATAGGGTCCTACTTCGAGTCCCGCTATATTCATTATACTACCGCTCTATTGCTTTTGTAACAGCATTGTCAATTAATGCTTGTAGTTCTACACCCGCTATGTTAATTCGGGTATTATCATGATCCTCCCTTGGGTGACTGTTGATCTCATCCAAGTCAGCCATGTAGTTTGAACTGTTACATAAGATATGGACAATAATTTATTTGGGAGTTTATTATGGAATTGTCTTTTATGGCAATTCATTAACCATGGTAAACATAGACCATATTTGGTTAATTTGCTAATCATAGTTATTTAGGATTTTTTTTAATTTATCCTAATTATAAAACAATAACAGTGTTATTAGTGGCACCAAAGGCCTAGTCACATGGACATTTTTTTAAATCATAAGCCATGATTTCAGAGAATCGAGGCATGAAGGTTTGAACATAGTTCTTTACCTTTTTCTGACAGGGAGTCGTAGACTACTACTGTCTTTTGTCTTATATGACAATGAGTATGGCCCGTAGGCACTATATTACCAATGGATGGTCAGCATATGATCATCTTAATTGATGATTTAACCCATGATTTATAGATCATTAATGTAGATTAGGAATCTTTTGGTGAATCCTATTATAAGAATGACGTGTGTGATTTTAACGAATCACGTCTGCCAGGAGCGTTAACATGTTTTCAGATGTTAACAGGGATTTGAATCTTTTAAACAGGTCTTACCATCTTGGCCAAATCTTATAATGACATGCAGGCTAGGTTATACCTTTAAGATTCTTATTTAATATTTAATAGGCAGATTATTTTTAAAAGGAATGATTTTAATTTATTTATTTCATATATTTATGTATATAATGACAAAAATAAAATTCATAAACTTAACATTCCATTAAATATTAAAAGGATTACACATTGCCCTAACGGGACTTTTAACAGAAACAACTTGCCCGCGTAGGGGCTAAATCGATAATACAAGTCCTCGCAGGGACTGATTACTAAGCTAGATGTCCTCGCAGGGACTAAAAGACAAGTCCTCGCAGGGACTAGGGAAAGACAAGTCCACGCAGGGACTAAGTACATAGATAAATGTCCACGCAGGGACTTGATTGAAATAAGTAAATACAATAATACATATAGGAATTCAATGATCCCTCTTCTTCTTTCCTTTTATAAAACTTGCTAGGCCCTTGAGAAATCCTTTGTTGTTCCTACGTTCTTCTTGAAATTCATGTTCCACCCGACTTAGTCTTTGGAGGATTTCCACCTATTCCGGTGGGGAAAATCATGGTGGCTGCGACTGCTGCCGAATCGGAGGTCGAGCAGGTATTTGATACCCATGAGCTGGATATCCCACTCCCCAAGGGGCTCCATATGGTCCTTTGGGATGAAGGGCGTTGTAGTTTGCCGCTACAAGGTACGGGTCGGCTTCAGCATAGTTATAATGAGTGTGAGCCGGCTGCTCAAACGGATTATACGCCGTTGAACCGGCGTACGTAGGAATCGGGTTATCAAAACCCAATGGTGGCGGCGGTGGTGCAATTGGTGCAGAATTCACCTCTGGAATTGGGTTTGAGGGCCCACCCATTTGTGGGTCTTCATGCAGTGGCGGGTAGTAACTGCCACTGGAGTGTTGAGGGGTGCTAAAGTGGAAATCCCCTCCTCGCGCGGATATTCGTGCGCATGTTCTCCTACGCCTTGGTGGTTCTGGAGGTGCTTGATGAACTGGCGGCGGTGGTGGCGGTGGTGTGACTGCCACGAAACGTGAATCCTCGGAGGGATCCTGCTGCTGTTGTTGCTGTGGGTTATGAGAGGGTGTAAAATACCACTCATACTGGTTGAACCTCGCTTGGTAACTGTCTGGACCACCGTAGGGTGATCCGTAGAAGGATGATCCATCAGAGATCTCGATGGGATGGTTGGGGGTCCTGATTGCAGGCTCGACGGGATCCGTGTCCTCGTCCATGTCCATTGCATGGTCTCCTGAGAAGTGGTCTTCAGGTCCTAGTGGGTTAAAACCCACTGGTTCTTCGATATAGTTTTCCGGGTTGAACCGGCCCTGAAAGACAGGAGTGGGGTCGCCAAAGGAACGGTGCGAAACGGACCGCTGCAATGGTAAGAAGGAATGGTGTGAGTCATCGGGCCCGTTTTCTGATTGCGGCCCAAAGGAGTGACGGTAAGGAGGCGTTGAGCTGTGCGAGACAGGCCGTCTAGCGGGCTCCAAATGGTTCCTCCAGTTTCCATGAGGATCGGCACTCATAGTAGTAGAAGGAGTTCGCCGGTGTGAAGGCCCGGCTTCGTGATCGTTGGGGGCGGTGATTGGCCCCTTACCTCGTCCTCCTCTTCGGAACCTCGGTGGCATCTTTCCTGTCAAACAAATGAAAGAACAACAAGACAATAAAGGACAAAATGAAATAAATTAGGGATCGTCCTAAGTTCTTTGTCTAGACTCGAGTAGGTGCAATTGTGTCATTGAGATTAAACAAAAAAGGCTAGTGTTTAATTCACTCAATGTTGGCTCTGATACCAACCTGTCACACCCCGATATTTCCACGTATTACCGGTGGGCCCAGTGGGGAGTATCGTGACGTAGTTGATATCATCATAGTCAAACAACACAATATTTAAATGCACAGCGGAAGCAAAAGATAGATTCATTTCAACCGAATATAATTGTAATATCAAGTATCACAAAATAGTTGAAAATAATCCACAGGGGATCAAAATAAAAGTAAACATTGTTCAACAGTTTTATGTCATCCAAGCTTGCGAGACTTATTGTGGATGCTAGGAGAAAGCCAGCCTATTTCGAGTAGTACCTGCACTTAACCTTTTTGGGAAAATACGTCAGTTCAATTATCAGTATGAGGTCTCTATTATCAGTATGAGGTCTCTATTATCAGTATGAGGTCTCTTTATCATATCAGTATGAGGTCTCTTTATCAGTTCAATTATAAGTAAACATTGTTCAACAGTTTTATGAATTTGGGCTTCTATTATCAGTATGAGGTCTCTTTATCATGTCCTGAACAGTTAAGACTACCTTGCCATGTTCTAAAGTTGCCTTGGATTCTTTTGAAAGGGCCATAAACGAAGGTTGTCATGCACATCCTCATAGGATCCCATTCTTTCAATTTGGATCAATCATTGTTAGCATTAACCGAATTAGGATGCTTATCAGATGTTTAACACAGGTTAAGGGTTGGGATTTATACATAGGTCGCTCAGAGATATGTATTAACATGTCGATGCTTTTAACCCCTCGTATACGAATTTTATCATAACTTTCTCATATGATAACGAAACTTGGTGAAATTTTTATCATGCATTTTAGTGAGCATAATTAATCGTTACAAAGCTTCAGGTTTGCTAAAAGGCCACTCAGAGGTATACTTTAAACATGTTGACACATTTAACCCCTGTAGTTTGTAATCTCTCACTTTCTTTCACAATTAGCTTCGTATGATCCATGATTCATTAGTTTAAGGGTATAAACATCATGTAGGGTTATTGTAAAGTATGTTTATCCATTGTTGACATTTTGAACCCTTATATTCACATACTTTCCTTGTTTGTCAACTTTAGTCCTTCTAAGGAAATCCTTTACACGTTTTAAGCCCGTGACACATGTCGATATAATATTGGACATGAAATTTCGAGGTGTCACAAGTGGTGGTGATGGGGGCGGTAGAAGTGAGCCGAGAGAGAGGGAGAAGAGAGTGAGGAGAGAGGGTAAATCTATGGAATGATATTACAAGATACACTCCATACTTATAATGATCTCCATCATATTTTGTTTGGTCATGCAAGTAAATAATCAAATATAATATTGAATTAAATCTTGTAGTAGATTGTGAAGTATGGTGAGAATGTTGGGTGGGTCCACTTGGGACCGATTTCGGTTAGGGGGGGCTTGATGTAAGTTTTGAGACTAATAGGTAATTCCAAGTTAGATTTCAAGTGTGCACTCATATATGTTATTTATTGGATATTTAGTGGGTGTTAGGGTGTTCAGAGATCATGACTAGCCAAGAAATAATAAAACAATGTGTTTGGCAAAAATTTAGTGTCCCGGGTAATGTCCGGTTATCCGGTTAGATACCGTTCCGTTAAAATGTTTAATTAGTCCGCAAAGTGTCTTTTGTATATATTTTTGTAACACAATTTATTCCTGGCACTTAGGAAAGCATACAAGACCATTCTGCCATATTTTAGTACCTTACTAGCATGTTACAATGCTGAATTTTGTAATTAAATGCAGAATTCTGCACTCAAAGTGTGTTTTAGGCACTTCCCGGCACTATAACTATCACCTAGTGACGCAGTTTTATGGTCCTCACTTCCCTACACACCATACTAGTGTAGTACCTTGTCCCTGGCTCATACTGGCCTCAATAACATTGTCTGTTGTCACACCCCGATTTCCACGTGTCACCGGTGGGACCGGTGGGGAGTATCGTGACGTAGTTGAGATCATCATAGTCAAACAACACAATATATAAATGCACAGCGGAAGCAAAAGATAAATATATTACATTCCGAATATAAGTAATGTCAAAGTATTACAACAGAAGGTAAAGGATCCACAGGCGGATCAATAAAAGAAAACTGTTCAACAGACTTTAGGCATCTAGAACTTGCAAGATTCCCTAATGACGCCCTGAGCTCCCAGCCAATTTCGCATAGTACCTGTCACTTAACCTTTTGGAAAATACGTCAGTTTACACTGGTAAATACAATTAACTGACTCATTTTGAAAAGAGTTTAAGAAAATTGATTTGAATGCACGTGGCACAAAATATCTTTTATAATTTGATTAAAATGCACGAGGCAAAATTAATCTTTTATACTTGGGACAATTTTATTAATAAAGATCTTGTATCCGATTTACATGGTTGTCCAACATTTAGGGCCGGTGATTATACAATACAATCCGGTCAAGATTAATCGACACACCATAAATATAACTCACAAGAAGACATCCTTACGAGTGAGTATATCTTTTACATACGCAACAGGAGGTGTTATGCCTACACCTTGTGCTTAAGTTATGGCCATTCACTTTTTAAATGAGCCAAGGATATCCAGGACACGGTCATTAACCCCCCAATGTTATTTGTTATCAATCAATACAGATTAAAACGGGATTATGCAATTTAATCATCTCCGATTAAAAGGTTTCTACACCCGACCAAGCGGTATTTTTATAATACCGTATCCCAAGCCCGTATAAGGGAAAATAAGTTAAAAGTATTTACCTGAGCTAGCAATGCAATTTATACTCAGCCGTATATTCTAATCAGCAAGCACAAGTACTTCTACTGGGGCTCTCAATCTGGAACGAAGGTTTTATTAACCTATTAAATTCCTAACGGGTCTTATTTAAGTCGTAACTTAGACCGGTTAGTTTTAAGGAAAGGTTTACGGTTCAAAACGCATGATTAAGCGAAGACCGGAATAAGTTGTGATTTAGACCCGACAAGTTTGGAGACTTGTATAATATGGGTAAACTAAACACATTCTGGATTTTGAGATAAAAACGATAACGTTTGACCCGTTTCGGCTAATTTATGCAAACTAGTTACATAAACCGAACCGAACACGAATAACACATGACGGGTAATCATGAGAGTCATATACAGGTTTCCTAATTTAATTATGCCTCAAATATGTTGTGACATCAGTAAGATGTCTTTCGTTATGCCCAAAACGTATTTAAACACAAACTAGGCCTCGTAGGGGTAGTTTGGTCATTTAAAAGGTTATAAAAAGTTTAAGTATTTACCTGAGTTACAGGTCTGGTATAATCAGCGAAAATACTTATTTTGATAAGTTATAACAGTAGGATAAAGTATATATGTGAAATTTATCAATTATAACCAAACTATGCACCGAAGGGGCATTTTGGTAATTTCACATAAGCCGTAAAGCTCAAAACTGAAGTCTGAGTTTATCAACCTTTGCTTACTGTTAAAATATTATAATTTTCCTCAAATATCAGTAGGTATCAACCCTTGTATGTTTAAAATGGTTTTAGTACATACTATGCGTTAAAAACGTTTAAAAAGGCGATTAAAGGCCATTTCCGGGTTCGATACTTAAATCTGATATTTTTATATTTCCAGAAGGCTTAGAATAATTTATTTATCATATGTGATCAGTAGCAAAAGGTTTGGAGTCGTTTAGATATGTAAAACTCATTTTATGGTCCGTAAGGGCAAAACCGACATTTACCGGATTAAGCCTACGACTATGAGTTATGCTCAGCCTAAAATTAATTAAAAATCTTTAAAATTCCCAAAATAATATATTACCTCAGTGGGTAAAGATTTGATATCAAAAAGTAGGCTTAACTAGGCTATATGCTAATTACGCCATTTTATTAACATAAAGCTTTCAATTTGCGTTAATGAGCATAACTCTCAATCTACACTTCAAACTGACGTCAAACTTTGCATACAAGTTTATATATCAGTAATTAAAGCTTCTACTCTTTTACATTTCCAAAAATCACGTTTTAAGGCAATAAGGGCATAATGGTCAACATATGAGCAATTAACGGAAACGCGTAAACGAATGGGTCAATCAATGAACCAACCACAGAGGGTTATGCTAACATGTAGCCTGGTCCTAAGGAAGCTCTAAGGCATTTCCAAATCATACTAAAGCGGGTCAGAACTGAAGTCAAAGCAAAAGTCAAAGCTTTGCGACTTTCGGTTCCGAATCGGTTCAAACCAAAAAGTCGTCGAATCAAACAAGCTTAGACAAGTTCTTATGCTTATTATCAAGTTATATGAATGATAAAATAGGTTACACGCCTTTTACATCGTTAATTATGCATTAAACGAAAGATTACATTTCTGTTGACTTTTTCTAATCATCTTTGACTCGACAATTGACCTAGTTAGGATAGGAATCAGTGGATGCCCTTTTAAGGGTTTAAAGCCCACATAATTACCAACTTATAACTACCTTTTATTCGACTAATCACTGGACCATTAGTGATTAATCTTAAAGTCAACCGTTAATTACGACGGTTTGACTTTTAAGCTAAAACTAGGCTAAAACTTAATTAAGAAAGGTTAAGCCAACTTACCAAGGTCCTATGCTTGATTAGTGGTCACTTGAGAGTGCCTTGGAGCTCCAGAAATGATCAGATTGCTTGAAGGAAGGTGTGAAGAATGAGTTGCAAGTTCATGGCCTTTTATAGTGTTTAATCCACCATAAGAAGTTGACACTTGGGTCTACAACTCTCCACAGCTCATCAACACATGTTCCTAGTGCTTAGGGGGTGTCTAGGGGTCGAGAGAAATGTGGAAAATCGGATGAGATCGATCAGATTGCACTCAGCAGGCCAAAAACTCAAAGAAATCGAAGCTGGGCACCCCTAGCGTGACGCTAGGCCCCCCTCGCGTCGCGCTAGGCCCCTCCTGCACAAAATCCATATTTTAGATTTTTGCGATTTGATCCTTGGCTCTTCAAAACTCGATTAGGCACTTGTTTATTGCATTATGAACCCTCACAATTGATCTATAAGGGCTTTAAAACATATACCCACTTTGTTAAGTCCCCGGTTAACTTAATTGTTACCCGAAAAGTCCTAACTTTCAACGTTTACGCTTTAACCCCTCGTACACAAATTTGATCATAACTTTCTCATACGATAACGAAACTTTATGAAATTTTAATCGTGCATTCTAGTGAGCATAATTAACTGTTACAAAGCTTCGGGTTTGTCAAAAGGTCACTCAGAGGTATAACTTAAACATGTTGACACATTTAGCCCATGTAGTTTGAAATTTCTCACTTTTAGCTTCGTATGATCCATGATTTATTCGTCTAAGGGTATAAACATCATGTAGGGTTATTGTAAAGCATATTTATCCATTTTTGACATTTTGAACCCTTATTTTCACATACTTTCTATGCTTGTCAACTTTAGTCCCTCTAAAGTATACTTTCTCACGTTCAAGCTTATGACACGTGTCAACACATTATAGGACGTGAATTTTCGAGGTGTTACATCCTCACCCCCTTAAAAGAAATCTCGACCTCGAGATTTGTTGAAGTAAAGGAAGTATTTTCTGCCGAATAATGGCAACTTACAGAAAATTAGGGATTTGCATGATCTTATTCGTTGTTTCCAATGCAACTTTCAGATCCAGATAAGTGGACTTTCCAAAGTCTCGTTCATCCATCGGATGTTTTGATATTTCATTTTTACAAGGTCTTCAAAGGAGCCACCTTGATACTTATATAACAGCTATTATAGAAAAGCTTATCATAAGGTGAGATGGTTATTCCAACCATTGCTCAAAATTAATCTTAAGGAATAGCTAATCCTTACAGTTAGTCGAACAAATCGATGGTCCTGGGCAGCTGATGGAAATTCTTGATTGTTGCTTAAATAGGGTTACGGTATTCAATGCATACGCAAGATGACCCGTCTTTCTTATCTAACCATATCAAATTCTCAGAATATCGAGTTAGGCTATATGGATCTCCTATCTTAAAATTTACTTAATCAGGTTTTTGGTTATTCCATGATCAGTATGGAGTTCTTACAACACTCTAACCCAAAGCGGGATGTTAATCCTAACTCTACTTGCCTCTCGAGAGGTAAACAGGATAGTCTTAGGAGAAGATAATCAGGGTACTAGGGGTTACAGAGATTTTTCGTATCTCAGGCTCCAGTTCATCCATCACTGCTTGTGTCAAATAAGTGACATATTTATGTTATAAGTCCAAGGATTCCTTAATCGGGAATATCTATTTGGACAATTCTATTATGGATATCTTCTTTGAATACTACTAGTCGACTTTAGTACAATATGACCATTGGGATATCTCAGGGTTCCATGCATTAAACCTCCATACTGATCAGGCATGGAAGCAATCTATGGGACACACTAGGATACGCCAATCCTCATATGGTACTCTTTATCAAACATAGTTTGGCATTCGCAGGCGACATAAAATAATGAGAAATTAATAAAATAAAATAATATATATTGTCGTACTCTTTTTGGGGAAGAGTACTCCAGATTCTTATGAAAGGATTTATCTCCGAGGATGGGAGAGAGGGTCATTAAAGATTTCCTTGGTAAATTATACCTTATTTTTAATATCTGAAGTTCTTATGAATGTAATCAAAAGTTTGCTAAGCTTATGGTTTACTGAAGGTTTATTGCCCCTTGCATTAACGTAAAATACTGAGCAAATACAATCAATGCTAAATGGTATGGGACGTACCTGATGCTATTATTTATGGACTAGCTCAGGCATTTTAGGCGCTTTCAATTTTTGGCTTTACTTCCTCCGCCGCATTTCCTTTGACAGATTTAGGGCACGTAGTCTTGATGTGGCCTTTCTCATTACAGCCGAAACAGACTGCATTCTTCATGTCCTTGCAGTCCAACGTTTTATGTCCCTTAGACTTGCAGATCCCACAATGTAGAGGTCGAGGCTCAAATCTGCATTTCCCGTAGTGGCGCTTCTTGCAAATCTTGCATACAGGTTTCTGATTGGACTTTTGTTTATTCTTTTTCTTAGAACTCTGGGAGTTATCTACCTCCCTTTTCCTTTTTAGTTCATCCTTTGCATCAGAGGCATGAACGGGATCCTCCTTAAGAGTAAGGAAGTGTGGTCCTAGATAAAATTTGGACCGAGCAGCATGGGGCTCCTTGTACTTTTTCACAGCCTTCTTCACAGCTTTTCCAACAGCTGCGTCTATCATAGTTTGAAGAACATCTTTGGAAATTCTAAGGTTCACAATTTCAGCATCATTAGCATGCGTCGTGCCATCAATGGCGCGATCGACTGTTGTCTTATCCGAGTTTGCCATACTTTCTATTGGTTCCTAACACCAATAAAACAATTTCTTAGTTGAAATCCAACAACTGCTATTTTTCATTCTGATGGCCTTAATATATACTAACCATAGTGTCAATAACCTATACCGGCTATTATAGCACTAACATTCTTAATGAACATTATTTAAAATATATTAATATTGCTTAGCCTAGGTCGCAAAAGACCATCAATGGCATTAAAGATTTGGACCTAGTCCATCACTTTTCTGACAGAGGATCAAAACGTCACATCTGTCTTTATTATATTAAAGAATTTAGGTAGCTTGAAAGCTTGCCATAGGAATATCAGAAAATAGTGATTCCTATTAGATATAATATATCCATCTAAGGTTTGTTGGAGCATTTTCTAAAGTATCATCGGCCAATTTCTACCTCGTATTAAATGACCGAAGTCCTAATCAAGCGGAGACAACAGTTCTCTATAGGTATTGTTCAATATTGAATCATATGTGCCAGTATCAAGTAAATTTCTGCATAAACTGCTTGATAAGGAAAGGTACCTGCTATATAGTTATCCTTCTGCATCATTTCCTGGCGTTCATCCGGAAGACTCATGCGTTTATTTTCCTGGCCTCTCCCGGCTTCTTTATAAGCTTTGGGCAGTTGGTTTTGATGTGCCCTTCCTCGTTACAATTGTAACATGTGGCGTTCTTTAACCCCTTGCAATCTAAGGTTTTGTGACCCTTGGTCTTGCAAATTCCACACAATTTAGCACGTGGGTCGATTGTACATTTTCCAATATGATGCATATGTATGTATGATGCATAATTCAATAAGCAGTTTAAGTTGTCAGTTGTAATCAAGCACACTCATTAAGCACATAATCAAAATTAATTAGTTGTACAGTACCTGTAATTGTGCGGGTTGTCACATCTAATGAGTTTTCAGCCTAAGTATCCACTTTATGTAAGTACCCATTCTCATAAACTCGATTAAGCCAAAGATATTTTATAATTTTCCTTCTCTTCCACACTCAGACTTCAACTATTCATTCTCAACCGATAAAATCTCGTCTCACAACTATAGTTTTTGCCATCTCATTTTATAGGATTACGTCCTTATCCACCCATAAATTTCCCATTTAATTACTCCTCAAGGCGATTTACCCAGACACTCCTTTTTGGTCGTCTATTTTCTAAATCCGGTCACATTACCACCGCCTAAACGTGCACCCGCCCATTTTTACAACCTTTTCCACTTACTCATGGATAAGACCTCAATCTATCTTTAAACAAACGGGTTAATTTTACAAACTCATCTATTTATTTGCACCATTTACTTAGCCAACCAAATAGTTTAATCTATCCGCACCTCAATGAATCATCAATTTAGCCAAAACATTCGTTAGTCGATTTTGTATATCACATTTAACTTGCTTTCAATTTATACGCTTGCACGTAATACTTTATAGTAACTAGATGACAATCTCCTCCATAGTCAAATAATCTAACTATTTACCACTCGTATCCAACCACTAGAATAACACCTTTAACCTCTTTCCTAGAAACCAACTCTTAAATAAATTTCGAGACGAAATTTCCTCAAATATGGGAGACTGTAACATTCCGTATTTTTCAAGCTTTTTCCATTTTATTTTTAATTCATATTCTATCTTCAATCCTTTGTAAATCAAGAATTGATCATAATGGAAAACGTATTTTGTATCATTATTGTTAATTCATACTTGCATAATACGTAAACAATCACGGAATACGCGTTTTTTAATTAAAACCTGAGCCATACATCGAGATTATATTTTATTGGAATGTTATTCATACGTGTTTATAAATTATGCATGCTTATGTACACCTTAAAACCTTAAAAACATGCTTAACTATGTGTTTTGGGCACCAAATAACCAACAAAACAACCACATGGACCAAAAATGAAATTTCCCCCATCCTAACTCCCAACAAACTCATTTAAAACCGAAACCACTTATTATGCTTATAAGTACCAACCCCTAACACCTTCTAAACACTTTCATCATTTCTAAGTCGCTTTCAAACACTCTCTAATCTTCCAATTCTTCCACTTTGGGTAGAAAGTTCAAGAACCAAAATAGTGAGTTTTGGTCTTCCTTCTTACACTTTTCTTCTTGTTTTTCTTCTTCTTCTTCATTGGATAAACTCTAGGAGTATTACCACATGTTTACCAAGGTAAACAAAGTTGGTATACCACCATTTTTTGAGGTGTAAATGAGGATTTTTGTTAAACTTTATAAACATGTTCATCTTTAATTTGTTTTTGGAACATTTTCACACCAAACCAAGTCATCAACAAACTTCCATGTTGAAGGGCTTGTGTTAAGGTTTTGTTCCAGAAACCTTAAGGGTCATATGCCTTCTTTTAAGTTATTGTAGGTCTTTAAGTAATCTCCAAGTCATAAAGTGAGTAAACCTACACCAAGCCTTCAATCTCGCAATGTTGGAAGTACTCGTCTAGGTGATACCTCACTTGGTTACTTAGTGAATTAG
This sequence comes from Helianthus tuberosus, assembly GCA_030545235.1. Lineage (NCBI taxonomy): Eukaryota > Viridiplantae > Streptophyta > Magnoliopsida > Asterales > Asteraceae > Helianthus > Helianthus tuberosus. The sequence goes on along the minus strand of CM060411.1, from coordinate 42,372,760 downwards.
ATAGTTTACTTATGTTCTTCATATACTCATGACCATCCGAATCATCCATGTTGATCATTTGTGTATTGGTGAATTCTCGAGGTTAGTGGATTACCCTACCTCCAATACACGACAAATATTTGTCCATATAAATAATGATAATCTATGTATATACCTATAATACTTAACTCCAAAACCAAACCATAATATCAACCAAAACTATGGTTGAATGTTCTGTGTTAAGGTGGAAAATATCTAAGTCTTATACTCCTTATTTTGGACTTCTAATGGGCGTGACACTCATGAAAAACACAAACTACAAATAGCGTCCAAATAAGTATCTAGGCAATATATGTTTTACGTATTTCCATACTTATAAGTTTCCCATTTATATTCCAATCCTAAAATCATCATACTCATACACCTTTGTTTACCATTTTAGGGTAAACTTTGGTGACCCCATTCTTCAAGACCGCATACTCGTTTTTTGTGGAATGTCTTCGCAAACCGTGAGTTGATACTTGACATATTTTACGCTTTAAACACTATTTGGGTTGCAACATGTATCCCTATTAAAATCACAATCACACATATAATCAATCTTATGCAAACACTCAATCCTTAAACATGTTTACTTGTTATTCTACTTGTTTATACATACTAGGACAAATCTTATGTATGTTATATATCATTAACTTAAAAAAGCCCCCTTAACATGTATAATGCTATAGTATTAGCACACCACCCCGTTTGCTGGGTCATTGTTAAGTATTCAATCAATACGGCCTTATTCACCTTGGTGATAAGATTATGCTAGTGGGCACTTTGGATTGATGTTTAGCTTATGCATGCTAGTATGCTTATATAACTTAGTATACAATTAACATTTGGATTTGAGATTTTATTTATACTTATGCTATGTAGACAAACTAGTACGCTCACCGACATAATTTGTGTTGACGAATATTTTATACATGTTGCAGGAAATGTTTAATGGTGCTTTCAGAAGAAAATACTTAGGGTGGATTTAAAAACTCACCTAGTTTATTAATGTGATTATGATGTTGTAGTCTTGAATTTCCGATTGTTGTATTTTCCATTTTCTTGAACAATGTAATGTGTTATTCGATTATATGAAAATGAAATTTTGAATCTTAATTATATCGCAAATTTAGTGTTATGACGTCGTTAAACAGTCTATTACGTATCGTCTCGATGTTTCCGTAGTCGGTGGGGTGTGACATATTGGTATCAGAGCCATAACTATATGGAATTATGAAAAATTGACATGTTTGACCTAGTTTATAGCTAAGAAACCTGCACGAGTGTTACTTGTGCATTATTTGACCATTCTCGTACCTTGCATAAACTATTTGATTCTTCCTAAACTTGCTTCTTATCTATTCTTTTGGTCTTAATATATTGCCTTTCCTAAGGTGAAACTATTTGACGACACGAAGGCACTCGTATTTTACAAACGAAACGACCTCACCAAAATAGAAGTAAATTCCTTACTTTTGTGACGACTTTCAATCCACCATGCCTATTTTTTCACCATTAAGATAAAAGTGATTTCCATACCTTAATGACAATTTTACCAAATAAAAACTCAACATGTTATTAGGTGTTAACCACAAAGACTCAAATTATAGTTTACTCTAAATTATATTTTAACGATTAATTTTCTCTGTTGTCTCTGAATTTTCAAAAATTCCTAAAGAGGGCCCTCTGTTAATGAATTAGTTTATTTCATAATTTTCACGATATGCAATAAATACTTATAAAAAAGAAATCCTTACATATCAATTGCTTTTGCGTTTTCACACACGTATGCATGTGTGCCAACGAATTGGACCCCTTCAATTCTCGGTTTGCAAGTTTCTTACTGGTACTCGTATTCAAACTCAGATACCTGCCTCACAAAATATAAAGGAGCTATTTGTTTACCTATTAATGAGACTTTTAATGGTTCAGCACTTAATGGTTCAGACTGTTTGTTTCACAAGCAGATGTCTAAATGGTTCAGACATTTGTCTCTGAATGATTAAGCATTATACAGAGTCTGAATGGTTAAGACCTCAAATCTGAATTGGTCAGACATTTGCCTCTGAAAGATTAAGCGTTATACAGGCTCTTAATGGTTCAGACCTCTTACTGGTTCAGCACTTAATGGCTCAGATCTCTTACTGGTTCAACACTTAACCATTCAAATGTTGTCAAACAGCCCCTTACTAACTGTTTGATACGTTATAAATAAAATTAGACCATTCATTGCCCTTTGTGACCACGTCATCCTCCAATGTGAACATGAAAATGAGTTTGAACGTAGGCAAGTTCACGTCATGAAGGATATGTGAAGCATGATTCCTTTTTTTACTAACGAGCTGATAAAATCATACCACCTGATATTAAAAACACTCATCTTTCACGTTTCACTCACTATAACACCCCTTAAGTGATAGTGAATCTCATTATTTATCTGTGTATGTGGCGTACTGTTCTCTGTCACTAACCATAATAAATTCCAGGGGCAGACCCAATGCTTTAGCAGCCGTAGCATGAGCTACGACTCACGTGCGTATTCGTTGTGTATTTTTTTCGGTTTTATACCAATGATATCACTAAAATAATACAAGGAAACCCTAATCAACCAAAACTTGTAGAATAAGGGAGCCCGAGTGAAATAGTGGCCTAATTGCCCAAATTTATAATAATATGATTGAAATTGTGGCCAATTAATTAGGTATTTGTTTTACTTTATTTATTTATTTATTTATTTATTGTTGTTTTTTTATATTGTATAATTACACATTCATTTTTTTATACCCATAATTTTATGGGTACTTCCGTCATAATTCTATGAAATCGGAATATGAAAATCCAAAGGATAATTTCTTCAAACAACACTTTTATTTTCTTTCTGAAGTGAATGAATTTAATTTTTTTCCAAACAATGAAGGAAAGTAATGAAATGAAGAGAATTTCCCCCTCCATCATCACCGCATTTCAGCTTCTTGTTCTTTTGTTTTTTTTTTTTTAACAAATTTCAAAATAAAATATAAGAAATTTATCCAATTAACGTATCACATCTTTCAATTATGAAAAATCCATTTATTTTGACACGTTCTAATTATAACCAATTCAATTTTTTAATTCCTGTAACGAATTCGAATATTTCTAACGAAAATATACGTGCCAACTGCCAAGCATCAGTTAGATTCAAATCCTTTAATTTACAAGCAATTCATAAATACGTAAAGGGGTTGGCTAAATGCACCTTCTTTTTTACTAGTCACACCCCCTTTCTAAAAATACAGTTTAAAAGTTGTCAAATTTCACCCATTTATACAATTCAAATATTGTTTTTAAAGACAGTTTCTCTAACTTGTATTTTTTTATTTTTCTATAAAACGTCACTACAAATTAATAAAAAATATATTTTTAAACAATAAAAAAGTTTTAGAACTTTTTTTTTAAAAAACAGTTGATTTTATATTTTTTTATTTATTTCATATTTTAGTTCTCTCATCTTTCTATTTCTATTAGTATTATTATTATATTAAAATGTATTATAATATAATTAACAACTTTTATTTATTACATGTAATAAAATGCAAAAAGAAAATAAAACGTTAACTAGCACATTAGGTAGTAAAATGCTTTGATCAAAACATGTAATATCAATCAATAATCAATAATCGACATAAGTTGAAATTTAATTATTGTGAAGGTATGTTATTGACTAATCAAAATCATTATCTACAAATTAAATGGGTGATTCTCAAATACGTTTATCTTCTTTTAACTTGAAAACTATATTAAGTTGGTTGGCTTTAAACCTTCATTTAAATTTTTGTGTATTATTGTTTATACAAACTAAATTCGAACTCCCACTTCAAGCCGTTATGAACGAAAAAAAAAATCACACTTCAAAATTAAAATGGCTCGCCTAAGTTTAAAACATATGAAAATGATTTTTTTTTTCAAATAACAAAAAAAAAATCTTTTAAAATAAAATAATGTTTTAAAAGCAAATGCTAGTAATAATAATTAAAGATAACAAAATGACAAAAAAAACAAAACAAAACAAAAGGGTTTGAATTGTATTAATGTGAAAGTTAAAGGAGGGGGTGCGTTTAGCATAAAAGGGGGTACATTTAGCAACACCTATATATAAAACGCTTCTTACTTATAGATTAAATTAACTTTTCAAGGAACTTTTTTATGATTTGTGTTTTCTAGTTTAAACTGTTTGAGTGTTTAATTTTATTACAATCCTACCATGATTAGTTTGTTAAAGGAGTTATTTTTTGTTTTTGTTTTTTGGTTTTATGTTTCAAAACTATGGAAAATATCAAATAGGAAGTTTACTTTGGATAGAAGACGGGAGAAACAATAATAAGAGGACACAAGACAAATAACAAAAAATCATAAGGATGAACATTTTAGTCAATCTTCTTTCTTCTATTCTATTTATCTTTCTCTCAGCATTTTCAAAACCCACTATTTTCATAACTCATCTTTAACCTTTCCTTCACTTTCTCTCTCTAGAATTACTACATCAAAGTTCGATTTTCTTCATCAATGAATGGATTAAACACTCAATCAACGTGTTATTGAATTTCTTTGAAGAAACCTAATTTATTTTTATGCAATTTCTCATTTTTTGTAAATTTAACATAATGCAATGGAACTTGAGAAATCGATTGAAACATGTACTTCTCTTCTCAAATGTCTATGATTCTAACATTCTCTTGATGTATTCTTGCTTTTGGGCAACATTATTTATTCCAATTTTATTAAGAAATCAGTGGTAAAAAATTGTATACCGGGTGTTTGACAAAATGTCTCAAAGAAAATTACAAAACAGTTTTCAGTTTAAACTCTCATTTAGAATTATATTATACAAAATAATTAAAAAAACACAGTTTTTTGTCCATTACGTTTTACGCATGAATGAAAAAATACATTTTCTGTGAGCTTTTTGTTCATTGCGTTTTAGAAAAAAAAAATTCTTTTGTGTTTTTAGTCAGTTGCGTTTTAGAAAGAACACTTTCTTTTATTTTTTTAGTGAATTACGTTTTAGAAAAGACACTTTCTTTTGTATTTTTAATTTATTGCGTTTCAGAAAGAACACTTTGTTTTGTGTTTTTGATCCATTGCATTTTAGAAAAGACATTTTTTTTTTTGTGTTTTCTTGTGTTTTTTGTCCATTGCGTTTTAGAAAGAAAACTTTCTTTTGTGTTTTTATTCCATTGCGTTTTAGAAATAACACTTTCTTTTGTGCTTTTAGTCCATTGCGTTTTATAAAAAAAAAATTGTGTTTTTTTTCCATTGCGTTTTACGCATCTGGGTTATCGAAAACTTTTTTTTCAAAAATATAGAAATTGTGTGCTCATTTTAAAGATTAAAAACGTTCATTTTTATGGTGCAATTTTTATAAAAAAAAAATAATGCTGTATGAAAGAAGTTATTAACGTTTTAAAAACAAGGGAGAATTGGAGGAGGGATAAACTATTAACTTGGATGGATTAGAATACCCTTGAGAATCTCACGTGCCTCTTAGTTTTTGTTCAATTCTATCCATTTAATTCAAACCCTTGATTACTCAATTGATGGTCAAGATTACTTCATATGTTTTCCACCCAAATAAACTTTCTACTGTATCCTAACGCTTCAAAACTAAATGTAAGGGTGGTTTAATATATTTTTGCTATCTGGTCATGCTTCTTTTATGTTACTTTTTAACATAGATACTTTCGTTATTACATGTGACATCATAATGACAATATCAGTTCATAATCAATTTCGTCAGTTTTTTTTAAATGTGACATCATAATGACAATATCAGTTCATAATCAATTTCGTAATTTTGTTCATTTTCTTCTTTGGTAGCCCACAAAAGGTTGACTGCCAAAAATTATAATTATAAAGAAGAATAATGATGTGAACGACAGGGCAACCGGGCAAGTCAATCTTTTAAAAAACACATGTTGATGTGATTGATACTATGAAGTATGGATAAGGTTAACGATTCAGAGAGTTTAGGCTACACGGTATGGACCCGTCCCCTCACCCGTCTTGACCCGGCGACGCTAGCTACACCAACCCCCCGTCCCCGTCCTCTCCGTCCGTTCTTGGACGTTGGCGACGGAACCAAATACGGGCCCCAATCCTAAAAAGTTACCGTTAAAAAAAAATTAAAATTCCATTTTCCAATAAAAAACAAACGGTCAAGAATTTCAAATATATATATTTCCATTCTATTTTCACCTCTACTCACAAATTTAACCCCAAAATTTCATCCCTCTCACTTATTTTTTATAAATCTTCTTCCACTTTTATAAACATTATACTCTATCATGGATCCCTCTCACTTGTTTATTTTTTTTTTATTATTTTTTTTTTGCTAACAGTTTGTTTAGTTTGTTTAAAGTTTTTTTATTTTTTTAACAGTTTATATATTTTAATTGTTTATATATTTTGTTTGTTTTATTATAGGTAATAACCAAACGGGTGACGGGTTTTGGTCCAAGGTTTTGGCGAAGTTCCTCGACCTTATGGACCAAGGCCCGTATCGAGATATCGACTCGGTGTCATCAAAGTGGTGGAAATTGAACGCGTCCGTCAATAGGTTTTGCGAGGAATATAATAAAATATATACAAGTGGGCGTCGTAGCGGCATGAGCGATGACGATGTTTTCAAACAAGCTTTGGAGAAGTATAAGGCGAACAATGGTAATACCAACTTTGCTCACGTTCGCGCGTGGGAAATTATGAAAACGGAACCAAAATGGTCGCCGATTCCCAACGAGGTGGAGATGGCGAAACGCCAAAAAACATCGGAAACGGGTAGTTTTAGCGCCGGTGGATCGGACACAAGGTGTCACATAAACTTAAATGATGACGCCGACTTTGACGAAGAGGAGTACGCCGTACATGAAGCGGAGCGTCCGCCGGGCCGAGACAAATCAAAGTATTTTGTTAGTTTATTTTTTAAATGTTAAAAAAAAAGTAGAAGATAAAAAAAATATATATATAAAAATGGTGGGGAGGACTATGACTAGGACCATCCTCCCATACCCTCTACTTTTGGGGGATGGACCATCCTTGGGAGGACTATGACGTGGCGCCTACGTGGCGGATGGTCCTCCAAGGATGGACCATCACCATACCCACTAGCCTTAAAACACATTTTCTTTTGACTATTTTTTGGTAAAGGAAATCGGAACATTATTATTTAAAATTTTGACTATTTTTTAATAAAGGAAATCGGAACATTATTATTTTAAAATATATATTTGTACGTGAAGTTTAATGATGAACAATCTATAAAGTAATCAGACTTTTTTCTATGGACTTTTGAAATAAAATTTCAAAATCTTTGAAAATCAACCCAGTTGAGGAATGATGAGATCAAAGATTTTTTGCTTTATGAAAATTGACCGGTCTATACTTGAGTTTGACTATTAAGTTGTATAATTCGAAGTAACCAGAATTTTTTTTAACATAAGTTAAAACCTTATAATAGAAATATTTTACAGGGTGGGTTAGTATAAAATAGTGTATTTTGTGAGAAATATAAGGAAGAAATCTACGTACTTTGATTTATAATGGTAATGGTTGATATTATAATCGTAGAATTGTAAATAGTATTTACCATTAAAATAATTAATTTTCTATATTAGGGGTATAAAGGTAAACTTAACATTTTAAATTTAAAAACCCACATGCAAGTTCCCCCTTCTTTTTTAAGGGTGTACGGGGTGATCGCTGCAAGTGCTTGCGGGGAAAGGTTTTGCCGCACGGGGATGTGCCGCCGTCTCTGATGTGCCGCGTGGGGAAGGTGAGGAGAGGGGTTTGTGCGGTGAACATATGCCGCTTGAGGGGAACTTGAGGGAGAGGGGTAAGTGGTAGGGCCCAGTATCTTCTCAACCAATCATCCCACTTTCTTTTTTTGTTAAATGGTTTGGGAGAAAACACCCTTGTGTTTTTGGGCAAGATGGGAGAATGAGAGGGGAAATGACATGGCATATTATGATTGGGTGGGTGAAATTTTCCCTCAACTCATTAGGCATGCACCCTTTACACCCTAAACATCAATAACTTTTTATATGTAACTTTAAAAAAAAATGAATCATAATAACGAGTGTTTTTTATCTTTAATATTAGTATCATATTGCTATACTTATATAGAGTTAAAAATTACGTTTCAATCGTACGTTTTAGTCCATGGTGTTTTGTCTATGTTGTTTTCATTGTATAGTGATTCAAGGTATTTGCCGTAAGGCACAACGCCATGAATCACTATACAATTAGGGTGTCCGGAGTGGGCTCGGCAAAGGGTTCGGCAAACCCCATTGCCGCGCGGCAAACACCGCCACCAACCCTTTGCCGGAGCGGTTTGTTTGGTCACGTGGGGAAGGCTCGCCGATTCGGGGAAGATGATTGTAGGAGAGAGGGAGTGTATGACAGAGATAGAGGGTAGTGTGGGGTGGGGTCCATTCCAATCTCAACCAATCACACATTTTTCTTTTTTTTTTAAATAGTTTACCACTTCACCAAGTGTCTAAACCATTGCCAATACTTTTGAGCATAGTTTACCACTTTGACATGGCACACTCTTATTGGTTGATTTTTTAGTTTGCCACCCTCAAGTGTTTAACCACTCCTTACACCCTTAAAACAACATAGACAAAACACAATGTACTAAAACATCCGATTTAAACGCAATTTTTTTCTCTATATAAGTATATGAATATGGTACTTATATTAAAGATAAAAAACACTTGTTATTATGATGTAATTTTTTTTTAAAGTTACGTATAAAAAAGTTATTGACGTTTAAAAAAGACTAGGGAACTTACATGTGCATTGCAAACATGTTTTTTAATTTTATCTTTAATTAAGTTTTTTTATTAAATTACTTAATTGTCCTTATTCTAATAAATTAAATAATGACATTGTGTCATCATCATTTTTTTTATCATTTTCACAAATCTATACATATAATAAAAGAAACCATGTTAGGGACACGTGGCGGTCTATGAGTCAGTATTAATTATTTATCTAAATATTTATTATGAAAAGTCAATTATTGATAATATTAAATTTAAAATTTGTAGAATAGATTTTAATGATAAAGACAAAGATAACTGATAATAGAATATTAATTATTATAATCATATATTAATTATTAAAATCTAAAAAAAATATTAGCGTTTTAAATATTTATAAAGATAAAGATTTTATTTAATTGATAGTTTTAATTGTTTTTATATTTTGATGATAAGGACAAGGATAACTGATAATCACATATTAAAATAAAAATCTTTATTTTAATCAACTGTTTCATTAAGAGGATTGATTCAATACATGTAGAACATATATATTTTTTATACATGGTATATTTAGAATCTTATTTCTAATAAAGGATCACATTATCCCGTTTTACACTCCAATGAAAAAATAATATTAAATCATAATAACCAGCTTATCTCTTATATATTTAATATTTTTTACTAAAATATTTCTTTTCTTTTTTTTCTAATGATTATCCAACATCAGGTAATACGTAAGTTTCTAACCTAATAATAAATAAAAAAAAACAAAGTAAAATGTTATAAACCATGTAATACACAACTCTCTAACCTAATAAAAAATAAAGTGAGATGTTACAATAAGTAAATAGTACCTCAAAGTTCCTTTTGTTATAAAACACATCTTGATGAATAATTGTTTTAACGGATTACATTATTCGTGTAAGACATGTGTTTATTCAAACCGTGCAATACACGAGTTTTTAAAAGATGTAACTATTTTATTACTTAGTATATAAAATTATATTTATTCAACCCGTGTAATACACGGGGTTTTAACCTAGTTTCATCTATTTTACAGGATCTTAAACCCTATTTTACATTCGCTAAAATATATCAAATATTTTTTTGAACTATCGAGGTACACCAGGTATGAGAATGAGTGTTAACAAGTAATTTTGAAATTCGACCCTCTATGAAAACAGTTACCATGTCAAAGTTCTAAAAACAAACACAATAATGTTGGATATCTTTATTATATTGGTTGAATGAATATGTTTGTAAGAATGTTTTAAAAAGTTGATTGAATAGCAAAACAAAAGCAAAAAAAATTAAAAAGTGAGTTCATGAAACAGAGAAGAAGCAGATACATGCGAAATTATTATTACTACTAGGTGTACACCCGTGTGAATACACGGGTTTGTTCTAATAACGATCGGAATCAAATACTAAAAAACATATTATAATACATCATTTAAATTGTTTGTGTTTAGTTACATTTCTTTATAAAACATTGTTAAAAACAATATGTGTTAGAACATAAATTTTTTATTACTGTGTTACGAAAAAATTATTAGATAAGGTTTGATATAGAAATAACCTAACTAATTGATAATATGTTGTCTAAAATTAAAGGATGGCCTAATTTTATGTTGTCTAATAATAAAAAGATGACTTAATTTAAATAACCAAATGTCATTGAACAATTCAATAAAGCCCATATCTTTGATCCTATTAACATTAAGAGAAAAATGCAATTTGCATCCCTGTGGTTTGTGCGAACATACAATACAATACAGAGACAAAACGTCATACCAACTTTTAATACATACAATACAGAAACAAAACGTCATATCAAGTTCGTAGACTTGACGGAACTTACAGACTCGATAACAAAAGACCGTAACATACAATACAGAGACAAAACGTCATACCACCACAAGCAATTGTAGATCTTTACTGACGGGTGCACTTCGGAATGTAGCAAATATGAATGAATATAACTCCAGTGTAGCTAATTACATACCTGCCACTGGGGTTATATTCATTCATATGAATGAATATAACCCCAGTGTAGCTCTTCGATTTTCCTTGAAATTCCAGAGCTCACTAATTGCATATCTGCCACTGGGTTATATTCATTCATATGCAATTGATCGTTCTGATCAGTTACTTCCTTATGTGCACCGCACCATCTTCTAGAAGGTTGTCAAGTGTTCTCGCCTTCGTAGTTGGTGTTTTGCGTATGTTTACATCTGCAGCCATTCTGTATCATCTCAGCTGCAGGCCATACCCTTTTCTATTCATCATCCGAAGGTGAAAATCAAAATCATATAAACAAACAACATGATATCAGCTTTTAAAACCCTAAGAAAAAAAGGAATAAGTTAATCGATATTTAAATCCAACATGATTACAAAACACAACATCGTTATATCATGTATATGAACTTCCTATCCGTTTAAGCTAGCTTCGAGTTTCTCAAATCTTTCAAAATTCAAGTCAAACTCAGAACTATTTCAACTTTGTGAAACGTACATCTTCAATAAAGTCACGACTAACAAAAACCGCGTAAATCAATACAAATCTAACATCAAATCATATACACAAATTCATAAACCCTAACGAACCTGTAAACAACATATCATCAACGTTCACACAAAAAAAACGAATCAAAAGAGTTGAGAATGAACCTATAAACCCTAATGTTTACATCTGCAGTCATTGATACTACTACGATGGCATAGAACAAAAACAAAACAAACAAACAGAACAAAGCAAAACAAAAACAAAACAAACCAACAGAACAAAACAGAACAAAAACATCACAAACAAACCTGAAAAACTGAAACGAAAACGTAGACAAATCAACCCATTCACAAATATCTGATTATCATCATTATGCGACATTCAGATTATCAAAGAACTGATTATCAAAAACTGATTAGCAAAGAACTGATTATCAAAAACTGATTCACAAATAACTGATTATCATCATGATGCGGCATTCAGATTATCAAAAGCTGATTATCAAAAACTGAAACCAAAATACCCAAATCAATCCTCTGTTTTTCACAAAAACGTTCACAAATAACTGATTATCATCATCATGCGGCATTCAGATTATCAAAAACTGGTTACCAAAGACATTATCAAAAACTGAAACCAAAATATCTAAATCAACCCTCTGTTTTTTCATAAAAACATTCACAAATAACTGATTATCATCATCATGTAGCATTCAGATTATCAAAAACTGATTACCAAAGACATTATCAAAAACTTAAACCAAAATATCCAAATCAACCCTCTGTTTTTTCACAAAAACATTCACAAATAACTGATTATCAGCATCATGCGGCATTCAGATTATCAAAAACTGAAACCAAAATACCCAAATCAACCCTCTGTTTTTTCACAAATAACTGATTATCATCATCATGCGGCATTCAGATTATCAAAAACTGATTATCAAAAACTGAAACCAAAATACCCAAATCAACCCTCTGTTTTTTCACAAATAACTGATTATCATCAACATCATGCGGCATTCAGATTATCAAAGAACTGATTATCAAAAACTTATCACCAAAATACCCAAATCAACCCTCTGTTTTTCACAAAAAACATCACAAATATCAAAAACATATAAGATAAAGATCCAAACCTCTGTTTTGAAGATGAAGATTGATGAAGATGGATGAAGATGAAGATGATGATGATGATGATGATGATGATCGTTGTTGGGAGTTGAGAGAGAGATTTCAATATTTTTTGAGAAGTGTGATGATGATTATAAAAAGCAATTGTATACCTTTATTAATTTCAACCATAACCGACCAACAGTTGCTATTATGTGTAGATATTAAGGGATAAGGGTATTAAGGACATTTCACACATGTTACAACAGTCCCATATCTAGCTATCAAATTGCCATTTAATAGAACTATATGTCAAACCTACAACCTATTAGAAAGAACATTTAGCTATAAATTTTAATCTACAAATGTATTCATTTTGAACAAAAAAAACTGACATGTTCCCAAAAATTACATGGCATATCTAGATATATAGATTTAATAATTATTATTTTATATATTATAATATAATTAAATTATTTTTCATAATAATTTATTTTGAACAAAAAAACTGACACATGTTCCCAAAAATTACGTGGCATATCTAGATATATAGATTTAATAATTATTATTTTATATATTATAATATAATTAAATTATTTTTCATAATAATTTTTTAAATAGTAGATATTATTATTTAAAAAATATATTTAATATATTAATTATAATTTAAATAAACAGTGGGCTCATTTAACCCCGCGAGCCGGCTTGAGCTCGATAAGTGAACCACAGGCTCAAGCTCGTTTACTAAATGAGCTCCTTTTTAGGCTCGGGCTGAAGCTCGTTTAAGATTGTCTTGTTTCAGTCTTTTATTAACCAAGCTCTTGTTGCTCAGCTCGTTCACACCCTGTAAACTTTTTTCAGCCCATTTGGCTCACTTTGGGTGTTCTCATTACCTCTCAATCTATACCCCTAAATATGTCACAGGCTTAAGGTTAGCAATATTATACCTCAAACAATGGATTGGAAGATGACCGTCGATCAACTACTTTTGGACATCTGACTTTAGATATTTTGGCAACTGGATTTTTCGAGGAAGAATGATCAGCCTCTGTTCCTGAAGTTTTGAGCTGCATAACAGCTTTTTGCGTACTCTGGGGCACCTGCAAGGTTGCAGCTCTTTTAACAGATCAAATTCATTAAAATGTTAATTACTATTAGTATCTACTTATCTAATAAATGGGGATTAAGGATTTTTTTTTATAAAACACGGCTCCTACAATCATAGATCTCATCTTTATATTTAAAATTAAAATTGTTAACCAATAAAAGGATTTTATATTTAACTTTAAAATTGTAATCTTTTTAATTGAACTTTTTTAAACAATAACCAAGACTAATGGATATTTCTGCAACAATATTCATTGGGCCAAGACTAATGGAAGTTGTTTTGTTATTATTGAAACTGGTAAAAGTGAATATTCAATATTAAACCATAGTATTACAAAATTATGATTTTGAAAAATAATAAAAATTAAACATTACAATTAACACTTCTTAGAATATCTCGTTCTCTCGCCTTCTTCCATGCAATTTCATTTTTTGTTTTAATTTGTAGATCAGCTAGCATATCACAGGTCTTCTGATCCTGTTTCAGCAAATTTGTAATAAACTCTTCTGCTTTTTCTTTAAACTCTGTTGGAGTAGAACAGGCAACTTCATCCAGCAGTGCAATGCTACTCCAGGTTTGCTTATAATATTTATCACTAACCATAGCAACTTTTTGTTGAGTTCTTCAGCGTTTCTCTGTTCATGGAGTGACCAGGTTGAAAATTTGATTTTATGATCAGTAGTATCCGACCAGTGGGAGAAGGTTTTCCTTGCCATTTAGGAAGAATGTGAGTGTTTTTGGATGGTTTGTTTTAGGATGAATGTTTTTTTTTTAAATTGAAATGTTGATGTTTTGAAGTAAACTAATAATGATCCTTTATAGTGTTTAAAATGTTTGATAGGATAAATGAAGAGACATCTCCTAATTATGATAACCTTTTTTTGAAGGTTTCAATTTTGTTCTTTGGTTTTCTACATATTTAATTTTACTTGTTTTCCCATGAAAACTCATTTTTCAAAGGTTTTGCATTAAAATGGTTGATAGGATAACTGAACAGGCATCTCCCGTATACACGTTTTTTACTCTTAAATCATTAAATGTACATGGTTTTTAAGTATAAATGTTTATTTAATGATTGCCTTTAAAGTTGACATTTGGCCTGTTACATATACTATATAATAGCATTGCCAATAAAAAGTTTTTTCATCAAAACAGATTCATTCACTGAAACAGAAGAGCAACTATTATTGTTTTGCCTTAGTTCTTATAAATATATTAAAATGGAGTCATATACTTCTGCAAAATCTGACGATTTCAAGCAACGCTTTATTAAACAAATCGAAGACCAAGTTTTGGCTGATTGGTCTACTCTTCAAGAGTTGAAGAGGTGTTTTAACGGACTGGAAGTTGGTCTGCTGACAAGAGACCAGGTTTCGAGGGGTTGTGTGTTGCGAGTAATATAGAATGTGGAGAAAGAGACCTGGAGTTCATGAGAAAGATCAATGAGATACATCGAGAGGTTCAGTGCTCCATGGAGTTGAAGTTAAAGTTTCTTGATTCTTGCTATTAGAGTTAGATGTGCCTGATTAGTTTTCTTTTTTATATGTAATTGCTACTTTCTTAATACTTCATATTTCATAAGTATTAATTTTTTTTATCACAATTTACTTTTACATCTTTTCATGAGTTTGAAGATAAACAGACGGTGTTCCATTTTCGATAAATTAGAAAATATTTGATCTAAATTTTTTTTCTTAAGATTGTTGTTTGGTACCATGGATGATCTGTTTAATGTTTATTTACGTGCTGACTTTAACAATTTTGGAAGCGAAACAGTTTCAACAAACACGGGTAACTTTTTCCTTAATTTTAATTAAATTAAGATTGTTTGGTACTTGTAGATATTCTAGGGCTAAAGTCGAACGCTACATTAGGGGCAACAACACTCAATATGGTAGTCTTACAGACTCAAGTGTAGTTTTTTGATCAATTGATTCTAATGTTTTATTAGCATTTTATTGATTCTTTGTTAGTTACAGTTGATGGTGATCATAGTATCTTACACGTGGTTGTTGTGAGTCATCCACATATATATCAACATTTAATTTCTTAAATTCTTGCTTGTATGTATCTTGATTTGCTTCAGTCGTTGACTTTGTCTACGACCCTCCTACTTCTGTTTCATTATACTGATTTTAGGTACAATTTTGGTCTTTTCAATTTTTTTTTGGTTTTGTTTTCAATGCACAATTTTGGTTTTGTCATAGGTTCTTCAAACACACACCGACTTGGTCTCAGCTAACCAACTTTCTAAGGAAAAGGAAAGATTGAATTTGAAGTTTACAAACAACAAAGTAAAATGTACCAATTTCAATGCATGTAATAAAAGTATAAAAGACTAAGCCCATGATCTAAGTGAAAACTGAATACCCTTTCCTTAAAAGAAGTAACTTGGAAAGATGTTATGAGATGCAGTTGATTTTACTGCAAGAAAAAGAGAAGAAATTACCTGAATACCCTTTCCGGAGAGAAACTGCTTAAAGTCTGCCATTTTTAGATCACCGACAAGTACCGATTTGTGAGGATGAGCTGTTGTTGAAAGGGGGAGTTTCAGACAACGTGCCGCTCTATGTTTCCTCGATCTCAGAATCAATCCATGCTATTTCATAATCTCCAAGCTGTAGTGAAAACGGGTCAAAATGCGACATTTTTATCATCAGATATGATCACTAAAACTATATTATTCTAATAAAGTAATAATAGCCTAACCTTCTTAAAAAGAACATTACTCATCAGTTTCTCAGAGATTTGCACCTATTTCCACAACAACAACAAACCAATCAAATGTGGATTTGACGATAAATTGTGCAAAACAACATCCTATTAAACTTTTTATGTACCTTATATGCACACAAATCTGATGTGACATCAATTGTTTCTTCAATTTGAGGAGCATATACATGAGGACAGACATGTTTCAGACAATGTTGCTTCAGATGTTCAGTGGCCTCTACGGATACATGCACCAGCACCTAATAACGAAGACTTTAATATCTTAACAGTTCAACAATAATAGCAGAAAATAATTAGCTAGAAAAAAAAGAAGAAAATTCATACAAGTTTCAAAGGGGAAACATGAGAAAGAATTGATTTGATTGATCGACCATCAGACCGTCCTTCAAAACCCATGTAAACCAATGAGCATTTGACTTGGACCTCAGGCAGATCCGTCAATTGATCCGACGGTCCACCACTACCATCTCGTGACGTCCTTCTTCAATATCAAAAACAAATCAAACACAGCAGACGCACTGCACCTTCAAAACTACAAATCTACTTAAAAAGCCATATGATTCAATAATATATACCATGACAAGTTATCGCCGACATTCATAGTTATAAAAGTATATTTTCAGAATTTGAAAGTTAAATTATAATTTTAACAAACAATTTCCCGGTTTATTGAATTTAATCAGTCAAAAACAATATTATAATCTATTTAAATGGTAAAACAAATTTCAGTAAAATTACTATCGTTGGACCAATTTAAAGTTGTATTACTATAACAGGTAATTATATTGGGAAGTGAGTAGTAACTAAAACAACTACCTCGCTTCCAATGTTGATAATCCAGATGAATTTTAGACAAGCCGACTTCTCATTTGTATTAAAAACTATAAAATATCACATCGGTCCGACCTATACAACAATATATAACACAAATCAAGAGAGTTTACAAAATGACAACATACCTCTTTTTTTCCTCTCATCGTCCTCTGAAGTATCATCTGAGTCATCATCTTTCTCGGCACATGTCACAAAACAAAAAATCACACCGAAACTCGATCAAATTAGACCGGGCTAGGATTCGAAATCAATGGAAATTGACTGACATGATCAAACCATTAATTGACCAAACTAAAACTTGTTTAACCCCAGTTCAAAACATTCAAAATATTTGTAAAACTTATCAAAATCTCAGTCGAAACAATTCGTATAACAACAATAGTTATATAAAACTGTTAATCAATTTCTACAGATAATACATATCATACAAAATATACAACCGAGCATAAATAAATCGAGTAATTTGAATGTATTGACTCAACTTCTTAATTAAACTCTTTAACAGAGGACTGAGTAGCATTAAGGTAAGCCTAATATATGCATATGAAAAAAGTAAATGAAATCCTAACAAACCAATGGCTGCCTTACAATCCCATCAAAATACAAACAACAAACTGAAAATAACATGTAACAGAATTAAATTAAAGTTATAAAATATAACTCAAGAGTAGCACTTTAAACGTAGTTAGGCAGCCTTTGTTTTAGACATTCACAGGTAAACAAAATAACTTAATATTAATTAAAAGGGTATTGTAAAAATAACAATGATAAACAACAAACTCAGATCTACTCATTCACCAATCAGCATACATAATCCCCCCCCCCCTTTAATCAATTAGTCTTACATCAGATACAGTCTACCTACGCAAGAGACATGAATTAGTTTGAGCAAATAGAAAGGATCTTTAAATTACCTAAATACCTAATTTTATGACCTAAACTCTACGCAATTTTAATTATCAACAATTTTCATCAGCAATTTTAAAACAGAGATCTTGTACCTGATAGAAGACAGTTGACTGCAGAGCTCTATGAAAACACTACATGTAATGAAAAACCCCAAATTAGAACCCTAATTTCTAAAATACAGTAAATTACCACAAATATTAAAGCATTACATACCAAGATTTGGCTCTTTTGAGTACACTTGAGGAACATCCTCTTCTTCTAAACCTGGCAGCACACACCAAAACCTCACAAATCAACACCAGAAGTGTATTGAAGGTTGAAACCCTAACCTTTAGACTGATGAAATTGAATACCTCCAAAATCAGGGAAAAGACCCTTTTGACTGATGAAATTTCACCAGCTTATCACTACTAAAGGTGTTTCTAAAAATGTAGTACCCCCTGTAAAGGAATCAAAACAGTTCGAAGCGTTTGTATTCACCAAATTTAGTAAGGATATTTCGCATCTGCAACGTTCTAACCAAATAGCTCCAAAATTAACATCTCTGCAACCTGACCACAATTTTCATTGCTCTTGTTTAAACCACATGAACATGTTCAATTAAGCAAATTCGGCCGATTCAACCGGTTCTTTTCAAATTTCACCAGCTTCATCTTCTTGTTGATCACTGAATCATTAGACTGTTGATCTCTGAATTCATCTTCTTGTTGATCTCTGAATCATTAGACCGTTGATCTCTGAATTCATCTTCTTGTTCTCCGTTAGAGTGGATTAGGGTTCTTGATTGACGCCCCTTTCTTTTCCTATATTTGAGAGAGAGAGATGCAGGTTTGAAATTTCCTATATTTGAGAGAGAGAGATGCAGATTTGAAATTAGAGCTTGAATTTTGAATATGAAGTCAGGTTTGAAATTAAAGGTTGTGTTTGAGAGAGAGAGGGGTTTAAATTTTGAAAATGGAGCCTAGAGGTTGTATTTGAGAGAGAGAGGTGTTTAAATTTTGAAAATGGAGCCAAAACTATATTTGAATTTTTTATAATAGATAGATTTATTTATATATTTATATTATCCGAATTATGACATCATCAGATCCTACGTGGCATGGCTAGATGGTTGACACGTAGGCGTTTATATGTCATCATCTAATCTCCCTTAATAGAGTATATAGATGTGCAATACGTGTTATATAAATGTAACATTGAATCATATTTCATAATTATTTGTGTCTGACTTACATGGTACAACAACCAGAGTGGTAACTATATTGGCAAATACCAACTCACAAGTCCATGATGTCATGATATCACAAGAATATCTATGTGTTTATGTGTGTTTATAATTGGAACCGAACGAGGTCGAGGTATGTATTTTGCAGGGTCGGTTCAATGTTTTTGAAGGCTCTAAGCGAACTATAAAGTTGAGGCCCTATTGAATTGATATAAAGAAAATCATCAAATCAGTCATTCTCTATAACTAATCTAAGTAGTGCCTTTCAAGCCAACAAATCAGTAATACGAATCATCAATCGTCCAATCCATTTTTGACTCTTGAATACTTGAAAACCCTAAAAAATATCCATAGAACTGTCAATACCAAATCAAAATCACAAATACTATAGATTAAATCATCCAATTCGCAAAATTGATTAGTGATTTAGTGACTTTTTAGAGTTGCTCAATATATTAATCAATGAAAAATTAGCCGTTACTTGTTGAGAAGCTATAATTGAGATTGAGATTTGAGACATCTATAGCGATGATTACCCCTAATGCCGGCCCTAAGTTTGCCCTATCCGCAATCAATTTCACATTGGTTACTCAAAAGGCATTGCAAGTAACGAGGGTTGGTGTGTTGCGTCGCTACTTCTAGATGCTGGAATGAAGTGTGCGTGGACTATGAAAAGAAACTTTGTTTAATATATGAAAAGAAAAAAAAATGGGCCAAAGACTCCAGGACTAAAATCCTAAATCTTGGACCTAAAAATTTTGTTTAAATAAGCCAAAAAACAAGTTTAACATTTGAAAGGAAAAAAAAAATTAGAGCCCATATTTTTAGATAACCCTAGGCTTTAACCTATGTTGATAAGCCTAACTATAGTGTTTTTCTAATTGAACACAAGAGCTCACACTCTTGTTTTGTGAAATGGAACGATATGAAAGCATTTCATCACTATAGCATGGTCTTTCTGTTTGTCTAAAACTCTCTACCTGTTTTTAATATATTTTTAATTTTCTTTTCTATCTTCGAATATACATTGTTTTTGTTTAATTCAAACTAGGTTGGAACCCCGTGTATTACACAGGTTTAATAAATGTAATTTTATATAGTAAATAAAAATAATATATTTTTAAAAACCTATTTTATTACACGTGTTGAGTAAATAGAATTTTATATATTAAATAATAAAAAAGTTATATTTTTAAGAACTTTGTGTATTGTGCGGTTTAAATAAATGTAATTTTATATACCAAATAATAAAAAAATTATATTTTTAAAAAACCCTGTGTATTCACGGGTGAAAGAAATGTAATTTTATATACTAAATAATTAAAAAATTATATTTAAAAAAAACTTTGTGTATTGTACGGGTTGAATAAATCTAATTTTATATAGCAAATAATAAAAAAAGTTATATCTTTAAAAACCCTCGTGTATTACACGGCTTGAATAAATATAATTTTATATACCAAATAATAACAAAATTATATTTAAAAAAACTAATGGATAAAAATAATAAAAAAATCCATTTTGATTTAGAAAGATTTTTTTAACAATAGATAAACCCGTGTATTACACAGGGTTTTTAAAGATATAACAACCGATGTAATACATGTGGTTTTAAAGATATAACTTTTTTATTATTTGGTATATAAAATTACATTTATTCAACCCGTACAATATGGTTCTTATAGATATAACTTTTTATTATTTAATATATAAAATTACATCTATTCAACCCGTGCAATAAAGGATGTTTTTAAAGATATATTGTTTTATTATTTAGTATATAAAATTTATTTATTCAACTCGTGTAACACGGGGTTATAACCTAGTTATTATTTATATTAAATATAAATAAATTCTATCTAACTTCTAATTTGTTTTTTCTTTGTGGTAGGTTTCGATTCTTTCACATGAATAATACCGAATATATGTGGCAAAACAGGTTATGAGATATTATTTTTGTATAAAAGATTTATATTAATTTAATTAATATTTAATAATTTAAATTAAATAATTATTATCTACAATTAAGGATGATCTAGAATAATGACAAGTGTCCTCAAATTGGTTTCTTTTATTATATATATATATATAGATAGATATGTTTTATGATTCTTTTGTTTTGTTTTTTATTTTTGTTTTGATACAACTTTGTTGTAAAACTTGAGTCGTATGCAATATACTAAATTGTATAAAATACGGTTTAGTTATTTTTACAAAGTTAGTATTAAAACATAAAAACATAAACGAATTTTACAGTGAGTACAAACTAAAAAACTAAAATTCGTAATTAGTCACATCATACATATATGATGTAAACGTAAAGGTTTTTTTTGCATCTAAAATTAACAAATTGCACCTTATGATGGGACTATTATATATATCTTAAACACAAAGGTCGGTGCACAGACCAAATTACTATTCTGCCCTCACCCAACCAACCAAATTACAAAACTGCCCCTAAGAAATCTTTTTTGCTGTGCCATCATCTTCCACACACTTGCCAGTCCTTCAATCGATCGCTCACGTTTCCACCGAACACCGCCTATATCGTATGTGCGGTTGTCTTCCAGCGTCACCATCAACGTGACCACCACCGTCCTCCGCCGCATTTGCCGTCAAATCCCCCTCAGTCGTCCTTAGTTACCTGGTAACAGCGGCGATTAGGGTTTCAGAGACGCAACCCCGATTGAAACGATGTTTAGGGTTCCGGCGACCTGATCTGTTTTCTGATGTAGCAAAAGGAGGCTACGATTTCATGATGTAAAAAAAAAGTTGAGTGCTGCAGTTGCACCAATTCTTGAGATCAAATTGTCCATCCCTAAGTCACGTTTCTATCTCAAGTTCTATACTTCTATGACACCAAGGCAAGTTAATCTTCAGCATATTAGTATAATTTAATGGGTGTTAATTGGTTATTTTTGTTTTAATTTGTGTATATTTAAGAATATCAAAGGCAAGAAAATGCACAGTGTCTTCATGTTTTACACCAATCCTAGATCTCATGTTTTACACCAATCCTAGATCACCCTTCACTGTTTTGAAATAAATAAAAGCATTTAGATGTTTTCCATATAGTACTTCTACGCATACTTAAGTAGTTAAGTGTTAATTAGAGATGTTGATTTCGACCCATTTTCTTGAAAATAGGTTGATTTGAGTTCTCCAATGAGTCAAATATATAACTTAAGAGCATACATAGATGTGAAACGGGTCAAGTTGGAAGTCCCCAGATTGTTATTTAAATATTTTCAACTTCTTGAATGTATTTACCAATTTCTTTTAGTGCACCGAACAGCTAGCGGCCTATGGGGAATTAGTGTCAATCTGGGGGCTTAATGCTGTTGATACGGCGAATTACAACATGGTGGTTGGGCTCCGATGGGCATACATATGTATGATCGGACATCTCTAATTATAAGTTTCTAAATTTATTTGAAACAGAGCCCATATGGGGGGACATATTATCACCAGCCAACGTTTGACCTCCCGGTGCTGAAAGGAACAACGCTGTTGACGGGTTTAACTTACTTCTTTATAATTTACAAAGCTCATTATTTTTCTTCTTTATATTTATTTTGTTATTAGTTTTTGAATAAATATTAGGACCCACCGGAGTGACCAAACGGGCATCATCATCATGCAGGGATGGAGTCGGAATGTATCAACTACGGAGTTTATCCAGAATACTGCCTGGAGGGAACAATTCCGATCAAGAACAACCGAACAAGATTGTTCTAATGGTTGTCATGAGGTAACTTTGTTCTTTTTTAAAATATCGATGATAAAACCAATAATTATATACAATTATATAAGTTATAGTTTATGATTTTATTTTCGTTTACGAATATTTAAATTGGTAGACCATAACATTATTTAAAGAAACCTAATAATTTTTGTAATTTAATATTCAAGTAAGTGGTTTACTTTAATTTCGTTTACAATAAACTACAGATTCGTTGCTAAAAATATAAATATTTTCACTAATGAACAACATGCAGTTGGTTATGCAAGTGGAGAACAATACGATGAAGCAAAAGCCAACATAAATGTGTGGAATCCAAAGGTGACATCGATTTGAGTTTAATCTGTCACAAATGTGGGTTATTTCTGATTCTTTCGATGACGATCTCAACACCATTGAAGCTGGTTGGTAGGTAAATTTCTTCAACACATACATATATGTTCCTGCATACGATTGAAGAAGATGACCAAGGTACTATTATTCTCAGAATTTCTTTGTAGTTTGTTACTATTTGATTTAGGAAACACACAATTGTACTTTGTTTTGTATGTATGCAGGGATTGATTTAGGCTGGTACAAATATTAAAATAAAATGTTTTCTTGATAGTGTACATTAGTAACGGCAAATTTACGATTAACGAGCCAACACCATGCGGTGGGCCGCTTTGCTGTATATGTCATGTATATGTTAGTGTCATCATCGTAGCGCGTACATGTAAGGAAGTCGCAAACGCTAGGTTGTCGCCGCAACGCGCGACACGGGTTAAAAACTAGTTGTAACTAAAGTAAAACCTCTATAATTTAATACTCCATAAATTAATAACCTCAATAAAATTAATAATTTGTCCAGACCCAACTTGGGACCAGTACAACATTGGACCCCAATCGATAAAATAATAAGATAATAATTTTTTTAAATCCTAATGTAAATATATTGATCCAAGCGAAACTATAAATTAATAATTTCTAAAATATTCAAAAATTCTAGGATTGTCTAGTAAAAAATGAATCTATAATCACTTGTTTTTCTGTGAACTTCAAATCTATATTGAGTTCATATTTAAATCTCCTCAATGCACTTAAAGTTGAGGCACTGTATTCTCGTATTGCAACAAAAAGTTGTGAAGAATTGTTGTTGCTTGTAATGCTTCTTTCTGAGTGACCGGTTCCAAATGTACTGAATCATCATCAACCGGATTTTAAATGGTACCCGCCATAATTTTTTCAATGCTTTGAACCTCATAACATTCATTATTTTCACCTGGATGATCTAACAATTCATTCACATCCATTTTGTGCTGATAATGCATTCCCGTAATCAAGTTCTCAAGCTCACGAATGTCTTCTCCAGAATTTACATCATTTCAATCTAGATCTATGTACATTGAACTTGACAAGTTCAGTAATGTGTGAATGTACATGATATAATAATAATTTATCGATATAATAATATCGCTAAATTAATAAAATATCCTGATCCTAACATTATTAGTTTATAGAGGTTTTATATGAGGTTTTTATGCAAACTCGAATACATTGTTGCAATGCATTTATTTTATTTAAATTTTACTATAGGTTTTTATCACAAATTGAGCCGGTTGTTTTTATTTAAGTTATAAGACAACAATTAACAACGTTTTGTGATTTACATAAAATATTATATGTGAAATTATAGAAAGATAAAAATATCTATATACTCTATTAAGGGAGATTAGATGATGACATAGAAATGCCTACGTGTCAACCATCTAGCCATGCCACGTAGGATCTGATGATGTCATAATTCGGATAATATAAATATATAAATAAATCTATCTGTTATAAAAAATTCAAATATAGTTTTGGCTCCATTTTCAAAATTTAAACACCTCTCTCTCTCAAATACAACCTCTAGGCTCCATTTTCAAAATTTAAACACCTCTCTCTCTCAAATACAACCTCTAATTTCAAACCTGACTTCATATTCAAAATTCAAGCTCTAATTTCAAACCTGCATCTCTCTCTCTCAAATATAGGAAATTTCAAACCTGCATCTCTCTCTCACTCAAATATAGGAAAAGAAAGGGCGTCAATCAAGAACCCTAATCCACTCTAACGGAGAACAAGAAGATGAATTCAGAGATCAACGGTCTAATGATTCAGAGATCAACAAGAAGATGAAGTCTGACATGTATAGATTTGGTAACGAAGAGGATGATGGCGGTGTTTCGGGTTGCAGAAACGACGATAGTGGTGGCATTCAACTGCTGAATTTGTTTCATATATGTGTAGATGCACAAACCCTAAGGTATTTATTCTAACTGTTTTGAGCTTTAATTTTTAACCTAATAGTTGATTTATCAAAATAGGTTTGAAATTTTGAATAGATTTAACTGATTTAAGTGTGTTTGTAAGTTTGTTTGCACTTATTTTGATGTTTTGAGGTATTTATTCTAATTAGGTTAAGGATTTGAGCTTTATTTTTAACCTAATTGTTGATTTTTTTATTATAGGTTTGAAATATTGAATAGATCCATTGTATTTTGAGAAGAACCGGTTGAATCGGCTAAATTTGCTTAATTGAACATGTTCATGTGGTTTAAACAAGAGCAATGAAAATTGTGGTCAGGTTGCAGAGATGTTAATTTTGGAGCTATTTGGTTAGAACGTTGCAGATGCGAAATATCCTTACTAAATTTGGTGAATACAAACGCTTCGGACTATTTTGATTCCTTTACAGGGGGTACTACATTTTTAGAAACACCTTTAGTAGTGATAAGCTGGTGAAATTTCATCAGTCAAAAGGGTCTTTTCCCTGATTTTGGAGGTATTCAATTTCATCAGTCTAAAGGTTAGGGTTTCAACCTTCAATACACTTCTGGTGTTGATTTGTGAGGTTTTGGTGTGTGCTGCCAGGTTTAGAAGAAGAGGATGTTCCTCAAGTGTACTCAAAAGAGCCAAATCTTGGTATGTAATGCTTTAATATTTGTGGTAATTTGCTGTATTTTAGAAATTAGGGTTCTAATTTGGGGTTTTTCATAGTGTTTTCATAGAGCTCTGCAGTCAACTGTCTTCTATCAGGTACAAGATCTCTGTTTTAAAATTGCTGATGAAAATTGTTGATAGTTAAAATTGCGTAGAGTTTAGGTCATGAAATTAGGTATTTAGGTAATTTAAAGATCCTTTCTATTTGCTCAAACTAATTCATGTCTCTTGCGTAGGTAGACTGTATCTGATGTAAGACTAATTGATTAAGGGGAGGGGGATTATGTATGCTGATTGGTGAATGAGTAGATCTGAGTTTGTTGTTTGTCATTGTTATTTTTACAATACCCTTTTAATTAATATTAAGTTATTTTGTTTACCTGTGAATGTCTAAAACAAAGGCTGCCTAACTACGTTTAAAGTGCTACTCTTGAGTTATATTTTATAACTTTAATTTAATTCTGTTACATGTTATTTTCAGTTTGTTGTTTGTATTTTGATGGGATTGTAAGGCAGCCATTGGTTTGTTAGGATTTCATTTACTTTTTTCATATGCATATATTAGGCTTACCATAATGCTACTCAGTCCTCTGTTAAAGAGTTTAATTAAGAAGTTGAGTCTTACTCGATCTATTTGTGCTCGGTTGTATATTTTGTATGATATGTATTATCTGTAGAAATTGATTAACAGTTTTATATAACTATAGTTGTTATACGAATTGTTTCGACTGAGATTTTGATAAGTTTTACAAATATTTTGAACGTTTTGAACTGGGGTTAAACAAGTTTTAGTTTGGTCAATTAAAGGTTTGATCATGTCAGTCAATTTCCATTGATTTCGAATCCTAGCCCGGTCTAATTTGATCGAGTTTCGGTGTGATTTTTTGTTTTGTGACATGTGCCGAGAAAGATGATGACTCAGATGATACTTCAGAGGACGATGAGAGGAAAAAAAGAGGTATGTTGTCATTTTGTAAACTCTCTTGATTTGTGTTATATATTGTTGTATAGGTCGGACCGATATGATATTTTATAGTTTTTAATACAAATGAGAAGTCGGCTTGTCTAAAATTCATCTGGATTATCAACATTGGAAGCGAGGTAGTTGTTTTAGTTACTACTCACTTCCCAATATAATTACCTGTTATAGTAATACAACTTTAAATTGGTCCAACGATAGTAATTTTACTGAAATTTGTTTTACCATTTAAATAGATTATAATATTGTTTTTGACTGATTAAATTCAATAAACCAGGAAATTGTTTGTTAAAATTATAATTTAACTTTCAAATTCTGAAAATATACTTTTATAACTATGAATGTCGGCTATAACTTGTCATGGTATATATTATTGAATCATATGGCTTTTTAAGTAGATTTGTAGTTTTGAAGGTGCAGTGCGTCTGCTGTGTTTGATTTGTTTTTGATATTGAAGAAGGACGTCACGAGATGGTAGTGGTGGACCGTCGGATCAATTGACGGATCTGCCTGAGGTCCAAGTCAAATGCTCATTGGTTTACATGGGTTTTGAAGGACGGTCTGATGGTCGATCAATCAAATCAATTCTTTCTCATGTTGCCCCTTTGAAACTTGTATGAATTTTCTTCTTTTTTTTCTAGCAAATTATTTTCTGCAATTATTGTTGAACTGTTAAGATATTAAAGTCTTCGTTATTAGGTGCTGGTGCATGTATCCGTAGAGGCCACTGAACATCTGAAGCAACATTGTCTGAAACATGTATGTCCTCATGTATATGCTCCTCAAATTGAAGAAACAATTGATATCACATCAGATTTGTGTGCATATAAGGTACATAAAATGTTTAATAGGATGTTGTTTTGCACAATTTATCGTCAAATCCACATTTGATTAGTTTGTTGTTGTTGTGGAAATAGGTGCAAATCTCTGCGAAACTGATGAGCAATGTTCTTTTTAAGAAGGTTAGGCTATTATTACTTTATTAGAATAATATAGTTTTAGTGATCATATCTGATGATAAAAATGTCGCATTTTGACCCGTTTTCACTACAGCTTGGAGATTATGAAATAGCATGGATTGATTCTGAGATCGAGGAAACAGAGAGCGGCACATTGTCTGAAACTCCCCCTTTCAACAACAGCTCCTCCTCACAAATCGGTACTTTTCGGTGATCTAAAAATGGCAGACTTTAAGCAGTTTCTCTCCGGAAAGGGTATTCAGGTAATTTCTTCTCTTTTTCTTGCAGTAAAATCAACTGCATCTCATAACATCTTTCCAAGTTACTTCTTTTAAGGAAAGGGTATTCAGTTTTCACTTAGATCATGGGCTTAGTCTTTTATACTTTTATTACATGCATTGAAATTGGTACATTTTACTTTGTTGTTTGTAAACTTCAAATTCAGTCTTTCCTTTTCCTTAGAAAGTTGGTTAGCTGAGACCAAGTCGGTGTGTGTTTGAAGAACCTATGACAAAACCAAAATTGTGCATTGAAAACAAAACCAAAAAAAAGTGAAAAGACCAAAATTGTACCTAAAATCAGTATAATGAAACAGAAGTAGGAGGGTCATAGACAAAGTCAACGACTGAAGCAAATCAAGATACATACATGCAAGAATTTAAGAAATTAAATGTTGATATATATGTTGATGACTCACAACAACCATGTGTAATATACTATGATCACCATCAACAGTAACTAACAAAGAATCAATAAAATGCTAATAAAACATTAGAATCAATTGATCAAACAACTACACTTGAGTTTGTAAGACTACCATATTGAGTGCTGTTGCCCCTAATGTAGCGTTCGACTTTAGCCCTAGAATATCTACAAGTACCAAACAATCTTAATTTAATTAAAATTAAGGAAAAAGTTACCCGTGTTTGTTGAAACTGTTTCGCTTCCAAAATTGTTAAAGTCAGCACGTAAATAAACATTAAACAGATCATCCATGGTACTAAACAACAATCTTAAGAAAAAAAATTTAGATGAAATATTTTCTAATTTATCGAAAATGGAACACCGTCTGTTTATCTTCAAACTCATGAAAAGATGTAAAAGTAAATTGTGATAAAAAAAATTAATACTTATGAAATATGAAGTATTAAGAAAGTAGCAATTACATATAAAAAAGAAAACTAATCAGGCACATCAAACTCTAATAGCAAGAATCAAGAAACTTTAACTTCAACTCCATTGAGCACTGAACCTCTCGATGTATCTCATTGATCTTTCTCATGAACTCCAGGTCTCTTTCTCCACATTCTATATTACTCGCAACACACAGGTCACGAACGGAAGTAGTCGGCATCGCCCTCAAGTCCCTCGAAACCTGGTCTCTTGTCAGCAGACCAACTTCCAGTCCGTTAAAACACCTCTTCAACTCTTGAAGAGTAGACCTATCAGCCAAAACTTGGTCTTCGATTTGTTTAATAAAGCGTTGCTTGAAATCGTCAGATTTTGCAGAAGTATTTGACTCCATTTTAATATATTTATAAGAACTAAGGCAAAACAATAATAGTTGCTCTTCTGTTTCACTGAATGAATCTGTTTTGATGAAAAAACTTTTTATTGGCAATGCTATTATATAGTATATGTAACAGGCCAAAGGTCAACTTTAAAGGCAATCATTAAATAAACATTTATACTTAAAAACCATGTACATTTAATGATTTAAGAGTCAAAAACGTGTATACGGGAGATGCCTGTTCAGTTATCCTATCAACCATTTTAATGCAAAACCTTTGGAAAATGAGTTTTCATGGGAAAACAAGTAAAATTAAATATGTAGAAAACCAAAGAACAAAATTGAAACCTTCAAAAAAAGGTTATCATAATTAGGAGATGTCTCTTCATTTATCCTATCAAACATTTTAAACATTATAAAGGATCATTATTAGTTTACTTCAAAACATCAACATTTCAATTTAAAAAAAAACGTTCATCCTAAAACAAACCATCCAAAAACACTCACATTCTTCCTAAATGGCAAGGAAAACCTTCTACCACTGGTCGGATACTACTGATCTTAAAATCGAATTTTCAACCTGGTCACTCCAAGAACAGAGAAACGCTGAAGAACTCAACAAAAAAGTTGCTATAGTTAGTGATAAATATTATAAGCAAACCTGGAGTAGCATTGCACTGCTGGATGAAGTTGCCTGTTCTACTCCAACAGAGTTTAAAGAAAAAGCAGAAGAGTTTATTACAAATTTGCTGAAACAGGATCAGAAGACCTGTGATATGCTAGCTGATCTACAAACTAAAACAAAAAATGAAATTGCATGGAAGAATGCGAGAGAACGAGATATTCTAGGAAGTGTTAATTGTAATGTTTAATTTTTATTATTTTTCAAAATCATAATTTTGTAATACTATGGTTTAATATTGAATATTCACTTTTACCAGTTTCAATAATAACAAAACAACTTCCATTAGTCTTGACCCAATGAATATTGTTGCAGAAATATCCATTAGTCTTGGTTATTGTTTAAAAAAGTTCAATTAAAAAGATTACAATTTTAAAGTTAAATATAAAATCCTTTTATTGGTTAACAATTTTAATTTTAAATATAAAGATGAGATCATTTTTTGCATGAATTGACATCACCGTTTTTAAAATAACTGTCTATGATTGTAGGAGCGGTGTTTTATAAAAAAAATCCTTAATCCCCATTTATTAGATAAGTAGATACTAATAGTAATTAACATTTTAATGAATTTGATCTGTTAAAAGAGCTGCAACCTTGCAGGTGCCCCAGAGTACGCAAAAAGTTGTTATGCAGCTCAAAACTTCAGGAACATAGGCTGATCATTCTTCCTCGAAAAATCCAGTTGCCAAAATATCTAAAGTCAGATGTCCAAAAGTAGTTGATCGACGGTCATCTTCCAATCCATTGTTTGAGGTATAATATTGCTAACCTTAAGCCTGTGACATATTTAGGGGTATAGATTGAGAGGTAATGAGAACACCCAAAGTGAGCCAAATGGGTTGAAAAAAGTTTACAGGGTGTGAACGAGCTGAGCAACAAGAGCTTGGTTAATAAAAGACTGAAACAAGGCAATCTTAAACGAGCTTCAGCCCGAGCCTAAAAAGGAGCTCATTTAGTATACGAGCTTGAGCCTGTGGTTCACTTATCGAGCTCAAGCCGGCTCGCGAGGTTAAATGAGCCCACTGTTTACTTAAATTATAATTAATATATTAAATATATTTTTTAAATAATAATATCTACTATTTAAAAAATTATTATGAAAAATAATTTAATTATATTATAATATATAAAATAATAATTATTAAATCTATATATCTAGATATGCCACGTAATTTTTGGGAACATGTCAGTTTTTTTTGTTCAAAATAAATTATTATGAAAAATAATTTAATTATATTATAATATATAAAATAATAATTATTAAATCTATATATCTAGATATGCCACGTAATTTTTGGGAACATGTCAGTTTTTTTTTGTTCAAAATGAATACATTTGTAGATTAAAATTTATAGCTAAATGTTCTTTTTAATAGGTTGTAAGTTTGACATATAGTTGTATTAAATGGCAATTTGATAGCTAGATATGGGACTGTTGTAACATGTGTGAAATGTCCTTAATACCCTTATCCCTTAATATCTACACATAATAGCAACTGTTGGTCGGTTATGGTTGAAATTAATAAAGGTATACAATTGCTTTTTATAATCATCATCACACTTCTCAAAAAATCTTGAAATCTCTCTCTCAACTCCCAACAACGATCATCATCATCATAGTACAAAAAAATCCAGTACAAAAAAATATAGCACAAAAAATGCAGTACAAGAAAATATAGCACAAAAAAACATAGTACAAAAAAATATTGCACGAAAAACTCAGATTTAGAATTTCAACAAGATATCGAATCTTTATTGGCCGAATCAACACTGTCTACTTCAAGCACCAACTTATCATCATGTTGGTTTAGTGGCTTTGATTCATCAGGTTCAACTTCAAGTGATGATATTCTAAAACTTGCTAATTACACACCAGCAGAAACTTTCTGGATCGAGCCTTTTCTACCAGACAATATTGATATAATCGAGTCATCAAGCGATAAGTTATTGGTACCTTCGGATTTAGTCTACCCAGTTTATGGCCAAGAAGACCATATCGAATATGTGACTTTTATTATGGTCATCCATGGATTCATATATATTGAATATAATGACAAGTTTATAGACTGAAGACCATATCGAATATGTGACTTTTATTATGAATATCGTTGTGGAGTTACCAATACCATTGTAATTGGATTTGGTGAAATTTACTCCAAAGAATACGTTGCTACAAATCTCAACCATCTGTTCAACGTGGACCTGTATTTACAACCGATTCCAGCAACTATCAATTTGGTTCTTTGTTGGGGTTCAAAGCTTAAAGCGCATTGTGTTTATTGTTTCTATATAGCATAAAAAAAATCTAGTACAAAAAAATATAGCAAAAGAAATTTAGTACAAAAAAATATAGCACGAAAAAATTCAGCACAAAAAAAATATAGTACAAAAAATCCAACACAAAAAATTAAGAAAAAAAAATTTAAGACAAAAAAATTCAGCACAAAAACATAGTACAAAAATCTAGCACAAAAAAGGTTATACAACACATTTTTGTGGGTTTTTTTAGTCGTCATATTTTATATAACAATATGGTACTCAAATTAAAGATAAAAAAACGCTCGATTTTATGTGAAATTTTTATGAAAAAATAATTGCGTATAAAAAAGTTATGAACGTTTAAAAAATGAGAGTGGAATATGCATGTGCCTTGCATGTGGAGAGAGAAAGTCAATAAATAGGAATTTCCCAAGATACCCTCACACTCCTTTTTTTTCCTACATTTTCATCTTAACCATTGATTTGAAAAATGAATTGTTAAGATTACTTCTCATCCTACTTAGGCAAAATGAACTTTTTATTTGATCTTACCCCATAGTTAGAGAACCAGTTCAAAAAAAAAAAAAAAAAAAGTTAGAGAACATGGAAACAAGTGAGGTTACACGTGCAAAGGCTCACGTGTAAAGGTAATGATTATATGTGTTTTACTAAGGGTGTAGGGAGTGGTTAAACATTTTGGAGTGGCAAACCAAAAAACGACCAATCAGAGCGCGACATGTCAATCAGTCAAAAGTGTTTAAACTTTGATGAAAAGTGTTGGTAATGGTTTAGACACTTGGTGAAGTTGTAAACTTAAAAAAAAAAGGAAAAGGTGTGATTGGTTGAGAGATGGCATGGACCCCACCCACACTCCCCCTCTCTCTCTCCTTCCTCCCCTCACCGAATCGTCAAGCCACCACCGATTTGGTAAACTTTGAGTGGCAAACTAGTGTTGGCGGTGGTGTTTACCGAGTGGTAAACTAGTTTGCCACTCCTTGCCGATCACCACACCGTACACCCTAAGGTTGACAAAACGCGTTACGCGGTATGGTTTCAAGTTTCAACTCAAAAGACTACCAAAGTAAAATTTTCCATCTTTGTTTATTTTCTACTAGGCCCTACGTACTGGTAGTGTAGTGATGAAGTTTAACAATAAAGATGGGTGGTCGAAAACATATATACCTAAAAAATTATATAAAACTGGGGGGTTGAAAATGTATATACCCAAAAATTTTTATACGAAAACTACATATATAACAATACTGAGCGAAAAGTTCGGGGGGTCGGGCGCCCCCCGGCCTCTCTTAAGTTGTGCCCCTACGTACTTGTCACGGCCCCCGACCCGGTTTTACCCGTTTCAGGAGCCGCGGGACAGAAAATCCCGTGGTATTTAATTAACAGCGGAAGTTTCTTCAGGATCTTTTTAAAACTGAAATATTTCCCGATTATTTTATTTCACAACTCGGGATAAAACCCGGTAATTTACAATCTTGAGATTTCACGAAGAAATCTTTTATTTTACAAAACATGTTTCTTTATTTTATACTGAGCCACTTCCTTAAGCTTGTAGTGCTTCGCGGCACTTTTCCTGGATCACAACAGATCACCTGAAACATGTTTGAAAAAGGTTTTGTCAGCGGGAAATACTGAGTGAATCATTCTTTTTACTAAAACGACTCGTTGGTTATAATTTACAGTATTAAGAGAGATTACAATGTTTCAAATATCAAACCAAATACCCACAGTATTTGTCACTCGACCATCCATCGGTAACCTCTTTGTCCAATGGAGTCTGTGACTATGGTCATATCACTCATTGGCTAACTCGTTGTCCAATAGTGACGGTTATCAAGTAATGTATACAAAACCCCACATACCGGCTGTAACTTGGTGATTACATAAACTTAATCACTGTAATTATAATCTTTGAAAATAAACATGATTTTGAAAGTAATTTGATAAAAAGAGAATGACTCACATTGCAGATTTAATTTGAGCAGAGCCTAGCCTACTGATTAGCCTTTTTAACCTAAATTTAATAACAGGCACACAATTCGGTTAGTAACTTAATACAGCATTTACGATAACTCACGAGATCAAACCCTCACATCGAATGACAAAGTGCGATACTTAAACATCCATCGAATTAACGACGAATGACAAAGCATAAACCCTAATGTGGGCAACACTTAAACATCCATTGGATAGTTTAATCGATCGGACATTGAATCGTATCAGCGATCGAGTTATTACCCTGTATTGCGGCAGCACTTCGTGATTCGTGTGTGTTTTTGTAGTATTCAGAACGTAACTCAGTGCATGTAGCGAAATTTTACGTCGTTTCAGTGCTCAAATTCCAGTCCCAAAGTTTGCTATTTATACACAAAATTTGACCAGGCTTGCGCACCGTAAGCCTTATCCCTTACGGTGCGTAAGGGACACGAATTCACCCTAGGTTAGCCACGTCCTTGATTAGCCTTGCTGACTTAGCGGATTTCGTAAATTCGATTTTTGACAGCGAGATTTTAAGATAATCGTAACTAGGGTTTACCCCCCTGAGTTTTAGGGGCCCTGATCCTGATTCTGATAATTCTGAAAATTTTAGGGTTTGTGCAGAATCACTTGGGTGTCTCAATTAGGGTTTCCTATTGGATGAAATAATAAAATAAATAATAGTTTTGATGAGGGTTGTTACATTCTCCCCACCTTAATAAAAATCTCGTCCTCGAGATTTATTGGAATAATTGAGGATACTTTCGCTTCATTTTTTATTCCAGCTCCCAAGTGTATTCGGGTCCTCGTTTCGAATCCCACTTGACTTTAACTAGCACTAGTCGTTTGTGTTTGAGAAACTTCACTTTTCTGTCTTCTATCTGAATAGGTTTCTCAATAAATTTTAACTTTTCGTTTACCTCTATATCTTGGAGAGGTACTACCAAAGATTCGTTTGATAGACATTTCTTGAGGTTGGATACATGAAATACATCATGTACTCCAGCTAACTCTTCAGGTAGTTGTAAACGATAAGCAACTGGTCCTATACGTTGGGTTACTGGAAATGGTCCTACGTATCTTGGACTT
The DNA here is from genome assembly GCA_030545235.1 of Helianthus tuberosus. Taxonomy (NCBI): domain Eukaryota; kingdom Viridiplantae; phylum Streptophyta; class Magnoliopsida; order Asterales; family Asteraceae; genus Helianthus; species Helianthus tuberosus. Next base: position 42,337,334 of record CM060411.1, on the reverse strand, counting down.
AGCTTTCCTTTCTTACCAAATCTAACCACTCCTTTCCAAGGAGAAACTTTCAACAGTACTCTGTCTCCAACTTGGAATTCTAACGGCTTACATATATTGTCTGCATAACTCTTCTGGCGATCTCGAGCCGTCTTCAGCCTTTCCTTGATTTGAGTAATCTTATCAGTAGTTTCTTGCACTATCTCGGGACCTGACAATTGACTTTCTCCTATTTCTGCCCAACAAACTGGAGTTCTGCACTTTCTTCCATACAGTGCTTCGAATGGGGCAGTTTCGATACTTGAATGATAACTATTGTTATAGGAGAATTCAATTAATGGTAAATGGTCGTCCCAATTTCCACCAAAATCTATCACACATGCCCTGAGCATGTCTTCTAGAGTTTGGATCGTCCTTTCACTTTGTCCGTCTGTTTGTGGATGATATGCAGTGCTTAAATTTAGTCGAGTTCCCATAGCTTCTTGGAAACTTTTCCAGAAGTGAGAAGTGAAACGACTATCCCTATCCGAAACAATGGAGAGTGGAACTCCATGTAAGGATACTACTTCATCTACATACAACTTTGCCAATCTTTCCATGCTAAAGGTTTCTTTCATAGGTAGAAAGTGAGCAGATTTGGTTAATCGATCCACAGTTACCCAAATCGCGTCATTACCTTTTCTAGTTTTGGGTAACTTAGTAATAAAATCCATTGTTATGAGTTCTCATTTCCATACTGGCATTTCTAATTGTTGGAGTAGACCTGAAGGTTTCTGGTGTTCTGCCTTAACTTGTGAACAAGTAAGACACTTAGAAACATATCTAGCTATATCCTTCTTCATGCCTATCCACCAGAAATTATTTCTTAAATCTTGGTACATCTTATTATTTCCAGGGTGCATGGTATACCTAGATTTATGAGGTTCTTCTAAAATTTTATTTCTTAATTCTCCCTGCTTAGGTACCCATATTCTACTTTTGTGGAATCTCCAAATTCCCTCAGCTCCTTGCTCTAATTCTTTTATTCGTCCCTTCATTCCTTCAGCATCATCCTTTATTGCTGTTTCTTGAAAATGCTTCAGTTGTTCCATTAAATCTAATTGTAGATTTAATCTGAGAGCACGAACCCGTCGTTGCTTCTCATGGTACTTACGACTTAAGGCATCTGCAACTACATTTGCCTTTCCTTCGTGATACTGAATATCACAGTCGTAGTCACTTAGGATTTCCATCCATCTCCTTTGCCTCATGTTTAACTCTTGCCCAAAAATATATTTTAAACTTTTGTGGTCTGTATAGACAGTAAATTTACTTCCGTAAAGATAATGTCTCCAAATCATAAGGGCAAAAATTATGGAGCCTAACTCTAAATCATGAGTCGTATAATTTTCCTCGTGCTTTTTCAACTGTCTTGAGGCATACGCAATTACCTTCTTGCGTTGCATTAGCACACACCCAAATCCTAGTTTTAAAGCATCACAATATACTTCAAAATCTTCAATTCCTTCTGGTAAGGCTAAGATTGGAGCATTGGTTAATTTCTGCTTTAAGATCCTAAAGGCTTCTTCTTGTTTAGGTCCCCATTCAAACTTAACTGCCTTACAGGTTAGCTTAGTTAATGGTACAGCTATCTCGGAAAAATCCTTAATAAATCGTCTGTAATATCCAGCTAAACCTATAAAACTTCTAATTTCCATTGCGGATTGTGGAACCTTCCATTTGGTAATTGCTTCTATCTTAGCAGGATCTACGTGAATACCTTCGTGATTCACCATATGTCCTAAGAATTGCACTTCTTGCAACCAAAATTCACACTTCGAGAATTTGGCATACAGTTTTTCTTTTCTTAACAAAGTTAAGAGTGCATGCAAGTGCTGACAATGTTCGTCCTGATTTTTGGAATAAATAAGTATATCGTCGATGAAGACAATTACAAATTTATCCAAGTACGGTTTACAAATCCTATTCATCATGTCCATGAATGCTGCAGGTGCATTCGTTAATCCGAAGGGCATGACTGTAAACTCATAATGACCATACCTAGTTCTAAAAGCAGTCTTAGGTATATCTTCCTCTTGCATCTTCAATTGATGATATCCGGAGCGTAAATCAATCTTAGAAAAATATCTAGCTCCTTGAAGTTGATCGAAAAGATCATCAATCCTAGGTAATGGGTATCGATTCTTAATTGTAACCTTATTCAATTCTCTATAATCAATACACATTCTCATTGAACCATCCTTCTTCTTAAGAAACAACACTGGTGCTCCCCACGGGGATGAACTAGGTTGTATGAAACCTTTACTTAGTAATTCATCTAATTGCTTTTTCAATTCTAACATTTCGGTAGGAGCTAACCGATAAGGTGCTTTGGCTATCGGTGTAGTTCCAGGAATTAGATGAATCCTAAATTCTACCTCCCTATCTGGTGGTAATCCTGGTAATTCTTCTGGGAATACCTCTGGGTATTCTGAGACTACAGGAATCTCCTTAAGTTCTTTACCCTTAGTATTAATGATTACCGAAATCATATATACTATTCCTTGCTTTCGTTCATAACTAGCAACTTTCATTACTGATATGAACTTCATGGGTTTACGTGGTTTATCTCCTGTAATCATAATGACTTCTCCGGTAGGTGTTTGAATTTCTATGGAATTCTTATCACAAAGAATTCGAGCATGGTTGGCTACTAACCAATCCATTCCTAACACAATATCGAATTCAGCTAATTTCATAGGCAATAGGGTTGCAGAAAATTTATGACTTAAAAGTTCTATTTCTATATTTTGTAGAACTTTATCTATTTTAACTGAATTCCCATCAGCCGTTTCGACTGTAAAAATTTGCCTAATGTTGGTTAAGGGTATATTAAGAGCTTGGCAGAATGAAGTATTGATAAAACTTTGGTTTGCACCAGAGTCAAATAATACTTTTGCATACACGTTGTGAACTAGGAACGTACCAACTATCACATCTGGAATCATCCCGGCTTCCTGAGTAGTTAATTGAAATGCTCGAACATTCTTCTTAATAGCTCCGTCGGCTGTCTTGGCTTTGTTGTCTGTTGATTTGACCAATTTAGGACATTCTGGTTTAAAATGCCCAGCTTCTCCACAGTTATAGCAGACTATGGTTTTCTTTCTGCAGTTTTCTTCACGATATCCTACCATTTTACAAAAATTGCAGGTTACACTACATCTTCCAAAATGTTTCTTTCTACAATTCCTGCAGAACGGCGGATTTGAAGATTGCCCTGTTCCTCTTCTCTTGAAGCTGTTATTATTACCCGTACGAAATCCTTGGGTAATTTTCTGAGCCAGTTCCTTTTTCCTGTTATCATCTCTTGTGCGCACCAGTTCATCAGTTAGGGTGTTAGCTAATTCTACCGCATCGTCAATAGTGCGAGGTCTAGCAGCTTTAACGATATTGCGGATTTCACCAATTAATCCCCAAATATAGCGAGAAATGAGTACCGGTTCTGGCGAAGCCAGTGTTGGTACCGCTCTAGCATATTCAAAGAATGTCGAAGTATACCCTCGACAATCTACACCCATCATTCGATGGTTTAGGAACTTATTTGCCATTTGATCTTTTTCATATTCAGGACAGAATTTTCTTTCTACAAGACCTTTAAATTCTTCCCAGTTCATGGCGTAGGCCCTATTTTTTCCTTTTGCTTGTAACACCGTGTTCCACCATTCTAGCGCCCCTTCTTTAAAAAGTTTTGACGCGTACATGACCTGATCATCCAGAGCACATTTACTTATGGCAATTACTGCCTCGGTTTTCTCTAACCAACGCAGTGCCGCAGTCGCTCCTTCATTTCCTGCAAACTCAGTGGGTTTACAAGCAAGAAATTCTTTGTAGGTGCAACCAGGTGTTGCAGCTTTCCTTTTCTTAGGGAGCGGAGCTTGCCGTGGTTCATTATCATGATTAACATGATCATTGCCTCCGTTTACGTTATTACTGAAGTTATCTTCAGAAATACGTTTGCTAGGAACGATTTGTTGCGGTTCTATTGGATTTTTAACAGCAGCAACGATTGCTGGAATAGCATTAGCTATCCCTTGAGCAACGATATTTTCTATATCCTGCCTAGTCATATATTGATCCCCCGGTTGTTGCTCAGATTGATTAACCTCATTTACTGGTTCATTATTAGCATTTTCCATCTGATAATTAATATATATAATTTATTAGTATCCAATAAATAGCAATCATATACAAAACAATCATATAATTTCACAACACAAATTTAACCAAAATTATCGATTTCTCGATTCTACTTTTATATATTTATAATATGCATCCATACATTCTTTTATCTTACAAAGTCTTATTTTAAGTTATTTTACATAGTTATATTTTGTTATTTATTATACAACCACAGGTTCCCCAACCCACTATCTCTCGTCATTTGTCTTCCTAAAAACGAAGCTCCCTTTCATCATACTTCCAGGCAATTTGTCCCCCTATCTCCCGGATTCTATTTCCCGCATCCATTAACTCTTCGCCAAAATGGCGAAGTTCTGCTAAATTCTCGTTACTCATGGGTGGATTTGGTAATGGGTCCGGGTCGAACTGAGGGAGAAAGGAATAAGGATTGTTGATCAGGTTTTGGAATTGCCAATCATTTGTCCACCACTCATCTATCCCTAGAGGCTGGGTGTGGATAATAGGTTCTGGGATTGCGGGGTTCAAGTTCATTGGTAGTTGTGTTTCAAGAGTAGGGTATAGATTATTATTAATTGTCCTAACGACATCACAGCTCGCCAATGCCCGATCTAATTCCTCCTGAAAAGGTAACTCTTCAACCTGTCTAGAACTTTCCCCAACTTCCCTCTGGGTTTGCCTAGAACCTTCTCCATATTCCATTTCTATCTGCTTAGAATATTCCTCAAACTGTATTCCCATCTGCCTAGACTCTTCCCCGATTTCAATCCCCTTCCCTTTGTCTAAGGGATTTTCTATTTTAGGGATCTTCCTAGTTGTAGGCTTCCTCCTACGCACACGTCTCCATCCCACAAATCTCCTTCTTTTCTTGGGTTTAGGTTTCTCCGGAGGTGGAGCATTGAATTCAACAGGTTCTTCTATGTCTGGTATATACCTATTGAAATCTCTAGAAACCTCTATTTTTACCGGATAGAGATTTAAATTCTGAAGGGCGTCAGACAAGTCGTTCATGCTGTTTAACAAAATACACATAAATACTAAGTTAAAAATTTATACCAAATTTCATAGAAAACCTTTAAATATTATTTCATACTGGGTAACTACAAAATAACTGAAAAGTTAAAACACACTAGGTTTTATTATAATTTTATTTATTTACTGAAATAAGGTTTCTAGACTGAAATTGATAAAGGTGCTAAAACTTGAATCAAAATTATTAAAGATTTGCATCTACTGCTACTGTAGCTAGCATATAAAGATCTGCCCATTTTTCATCTAACTTGTCTTCCCAAGGTGATTTACTGGTTAATTCCTGAGTTTCCTATTTAACTTTCTTTTCTCGAGATTTCTTTATTTTCTCCTTACTTTTCCTAATAATCAAATTTCTTTTATTAGGAGAAAGTGGTTCCTTATAGTGTGCCTTTCGCACAAATATTCCTTCTTCAGGGATTGCAAAGTGATTTGAGGGTTTGGTTTGGGATGAACTTCCCTTCTCGTTGGATGACCTATCTAATTTAAGATAGATGTTTGACAACTTTTGCTTACCCATACTGTATACAAATATTCAATTAATAAAACACATAATCACAAAATGGCAATCAGTAAAATTAAGTATTTTCTAAATACTTAACTGGCTTAAATCAGTGGCTCTGATACCACCTTTTTCTGTCACGGCCCCCGACCCGGTTTTACCCGTTTCAGGAGCCGCGGGACAGAAAATCCCGTGGTATTTAATTAACAGCGGAAGTTTCTTTAGGATCTTTTTAAAACTGAAATATTTCCCGATTATTTTATTTCACAACTCGGGATAAAACCCGGTAATTTACAATCTTGAGATTTCACGAAGAAATCTTTTATTTTACAAAACATGTTTCTTTATTTTATACTGAGCCACTTCCTTAAGCTTGTAGTGCTTCGCGGCACTTTTCCTGGATCACAACAGATCACCTGAAACATGTTTGAAAAAGGTTTTGTCAGCAGGAAATACTGAGTGAATCATTCTTTTTACTAAAACGACTCGTTGGTTATAATTTACAGTATTAAGAGAGATTACAATGTTTCAAATATCAAACCAAATACCCACAGTATTTGTCACTCGACCATCCATCGGTAACCTCTTTGTCCAATGGAGTCTGTGACTATGGTCATATCAATCATTGGCTAACTCGTTGTCTAATAGTGACGGTTATCAAGTAATGTATACAAAACCCCACATACCGGCTGTAACTTGGTGATTACATAAACTTAATCACTGTAATTATAATCTTTGAAAATAAACATGATTTTGAAAGTAATTTGATAAAAAGAGAATGACTCACATTGCAGATTTAATTTGAGCAGAGCCTAGCCTACTGATTAGCCTTTTTAACCTAAATTTAATAACAGGCACACAATTCGGTTAGTAACTTAATACAGCATTTACGATAACTCACGAGATCAAACCCTCACATCGAATGACAAAGTGCGATACTTAAACATCCATCGAATTAACGACGAATGACAAAGCATAAACCCTAATGTGGGCAGCACTTAAACATCCATTGGATAGTTTAATCGATCGGACATTGAATCGTATCAGCGATCGAGTTATTACCCTGTATTGCGGCAGCACTTCGTGATTCGTGTGTGTTTTTGTAGTATTCAGAACGTAACTCAGTGCATGTAGCGAAATTTTACGTCGTTTCAGTGCTCAAATTCCAGTCCCAAAGTCTGCTATTTATACACAAAATTTGACCAGGCTTGCGCACCGTAAGCCTTATCCCTTACGGTGCGTAAGGGACACGAATTCACCCTAGGTTAGCCACGTCCTTGACTAGCCTTGCTGACTTGACGGATTTCGTAAATTCGATTTTTGACAGTGAGATTTTAAGATAATCGTAACTAGGGTTTACCCCCCATGAGTTTTAGGGGCCCTGATCCTGATTCTGATAATTCTGAAAATTTTAGGGTTTGTGCAGAATCACTTGGGTGTCTCAATTAGGGTTTCCTATTGGATGAAATAATAAAATAAATAATAGTTTTGATGAGGGTTGTTACAGTACTGGAATGCGATCTTACCGTGATCCCCATCATAATGTTGGGCCACACCTTCCCTAGGGACTATGGGCTGGATTTTTCGACTTTCGCGATTAGTATAACGACAACAATGGCGAGAGTTTTGATATTTGGACCGTTGGTAGGAGGTTTACGGGGCTCCATCCACTATACAAACATATTATATAACCCCCTCCCTATTTCAATTGTTTTGCTAGTTGTCACATAACATCCCCTTGTGGTTATGAGGCTTCACCCAATGTTTTTAAAATCGGACCGAACATCGCATCAGATGCCTTAATGGTTCACCGGTTAGACCGGTCCGACCGGTTGAACTGGATAATTTCTTAAATAATATATACATATTTAAAATTCTAATAAATATTTGAGTGCTAAGAAATGGTTTAGTTTTATAATAAAATTCACCTCTAAAGATTAGAACTAGAAGCATTAAAAGTGTTAGGGCTATATTATGCGGGGTTTTTTTTGAAACAAATGATTAACCCTAATATAAAAACAAGTTAAAAGATCTTTAGCTGGTGCTGGTGCTGGTCCTGGTTAGGGCTGTTCAAATTACTCGGCGCTCGACGCTCATTCGATGCTCGTTCGAAAAATGCTTGGAATTTGCTCGTTCAATTCACCTCGATTGAAAAAATGCTCGGTTCGGATCGGTTCGGTTTGTAAATGAACCGAGCACGAGCAAAAGTCTGCTCTGTTCAGTTCAGCTCGATTTATTTTTTAATATATATATAGAGGGGAAAGTTCATTTGAGAGAAAATTAAATTAAGAAGAAAAAGAACAAAGGGTATAAATGTAAAACATTAAATAGTTTTTCTCTCAACTTATTTATTATTATCTTTGAGTAATTAATTAGTCATAAACACTAACATCCTCCATACTTAAATTTTTGCTTACACACATCAAAATTTATCCTACACGTTTTGAAATTTATCCTATACATATTGAAATTTATCCTACATAACTCGTAATTCATCCTACACACCTCGTAATTCATGCTACACTTTGAATTATATATTTTTTCTTTTTTTGAAAAATATGTTTTTTTGAAAATAAGTTAAAAATTTAATGTAGTTAGCGATTAAAAAGGAAGACTACCAATTAATAATCCATCTAAGTTTACCAATATACCATTACACTAATATTAAATGCAAAAATTAAATGAAGTAAAATGAATCATTCTTATTGGTTGAAATTTCTTCTTTTTTATTTTTACAAAAAAATTATTCTCATTTGAACTCTCCACTATATATATATATATATATATATATATATATTAAAATGAAAACCACATCTAGTTGCAAGAATTGTAAGAACCATTTATCAACCATTGATCTTTTGTGATGGATGTTTGAGAATTAAAGAGAATAAAACACATTTTAAAATCTTTTTATATTATTATGTTTTTAATATTTTGTTGTCATAAGGGTAGTTTAGTAAATTTACTATTTTTTGTCTTATTGTATGAATTGTTTTTTATTACTTTTTGTCTTAATTAAGTTTTTTAATAAGGTATAGAAATCCGATTTTTTTTACAAAAAAGAAACAAAGTTTTTTACATTTTTTTACAAAAAACAAATTTTTATGCCCCTTCTTTTACAAATTTTTACGACCCGTTTTAAACTTTTTTTTACAACTCGGTTTTAAACTTTTTTTACGACTCGGTTTTCGGTTTTAAACTTTTTTTACGACTCGGTTTTCGGGTTTAAACTTTTTTTACGACCCGGGTTTAAACTTTTTTTACGACACGGGTTTAAACTTTTTTTACGACTCGATTTTAAACTTTTTTTACGCCTCGATTTTAAACTTTTTTTGCGACCCGAATTTAAACTTTTTTTATGACTCGGTTTTAAACTTTTTTAACGAATCGGTTTTAAACTTTTTTTACGACCCAATTTTATCCTCATATACATCAGAATAAAAAAACATCAGTATCAAACTCCGACCCGACCCGAACCGATTTCGGGTTTACGAAATTTCAAAATCTTAACAATCAAACTCAACAAAAATCACGACTCGTAGATGTCTCAGATAAGTTAATACTTATCATCATCGACTGAAATATAAAAACCAACAACAAAACTCAAAAACCATCTGTGGATCTTGAAAAAAAAACACGGTTTGACTCAAAGTTTCCAATAATCATGGCTGTAAAGTGACGTTGCAGATTCAAAAACCTACCCTCCACCATCCTTGCCACGCCATCGTCATTAATTGTCGGGGGGAAATGTTTTGAACTATCACTGCCAAACACAAAAACCACCGGCACCACCGCTGGTAGGTACCGAAAGGATGGTGGGCTACTCAAGTAACGATAATGGGTTGTGTTATGAGATTGCTTTAAGGCTCAAAAGATCAAGGCCTGTAAATCATATAATCATTCAACCATGTGCACTTAGTTCATCATGTGTTAAAAAATGCCACCAAAACAAATCAGTGGAGGAAAGCTGGGAAAAATCAGAAACATCAAACACAAAATCAAATTGATCTACTAACCTCAGGTCGCCGGTCATCATCAGTGAAAATTCACCTCCACCTCCGCCGGCACCACCGGGGATGAAACAAACACCACCGGCACTGCCAGCACCACCGGCACAAACCTACTGAAAATATAAAAAACACCGGCACCACCAGGCACCATCGCCAGCGCCGGGCACCTTCGACCACACCTCTCCCTGTCAACAACCCTGCCGCACCTCTCCCCGTCACCGTGAAACACCACTACACCTCCACCGTCACCATAAAACACCATCACACCCCCCACCGTCACATGACAACTCCCCCAAAAACTGAAATCAACCACCATATTTGATTACTTGATCAGCAATGGTGCTAAAACCCGGATACCCAAGATTCAAAAGCCTTTCATCCGTGGGGTTTTCCTCTACAAAAGATGCAACAAAACCCAACGGCATAAAAAAACAAACTACACAAATCACACACCATGAGCAAAATTAAGCAAAACCCAACTCAAGATCCAAACAATTACATAAACCCGTGATAAAAGTTGCAAAATTTGTGAAAAATAAACGCATAAACTTACTGGGGGTTTGTGGATTATTCTGAATAAAATTATTCAACATAATGATTATGAAAAAAAACGCCACCAACCCCAAACACCAGTCACAAAGGGAGACGGCGGAGAGGAAAGGGAGGCCGAAGATGTCGCCGCCGCTAACCCCAACGCCACCACCACCAACACCATCACCCTACAACTACCCCGTCGCAAAAACCACCATCGAACTCCCCCCGAAACCACTAGATTTGTGATATGAGAGAGAGAGAGAGAGGAAAGAGATCTGATGTTAATTGTGATATGTGATAGAGAGAGAGAGAGAGAGAGAAGACTTTAAAGAAGAAAGAGAGAAGATTTGACATATTTGAGTAAATTACTAAATTACCCTTTAGGTGTTAATATAACAGTGTATACGTGTCATTATCTGATTAGTGGAGAGTGGTTCCTACGGTTCTCGCAACTGAGGGTGGTTTTCATTTAGACCGGTCTCTCTCTCTCTCTCTCTATATATATATATATATATATATATTTAGAGAGAGAGAGAGAGAGGCAGGTTAACATACAATGGCTCTTATCGTACAAAATGTACACGATCATCTGTAACACCCGTCTTATTTACTACTCGAAATTACTAATAATTCATAAGATTTATACAAAAGATGTCTAAATTAAAACATTAGTTCCAAAAACCAAGTTCTAAGGTAACAACATTAGTTATCTACCAACTAATTTAAACATCCATAAGTTGTTTAGCAAACGATTTACATCATAACATTGTTTAAACCGAGTTAATTTATGCGGAAGCTTCAAAAGTTCGTGTTCGGTTCTTCAAAAGCTTGCTTGACCGTCATCCGTAATCCTTGAATACCTAGAAACTGAAATGTTTACATTAAACATTAGTATTAGAGTACATAAGAATAATACATAGTCGAAACTACGTTTAAAACGGATTCAATTTAACGAAAGTATGCGAAATTTACAAAGATTTCCAGGGTTCTACCGTAACTTACGGTATATACCGTAAGTTACGGTAGTCATCTGAAACTTCTGGTCCACCGTAACTCAGTAAAGAACCACCGTAACATTTTGGTGTCTACCGTAAATTACTGTATGTACCGTAATTTACGGTAGACTCTGGAATGTTATGCTTTTGTTTGATTTGTTTATTTACTTGGACCAATTTCTCGGGTTTCATTCCTACAACCCGATATGTTAAATCCTCGTATTCTAATATGTCATTTGTCAATAATAACAAGACCGAGTAACCATACTACAATGTATTACCATGCCTTATTTGGTCATTCGACCCGTTTGGCTCATCTAAGGAATCCTCCATTTTGATGACTACCAACGAGGTCTAACCAGATTCTTGGCCTATTATTCGACATAGCGAACATCATCGCTTTAATCCAACTCAACTTTTAATACACAATCCAACTACATATATGCTAAATATCGAAATTTACCCAAATGTAACGAATCAAGTTACATACCTTTAGTGCACGCCCTTCAACCGCAAATCACCACCGGCTTGTCTGCTCGACGCTCCGGTATCCTTTCCTATAGAGTTCAATTATACCGCGTTTAGAACTCTTTCAAATCACATATCGCATAATTGCCAAAATACCACAATTAAGCGTTTTAACTTCAAAATTCCAGTTTCAAGCCTTCGTTGAGGCATTTCATCAAACACTTTAAGGGCAGATTTTTACATGTTTACATAGCAAGTCCCTAGCTTATCATTTAGCCTGAGTTTCACATTAATCAACACATTTTATAAGTGTTAGCTTCTAAAATTCTGAAGTCACTTCACAATTGTCAATTTACACTAGATCAACATTCAATTTCCTAGTGTTTATCAAATTCTACATAACCCACTAATCACCTACAAGGGTGTTCATGGATTTTACTAAAATTACACATGATTTCAACTTGTATTTGTCTAGGGTTTACTCCTAGACGCTACAATGCTCTTAATCCATCTATATATCACACATGCATGACCATATTTCAGATTCTCTATGTTCATGAGAATTTCAAGTAGATGGTTTTTACTAAATTTTACATACCTTATAACCCTCTTGCGATGAGGATCACAAATCTCAGCTCGGATTGCGTTTTGGACTTGATTTAAACCTTCAATTTCTGGGATTTGTGGAGTTTTAGGGTTTGAAGAACCCTGGTCGCCTGGTTCGATCTCAAACACACGCCCACCTGTGTTTTGAGTTTTAATTTTTATGTTTTAATTATATTAGTTTCAATTCATGCAATTTCAGCCCCTCAACTATCATTAGGTTCCAACTTTTAGTGTTTTAACCCATTGTAAGTCACTACAAGGCTTTTACCTAACTAGGTTATTTTAATCCTAGTTAGTTCACTGTTTTATTTAGCAGCATTATATTTAAAAATAAATGATTTGAAATTTTCGGGGTGTTACATCATCCCAGCCGTACGATCTGGTGCGAATTCACTCTTGAACATGCGAAATTGATACAAAAAACCAACATGCGATTTCATCATATTTACCAACATGCGAAATTGCTACAAAAAAAACAACATGCGATTTCATCAAAATTACCAACATGCGATTTCCAACATGCTTTTTTATAACATGCGATTTCACAATCACGTACGAGCGTACGATAAGCCCTATTGTACGTTACACTTTTTCTATATATATTTGTGTGTGTGTGTCCATTTTAATGAAATGACTAGAGACCAACATCAACAATGTTTGGTCTAAGATCCAAATAGAGCCCATTTAAGTAATTAGAATTGAAATCCAATACCAATAGTCCATTGTCCAATACTTAAATGTCCATTTGAGTAATTGAGTCAACAAATACTAAAATGTGAAGCGTCGATTAATACTAAAGTCTCAACCCGTCATTCGATTCAGAAGTACAAGATCCTAATCAAAACCCCCCATTGGCCATCGTTATTCGATTTCTCCATCGCCACTCGCCAAGACGCCAACTCGCCAGGGTTTTGCTTTAATCGGTTCATTCAATTTCAAACTTCCGATAGAACAAGGGTATGTTTCAATCGGTCGACGATTTTTTTCCCGCTTAGTTAATCTCGATAGAACTAGTTGAGTGTTTTTATATTCCTTGTTATTTGTTAAATTTTTACGTGTGTTCTATTGGACGAAACATCACGGACGAAAACTACACTTTATTCTAATAAGTAGCACTCACATCGTCACTTTCCTTGTTTGTTCTGCGACGCTCGATACTCGACGTTCATTCGAAAAATGCTCGGATCGAAAGACGCTCGCTAGACTTTGGCTCGGTTAAAAAAACGCTCGGTTCGGTTCAGATCGGTTTGTAAACGAACCGAGCACGAGCAAAGGTCTGATCGGTTCGGTTCAGCTCGTGAACAGCCCTAGTCCTGGCCCACCAAATATATTATTTATTAGAACCTGATAATTTCTTAAATAATATATACATATTTAAAATTTTAATAAATATTTGAGTGTTAAATAATGTTTTATAACCACCTCCCAACTGCAAAAAGGGGTTGTTGGGGTGAACCGACCTGGCGTAAGCAATGAATCCGGCCTGACTGGTCGGTAGGGCCGGTATGGGTCTGAGAACATTGACTTGACCACTACACATGGTCTTACCTATATATTAATTTACAAAAAAAAAAAAAAATTCCTCTCACACAAACACTATTCAATTTTGTTTTTTTTACTTTTTTTACACTTTAAAGTTTTATTTAATTTTAACCTCTTTTTTTTATCTTTTATACTTTTATACTTTTAATCCCAATAGCTTTCATCTTTTACATAACCCTCATAGTTTTCATCTTTTACACAGTTAACTCCATACTTTGCGTCTTTGCATATTTGTCACAAACATTTTCTATTTTTAACCCAACACTTTTTCACTTTCAACTTTAGTCCCTATATATTAATTTGCAAAAAAAAAAGAAGGAAAAATTACACGTTTTGTCATTTATCTTAACACCATTTTGCAGGCGGTATCATTTTCAATGAATTTTGACAGCTTTTGCCCTTTATAGGGAAAATTGTTGCATGTTACGTCCTTTGGCCCTAACCCAGTTAGTTTTTCTTTTTGTTAAGTCTGGTCAAACAGGGGTAGTTTAGTCTTTATACCAATTTATTTATAAATCTTTTTAATATATAAAACAAAAAGAATTTAAAAAACTAATATCTTTATGTATATTAAAATCTCTATCTCTCTCTCTACAAACAGACACAGTTTTCTCTCTATATTTTCTCTCTCACCTTTATCTACCACCACCATCTCCCACCTCCCACCACCACAACCATTCGCCACCCTTCTCAACCATCATCCACCACCACAACCATCTGCCGTCGCCCCTGTCTACCACAGACCTCTGCCGCCCCACCCCCAATTAAACACCCATTCAAATGTTTCCATTCAAATGTTCTCCACCTCCATCGCCGCCCCACCCCGAATCAAATAATCTCCACCTCTGCCAAACTATTTCCATTCAAACATATAGATTCAATCAGAACATGAAGATTCAATCACCATCGTTATCTAGATCCGGCGAAGTTACGAGTACCGGTGTACTTACCGGTTTGCACTGCCATTCCTCTACCGGTTTGATCTTTTCGTACTTATCGGAGTTCACCCTCAACGAAAAAAAAACCCGGTGTTCACTCTCAACGACCAACTAACCGGAACCCCCGTCGGACTTGTAACACCACCCCCTTTTTAAGATTGATTGCTACTGGAAGAATAAGATATACCTCAACGAGTGCCTAAGAATTTTTGGTGGTGGATGCAGTTGGTGGTGGCTTTATTTTATAGAGAGAGTGAAGAAAGACAGAGAATCTTCAGATTGTTTGATAGAGAGAGAGAATAGAGAAGGGAAAGAGAGCAGGTGTATTTTATTTATATATTTTTTATTCTTTTACAAAATAGTATTTGAATATAAGTTATTTACATAATATACCATAGAAAGGTAAAATTACAAGAATGCCCTCATGTGCCTTGCACATGATCAGATTTAACAAAAAAAATCTAACTAGGTTAGGTCTAAAGGACAAGACGTGCAACAAAATTCCCTATAAAGGGCAAAACCTGTCAAAATTCGTTGAAATAATACCGTCTAAAAAGGGTATATAGATAAAGGACAAAACTTATAATTTTTCCAAACAAAAAATTCCTCTCAAACAAACACAATTCAAGTTTTCGACTTTTTTTTTACACTTTTAAATTTTATTTACTTTTAACTCTTTTGTTTTTTATCTTTTATACTTTTAACCCCAATAGTTTTCATATTTTACATAAAACTCATAGTTTTCATATTTACACTTTTAACCACATAGTTTTTATCTATTACATATTTGTGACAAACAATTTCTATTTTTAACCCAAACATTTTTCCACTTTTAACTTTGGTCCCTATACTTTACAGTTTACATCTTTTACAAATTTATTGTTTTACGATTCGTTCTAAATTTTACGAGTTAACAAGCTGCAACGCGCGCATGTGGTTCAACGTTTTTACGTCTATTTTTTTACGGTTTAACAGCTCTTTCGAAACTCGCGGGTCCTAAGTCAACTTGGTTATTCTATTCTATGTTTTACTTTTCCGGTCTATTTTTTGCAAGTTAACACGTTGTAATGTGTGTGATTCATAGGGTTGATCATGAGCAGAGCCGAGTCGAGCGGACCTTTGCTCATGCTTGGCTCGTTTACAAACTGAACCGAGCGGAGCGGCTCATTTAAAACTGAGCCTCAACTCAAGCGAGCATTTTCCGAGAGAAAAATATTCCGAGCAAGCGTCGAGCGAAGTTCGAGCAATTTGGACAATCGTGTCGCCCAATTTAAATTTGCCGAGAGAGATAGTGACAAAGTTAGGTCTCAAGTTTTTATGTCTTTTAAAAACAGGCACATTTCACGGCATAATATTTTCTTATGAATAACAATGTTGTGACCGACGAGACAATGATCATATTGCACGAACAATGACGTTGAGAGTAGAAGACGATCGACTTAGGGTAACGGCATGAAACATTGAGGCTATGAGCAGACTGTCATTTATCGGTTTAGGGTCTAACTTTTAGATTTGATATTATTTTTTTATTGGCGTGATTGAACTAGTACGTATAGATTGAACTAGTACTGATAGTCCCTGTGGTTTGCCATTTTTTCACCTTTAGTCCCTAACTTTTTAAAATTACAGCTATAGTCCCTAAGTTTTACTATTTCATTCCCGGATAGTCCCTGGCGCGGATGGAGGTTAGTTTTTGGTGTTAAGTATGTTTGAAATTACTAAAATGCCCACCTTTTCCTACCCCACCCCAACCCATCTCCCCTTTCCCTCTTCTCTTTGTTTGCAACAATGAAACCACCAACAACACCCTCTCTCCGGCCACCACCCACCCCACCCCACCTCAGCCTTCACCGCCATCATCCACCCTCTCTCCGGCCACCACCCGCAGAGGTGGGGTGGGTGGTGGCCGAAGAGAGGGTGCTGGTGGTGGTTTCATTGTTGCAAACAAAGAGAAGAGGGAAAAAGGAGAGGGGTTGGGGTGGGGTAGGAAAAATGTGGGGCATTTAGTAATTTCAAACATACTTAACACCAAAAACTAACCTCCATCAGCGCCAGGGACTATCCGGGAACGAAATTGTAAAAGTTGGGGACTATAGCTGTAATTTTAAAAAGTTATGGACTAAAGGTGAAAAAATGGCAAACCACAGAGACTATCCGAGCATTTTACTCTTTATATATATGTATGTATATACATGTTGTATATGTACTACTTAAAAATAATAATTCGAGCCCAGCCGAGCGGACCTTTGCTCATGCTTGGTTTGTTTACAAACCAAACCGAGCAGATCGATAACCGAGAGTTAAATCGAACGAGCATTTTCTGAATGAACGTCGAGTGAGCAACGAGCGGCGAGCGGTTTAAACGGCCCTAGTGATTCATCGTTTTTACATTTACTTTTTGTTTAGCTTAACGGCCTCACCATAAAACACGGGTCCTTAATACTAGTTAATTTTAGAAATACAACTCAATTAGGTCGGACAAACTACAAAGTTATACTAAAGATAGATAATCTACACCTTATTAATCTTTTTATAAAATAATATAGTGATTTACATATCATATTTTTTAAAGATAAAAAAAGGTGAGACATATTTTATCATATGGAACATTTCGAGCTATTTCAACACGTTACGAAAAAAAAATTATCTTAAATATTAACATAATGTTTAGAATACTACGAACTCAAAGTAAGATCAAAGTTAATTATATTTTTTTATAATAATATATACAAATAGATAGACTAAATCAATTATATGATAGCTACATATGTTCACACTTTTGTAATTAGATGATATATTATTACTCGGTACATTTTCAACTTTTTCTTGGTTAAAAAATAAAACTATTCACATTTTAACTTTTTTATTCATGCCCAAAGCTTTTAGGAATATCCAGATATTCCTACTTGATCTGTTACTACTTTGACTAAAACTTCTATTTTTTCATTTATTTCGTAGTACTTTTATTTAAAAAAACAAATAAGAACAATCTAAGAACAATCTAGCAATTTGTTTCATTGTATGTTTTCTCATATTTTATTTCTTTGAATTTTGTTTTATTTTAACTTATTTTTTTCCTCATCATTTAGTTCATCCAATTTGTGTATCATTAAAATTGATTATATATAATAAGATACAATATCAGAATTGTGGAACAAACATGAATGCAGTCAATATAAAACCAGTTTTAAGTATAAAAAAATATTATGTTAGTGCGGAAAAGAAAGTGTTATCTCATTTATTAAATTATAACAAAAAAAAAAAAAAATACAAGGAAATAATATTAATTTATTTAAAAAATATAATTGTTGGTGATAGGAATTGATGAATGGACAAAGGAAGCTTCATAACTAGTAAAGTTGGTTGCTTTCAAAGGTATGAAAGCCGCTTTTTGTGCATCTTAAATGCTTATAATTCGTATGTTTGAGATTTTAGAAACCTGACCAACACAACTTGATATTTTCCATGTGCCGCACGCCCATATCCATTTATTTTATTTTTGTTTGTTTTTTATTATACATGATTTTAGAAGTTACTTTATTCTTTACATAGAGTTAATTACATAGTTAGTCCCCGTGGTTTGCACAAAATAACAAACTTAGGTACTAATAGTTTAAAATCACCTTCTAGGGTATTAACTTTTCATTTTGTAACGTTTGGAGGTATTAACTTCTAAGGTAATAACATAGGTAGTCCATGTGGTTTGCACAAAATAACATACTTAGGTACTAACAAAATGTGATTTTAAGCCTACAAATAAGCTTAATACCCTCAAACGTTACAAAATGAAAAGTTAATACCCTAGAATGTTATCAGAAACTATTAGTACCTAAACTTGTTATTTTGTGCAAACCACAGGGACTAACTATGTAATTAACTCCTTTACATATCTAGAGTGAGAAAAATGGATGTAATATGAAAAATATACTGTGTTGTTATTTATTTAAGAGGCAGAGAGAGGGAAAAGAATGGGAGGTTTTTAGTTTTTATTTTCTTTTATGAAAATTCAATAAATTTATAAATTTCTGGATCGATAAAAATATTTTATTTATAAAATCTATACTATATAATAAAAGAAGGGAAAATTACCGCAGTGGCCTTTACCAAGGCAATTTACAAAACTAGTCATTTGACCAGGCATAAAAAAGCCCGGTCACGCTCCCCCATCCCAGTGAACCGTCATTTTTATGCACCTTCAATCCAGCCACAACCAAGCGGACACGTGTCCTCCTAGCTGAACCAGCTTTATGCCGCTTCATGCCCAAGCCGAGCCGTTTCATGCCCAAGCCGAGCCGCTTCGCCCCCTGCCCCACAAGCTAGCCAAGCCGCTACAAGTACAAGCCATGACCTTTCAATGCCAAGCCGAGCCGCTACGTTTTTGTGTATATATATGTTTACCACTAGGTCGGTTCTTGAGATTTATGGTGTTAAATTTTCAAAACTCTTGTTAAATTTCAGTAGTATTTTTAAAAAAAATATCAAAATACATCAAAATATGTCAAATTGTTTTCATAAATTTTTTTATCACTTTCATCAAGAGATAAATTTAAATCAGGAACTTTGAAATTGTTTAAAGATGCACAATCAGAAGAATCAACATATCCTCCTTGAATGACATATAATTGAAATAATTCAAACGGTTTACTCTGAGCCAAATTAAAGAAAAAAACATCATTATCATTCATTATATCGATCGGATCTGTAAACGAAGACATCCGGTAGGATATCCGAGTAATATTTTGAATATCACACATCTTGCGAATATAACTTAAAAAAGTGATGTAGGAAAAATTGGTTTCAACTTCTAAACCACGTCTAGTAATACAATCGTGACCGGCAACATACTCGATGTTCCCGTTAACAACCTCCCAGTTTCCCCCGGTGTATATCACAAACTTAACACCCATGAGTTATACTAAACGTGACCAAAGTATGTATTCTAACAAAGAAAACGAGAAGACAAAAAACACATGTGTGCAAAATCCAGATGTTATATATATAGTTACGAAATTATACATAAAAAACACATGTAAAGGCTTGGGCATGTGTTGAAAGGTCATAAAATTCAAATGAAACGGCTTGGGGTAGGTGGCAATGCTGAAGCGGCTTAGATCCAGGGTGTAGCGGCTCGGGATGGGGCGAAGCGGCTCGGCTTGGCCATGAAACGGCATGGCTTGGCAGTACCACAAAGCGGCATAAATCAGAGATTGGGCGAAGCGGCTCGGCTTGGGCATGAAACGGCTCGGCTTGGGCATGAAGCGGCATAACGCCGGTTCAGCTAGTAGGACACGTGTCCGCTTGGTTGTGGCTGGATTGAAGGTGCATAAAAATGACGGTTCACTGGGATGGGGGAACGTGACCGGGCTTTTTTATGCCTGGTCAAATGGCTAGTTTTGTAAATTGCCTTGGTCAAAGGCCACTACGGTAATTTTCCCATAAAAGAAACTAATGGATGGACACTTGTCATTATTTTAGACCATCCTTAATTATAGATAATAATTATTTAATTTAAATTATTAAATGTTAATTAAATTAATATAAATCTTTTATAAAAAATAATATCGCATAAATATTCGGTATTCTAAACCGACCCCAAAGAGAAACACAAATTGGATGTTGATAGATTTTCTAATTTATATTTAATATAAATAATAGCTAGGTTATAACCCCATATATTACACGAGTTGAATAAATAAACTTTATATACTAAATAATAAAACAATATATCTTTAAAAACATCCTTTATTGCACGGGTTGAATAGATGTAATTTTATATATTAAATAATCAAAAGTTATATCTATAAGAATCATATTGTACTGGTTGAATAAATGTAATTTTATATATCAAATAATAAAAAAGTTATATCTTTAAAACCACGTGTATTACATGAGTTAAATAAAGTTAATATTATTTACCAAATAATAAAAAAAGTTATATCTTTAAAAACACTCGTGTATTACACAGATTGAATAAATATAATTTTATATACAAAATAATAAGAAAATTATATTTAAAAAAACTAATGGATAAAAATAAAAATAAAAATCCATTTTGATTTAGAAAGATTTTTTTAACAATAGATAAACCCGTGTATTACACAGGGTTTTTAAAGATATAACTTTTTTTTTCTTATTTGCTATATAAAATTAGATTTATTCAACCCGTACAATACACAGAGTTTTTTTAAAATATTTTTTTTATTATTTAGTATATAAAATTACATTTCTTTCACCCGTGAATACACAGGGTTTTTTAAAAAATATAACTTTTTTATTATTTGATATATAAAATTACGTTTATTCAAACCGCACAATACACGGGGTTCTTAAAAATATAACTTTTTATTATTTAATATATAAAATTATATTTACTCAACACGTGTTATAAAAGAGGTTTTTAAAAATATATTATTTTTTCATTTACTATATAAAATTATATTTATTAAACCTGTGTAATACACAGGGTTCTAACCTAGTATATTATATAAATCGGTTTTGGTTTCACACAAAATAAATAAATATAAATTATATATAGTATATTCTAGCTAACACATACCTTTTAATCATACCACCATAGCGTATAGGACTCAAACACTCAACTTTATGAGAAAGATATAACTTTACACATATTAATAGCACTAGCAGGTTGCTCGCGTAATACGATAAGAGCGATACATCGCATTGTAATACTCCTTTTTGGTATTTTTTTATTCATATAATATTTAGCATTATTGTGATGGATATACATCAAAAGCGAAGTAATCGGTAATCCATTTCATTGTGTTGTGCATGGTTCGGCCGGTTCGGTTATTATCCTCAACCGAAGCCGAAACCAAAGTCATCATTAGTCTATTTTATTAACCAATTTGTTTTCGGTTAATCACTTTGGTTAGATTGACGGTTTTTGGTTTGGTTCATTTAATTTCAGTTAATAGCAAAAACCAAACGTGGGCTAAAACTTTTGCTTTGAAATATATAAAATTGAGATATAAATACATGAAATGAAAGTATAAATATATGAAATAGAGATATATAAAATACGAAATATATGAACCAGAGGTATAAAAGATATAAATATATGAAAATATGAATAATTCGGTTCGGTTAAGCTAATTTTGGTTAAACGAGAGTACAAATAAATTGATAACCGCTTTTTGTATAATTCGGTTTTCAATTTCAGTTAATTCAGTTTTTGTTGATTTTGGTTCGGTTTCGTCTGTTTTCAGTTTGGTTTAGGTTAACGATTTAGTTATTGCTCACCGTTAATCGATTTTGGTTGATGACCAATAGGTGCGCGTGCGATGCGGCAGGAAACACAGACATTGCCACAGTGTGCAATGTTCGGTTAGTTAGATTATTATCCTCAACCGAAATCGAGGTCATCGATTAGTCTATTTTATTAATCAATCCGTTTTCTGTTAATTGGTTTGGTTTATTTAGTTATATTGACGATTTTTGGTTTGATTCATTTAATTTCGGTTAATAGCCAAAACAAAACTTGGGCTAAAACTTTTGATTATAAATACACGAAATGGGTGTATAGGTACATGAATTGGAGTTATAAGTACATAAAATGAGGGTATAAATATGAAATATATGAATTGAAGGTATAAAAGCTAGATATATATGAAAATATGAATGGTTCGGTTAAGTTAATTTTGGTTAAATGAGGGTACAAAAGAATTCAATAAATGTTTTTGGTTAATTGGGGTTTCGATTAATCAGTTTTCAGTTAATTCAGTTTTTTATTGATTCCGGTTCGGTTTCGGTTGATGATTCAATTATTTCTCACCCTAGACACTGTTAATCACGTAACATATCATTTTTTTAACTAAAAAAACTATAGCAATACTATACTAAAATTAAAGAGAATAAAATATTCGTTTATATGGTGTAATTAAAAAAAATATTAACGTACCAATAAGTTATGTCCGTTTAAAAATAAGGGGGGGGGGAGTTAGTTTTATCTAAGTGGATAAAGTGTAACTACTAACTAATTATCTATAATTTTGTTAAAGATGAAAGATTAAAATGTAATCTAGATGAGTGGATTAAATTGACAATATCTAATCACTTGACATTCTGTAGCTATTAAACATTTTGAGATAATGACTAAGTACGTTGAGCTTTAATCACTTGTACACTAAGGCACCATCTACTTGTACCTTTTAATCCACACGTCAATACTAACCAAGCCAACTATCGAAACGTTGACAAAAATGAGTAGGTCGTCACAGTACTTTTGGATTCTTTTAAAACATTATAGTTTATAAGATATGACAAGAATACGTAAAAGAATTATAAGTTTGTTGTGGAGGGGGAAAGTGTAACTAATTACCTGTAATTATGTTAAAACCCAGGGATTTAAGTGTAATAAGACGGGTGTAACACCTCGTAAAATCGTGTCCAATGATGTGTTGACACGTGTACTAAACCCTAATGAAGTCAATCGTTGATTATAATGGACTACTTTGGTCAAAATTTAAAAATTTAAATGTGGAGGGACTGAAAGTGTCAACATGCTTAAACTAAGCCTCTGAATGACCTTACACGGTGTTCGTATTCTCATATTAAGCCACTTGTTGGATAAACGAAACCGTTTGCGATAAATTCAAAAGTTTGTGTAACGAAGGGTTAAAAGCGTCAACATGTTAATTCTTACCTCTGAATGACCTTTTAACAAACCCGGCGCATTATGATGTTTGATCATACTCTCGGGAATGCCTAATATGGGCTAACTAGGGCTTTGATGCCATTAAACGATAAAACGCACAAGTTTGTGCGTTAAAAGGACCAAAAGAGTCAACATATAAAACTATACCTTTGAGATACCTTTTAAACGAACCAGGAACTCCGTAATGATCGGTCATACTCCTGGGTGTGCCGGGATTGGCCACTAACGATGTTCGTAACTTATAATAATGTTTATTAAGGATTTAGTTTATAATGTGCCAATAATGTAAATATTGAAAGTTAAATAGTGAACTAAAAATGAAAGAGGGGCCAATTCTGTCAATCAGCTAAAGCTGATTCCTGGACCGACTCGTTGGCGGGCCGTGAGCCTATATGGCCGGTCTTCGCGGGCCGCGAATGAACAACAGCAACAACAATGTGGTTTTGTTTGTTTGTTTTATTATTTCTTGAAGCCCACTCCTAATCTAAACCATTTTTAACCAAACCATGGATTGTTAATGGTTTTAAATACCTGGAATAACACTTGTAATCATCTTATAAGTCCCTAAAACACTTGGCAAGATCTTGTTCAATCTCAAAATCTATAAATAGGTGGTGAATTCTTTCATTCTAACTTGCACCATTTCCATTCTTTCTTCCTACAACTCTTCTTTGGAGGACCCTGAGCAATTGGGGACTTCCTTTGAGTTTTCTTCAGTCCCTAGGACCACTTGTAAGTGTTCCTTTCGTGACTAGTTCATTTATTTGACTTTTAAAGCCAACAAGTCAAGCGTTTACGATAAACGCTTTGACTTTCAATTAGACCTTGAATGGTCAAGCCATTGTTCGCAACGAACATGGCTATGTGTTTGTAATTAGGTAGGTGTTAATCCCTCAAAAGGGTACCTCCTAAGAATCACGTTTGCTTGGTCAATTGACGAGTCAACATAATATTGTTTTAAAAAGTCAACGGATTAGTTTTTGAAATAATTGCGATATGAGTTTAGAATTATTCTAAAATATGTTTTATCATTTAAACAAATTAGTAACAATTATTAGAACATGTGTAAACATGTTCGACTCGTTAATTCCTGTTTTAGGGTCGGTTCGCAACCGAAAGCCGCGAAGTTTGACTTCTGCGTTGACTTTCGATTATGAACCGAATTAGATTAGTTTGCTACTGATTTTAGGTTCCATTATGATCGTAATATAATGTAGTATAACCCTATAAGGTTATATTACACGATCATACTAGAAATCTGAGTTTTGTGCATGTTCCGTTAATATGCCGTACTTTGACTAATATGCCCTTTTTAGCAAAAATAAAGTTTTAGACACCAATAAGCTTTCAAATGATTTAGGTACTGATATGTTAACATGTTTAACATATTTTGATGTTACAAATCTGATCATAAACCGAGTTTGCATATAATGTCGTAAATTGTGCTTTAAATTGACCAAAATGCCCTTTAGGCACATAGATCAGTTTTAAGCATAATTTTTCATACCAAACTCATTTGCTACTGATGTAATATCATAATTAGGATAATTTGGGATGTATATTCAGTTTACAAACTGAGTTTACGCATACGTTCTTGAATTATGTTCTTAAACGACGATAATGCCCCTTTTGCACCTAAAATGGTTTTAAAGCATAATTTTCATACAAAACCTTTTGAACAATGATATGTTATATTAATTAACATGTTTGGGTCATATAAAACTGGTCATAACATCAGTTTTTCTTAAACATCGCACATATCGTCATTTAACGATTTTAACGCCGTTTCGGCGCGTAATATGGTTTTAAACCATAACTACCAACCAAGACTTGTTACCTACTGATATTGTAACTCATTTAAAATTTTTTTACAGTAGGTACATGTTATAAACTTAGATTCCCAAATTAGCCTTCAAAACTATGTGTGAAATTACCAAAATACCCCTACAGAGCATAGTTTGGTTTTAAACTATAAAACACACATATGTTTGATATCCTAATGATATTATATCATAAATAAAGTATTTTCACATAATGTTTATGATTGTAACATCAGATTATACGCAAGTTTATACGTCGTAAAATGACCAAAACGCCCTTATGAGGCATAGTTTGATTTTAAACCTTAACGGGCATACTAGTTGATATCCTACTGATATGATAACTTGTTTAAAGTATATTGGCATAAGGAACTTGTTCATGACTCATCTGGCTACTCGTTATTGCTTATACGCGTTCAGTTAAACTTACGTAAGTTTACCGAAACGGGTTAAACCTTATCACTTTTACTTCAAAATCCAGAATGTATTTACATTCTATTCCGGTCATCGCTTAATCTAGCGTATCGTACCATTTTCATACTTAAAACTAGCGGTATAAGTCTATGACTTAATTAAGACCCGTTAGCATTCTAATTGGTTATTTATAACATCGTTCCAGACTAGAGCCTTCCAGTAAATTGTACCTACGTTTATTTAATTAAATACGACTGAGTTATTATAAATCTTGCAATTTAAGACAGGAGCTAGCTCAGGTAAATACTCTTAACATATTTTCCCTTTTCCGGGCTTGGGATACGGTAAAATATTTACCGCATGGTCGGGTATTGGATTCGAAGACCAATGTGTCGGGAAATTCAAATAACCCGTTTTAACTCGTATTGATTGACTGAAACATTGGGGGTTAATGCGACCGTGTCCTAGATATCATTGACTCATTTAATTGTAAGTGGCCACGACCTAAGCACGAGGTGTAGGCATACAGCTGACAGATGTGATATGGTTTATTAAATAATTTTATAATCCAATACGGGTTTTACCCAATATAGGTTTTCCCAATAAGGGAATAAGTGGTGTGTCGGTTAATCATGAACCGACATAGTTTCCGGGCCCTGTATGTATTATCAAGTTATGTAAAGCTGATAACATGAGATATAGTTTGTCCCAAGTGTAAAAGATTTTTCGTGCCTTGTGCACCTAAATCAATTTTTTTGAAAATATTTTCAAATGTGTCGGTTGATTGTAATTACCAGTGAAAACTGACGTATTTTCAAAAGACTAAGTGACAGGTACAAATATGTAAATAGGCTGGAAGCTGCTCGGATTTGTTAGACGAAGAATTTGCAACTCCTTCGCATAAGCCATTAGTCTGATAAACTTCTTTTGTATATAATGATCCGCCTGTGCATTATTGTTACAAGCTCGTCTGTACTTAGGGTGTAAGGAGTGGTTAAACAATTGAGAGTGACAAACTAAAAAATCAACCAATCAGAGTGCGCCACGTCAATCAGTGAAAAATGTTTAAACTTTGTTGAAAAGTGTTGGCAATGGTTTAGGCATTTGCTGAAGTGGTAAACTTTAAAAAAAAGGAAAAGGGTGTGATTGGTTGAGAGATTGCATGGACCCCACTACACACACCTATCTCTCTCTTCTTCCTCCCTTCACCGCAGTCCTCTCTCTCCTGAACACATCTCCCCGCGTCGGCATATGGTCCCCGATTCAGCATTGATACCGCATCGGCAAAGGGTCGGCGGCGGTGTTTGCCGCGCGGCAACAGCCTTTGCCGCACCCACACCGGATACCTTTATTACTTTGGTATTTTCAGACAATTGAATTTGTAATAATATTTTATATTCCAAAGACTTCCGCTGTGCTATTCTGTGTATGTTTGACTATGACGATACCAATCTTACGTCACGATACTCCCCACTGGGCTGAACTGTAAATATCGGGTGACTAAAATATAATTATTGTTTAAAAGACTAATTTACCCTCATTTTAAGGGTTTCTTTATAAATTAAAGGGAAAAAGTTCTTATTTTTTAGGTATCTTAAAATACCTCTCCCTCATGCATTATAATATAATATAGATTATGCTTCATATACGAAGAAAATATGTAAACGGAGATAAAGAAAAGTGATTAAATATATAAAGAGCAACGATGTATTTATAAATATTACTAAAACTTCACTTAAAACTAATAGTAATCAAAATTTGGAACATTAGGGGACTGGGGGTGGGAACTTTTGTTCCCGTGATAAAATTCCATAACGCGTGATACATTGAATTAAACCATCGCCACTGCTCAACTTCAACGCGTGGATTTCCATTTCCGTGATATGTTTCACGCGTGATGGAAGGTATGATGTGAGAGGGTGTGAGGGTTTATTGTTGGGTGTTGTGAGTGATGACCATTGCCACTAAAAAGAGTTGTGAGTGATGGAATAATGGTTGATGATATGGCGGAACATGATTGGATGTTGTGAGTGATGACCACCCCTCCCCTTATAAAAATCATAAAAAATACTAATTACAAAATTTAAAACTAAATTGTCATTCCTTAACAAAGGACTCAATAATCGTTGGTGTTAAAAGTTAAAAACTATTTTATGTAATTTTTAAACTAAAAGAAAAAATCATAGTTTTAAAAAATCCAGAATAACGATGTATGCAATCTTTTTTTCTTTCTCAAGATTACCACGAACCTACTAGAAAATTTAAGTTATTATATATCCCTCCCCACTCTCTATTTCTTTCTCACTACAGGACAAAATTAGTATTCTTTTTTCTTCATTGGCTTTATTTTCCTATCCTTTAGAGCTTGAAAACGTAATTATATTGTCAAATGAACTCATGTGACAATCATCTCTGAACATGGGAGGCTTAAATGGTGTGCGGGGAGGACCTTCACACAAGGCTTGTGATTTTAAGGGTCATGCGATTTAAAAAAAAATTGTTACGTATATGTTATTTTTTTAAAAATAGTAAACACATACCATTTACAATATAGGTCCATTTACACATCATTTTTTATGGTTTAGAATTAGCCTATTTGGAATTAGGTTTAATGAGCCCAGTACTAATTTGATTTTTTTTAAATAATAACAAAACATAACGGAATGACACATTTTTTCAAGCTCGAACATGGTACATAAATTCTCAGAGACGCCTCTGTTTCTGACCAAATTACAATCAACAAATTTACAAAATATATATTACTAGTTTTTGAGGACCCGCAAGTTGTTGCGGATTCATAATAGCATACGTATTTTAGGTAAATCACATGGACCATCCGAATATAACACGTAAAAATTTAATTGCCTATACTTAAAAAATTAGTATGTATAAATGTGAGAATATATCAAACAAAAAACACTTAGAACTATGTGTACTTGTAGATAAAGTTGTGTAAATAGTTTTTTTAATTATTAAAAACGAAAACAAAGAAAAGTTATACTTTTAAAACGTGTTATATCTAAAACTTTAAAATAACTATTAATATTTTTGTAACTTTAAATAATAAATAATAACAAATAAAAATAATAAAAATAACATGCAAGAAATATTTAGGATATAGCCCCTCTGGACTAGGATCAAATACAAACCACATTTCGCATACAAAATTTAAGAACCATTTAAAAAGTGTCTTGTGACATCGAACCAAATATAGAGAGTTGATAAAATAATATCCTAAATAATATTAATTATATTGAATTCTCTATAAATATGCTAACAAGTAATTAATTCTTTATTTGGATCTTGCTTTTATGTCCAATGTGTTGATTAACAAAAGTGTTAATATCATTCAAATATATGTAAAAATCAATTATCTTGATTAATTTTCATGTGCTAATATAATTCAAAAGTGCTACTTTTATGTATGTATTGTTTTGGTATGTGCTAATTTAACTTTTTTTTAAGTGTTAGGATATGTTCTTACGGTTTTTAGGATAAATATGATTTGTACCGAAATCAACCCTTAGCCACTCTAAAACCAACATATATATTCTATATATTTATACTCGATCTGTTAGGTCATATGTAAATGGGTCATTGAAGAATTTCAGTAACGTTAAAATGGTTGTATTTTTTGTTAAAATTTTAAGTTCACATTTACAAACCCCACCACTATATAACCATTAGTCCATTGTATATTTATCTTGATTTGGTATGCTTCAGTGCTTCACTAACTTGTAAATTAACTTTACTTATGCATTATTAACTTGTAAAAAAATAACAGTAAAAGTAACTCACAAAGCAAATTTATAAATTAATATAGAGGAAATGAGTTGCATGGTAAATAAATTTTTAAAAATGACATGTACTATGTTCCAGCGATTTAGGTTGAGAGAACTTGTGTCATGGGACATTGGTACATATGACAATGTGTTATATTTGTATCTTATAGTCCGGTGACATCGTATATTTTCCGAAGATAACATTGTAAGTCCAAAAGAAAGAGAAGCGGGAGGTTTGAAGTTGTTTTGGTTTTTAGTATTAGTTGAGTCGAGTATTCATCATGTGGTTAACACTGTGTGTGGTGGACTCGGGTTACTTTCGGAGTACTCCGTTTGTCCAGTGGGTGCCCCGAGAGTGCTCGGGATTGATTCTGTTGGCCGTTCAAAAAAAAAAAAAAAAAAAAAAACATGGAACGACACAAGAAACCTTTGAAACTTCATTTAATGACATTAAGACAGTTTGAATGTGGTCAAACGAAATTACACTCATTTAATGACAGTCATTACAATTAAACATGTTTAGTCTGAAAAATCATCTCGACCTCTGGCTGCCAAGAAGGAGGCCCCTGTGAATTTTCTTACAGATCCCATGGAAGGGAGATCTACATTGAGACCAGCAGATCTACATTAAGGATAAATTCTTAAATGTATATGATAAATTTAAATATGCGTAGGGTAAATTTCGGTAAGTGTAAGATACATGCAGGATAAATTTTGAAATGTGTAGGATAAAATGTTTTTTGCTTTATTAATTAAAGATAACATAATTAATGGAAGGAGTTATAAACTATTTAATGTTTTACCATTATGCTCTTTTTCTTCTCACGTTAAATTTCTTCTCAAATGAACCTTCCCCTACCCAACCTATAACTTAAATTACATGTTTCCCTTCTTTGACAAAATTTTACATTATGACAAAAATACCCTTGGAATCCTATTGCCACTCCAGAATCCAAAGACGTCTGCCGCTTCTTCATCGTGTATGTGTGTGGCTGTGCGCTCCATTTGGGACCATACTCCTTCACTGTTTAACACACATATATTTTATTTCACTTTTTTTTTTTTTTACAAATTGCGTTTCATGTCATAAACTAAAATGTTGGGTATTTTATGTGTGATGTGTTTAATTAAAATCAATTCCGTAGGAAATCTGTCGGCATTTCCGACACATTTCCTACGGATTTTAATAAATTTGTTTTAAAATAACATATAAAATGTATTACAAATATTTTTTATCCATTCCGTCAGTAATTTATCGGAATTTCCGACACTCTTCCTATGAATAGTAATAAATAAATATAAAAAATAACATATATTTTTATAAATTATAAAACTTTATTTTTTAATATCATTAATTTTATTTATTTTGATTTTTTTTGATAAATTGGAATCCTACGCATTACGTACTAATCGTTAAAATGAAAACGAATTCTGTCTGAATTCCGTCGGAAATTTCCGACACTTTTCTTACGCGTACCAATTCCTACAAATTTCCGACAAATGGTTAAAATGAAAAAGAATTCCGTCGGAAATACGTGAGAAATTTCCGACACTTTTCCTACGTTTGTAGGAAATGCGTAGAAATTTTGGTAGCAGTTTTTTAGTAGTGAATATAGAGAGAGACTCTATAATATACTAATCATAAACTTAAATTAGTTCTTATAAAAACAATTAATTTATAGTCTAAAAGGAACGTGTAGAACGTTCTATCTGGTCGCACGGTTAGAGTACAAATGTAGAATCAAATATAAAAATCAATACGAGTCTGAAACAGGCAACGGTCGGTGGAGGCTCCGTTACTTTGATGCCCTGTCAATAACGTCACCCCTAACGGTTCCGTTAGCTTCCGTCATCTCCCAGCGTATATAAGATCCCCTGCCGCTTGTTTTATAAATTCTCCTGAAGCTTCATACACGACCCAAAAAAAAAATAAAATAAAATAAAAAACAAATATATTTTTATAATCATATGATCTTATCTTTCAGCTCTTGTAATCTTTCTTCTTGTTGAAGGTACGCACATGAATTTTTCTTATGAAATTTGATTCTGATCGAAGCTCTGCAGCTGTTCTTTCTTGCAAAATCAATAGTTTTTATTTATTTTTATTTTTTTTAATGATTTAGTTCAAATTTGTTTATTGTTATTACCTACATATTGAAATGCTCAAATGGGATAAATTTATATGTTTTTTTCTGCCATCAGAATATAGGTTTTAAGGTTTGTCTGTAAGGTGTTTGTTGAAATGCTTGAGAGAAGAAAGTTCTGTTTTTTTAAAGATTTAGTTCAAAATTTGTTTATTGTTATTACCTGCATATTGAAATGATCAAATGGAATAAATTTATATGTTGTTTCTGCCATCATAATATAAGTTTTTAGGTTTGTCCATAAGGTGTTTGTTAAAATGCTTGAGCGAAGAAAGCTCTGTTTTTTTTTTTTTTTTTTTTTTTTTCATTTTTAAATATTTGTTTTTTAGTTTTTTTATATCGTTGAATAAATCGAGTCAAAGAGTTGATTTTTGTTAGATTTGTTTGGTGGGTTGAGTTTTTTTTATTTATTATTATTTTTTATTTTTATTGAAGGCTTTGATTATATCTACACACCTTAGTTGATATCTGTTTTTATGGTTAATTACTTCAAATTTGGGGTAGACTAATTAGTTTGGTTCTTTGCCAATCTTTCATGAGATCTTTAGAGCTCTTACGGGTATTGATCTTTATTCTGAGAAGTATATTTCGATTAAATACGTCTCGTTTAAATGTTAAATCGGCAATGATTTGTAGCTATGTGTGAGTAACTTATAGAGTATTTTAGTATTGGCAGCTGCCCTGTTGTTCTGATGGTTGTTTGATTCATCAACAATATTGTTAATCAAGTATGTAACAATATTCATTGCATTTATATTGCAGGCTTATTTATTTATAAACTTCTGAAGTCAGACATACACAGCCATAGACCCTGCAGTTATTCTTTGGTCAACAAAACAATACTAACCTTAAACAAGCAAATGATGTACATCATCTGATGGTTATCATATAGCATGGGATCAGAACAGTTTTACGCTTATAGATTTACTGGTCAACCGTCGCCTTACTCCTCTCCCAACAAAAAACTCCCAGTGGCGTCCACGTTAATCGAAAAGTTTGAAGTACGAAACTCTCCCAACTGTCCTTTTTCGAACCCGTTTGATTCTGAAACATTTAGCTCAGGTGCTAGTCCTTCGTCCTTTGAAGTTTGTACCTCTTTTAACCAATCGGAGAGTATTCACTACATGAAAAACGCACTTCAGGATATAGAAAAGACGCTGATGGCTTCAGACGAGGGGCCCTCTGGTCATACCAAGTGGCCGCAACAGTGGACCCACGAACCCGCCGGTCCAAACATGGTCCAACAGCAAGCAGTATATAGCCCGAGATACGGCCTGTCTGGTAACAATGATAATAATATCAATCTAAAGCAGTTGCTCATTTCATGTGCGAGTGCTCTAGCTGGGAACAAGATTCACGAGTTTGAGAATTTAGTCGAACGCGCACGCGCTTTGGTTTCCATTACCGGTGACCCGATTCAGAGGCTCGGTGCGTATATGGTGGAAGGGTTGGTGGCTAGAAGGGAGTTATCGGGTAGTTACATTTATCAGGCTCTTAAATGTCGCGAACCCGTAGGGGAAGATTTACTTTCGTACATGCATATATTATACGAAGTATGCCCGTATTTGAAATTCGGGTATATGGCTGCAAACGGTGCGATAGCAGAAGCTTGCAGAAGTGAAGACCGGATCCACATCGTTGACTTCCAAATCGGTCAAGGGACCCAATGGATGACTCTTTTGCAAGCCCTTGCCGCTCGACCTGGCGGCCCGCCACATGTTCGGATCACGGGGATCGACGACCCGGTCTCAAAATACGCGCGTGGGGACAGTTTGGAGTTAGTTGGAAACCGGTTAGAATTTCTTTCGGAAAAGTTCAAAATTCCAATCGAGTTTCATTCGCTTCCGGTTTATGCCCCATTTGTGACGAAAGAAATGCTCGACATTCGACCCGACGAAGCCCTCGCGGTTAATTTCCCGTTTCAACTCCACCACATGCCTGATGAAAGCGTCGATGTGAATAACCCGCGCGACGAGCTGTTACGAATGGTGAAGTCGCTTTCACCGAAAGTGGTAACATTAATCGAACAAGAATCGAACACAAATACCGCTGCTTTTTTCCCGAGATTCTTGGAAGCGTTGGATTTTTACTCGGCGATATTCGAGTCGTTGGATGCAACATTAGCACGGGATAGAAAAGACAGGATAAACGTGGAACAGCATTGTTTGGCTCGTGATATAGTGAATGTTATCGCGTGTGAGGGTAAGGAGAGAGTGGAACGACATGAGTTGTTTAGAAAATGGAGGTCAAGGTTAACTATGGCGGGGTTCACGCAGTCTCCGTTGAGCGGTTATGTGAATTCGGTTATCGGGAATTTGCTCAAGTGTTACTCTGGGCATTATACTTTGGTGGAGAAAGATGGAGCTTTGTTAATGGGATGGAAAGATAGGGATCTTATGTCGGCATCTGCGTGGCATTGAGAGTTGAAAGACATAGGGTTTTAGTATAACACATGATTCTAAAATAAGATTCTTAGTTGTATACATATTTGTTTGTTTGTTTTTGGTAGAGTTGTATGGATGTAGAGTTCAGTTTATGTTTTTTGCTTTGTTGTTCATGTTCCCTTTTGGACCTTATAGGTTTTATAGTTGTATTTATTAATCACATACATACATCAATTTTTAACCCAAGTGTTTTGCACAGTGGCGAAGCTTGAAAATTTCCATCGGGGGGTCGGAAGTCACCGGACCTAAAATTTTTATATAAGTAAATTTTATTTTTATAAAACCGGGGGGTCGAAAACGTATATACCTACAAAATTCTAAATGAAACGTATATACGTAACACTACTGAGCGAAAAGTTCGGGGGGTCGAGCGCCCCTCCCGGCCCCTTAAAAGCTACGCCCTTGGTTTTGCAACCTAATTTAAGTGTGTTTTACACATAACTAGAATTGATTCCAACGCGGGGCCAGTTTTTTAATGTGATTTGAGCGTACGGATTTTTTTTTTTTTTTTTTGCAATTGACTTTGAAGAGAAAATAATGAGCGATTAGATTCACAACCCTTTAGATACTTCCAAAGTTGTTTGAGAAATTAATTGTGGTCGGATCTCATGATGTGTTAATACGGTTGAACCTACATCTTACCGCAATTTTTTACTTTGTTCGTTGGATTCTTAGGAATTCCTTTCAATCAAGATGTGGATATATTATCCAGATGTATTTATTAATCGTAGTTCGATCTCATTGACTGACTGTTTCAAATCAAACTTTTCAATTAATTATAGACTTTAAGTAAATATACACACGACACAAATACTAAACTCATATGACTTCATAAAAATTAATTCTATTCATTTTTAATTATAAAATAAGGATGTTATCTTAAAATATATAATTAATTAAATAAATATAGAAATCATAACAATATTAATTTAGATTTTCATGTAAAATATGTATTAATTAATGAGATGAAATCACATTAC
This sequence comes from Helianthus tuberosus, assembly GCA_030545235.1. Lineage (NCBI taxonomy): Eukaryota > Viridiplantae > Streptophyta > Magnoliopsida > Asterales > Asteraceae > Helianthus > Helianthus tuberosus. The sequence goes on along the minus strand of CM060411.1, from coordinate 42,302,297 downwards.
ATATAATTAGATAAGATTATGTTCGTGAGTCACTTAAATGTCAATATAATTTTATTGTAGCTAACAACTTCTTCAATTATATATATAAAATTAAATGTTTTGCAACCTAATTACAACCATTACTATCTCTTTAAGCACCCTTACCATCTTCACCTTTTCTTGTTAAAGTAATTATACAACTATAACTTTATCACGTGATTTCATTTGTTATCTTTCGTTATTCATTATGATAAAAAACCACGTGGGGATAGTCACTAGGTCATCAAAATCCTACATGGTTAGACCATGTGTAGTGGGTAGACCGGAATGCACACTACATCTGACCAAGTGGAAAAACACAAAAGCAGTTCTCCGCGGTCGTTTGCATTGTTTCACTCTAGAAATAAAGTGAGTTCTTCCTTGATTATGTACAACTACAATAGTAGTTTAATATGATATATAAAACAAGAAAAGAGTCCCTCCAATCCAAAACTTGGTGCATTGTTTTTCTGTTTCTGAGTTTACTTTTGATCAAATTGTGACCAACAAGCTGATAGTCTAAGGAATTAAGCAGTTTAATAAAATATGGGCTTAAACTTTAAAACCAATTGGTTTAGAATCACCCAAATAATTGGACTACACTTCAATATCAACGGGCTTCACTCTGGGCTGCAAATTAAAAAGCAAAATCTTCCAGCATGTTAAACATAGATAACTACGGTTTAGTTATCAATGAATTAACTTTGACGCCTAATATTTGTATTCAACGCTTGAAACTTTATGATTGTGACAATTAGTCCGTTTTAGGCTTTTTAGCTTTTGTTTTGATGCAACTGGGAAGTATGAATGAAATTTCGATTGCAAGTTATATTAAAATAGATTTTCGTATGATTCTAAAAAAAAAAAGGCTTTTAGCTTGTTTCCACCTTAAACTTCTTTTTTTTCAAAGTAATGAAAACGGACATGCATGATCTCATCGGAGCTTGGAGGCTAGATCTTCAAACCACCATTTGCAACCTACCGTCACTGGAGAGAATCGCCGTCGCCAGTGTCTGCTTCCCGCTGGTGTACCTTCTCCACCCTTCTTTTTCCGATCACCTTTCTCTCTCTTTCGTGATCGACTTTCGTTTCTCTATTATCTCTATACATGTTTCTTTTATGTGAATCATAATTAAAAGTACATATGCTTTTTAATATATAAAGACAAAGATAGGAAAGACAGCGGTAACGAATAGATCATGACAGCTGCAGAGAAAGACAGGGGTGTTGTCATGCAACCGTAAGATCAAAACAGACTCCCCAGATCTTGAAGATCCTTATTCATTAATAATAGAATATTTATAGATTAGGAATTGATTGTAAATAATTATCATAAGATATCTCCTTATCAATAGGAGATTCTGTTTGTACTCTATATATTGATGTTGTTCAATGAGAGAAGGCAATGAAATATTATTTCCTATATGGTATCACACGCCTATCGATCCTACCCTAATTTTCCTTGATCGCCGCCGGTTCCCCCCTTCGATTCAGCCTTCCTCAGCCCTCTGTATCTTCTTCTACAACCCTCTGCTTCTACTTCCCTCATGGACACCAAATCTCACCCGGCTCTTGCGGTCTCGAACATCAAAACCCACGTTCCACTCACTCTGGAGAACGATTCTGCCCACTACACAACCTGGTCAACTTTGTTCAAGGTTCAATGCCGAGTCTTCGAGGTTCTTGATCACCTCATCCCTCGGCCGGATTCCGCAACTTCTTCCTCCACGGATCCAGAGAAAAAGGCCACTGAATTGGCTGAAGCAGCCCTCTGGCAGCGCATAGACGCAGTCGTACTTCAATGGATTTATGCGACTATCTCCCCCGCTCTCCTTCGCATCATCTTATCCCCTGGACAGACGGCTTACGAAGCCTGGACAGCCCTGCAGAACCAGTTCAACGACAACAAAACTACCCGGGCCGTCTTTCTTGGTCAGGAGTTCGCCCACCTCAGTCTCGATGGATTCTCCTCCATGTCCGAATATTGTCAGCGGGCGAAACATCTTGCCGATCAACTGAAAGTTGTTGGCTCGCCCGCTGATGACAGTATGTTGGTGATCAAAATCTTAACTGGGCTAACGGAACAGTATGACAGTATTTCCACTGTGTTACAAAATCGCGACCCGCTTCCAGATTTCAACGAGGTGCGTTTGCGCCTTATTATGGAAGAAGATAAAAAGAAGCGCCAAACTGCCCACGCCGCTCAACGTTCGCCACCGTGCTCACCGCTTCCGTGTCAGCCTCGTCCCCGACTTCATCTCAATCGCCCAACTACTATGGCACTGCTGATCGTGGTCGTGGACGCTCACGCGGACGCGGTCGCGGCCGTGGCCGCAACTACAACAACAACAAGAACTACAATAACCGTGGCTCTCAACCGAACGCACCGAATCACCCATACACCCCCATGTCCGTATCCCTCCAAGCCGAATACCACTAACCAGAATTCACAAGGCATACTCGGCCCTCGACCCGATCAAACCACCTTCACTCCAACGGATATCGAGCAAGCCTTCTACACCATGGCTTTAAACCAACCGGATCACGACTTCATGGACACTGGTGCAACTTCTCATTCGGCAAACGAACAAGGTATCTATTCTCCGTCTAATTTTAATAAGTGCACTAACAAAAATATTATTGTTGGTAATGGCATGGCCATTCCGGTTTTGGCACAAGGCAACCAAACTTTACCACCCCCTTTCCACCTTTAAAATTAAACAATGTCCTTTTTGCACCCAACATCATTAAAAATCTAATTTCGGTTCGCCGCCTTACCTCTGATAATCTTGTATCCATCGAGTTTGACCCTTTTGGTTTTCTTGTGAAGGATCTCAAAACTCGGGCGCCTATCCTTAGATGCAATAGCACCGGCGATCTTTACCCGCTGACACAACCACTCTCCACCGTTTCCCAACCTTCCGTTTTTGCTGCTGTTACTCAAGATCGCTGGCACCAACGTCTCGGCCACCCTGGCGACAATTTATTGCATTCTTTAAAAGTTTCTTCTAGTATTTCTTTTGGCAAACAAAACAATAAATTATGTGAACCTTGCGTGTTTGGAAAAAGTGTCAAGTTACCATTTTATGTTTTGGTTAATTGCACCCGTTTACCTTTTGATATTGTTCATAGCGACTTATGGACCTCCCCTGTTCTAAGCACGGGAGGGCATCAATATTATGTCCAATTCCTTGATGATTACATTAATTTTTTATGGACTTTTCACCTCTCCACTAAGTCACAAGTGTTTGCCACATTTACAAAATACTATAATCATATCACAACCCAATTTGAACGCAAAATTAAACAATTTCAATGCGATAATGGTAAGTAATATGCGAATAACATTTTTTTTGCAATTTTGCAATAACCACGGTATGCATTTCCGCTTTTCCTGCCCCTACACCTCGTCTCATAATGGTAAAGCGGAATGCAAAATCCGCACCATCAACAACATGCTTCGCACCCTCCTAGCTCAAGCAAACCTACCATCAACTTTTTGGCACCATGCTCTCGAGACTGCCACATACCTCCTCAATATCCTCCCAAGCAAAAACCATGATTTTTTGTCACCTACTACTCCCCTATATCACTGCCAACCCGAATATGAACATCTCCGTGTCTTCGGGTGCTTGTGTTACCCCATACTACCCGCCACTACCATAAACAAACTTGCAAACCGGTCTCAACCGTGTGTCTTCCTTGGCTACCCGCCAAACCACCGTGGCTACAAATATCTCGATCTCCAAACCCACCAAATATTCACATCTCGTCACGTTCACTCCGAAGAAACCATTTTTCCATACAAATTTCAATCCCCGTCCAAACCTCAACCCTACGACTTCCTTTTCTCTCCCCTCCTTTCCGTAACACCACCACACATCGCCTCCCCTCCCTCCTTTTCTGATTCCGCTCCATCCCATCTTTTACACTCCCCCTCGGCCCAATCTATACCCACACCGGCCCAATCCACCTCTCCCTCTACCCCGCCTGGCCTGATAACCACTCCTCATTCCCCATCGGCCCAACCGCACAGCCCACCCTCTGTTACTTCAGCCCCACACACTCACCTTACCAGCCCAATTACCTCCACTGCCCCAACCGACCCGGGCCCAACTGCCTCTCATCCCACCTCCGACCCAAACCCAGCCCCTACTCCAAGCCCAAACCCAGCCACTACTCCAACCCACCCGAAAAACTCCCCAAGCCAAAGCCCAACACCGTAATTCCCCCCGGACCATTCGAACTCGCTTGATGAGCGGGATCGTTAAACCTAAGCAGCTATTCAATCTCCACACCACCACCATTGCACACATACTCCGAAACCCAAAGGTTGCCTTGTCCATTCCCGAATGGAACCATGCCATGACCGATGAGTTTTGTGCACTTCTTAAAAACAAGACCTAGGAGTTAGTGCCTCGGAAACCGAACATGAATATTATACGTAGCATGTGGCTGTTTAAACATAAATTCAATTCTGATGGCAGTTTGGCGCGCTACAAGGCTCGTCTCGTGTGTGATGGTCATCGTCAATAACTTGGCATAGACTGCGGGGAGACATTTAGTCCGGTTGTCAAACCGGCTACCATTCGGTTGGTCTTATCATTGGCATTGGCACAATCATGGACTATTAATCAGTTGGATGTCACTAATGCGTTTCTTCATGGAAATTTGAACGAGACAGTCTACATGTATCAACCAATGGGATTTTGTAGTACTGACTATCCGGACCATGTTTGTCTTCTAAAGAAATCCTTATATGGCCTCAAACAGGTGCCTCGTGCATGGTACCAACGCTTCACCGATTTTGTGGTTTTACAGGGGTTCAAGCAGAGTAAATCCGACAACTCTTTGTTTGTTTATCGCCATGGTCATGACATTGCCTACTTACTAATTTACGTCGACGATATTATTCTCACCACTTCATCGGATGGCCTTCGTAAGCGCCTCATGCACTGTCTGGCGGGAGAGTTTGCCATGAAGGACTTGGGGTCTTTATCATATTTTCTGGGTATTCAGGTCACACGTACCGGTAACAACACGTTTCTTTCTCAGTCGGCCTATGCTAAAGACATCATTCATCGCACTGGAATGGACTCGTGCAAGCCAGTTGCCACGCCAGTAGATACACAGTCCAAACTCAGTGCTGATTCAGGTCCTCTTCATGATGATCCTACCACCTATCGCAGTCTTGCGGGTGCTCTTCAGTACTTGACTTTCACCCGTCCAGACATTTCCTATGCTGTTCAACAAATCTGCATGCATATGCACTCTCCAACAACGGCTCATTGGAATGCATTAAAAAGAATTATTCGTTATATACGGGGCACGGTTGACTTGGTGCTTCATCTCGGTGCAACTGACACGTCTTCTTTGCGGGCTTACACTGATGCTGACTGGGCGGGTTGCCCAGACACTAGGCGATCTACGTCTGGTTTCTGTGTCTACCTTGGAGACAATTTGGTTTCTTGGTCGTCTAAACGACAGTCTACTATCTCTCGTTCTAGTGCTGAAGCCGAGTATCGAGGAGTTACGAATGTCATTGCTTAAATCTGCTGGCTTCGAAATCTTCTGCTAGAGTTATGTCATCCTCTATCACGCGCTACTCTGATTTATTGCGACAACGTTAGTGCCATATATTTGTCCGGTAATCTTGTTCAGCATCAACGCACAAAGCATATCGAACTTGACATTCATTTTGTTCGTGAACAAGTACATAAGGGTAATGTTCGCGTACTGCATGTCTTGTCTCGGCATTAGATTGCAGATATCTTTACTAAAGGGCTGCCACATGTCTTGTTTGATGATTTCTGATCCAGTCTCAGCATTCGGCCACCCTTCGCTTCGACTGCGGGGGTGTAATAGAATATTTATAGATTAGGAATTCATTGTAAATAATTATCATAGGATATCTCCTTATCAATAGGAGATTCTGTTTGTACTATATATATTGATGTTGTTCAATGAGAGAAGGCAATGAAATATTATTTCCTGTAATTAAGTTTGTGCTTTAATATAGTGTAATGTAATGTAGTGTAATGCAATGCAATAGATTTTTATCAAAACAATAGTGATAGTAATAAGAAACGATTGAGGTGCAATACTACGTATGTAAAAATCACCGATGAGGTAGTAGCGACGAGATACCTTCTTCTCTGACAGGTGTCGGATGGGCGTAGCAACTCCACCAAGCGTGGTGACCCATGCGCTGATGATATCCTCAGCGTGAACCATACCATGCTAGACTTTTATTTATATTATATTGATATGGGTCGTCATTCAAAATTCTGGGGGCCTTGGGGGTCATGTGCAAGTAGAAACATGGGGTACAAACATATAGGTTATTGGTTTGGTTCATTATGTTACCGGCACTCACAATAGCAACCAAAAGAGAACCAAATAATAAAGTCGTGATATACCCAATATGATGCTCTGTATTGAGTACAAATCCATTTTCTAGTCATATGTCAAGAAAAAATTAAACACAATCATACATTCAATTTTTTTAAAGGTTAACGAACACAAGTTAACATAGAAAAATCAAATTATAAAAAATTAATTTGGTTTTATTCAATCTTTTATATAATTTAAAAACAAATTATCTACTTTAAATCAAAATACGAGTTAAATATAAATATCTGAAAAATGAGTTAAAATATCAAAAGCCTTAAACTTGAAAATAAATTAAACTTTGAATAACTGATGACTAAGGTGGTGTTTGTTTTTTTTCAAAAGCTCTTTTTGTTCTCTTATGTTTGCGTCGCGCAGACAACGCGCAGACGTTTGGATCTGCAGACTGTTTGTTTTCTCGAATACTTTTCATTAAAAAAACTCTGCGCGTCCTCTTTTTGGTGCAGATGTGTGATGTCCTCTTTTTGGGTCTGCAGACTCTCTTCTTACCCTAAAATCTAAACACCTTCTCCTCCACAAAACTCTAGCACCTCTCCACCCCATCTTCTAAACCGCTGCCACCCACCCTCCCACCGACGGCACCCTCGCATAGTCCGCTGTCACCTCGTCACCCTCCCACCGTCCGCCACCCATTTCTCCCAACGAAAACATATACGAACGGGAGAAATGAAAACCCTTAGCAGAGAAAGCTGCAAAACTTAAGTAAAATCGAAGAGGAAGAAAGCCAGAGCCCTGAAGAAGATGGCCCGCCGTTCCTCCGCCAGTCCTGATCCGGCTACCGATACTTCTCACACTTCAGTGATGATGATCGGTTGCACATAGTGAATGCGTAAGGTAAGTATCCAATTTTTATAATCTTTGTTTGCTTAATTTTCATTTATTCAGTCGTCCACTCGTCCATATAGATGATGTTTTGGTACAAAAGTCGCAAGTCTCCATAGAATTTTATGAATTTTGTTATCCCAAATATTAATTCCCAGTCAATACTTTGACAATTTACATATAATTAAAAGTTTTCAAAATTACCGAGTGTGCAAAGTTGGTTAACCGGTAGGTTCAGTTAATTGCGAAGTGTTAAAAATAAACAGTCTTCTTCTGGTAGACTGCATAGGTTTGGTCCACCTTTTCTGCTACAGATGTGGTCCGCAGACTTCAGACATTTTACCTCTGAAAAAACAAACAGCACCTAAATGTTCATGAATTTGACTAATTGGATAATACGCAACTGATGTGGTAAGCTAGAGATGCAAGAAAACTGGGTTTTTTTAATACCCGGGTTCTGGTATGACTAGGTATGGTATGTTGGGGTACTGACAATAATCAAGTCAGGCTCGGGTCTGGTATTGGCCTGAAAACCATACCCCGTGTCACTGGTTCCGGGTAGGGTATAGGGCCAGGTTCCCTATACCCGGGTATTGTAATACCCTATCTTCGGGTATGGGAAACACCGAAAACCGGATATTTTCGGATATAGATGGGGTTTTGAACGGGATGGGCTGTACACATATGTGGATTTGGGTATTTTCAAGGTATTCAAACCTAGCGTCATTCATGAGCCGAACCGAGCTGTGCCAGGGCAAGCTCAGGATCGGCTCGATTATAAACCGAGCTGGCTCGGTTTGAAACCAAGCTGAAAATCCAAGCTTGAGCTCGACTTAGTTTTAAACCGAGCTGACTCGGCTCGGTTTGGTTCTGCTCGATTTTAAAAGAAAAAATTAATACATAATCCATAAAATTCAGTAATGTAGAATATTATTCAAAAGTTCAAAAAAACATTTCCTTTATAAGTTCAACCTAATACATAAAAAACCAAAATCAAGTTTAACAATACAAAATAAGTTTTAAATTTCAACGAAATTTATATAACCTTAAAATAAAAGGTCGGTGGCTACAGTGATATCGACACATTACAATTTTACCCTTTGTCTATAGACTAAAATTACAGAACTAATCGTTTGGCTTCTCTCATCTTCTTCCTCACTTATCTTCAAGACTTCCACTGACAAGGTGACTCCCTTTAGGTTCCGGCGGAAGTTGTTAGGTGATGGTGTTGTTGTAGCGGCGGTTAGGTGGTTGTGATGTGGTGAAGGCGACTGTTAGATGGTTGTGATGTGGTGGTCGAGGGTTGGTGGTTGTGCCAACGTGGCGGTAGCAGTGGCAATTTGATGATGGTGGTGATGGAACGTGGATGGTTGTTGTGGCAGTCAAAGAGAGAAGAATATGGTAGAGAGAAACTGAATTAGGGTTTGTAGAGTGTGGTTGACAAAAAAACTATGGCAGATCTTTAACAAAAACCCCGAACAAGAAAATCTAAAAGTACAAATTGGCCAACCAAAAGAGGGGTTTGTGGCTTAAAAAGAAATTGGTGATGGTGGGTCTGTGAAACGGGATCAAAACTATCATCAATATGCAAGAATGGTTGTGATGTAGAAGATGGTAATGTGACTGATATCCCTGGGTGAAATAGTTCTCTTTCTTTCTTTCTCTATTTTTTTATAAATATTTACAGAAATCCAAGAAAGAAAGATTAATTTATTTAAATGGAAATTTTAGGTGCTTTCTTGACTGGCTTCGCCATTAATAATTAAGGGGAAGGTAAATTGAGTTAATGGATTTTGTTTCTTTGTAATACAATTTAGAAAGTGAAATAAGAAAATCATTATATAATTAACTTGAAGATAGGTATTTAATTATTTGATCTAAAAAAACTTGAAACAAGTTTTAAAATCTATGTTCATATATTAAATGTTTTTTTAATTGCTTACTATTAATTGGTTATGTTGATGTCAACTTGGTTAATGAACTTGATTGGTTACTGTGAATCGGTATATTGGTTGTATTAGCAAATTAGTTTGAAAATTACACAAAGATAACAATACTTCTTATTATGAACCAAACCTATCGCGAAGCACGGCGGTTCCTTATTTATTGAACCCGTCGTAGGTGTGTGACGTCTAGGGATGGCAATCAAACCCGAACCCGCTGGGTAAACCTGAAACCCAACACATTTGGGATGGGTTTAGGGTTGGTTAATCGGGTTTGGGAATAGTTTTTATTTTTTTCGCGGGTTTGGGACGGTTTTGGGATTTAGTGATATACCCGTTTACCCGACCCAATTACCTGATAAAGTGTACCCGTTTACCCGATTGTATACCCGATATAATTTCTTTTATATTATTAAATATGTATGTATATGATACATCTATTTTTTACACATATATGTATTCTATTCCGTATACATTGTAGTTATTTGATATATATTTTTATAATGACAATACAAAATGTAACCGGTTAATAGTTACTCGATAAATACCCAATGGGTTTTGAGATGAGTATACCCAACGAGTAATCTTTTTAAATTAACGGGTTTACCCGAAACCCGTGGGTATACCCGATACCCGATGGGTATTTACCCGTTAGAAATCCGACGGGTTTTGGAACGGGTTTGGGACAAGCTTATCTAACCGGGTTTGGGTTTGGGATTACCTAAACCCGTCCCAAACCCGACCCATTGCCATCCCGAGTGACGTCGGATATGTCGTAGCCATGAAATCCTAACATGGTGACGGTGGTCGATGATGAATAAGAAGGGTTGGGGGGGGGGATTGGTTAGTGACAAAGACATTTGACCTTCAAATGAGGTTGTTAGTACAAAGACGACGACATTTAGGTTGTGGTATTGTGGTGGTGCCGGGTTGTTTCGTTGTGGTGGTTGTGACTGTTTTGTGGTTTTTTTAAACTAACAGCGAATAATATTTCAACACAAATCACCAAAGTTCATAGTTCAATATCTTTTATTAATTATTTTAATTATTATTTATGATTTATTTTACCACGTCATCTATGACAGCGCCACACATGTTTATTTTATGTATTTGAGTTGGTCTAGGTTTCCACTTATATTTTGTTTGAAAACAAGTCGGGTTTTCATTCAACAGTATGAATTCGGATTACCCTACGTTTCAACGTAAATTTAGTTCGGAAACGAGTAAGGTTGATTGTAGCCTATAATTTATCACATTGCGTATGGTGCCGCCGCAACGCGTGGCGGGTAAAAGAACTAGTATAATATTAATTCTTTAGCATGGTAATCCACCTTCAAATATGCTATAGATATCAAATTACACTCCTAAATATATGTAAATAATAATCAGTTTTTGTAATATGTATAAAAATAAAATTTATTACAAGTGAAATTATCCGAGCTAAGCCGAACAAACGTACCAAGCGAGCTAAACCGAGCCAGAGCTAGGCTCACTTTCTAACCGAGCCGGGCCTACTCGACTCAATTTATAATCGAGTCATAACATATAAGCTGGTCATGATATGTTTTTAAGAATGAACTTTTAAGTGAGATTTATAAATTTTGTTAAGTTAATTTATTAACAACATTTTTTTCAACTGTGTATTTTTTTTTATATAAGTGATAAATTCTAAATCAACTAAAGTATCTACTCTTTAATAAACATTTTAACATAGTTAAGTTAACTTTAGTTACAATTACAAATATATAGAAATATAAGTGCATATATAAACAACTAAAATTTGATCTTTTTTAATACCTATTTTTTTAATTTGACATACTTTTACTATTTATACCCTCCAATCATATTAAATACTAGTATTAAGCCTCTGCGTTGCAATGATTGTTGTAAAATTATGTCAAGTAGTACCAATACTATACTACCGTCAGCGACCACCAACACCGGAAAAACTCGTAAAAACAAAATAAATAAAAACGGTAAAAAATAACGCCGAGCGAAAAACAGACATAAAATCTTTGAATTACGCACACTCGTTGTAGATAAATTAAAGTGAAACGTAAAACATATAAAAAAATAAATAATTCAATCCAGGACCCGCGTGTTGCAACAAATTTGTCAAACGGAGAAAAATAGATGTGTTGCTACGGGCCAGTCAAATGAAAAAATGTACAAAAAAAATGTTGAACCCAACACGCACGTTGCGGTGCGTTAACTCACAAAATTTAGAACGAAACGAAAAACTTGGGAAATATGAAAAGTAGGGGTGTGCAAAAAACCGAATTAACTGAACCATAACCGAATTAACCGACAAAACCGAACTGAATAAACCGAACCAAATAAAAAACCGGTGGGTCGGTTAATGGTTTTTTGAAAACCGAAAATAGCGGGTCGGTTATGGTTATCATTTTTTCCATACCCACCATAACCGAATCGAACTGACATGTAATAAATCTTTGTAGGATTTAGGACTTTTCACCATATTTTTAATATTTGATATTTTTTACTGAAGATTTTTAGTACTTATGGGTTTTTTCATATCATTTTGTAGTTTTGGTTGAATGTTTATTTAAATTTATGGAATGTATCATATCACTTTATTTGAATATTCGATAATAATTGGTATTAATATTATAGATTATACGAATTTTTTGATACTATGTAATATACTAATATATACAAATATGCAATAACAATGTATTCCTTTTTTTAAAAAAAATAAGCTATTTCTAGCTAAGCTAAATACACGATTAACCACCCATAACTGACCCACTATAACCATCAAAACCGAATAACAATAACCACCATAACCGATCGGTTATGGTTACGGTTATCCAATAACCGATATCACCGTTATAGTTATGGTTTTTTGTCAAAACCGACCCAAACCGACCCATGCACACCCCTAATGAAAAGTATGGTGGACCAAATTTGAAAATAAAAAAGAGTTGGGGTTAAATTGTAAAAGATGAAAAGCTTTGGGTTAAAAGTAAAAAAATAAAGGGTCTAAATTGTAAAAGAAGAAAAGTTTTGGGTTATAAATGAAAAAAACCCTATACATATAGTACAACACCATAAATTACAAAAAAAGTTAAAAATTTTATATTTGTAAAACTTGAATAAACTATTATATATATTATATATTAATAGTGTAAACTCTAGCTAACGGTTAAAAACTTATTTATTATCTGCATAATACACGATATAGTTTCAATTTATTTATTATTCTTTGATTAGTTTAATATTTTAGAATTAATTTTTTTTTCATATTAGTTCAAGAGATATTAATAAGTTATTAGACATTAGATTTAGATATTAATAATATTATTAAAAGATTGAAGGATATTATATTTAGATATTTATAATATTATTAAAAGATTGAAGGAGAAAATGTCGTTAAATTAATTGAAGTTATTTATTAATCTTAGATTAGATAAAGATAAAGTATAAAGGTAAGTGATATCTATATATTAGTTATTAATATTAAAAAAATATGTTAAACAAATACAAATAAAATTTATGAGGTTGAAGTAGAGAATGCCATAGTTAGATTTAAAATTTTGTAGAAATTACTCAGGAAAAAGTTATTATCATTGATCTACCATTTTTTAATATTTTAATTTTAATGAACATTAATTTTAAATTTAGTAATATTCGAAAACTTAGATATAAGTTTTAAGTAAAAATGGAAATATATTTAAAAAATTAATAATTAATTTCAAATTAAAATCACTTGAACTCAAGACTTCCCTCTCCTAAGGTGTTTAAAGGCTTTGTTTTTACCAATAAACCACCACCCCATTAGTATATAATGTATCACTTATGTGTCTATTTTATTTTCATAGAATTTGTTATTAGGAATTGATATTTTAGAAATTTTAATTAGCAGATTCTGTAAATTTAATATTTTTGAAGTTAACACTAAGGAAGTTTAATTGACAATGCTTACATAGATTTCTAGTTTAACTACCTAGGTATTTATATTTATATAAAATAAATAATACTCTAAATTAAATCTTGCAATACAATAAAATCACGTTATTAATCACATTTGAATAATAAATATTCTTCAAGCCAGTGGTGGAACCAGAACTTTTTAACCGGGGGCGATAATAAAACTGTTTATAAAATTTCTAGTTATGGTATATTCATGGTAATTTTGTTGTTAAAAAACAGAAATGTTTTAGATTCGTTAAAGTACATGAATCACATTTTTTACCAATCTATGTATCAACCGCTAATTCTAATCTTCGAGGCCAAAATATTAATCAATGTATCATTAATCATTAACAAACGGATTTGGTAAGGTCATAATACTTGGTTTGGGTTTTTACCAAAATATATTTTCTATACTTGCCTTTTTATAAAAGTGATAGAAAATTATGAGAAAAAAAGTTTATATATAAGAATTTACACAATCAATAATTCATTCATGATGTATAAAATAAATCTAGATGATCAAACAACAGTACATTTACAATTAGAAAATAAATAAATTTATAATAATAGAAGAAGGCTAACAATTCAATTCACATATAAATCTAGATGATCAAACGTACACTAACAAAAATACTAATAGAACAAAAACTATAAAATAATAAGAAGAGTAAATTACGATTTTGGCCCCTGTAGTTATATCACTTTTACCTTTTTAGCTCAATTTTTTTTAACATTTGAGCCCCCAACTTCTTTTTTCTAACCCTTTTGGCCCCTAACACTAACCTCATACATTAAATGTTAGGGGCCAAAAGAGTTAGAAAAAATGACGTTAGGGGCCAAAAGGGTTTGAAAAAAAGAAGTTGGAGGCTCAGATGTTAAATTTTTTTTAGGCTAAAAGGGTAAAAGTGATATAACCACAGGGGTCAAAATCGTAATTTACTCTAATAACAATTATCAAACAATGGATAATTCATTTACAAAGTACGAAATAAATCTTGATGATCAAACAATAGTACTAGTACACTAACAATTCAATTCACAAATCATTATTATTTAAAATACTAATATATAATAGGAAAAAAAAGACTAAAAATATAAACAAACTTAGTTCATGATGGAGAATGGTGGAAGTTTTGACTTAAACTTTCCAAGAAGATGAAAACTATTAAAGAAACAGCAAAGCAGTTCAGACTACAGTGTAAGAGACTATTTTTTTTTGAAAAAGGAAACTACATCAATAAAAATTAGGTTTTATGATTGTGGAGCAAGTTTGATTTTTTAAAAAGCCCTATAATTTCCCTGAAGCCCATACCCTAAGTATTTATAAAAGCCTTTAACGTCTTTTTCTATTTCTTCTCTATTTAAAAACCTGCAGCTTCATAAACACATTGAAGAGCCGCTCGCCACCATCGGAACACCGCTCGTCGGTCAAAAAACTTTCAAACATTTCTAGTTTTCTTCTTGATTAAATGCTTTATACAAGAAAATGAAGAGGGTCAACTATAAAAAAACTTATTCGCTTAACACTTCGAAAAACCAAAAAATTTGCCACCCGGAGGGTCAACTGACCCCCCTACCCTCCTGTAGTTCCGCCCCTAGCCGTAGCACGGGCTATGGCTCAAATTCGTATCGGTAGTGTATTTTTTTGTCGGTTTTATACAAAGGATACCCTTTAAACAACTACGAGTATACCTCTGACAAAAAAAAATGATACTTTAGCCCAAAAGAAATAATAACCCTTTGAATGTAAGCCCAAGTCCCAACCCAATTAATATTTTAGCCCAAAACAAATAATAACCCTTTGAATATGAGGCAGGGGCGCGGAAACAGATTTGTGGAAACCAAACGTCGTACAAGGCAAAAGCATCTGAACTCCATAACATCAGCAACGGCAAAGTGTAGAAACGGATCAAAATTCGACAAAGTGTAACCTGTATGAGACCGATAAAAAAATTGAACAAGCAGTCAAGCAGAACTAATCATAATTTCGATTTTCGAACAAGTAGAAGCAGCAGTGCAGTCGCAGAACTGATCAAAATTCGAACCAACATCGACTGATCAAAATTCGTAGATTGTTTTTGAGTATTCTTTTCTTCTTGTGCTTTGATAGTTTGATTTTCTTGGTTAGTTTGTGTTTCGATATTTTGAATTTTGTTAGGTTATTCAGAATTTTGGTGATGATGATACAATTCTGAATGAAACAACTCCAAATGTTGATAATGATAATATTGATGCAAGTCCGATCTAAAATTTAAAAATAAACCTAGCTCAATCTAAAACCTAAAAACTTATTATCAATATTAATTGATAAAGCCTAGCTCAAATGTGAAATGCTTAATATTAATTCGCTAACCTAAATACTAATAACATTAAAAAAACTAGTTTATAAGATTTGATTCGGTAAAGCCTAAGGGCCTTTTTTGGCTCGCCCAGAGCATTTGAATTTTCAGGATCGGCCCTGTCCACCATGTAGTTAAAAAGTTTCCGTTCTATAAATGTACAGTAAAAAAAATTGAGATACCCCTGAATATTTCTTCTAGTTCCGCCACTGCTTCAAATCTTTTATCTGTATAACAAAATCAAATTAGTCGTTTAGTCAACAATTTTATTTAGATGTTATTTATGAAACATTATCCTATATATTAATAAACCAACCTAATGAATAGTAGTTGTCACATCATAGTAATAGTAAACTTTCCTTATTGGTTCAGTACATCCACTCACATATAACATATACATATAACATATAGACACGTGACAAAGTTAATGAATAATAAAGTGGAATTTTTGCAATACCCACCCGAAACAGTTGGACGAAAACACTTCTGGGCCCTTTGGCATCTTTTGTTGACTTTTTAATAACACTTAAAAATTGTTTTTTTTTTATAAATACTTAAACATTAAAATCCACCCACCCGAAATACCCTCTCTTGGACAAACACCCCTACCCACCCACCCGAAACACCCTCTCTTGGACAAACACCCCTACCCACCCGAAACACTACCCACCCGAAAACATCCCTCCACCCGAAACACTACCCACCCGAAATACCCACCCGAAACACCCTCCCTTGGACGAAAACACTTCTGGACGAAATTGAATGGTATCGAAAATACCGGTTACGGTACATGTATATGAAGGTAAAAACTGGTAGCAAACCGGTACCAGGAAAGCAAAAGGTTGCTACCGAATTGACTTAAAATCTTTCGGTTCGGGAGATTCGGTACCGGTACCCAATACCATTTGCCCATCTCTGACCACGGGTTTCATACGAACAACATCATTACCATAAAACTTTTTTTTTGATTTTCTTTCGGTTATCTTATACTGTTTTTTTTTCCACATTTTCTTTTTATTATTGTCAACGGTTTTGTGCGTAACGCGCTCGTAGTGATTTCAAAACACATGTAAACACAGACTAAATGACAAAAGAAGTTCGCCGCAACGCGGCCATAGTAATAAACCTAGTTTAATTTAATAATAAGATAATAATTTTCCAATTAAATTAAGTAGGAGAGAGATGGAATAACTAAAAATAGATGACCTAAAATGACGACATGTGTCCCCAAATGATTTCTTTTAGAGTAAATTGCCATTTTAGTCCTTTAGGTTTGTCTTAAATTGCCACTTTAGCCCAAATAGTTTTATTTTCTCATCTGGGTCCCTGAGTTTTCCATTTTTTGCTATTTTGGTTCAACCCACTAACTTCGTTAAAAAATGTCAGTTAACTCACACTAAATAGTTTGGTAGTTGCCATTTTCATCCACAAACCATTTTTTTATTTTATTCAGTTATATATATATATATTTTTTTTGAAAGATATTATTAAGTTATATATATAAAAACAACTTTAATTAAAAACCATTAAACTAAAAAAAATAAAAATACATATTAATATATATAAAAACCCGTTATGTTTTTAAAAACAGAATACTAATAAATATATATTAAAAAACCCTTTAATTTTTTTAAAATATTTTTATATATCATAAAAATCCAATATTTAAAAAAATTAAAGGGTTTATAATATATATTAATTAATATTCTGTTTTTAAAATATCAAAGGGTTTTTTATATATTAATACTAGCTTAGAACCCCGTATTTTACACCTGTTGCATAAATATAATTTAATATACTAAGTAATAAAAATGTTATATCTTTACAAAAATCTTTTGTATTGCACTGAATGAATAAAATCATCAATTATACATGCCTAATAAAATATAATCTTATATGTTAACACGTTAAGAATTTGTACTTTGATATACTATTTACTTATTATAACATTTTACTTTGTTTTTTTATTTATTATTAGTTTTAAACACGTGTATTACATGGGGTTAAATTCATTTTTTTTTTGTGATAAATTCGAATAATGAGATACAAATGATTTTAGTTAGTTTTATGCATATATCATACAGAAACCTTTATTTCCTAATTTACCGTAATTTTAATCTATACATATCTACTCACATGGGATATAATTTTATCATGATAATATAGAAAAAAATATTTTTTATTCTTATTTAAATTCACACTAATATAATTTTATGATTAAATTCACACTTATTGTTTAAAATTGTTGTTATTATTATTATTATTATTATTATTATTATTATTATTATTTAATATGAGAGAGTAATAGGAAAATAAGATGAGAAGACACCATAGAGTGACAAGTGTTCAAAAAAGATTTTCATTTTTTAGTACAGAAAGATGTATTTTTATTTTTTAGTTTGATGGTTTTTTTAATTAAAGTTGTTTTTATATATAACTAAATAAAAGAAAAAAAATGTTTTTTAGATGAAAATGACAACTACCAAACTATTTAGTGTGTGTTAACTGATATTTTTTAACGAAGTTAGTGGGTGGGACTAAAATGGCAAGAAAATGGAAAACTCAGAGACCCATAGGAGAAAATAAAACTATTTGGACTAAAGTTGCAATTTGGGACAAATCTTAGGGACTAAAATGGCAATTTACTCTTTCTTTTATTATATAGAGGAAGATATAGATATTACAAAAAAAACATATGATCTATAATATTAAAAAAAAACACATATAGTTGGTTTGGTTCGGTTTTGACGGGTATAGAAACCTTGTTAACTACAATCGGCCGACTATGTTCGTTTTCAAAAAAATCATTAAACCAACTAACTGGTTTTGGGTACGGTTCAATTATATTGATTCGGTTTCATCAGTTGATTCGGTTATAAATCAATTAATTCGGTTCTTTGCACACCTCTCACCATGACCGTCCACTAGAAACAGTCAACAAACAAACCCTTACGATGGGAAGTGTTATGAACCATGCTCACCCACCATGGCCCAACCTAACAGCCCGTTCAAGAAGCCCAACAAGAAAACCGGTCCATTGAATCATGAAGAAATCATCGCAGAATATAAAGCAAACGAAGATTAAGAAAATGGTCAAGAAGAATGAACTGAAGTGTGTAACGATCTGATTTCTTATCCCCTTCTCTGTGTAATTCATTTCTGTTTCCCATCCCATTCTTGTAACCAATTTCTTATGAATTAATGACAATATGAACTGATTATTTCATAGATCTTGTGTGTGATTGTTTATAGTTTTCATTGAATCACTTCAGGAAGTCAACTGACTTTCTCACCCGTTATGTTTCCACGTGACTTGTGTGGCCATCCTTTAACCCGCATGGGTCTAAATGATAAAAATAATATGGCTACCACTTTTTTGACAAATTTATAAAGCGGGAACTCATTCTTGATGTGCTTTCCAGCAGAATATCCCTAAAAGAATTAACATACAATGGCTTTCTGCAAATAAATAAATAAATAAATAAAAGAAGCTTTTTAAGGGTTTGAACAAAATAAAGTTGTTTCATGTTTTTCTTTGTCGGCGGTTCTCACTCCACACCGATAGAAGAGGAAAACAAGAGATGTTCTCACAGAATGTATTTGCGTTTTTGGATGGGATGGTAACTCATAACATTTACAGGAACACAATGTGAAACTATATAATTAGCTAACAGATTATAACATATAATAATTTTGATTAAAATAGTTATTTTCTTTCATAGCTTTAGGAAACATTACATAATAAAACTACGATTATTAATTCAAATGGAAGAGATCTTATTTTGTAGGTAATGGAATATTGTTGGCTCCAAAATGGATCTTTGATCTCTAGACAATCGAATAACTTGAATATATAAAACGAGAGTTTGAATACAATACAATACAATTGATGAGAGTGATTTACAAATGAGAAATCTATCCCTATTTATAGTTTCTAAAGGGTGCGATCCAATAGACGTGTCTCTTCACGAACTGGTGCGTCCTTTGATCTTGTGGTTGAAAACTAACATGAAGAGGTGTGTCTTCTTGTCCAAGAGTCGTGTCCCTTCTTTGTGTGTGGCTGCCATCGATTCTAGGGGTGGTGGTTACCAAGTTCTGATTTGTCACAAATAGTCCCTCAACTTTGTAACCGCCAATCTTTATACTAATTACCATATAACCCTTGAACTTAAGGATGTGTAGGGATTATAACTTTCATTCACCCCCTAATCACGAACATCCTTGAGTTGTAGATCTTGAACTCCGAATAGTTTTATCTTCTCGAATCTTCTCTGTATTTAACACTTCACATGTATCTCTTATTCACGAACCTTGCTCCTCACGAACCTTGTTTCACTCGAACTCGCTTCACACGAACTTGCTTCACACGAACATTTTCTTCACACTTGTCTTGACCGCACTTGATTTGTATTACACGAACCTTTTCTTGTGTAGTTGTCTCAACACGAACTCCACCGGTCTTGATTAACTTCCCCACCATCATATCACATGATCGAAATCCATCTCCCATAGATTTTGATAAACTGACTCACTCAGATCTCTCTTATGGTTGTATCACACAACAATTTTTTCTGACCCAGTCACAGAGGATACGTGTGTATTCTTCTTGATCTATCACAGATTAAATATCCTCGTCATCAGGGTTGTCTCTCACAACGGGTTCTTCATCATTGATAGCTTCCCTCACGGGTTATCTCCGCATCACACGATTCTTCCTTCCTTTGACTCCTCACAAATCGACTACACTTTTCTCCACGGTTTCGAATCACACAAACCTTTTTTTTATGTCTCACCAATAGTATTCATTGTTTCAATAACTTCAACTTTATCTGCATTCACTGCACTTTTTTCTTCTTGTTTCCTGTATTCACTACATCATTTTTCCTTTTTCTGCATTCGCTGCATCACCGTGTTTCTTTGCATTCACTGCATCTACAATTGTCTATTCCGCATAGCACTTTGTTTCTGATTGAAAAAACCTTTGAGCCTTCACTTGGTTATTCTAGATTCTTCGAACACACTTCGAATCACTCGAATGATTCCGTCTTTACTCGCTTCTTCTTCACGATTGGCTCACTCGATTTTCTTTTTCCCAATTAATTCGCTCAATTTTTCTTTCCTATACTATGAATTTGGTCTTCAAACCTTCACCTGCGAATAAAATTGATCGCGTATAACCACCGGATTAAATTTTGATTCTTCCTGGCCCTCCAAATGAAACAAAAATAACCCTGTTCTACGCTCCTATACTCGGTTCGATACACTCACGAACCCTAGTCTGATTGCTAACTTAGAATTCTCACAACTCTTACTTTCTTGTTTCTAAAATTTCTTGGCTACCAATACTAACCATTGTACCGGTAAATTCAATTCCCTTGAATTCAACAAACTCTCAAATATTTAACCCGCGTATAACCACAACACGTAATAACCGAAAAATCTAATTCGCACTAAACCTCGAAATCAAAACCCTAGATGTCGAACAGAACCCTGGTTCGACTCCTTGAATCGAAAAACTAAAACTTGAGAATTGAAAATTAGAATGATGAAACCTGATCGCGAATGACTTCCTGCGATTCGTTGCCTTGCGGTTCCCAATGCCTAGAGCCTGGTGCTCTGATATCAATTGTTGGCCCCAAAATGGATCTTTGATCTCTAGACAATCGAATAACTTGAATATATAAAATGAGAGTTTGAATACAATACAATACAATTGATGAGAGTGATTTACAAATGAAAAATCTATCCCTATTTATAGTTTCTAAAGGGTGCGATCCAATAGACGTGTCTCTTCACAAACGAGTGCATCCTTCGATCTTGTGGTTGAGAATTAACATGAAGAGGTGTGTCTTCTTGTCCAAGAGTCGCGTCCCTTATTTGTGTGTGGCTGCCATCGATTCTAGGGTGCCTCCCAAGGGATTTCACCACCCTTGGGGTGGTGGTTACCAAGTTCTGATTTGTCACAAATAGTCCCTCAACTTTGTAACCGCCAATCTTTATACTAATTACCATATAACCCTTGAACTTAAGGATGTGTAGGGATTATAACTTTCAAATATTTGGTCACCTCTCCGATACCAAATTGGGAAGAAAAGGATCACTCACAATTGTATGCATTATGAACATCATTTTCGGCATATTGACATCCATCTCTACTAAATAGACACTGGAACGAAAGAAGTTGTCACGAAAACAATAATAGATGTGATTAAGTTACCATGCACGAGAAACATTTGTTTCTTCTTACAGGAATATACTTTACAAGTGCGATCGTGTACTATGGACTAAACTTAAATGTCACAAACCTTAACACCAATATCTACCTGAGTGTGTTACTAAATTCGGTTGTAGAGATGCTAACGTATCTTTTTACTGCAATATTAATAGATAGGTCTGGGAGGAAGCCATTAGGAGTTGGAACACAGTTGTTTAGCGGGATCTTTTGCCTTATAGGAAGCTTGATGGGAAGTCAAGGGAATTGGAAGGTGATGAGGACACTAAGTTGAGTTTTGGGAATATTTGGGATGTCTGGGACTTTTAATTTGTTATACATATACGCAATGGAATAGTTTCCAACAGTAGTTAGAAGTGCAACGCTTGGATTTGTAAGTCAAGTTGGACAAATAGGAGCCATAATAGTACCTTTCGTGGTAGTTTCGCATGCTAGTCTTTTCGTTTATGGTGTTTGGGGCATGTGGAATTCTGGGTGGTGTTCGTATATTTTTCCTGCCAGAAACATTAAATAGACTGTTATATGATATGATTAATGGAATGGAGGAAGAAACAAACAAGTCCTCAATGCTTGCTTAGATAACGTTGAAACAAAGACCTTGTGTTCTATGCTGTGTTTAATTATGGCTGAAGAAAATGCTTCAAATTTTAACCATGTAATTTTGATTCCAAGAAGGTTTATTTTATGTGGTACAAATCGCTAATGAGTTGGTAGAGCTTTTATGCATTAGTTATTTCATATTGTAACTTGTTGATTTTTATTTTATTTTATCACCATGTCACTATTATGAAATGTATAAACAGTAGATTTGAAATCAAACAGAAAACACATGAGGTTGGAACGAAGATCGTGTGTTCTATGCTACGTATTATTACGGCTAAAGAATATGTTTCAAATGTTATGGTGTCATCTTGATTCGTAGAAGATTTGTCTTATAAGGTACTAATAGCTAGTGGTTAGTTGAGTTTTTATGCATGAGTTAATCTTTGATTTGGTTGATTTAATTAATTAAAAACAAACAAAAACTGTAATCGGTTAAGTTGTAAATTATAATATATGATCACCCCTAGGTTTTAGGTTTAGACGCTTAAAATATAACGTAGGTTAATTACCAGCTTGGAAAGTTACATAGACATAACTATATCCATATTAGACTAAGTGTTACCACCGCGCCATACGGCTTTTTTCGGTGCCAGATCAGCGAACAACGCCCAACATTACCGCTACACCATGGCATAGGTGGGGGGCGCGAGGCAAGTGAGTTGGGGCTGGCCACAATGTGGAGGGAGAAATCGTGGGTTTTCTAGGTGTTTTTATTTTATTTTAAATGAGTTGCAGGTTTGTATTAATAAAGGTTTATGAACAAAAGCGGGAAAAGAAATATTAAGGTTACGAATAGTTGCAGGTACAATGAAAGAGACGATAGAAGATAAGGAAAGTACATTTTAGAAAAAAAAGATAAGGAAAGTCAAATTTGTTTAATTTCTAGAGTAAACTGCAATTTTATCCCCTGTGTTTATAGGAGTAACACACTGCCTGTGAACATTGGGTTATGTTAAGATTCTTTACTTGCTTTAAACTTTGGTTTGACTTGATTATTCATATGCTAGATTTATGTTAATCTTGATAACATAGTTTGCCATGTGGATTCGTTTAAACATTTTTATACTTATGCTATGTACTTAAAACTTGTGTACTCGCCAGTGCTTTTGTGTTGAACTATACTTTTAAGATATTGATGGTGATGATTATGATGAATCTAGTAGGGACGACCTAGAAACGCATACTGAAATACTAGATTAGCTTACTTTATTTTTGTTGAACCTTGTCGTATTGTCTTTCAATGTTGTACTTTGATTTTCATGTTGTATTTGACAATTATTGTTATGATATGAAATCGGTTTTGAATTAATTATTGTCACAAGTAGCGTTATGTGTGATGAGTAATCTATTCCGTCTCACTCCGATGTTTTCGCCATTGGTTGGGATGTGATATTTGGATCGTTTGGGGTTTTGTTTCTGGGTTCGGGGTTAGGTCGTTGGGTCCGGAAGGTGTTGGGATGCCGGTGGTGGCATTAGACTAGGATATAGGGGCGGGGATGGTGACAGGGTAGTTGTGGTGGTCACAGTGGTGCTGTAAGTGGAGGGTGGCAGTCACGACGGTGCTGTTGGTTAAATGTGGCGGTCATGGTGGAGATGTTTGGGGAGGCTGGTGGCCACGATGATGGTGTCTGAAGGCGGTGATGGTAATGATATTGTGTTGGACGATGGTGGTAATCATGGTGGTGGTTTAGTGGTTATGGTTGATGCTAGGGTTTGCGTGGGGATCCTCAAACGCATACATGGAGGGGTCAGTTAGGTATCACGCGTCCAAGCGGGTACTGGGCGACCCATATTGGTGGGTTTATGGATCTAGGGTTTCATTGGCTACGGGTTTTAATATGTGGTCGGGTTCAGATGTGATGTAGTTCAAGGGTTTCGTAGTGTAATGCAGTTTAGATGGTAAACCGAGAAGGGTATAGTGGGTTGGATCTGGGTCATACCTTTTAGATACGACAAAGTTAGTGGGTTTCACGGAGTTCTATCATGGGCGTTGTCGGTGGTATACCATTGGCTTGTAGGATTATGGGTGTAGAGAGTCGTAGTGGTAGTGTGTCTAGATGTTGATGCCTTGTATGTTAGGCTTATTTTTTTTTGGGAAATAATGTGTTTCGTGCTAATGATAACATTTAAGCATGGTTGTAGAAATCGCTAGTCGCTAGTCGGTCAGTGGGGTGGGGATTAGCGATTAATCAGGATTACTTATGATTATTCAGCTATTAATTGGTATTAATCGGTTGTTAATCAACATCTAGTCGGGATTTTTACAACCATGCATTTAAGAAACACAAATGATTCCTAGTCTTGATATGATTGAATTTAGAATTTTGTGTTGTCAGATTGTTCTTAGTTAATACACATATACCACATACATGTACTTAAACACTTAATGTATATCTCAAGAACGGTGATGAAGTGTAACAACATTGTTTAGTATTGAGTTAGTCAATTATTAATCAAGATCAACAAGGTGCAGAATGTACAAGTTCAACAAATTATCAAGTGCAATATTCATCAAATACTACATTCACCAAGTGCTACACATTGCTATAATCAAAGGTGAAATATCAAAGACATATGCTGGTGAAGACTTTAAGATATAAAGATCAAGAATGAAAGAACATCCGCAAAGAATCAAAGCTTCAAGAAATTGATTGGTAATTAAAGAGAAAATTAATTTAAAGAAAGTTAAAATAAAATAAAGTAATTTTATTATAAAACTTCATAATAACAAAAGTCTTAATTGAACTAAACAAGTTAATTATCAATTGGAGGGACTTTAAATTTTGAATTTACAAGTAACTTGTTAGTTTCTTTCCATTTAAGGAGTGTTATCATGACAAGAGTAAGAGACAAGCCACCACCCTTGTGGTGTGGTGGTGCTAACTTTGGTGGTAAAATTCTAACTTGGAGGTGGGGAGTTCGATTCCCTTTTGGTGTAACTAATTAACTAACATTTAGCCGGTCAAAATAAAAAAAAAAAAAAAAGTAA
Source organism: Helianthus tuberosus (assembly GCA_030545235.1). Lineage (NCBI taxonomy): Eukaryota > Viridiplantae > Streptophyta > Magnoliopsida > Asterales > Asteraceae > Helianthus > Helianthus tuberosus. The sequence goes on along the minus strand of CM060411.1, from coordinate 42,277,004 downwards.
GAGACAAAGCATTGCCAAAAATGGAAAGAAAGCATCATGATTTACCAAATCCAAACCCAAGTTTGAAAAAGGATACATCTAAATTGAAAAGATGGACATGGTTGATTTGATAAGTCAATATTCAGAGGTATGGATGTGAAAAAGGTGTTCGTAGCCATTTATAGTCGTTGCACAATGTTCTAGAGCTAAACACTAGTCAAAGACAAACTTGAAGGTCCATGGTCAATTGTATCGACTGTGAGATCGACTTTCTGGCTGTCTCACTAGTTTTCCTTGTTTGTTGAGCTTTGCATATAAATACAGTCCAACCCCAACCTTTTTACATTTACCCATTTTGCTCTCAACTTTTTAAATAATATTCTAAGATATATCTCTCTAGTTCATTTCCACATCAAATCAAGAGAGAGCAAAAAGAAGAGTTGTTCCACAACTAAGCTATTATTCATTCTTATATATGGAGAGCTTATTGATTTGTAGTTGTGAGGAATTTGTAAAGGGTATCAATAAGAGGGCCTCACGGAGAGGGTTCATCGGGAAGAGTGCAAATCTGAAACAACTGAAACATCGATTTACCTAAAGTCCGTTCTTATTATACATATTTTAGTAAAACAAAACGAAAGTACAAAATAAACCAAATAAAACACTATTTTGGTAAATACTTTTCAAGGAACACCAAATGGTAGATAGTTTTTTCATCAACACTAAACATTGGTCACAAGAGCTCGTCATCGAGATGATTGTTCAGACTAAACATGTCTAATTATAATAATTGTTATTAAATGAGTGTAATTTTTCTGACCACATTAAAACCATCTTAATGCAATTGTTGTTTATTACAAGATTAATTTTTCAAGTCGGTTTTGCCTTTTGTGTTTTTATAAAATAATTTGGTTTGTTCATTTCTAGCTTTCACTTATCATAATGTTTAAATTAGAAGTTTTGATTCTATTTCAAACCCTATACTTTGAATATTAATATCTCATTTACTTTAGCTCTATTTGGTACATGTTCTAACTCATTGCGAAGCTCTTGCCATAAATACCGCAAACTCAACGATTATTAATTATATATCTCATATATACATATAAAATCACCTCGCTATTATAAAATAACTTTAAGAGTTGGGATATGAAACAAAGGCCCATAAAAATAAGAAGTGTAAGAAGGGTTGTTGGCCATTAGATCAACTCTAAAACTCATCAAGGGCTCTAATCATTAGTGTAAATAAAAAGGGCACTAGCCAAAGACCTTATGGTCCAGCGGCACCCCGTGTTTCTTCCTTTGGGAAATGCCCGGGTTCGAATCTTGCTGCCTTCACCGGAAATACAGCAAGTCAGGGGGTTTTACGACTTAGGTCGGTTTCCTCCTGGAACGGTTTGGCGCCACCCCTCGAGCGTCAAACTAACAATGGACGGTTGTAATTCCGTCTGGGGGGTGTTTCACCCGGGCTATGAAGAGGCATGCCACTGAGCCCAATCCCGCCGCCGCCGTTCAAAAAAAAAATAAAAAGGGCACTAACGGTAGGATCATCCATTGTTTAAAAACTAATTTTTCAATATTTGCTTTTCACTCGTTCTTCCTTTTTACTCTTCCCATTCCTCACTTCACTGAAAAGGAAAACCGCTTGTAGCCATGGAATCTTCACCAATTCCGCCTCAAACTTTAATGATTGAAAAACATTCATCACTGATTACACAACCTTCTCACTGATTAGCACACAACGTTCAACGATTCAGCGATTAAAGGAACTATCTAAGCAATGAACCGGTCCAGAATCTTCGAAGACAACACTATGGATTTCAGAAGTGGAGGAACACATATCAAACCCGAAAAAGAAGAAAAAATTTAAAAGAGATCAAAATAAGCAAGAAGCTTCTTCTAAAATTGGTACACTATTTAAATTTTGGGAAATTGGTCTGTAATAATCTCACCTAGACCTTATTGGCCATTAATAATCCCACCTCAGAATATTTCCCCCACCAGACCCACCTTTCACCTATTTTTCATACAATGGTCCCCCGTTAAAAAGACTTAACGAAGTTAAGCTTTTTTCCAAATTACAAACAAATTTTTTAGGGCTTTTGATTAGAACGACGATACAAGTCCATTGATGTAAAACTTGCATCGAAACGGTGCTCCAAACGATGAAAACGGCGGTTCAATTCGGGTGTTTAAATTTCCAATTAACCAAAATCAAGTCACTTGGAGCATCATTTCAAAGTAAGTTTTATATCAATGGACTCGTATCATCGTTCTGATCAAAAGCCCTAAAAAATATGTTTGTAATTTGAAAAAAAGTTTAACTCCGTTAAGTTTTTTTAACGGGGGACCATTGTAGGAAAAATAGGTTAAATGTGGGACTGGTGGGGGGAATATTCTGAGGTGGGATTATTAATGGCCAATAAGGTCTATGTGAGATTATTACAAGCCAATTCCCCTTAAATTTTAGGGTTTCTACATCATTGTGTCTAATGATTTTCGGTCATTGTGTTACAAAAAAATAATGCTTTAAGGCCCATAAAATAACATTAGTTAGGTATAAAACATAATATCAGACTTTGATTGTGTTACGTTAGTGACTTAGGGTTTAGGATTTTTATTTGTTCTCGGACCATTGTGCATAAAATACACCGTATAAGTACAGAACATTATATTGTGTTAAGTTATTTGATTACGGACCTTATTATGATACTTGTTCTCGGACTATTGTGCATAAAGTAAATTGTATAAGTATTGGACATTAGATTGTGTAACGTAAATTGATTCCGGACTACTGTGTATAAAACACATCACATAAGGAGTGTGTCATTAAATTGTATAAGTTTAGACATTAGATTGTGTAATGGAAACTAATTTTGGACCATTGTGTATAAAACACATCACATAAGGATTTATGTCATTAAATGCATAGAGACATTATATTCTATTAAACACAATGAATAAGGATTGTGTCATTAAATACATATAGACATTGTGTTGGGTTATGTAAGATTTGCTGATGATGAAAGTCAAAACTAAAGAGAATCATCTTCCCTGCCTAAGGCTAATGGGTGTGGGGGACATGCAGTGGCGAAGCTTGAAATTTTTTACGAGGGGGTCGAAAACGTATATACCCAAAAATTTCTATAGAACCGGGGGGTCGAAAACATATATACCCAAAAATTTCTATACGAAAACTACATATATAACACTACTGCCGAAAAGTTCGGGGGGTCGGGCGCCCCTCCCGGCCCCTTCAAAGCATCGCCCCTGGGGACATGGTTGGGTCATCAATCGCCATGTAGAACCATTAATGAATTGCTACACCATCCCCTTGCCTCATCCATCATTGTTGGCAAGGATTAAACCATGGCAACCATGGACCTCCTTTCCTTCTTCAATATATCTTTTTTCCTTTTTCACAAAAATAAATTAAAATAAGATAATAGTTGTTTGGGTCATGACCACACCCTTAGGGTAGTGGTTTTGAATGATGGATTAAAAGTGAGTGAGATGATGCTGATGTGAAAGGTCATGGAGACCATAAGGGTCATGACCACACCCTAAAGCATAAGAGAATAAGTTGAAATACAATCTCAAGTCCAGAAGTTTCTCCCCTTGGTATGAGTTAAATAAAAATATTAGAAGCGAGAAAATGAGTTAAAATATCAAAAACGTTAAAACTATTTCTAACTACAATTTTTTATTTAGCAAGTAAACTTGTAAATAAATTTATATTTATATAATATCAATTTACATCATCTTTAGCTTTATAATGTTGTACTTTGTGTTAGTTTGATATTTCTTGCATTGCTTGGTTATATTTTTGGTTTTAGGGTTTGTACTTTTTTTCTCTATTTGACAACAAGTGTTCTCTTTGTTGTGGTGGTTGTCAGAAGTGTAGGGGAAGAATGGGGGAGTGGTTGAAACATGTTCACCGGAGACTGGAAAAGGTTTGAACGATCGGAGGTGACTGTGATTGGAGGGCTAATTTGTTATGAGTATTGGGGCACCTGGGATTTGAGGCTTTGATTTTGATTATAAAGCAAGAGATAAGAATTATTGTTTCTTAAAATGATGTACCAACTTGTAATTAGGATATGGTATTATAGTTTATTGTTGTTTATGTGTTCTTTAGGATTATCGGCAAATATGGCCACCCTCCATTGTTTTGTAGTGTAGTGTGTAATCCGGTTCCTTTAACTTATTTAAATCTTAATGTTGATTTCAGTTTATGGCTTTAAGGGGTCAAGAATGAAACAACATTAGATCCATTGAATTTAAACAAAGATACAGAAGGATCTTGGAGCAATGGAAGTGACAACAGTTGTGAAGACAACAACACGATATTTTGCACGCATATATCAAACAATCTGCCAACCAGATTGCCGTTGATTGGAGGTTTAATGCCACCATATCTCCTAGGTCAACTGTTGAGTCAGACATTGGTAGCGTCCTACAACATGCTTAATGTTATAGAGGATCAACCAGCATTCTAGCCATGGCCGGAGGCAAATCAACATCCCACGATATTCCTTATTTTTCTTCACAATTTTAGAATCATGGATGCACTTCCATTCTGAAATTTGATTAATTGGTGTATATTTGTACATTCAATCTGATATATTAGTTCTTGGTTCGTTGTTGTTAAACATATCTTTTTTTAAAGTATCTAATCAACCATCTTGACAGGTTGATGATGAATGTGATGGATTCGATTAATCCTCACTTAAAGATACTCTTTAAGGAATTGATTAGTAGGGTTATAACGGCAAATGCAATGGTGTGTATGGGTGTTGGGTAGTCATGGCTACCGTTTGATTAAGAGGCAAGTTTATACTTTTGTGCCAGATTAGTTTGTATTAGTTTATGATGGTAAATTGGGAATTTTAGGGTGTGCATGGGTCGTTTTTTTTTGCTCAGGTCGAACTAAAAGCGATATTTGGTTTTTTGATTTTTTCGGTTTTACGTATAGATTCAGCTCGGTAATGAGTCAGTCTTAGGATTTTTTTGGGTCAGAAGAAGCTTGTCCGATATAGAAAGCAATAAAATCTGGGAATAACACTTTTTTTTCCAAAAATATTGAATTTCAATAACAAACATCAATCTAAAAAGATGACTTTGGTGAATTGGGTTTTTTGTGTAGGTGAAGGTGGAGACGAGAGTGGATATCGGTGTTCCGAGGGATGTGATCTGCAATGTGGCGAAGAAGCTGGGTGTTGATATGGTGGTGTTGGGTATAGCAGTCATGGCTACGGTTAGTGGCAGATATAATGTGACTTAAACTGGTTAAACGGTTCGAAAATTGCCAAATATGTATTTTTAATTAACAAACCTTCTAAATAAATTATATTTTGAGTAGACTACCATTTTCATCCCTGAGGTTTAGTCACTTTTGCGACTTTTGTCCAAAGGTTTGTTTTTTCGCATATGGATCCATAAGGTTTGAAATCTTGTCATTGTCACCCGACTCGTTAACTTAATCCATTTTTAACGTTAATTCAAGGGTATTTTTGTCATTTTAGGCATTTTTAATTAAAATACATCTCTTTTTCGGAAATACCCGACTTAACGTAAAAAAAAGTGATGAAGTTAACGAGTCGGATAAAAATGACAAGATTTTAAACCTTTTGGATCTAGATGCGAAGAAACAAATTTTTAGACAAAAGTAAAAAAAAATGGCCAAACGTTAGGGACGAAAATGACATTTTACTCTTATATTTCAAATGTGTATAATTTATCTCAACGGGCCCAATCATCAAGTGGTTGCCCTCATCTAAACCAACCCGCCCTTCTCTACTATGTTGATACTTGTTGACGAGGTATGGTACTGGACCCGACCCGAGCGGTCGGACTTTCCTGCTATTTATCACTTTTATATTAATATAATTATTATTATTATTGCGTACTAACCCGCGAAGCCCAGCGCGTTGTAGTTTATACTACACTATGGGCTCGTAGAGACAACCCCTAACTGGGCCTGGCCCATTGAGGATAAGGTTTTCCCATATCTCCTATATAAGAAGGTCTCCACCTCCTTATTAGGGCATGAGATATAGGGCAACACACTTTTGTAGCTGGAAATAGGGGATTCTTCCTCTACCGGCCGTCTCTACATTGCCCACGTTTCTCTTCTTCTTATTTGCAGGCTTAAGACGAGACGGAGAACACGAGATGTGGCCATATCCATATCCATCACCGTAGAAGTACCGACCCGCTCAGGTCTATTCTTCTTCATTGGCGCCATCCGTCGGACCGGCAACAATCACATCTCGTTTTCTACGTCAATCTCCAAAGTTGGGAACGTCCACCGTAGATCTGTTGAAGAAAATATGATCAATGAGGTAAGCTTCTACCTTCCTAAAATTTATACTAAGTGTTTGTCGTCTTTTGCCATATACCCTATCTCATATACGAAATATTCGTAAGAAACACGAACAATTCAAAGTGAGACATGGAACATGGCCATTCAAAGGTGCACGTCATACACCCACCCATATACAATTTTTATAATACTTTGGTGATATGTTCGATTTGGGAGGGTACAACAAATTTGGAGGGCATATTTTGAAAAGCTTTGCTTGTATAGGGGGAAAACAATCAGGTACTTATGAGTTCTCACCACAACTCTAGCCGAAGCAGTTCTATCCGCCACCTTCGGCGGAAGCACTTATTCTACCCGCCACCTCCGGCGAAAGCCCTTATTCTACCCGCCACCTCCGGCGGAAGCCCTTATTCAACCCGCCACCTTCGACGGAAACTTTTCTGCAACCCGCCACTTCCGGCGGAAGTTCTTGTTCAACCCGCTACCTTCGGCGGAAGCTATTATTCGACCCGCCACCTTCCGGTGGAAGCTATTATTCGACCCGCCACTTCCGGCGGAAGCTATTATTCGACCCGCCACCTTCGGCGGAAGCTTTTCTGCAACCCGCCACTTCGGCGGAAGCTCTTGTTCAACCCGCCACCTTCGGCGGAAGCTCGCCACCTTCGGCGGAAACTACGGACAAGTTTCCGGGCCTCGTGGCCTCGCGCGATTAACCATGTTCCGTTACGTAAACGCTCTTACTTGGCTAACTATAAGCAGACTTTGATGCCGCTTAATTTCATGTTGCGGAAGCCTTCCGATGTCAGACGTATTGAAGGTGTGGTCACACTCAAGCGACCTACATTATACTGTTCATTTTCTTTGAAAGCTCCCTTTTTATCAACTATTTCATGATTCAATCTAGATTCGTGAACATGTGACCTGGGGATATATCACTCTAAAAATGGTTTAATCTGGTCTACTTTTTTTGGCTCAGCTCGAAAGTATATCAGATCCATGTCAAATGTTTCTAAATAATTATATGCTTGGTGATCCAATCATACAATCATCCAACTCAGAATTCGATGGTAGTATAGAAAGTCTCTATAGCTGGATCTCTATTGTCCATGTCATGCGCTTATATAGCCGTATCTAGCATTATGTATGAAAACAAATTGGCATAAACCCTCGACTTTTGGTGAATATTGGCATCATGCCTATAATATACCTGGCACGAGTCAAATATACTAATATTATACACACATTTGCCAGCAACTAATATTTTTGTAGCAAGCGTTGGGCTTGACTTTATATGCAGTTAAAACAGGTCCAATTTTGGATCCGACAGACGGAACATATCGGCCATGTATAATATTTTCTTTCCAAGGATGCGGTGCTCGTTATATCTGGGGAATCACATGGTATAATATTGGTTATCGGATGTTATCATGGTGCCAAACATGCCGGTTCACACGCCACACGGTCGTTATTTAATGGCATCCTTGGTATTGAACTAGTAACTTACATGGTTGAAGTTTGTGATTTGATTTAGACAACTTTTTTCCAAACCATCCCGCTGGCTGAGTGACTCTTACCGTTGTGTTACATATTTGGCGACGATCTTTTTGCCTCGCGTGAGCTTTGTTCCACCGCGACGCATCCTATTTGTCATGTGACTTGTCAGCGTGGGAGTCTCTAGACCACATCACTTTCAGTAGTTGACTGATTGCAATCGACCAAGTCAAGCATACACCTTATTAATTATATTATTATTTTTTGTACATACATATATCTGACCGTTTCATCACATATCATATGTCAAATATTCTCATCTATAATGAATTGTGCCACTCACTAACCTTCACTCTAGCTTACAGTGAGTTGGTTTAAGCTTTGTCCTTGGTAATACTAAGATGGTAAAACCATTTGACAAACACGAATACGTCTTATGAGCGCGTCGACCTGGATGAATACCAAATATGTGTTTTCTAAGACGAAATTAAATCTGGCTGGAGTATGACAGCCTATTGGAGTCCAGACGCTCAGATCAATAGGATTCAAATCTTACACTTTCTCTGATATGATTCTCTGAGTGCACATTTTGAGGTTATGTTTATGCTTTGAACAAAGGGGTAAGACTCATAACCCTTGTTGTTGACATACAACGTACAAGGTCATGATAATAGTGTGAATTTCGTTACAACTTAACGACACCTATTAAAAAACTTATGCATACCAATTTATTGTCAAGAGTTCAATGGCCACTAACATAACGTAGCAGCATTGCACTGACGGATTTGGCCTGGGCATCCCGGCTTACACGCCTGAGGACCTTTATTCAAGTACGTTGTCTGGGTTGGATAACATCCTCGACAGTTACCGCCACGTTACATGCTTGGTAGCGTTGCATCATCGTCAAGCGACATTTTGATGAGATATCTAGACTTTTGCCCAACAGGTATAACTCTCTCATTTATTGCTTTATCTGCTTAACACTTTACAACAATTTGTCCACGCACTCTCATATAATTTACATGCCCTGGTCATGTATAATTTGGTGATGACAAAAAGAAAAGGTAGTTGTTTGACAGAAAAGTCGCAGGCGTTCTACTTTTATATGCATACACCCGGTCTCTTATTAGCATCCACAATTTAAGTTCAATGCTACCAACATTAGTTAGCAGCACTGAACTGGGGGGCTAGCAGGGTACAACGCTGCTACAACTCAAAGTTCAACAAATACCAAAACAAGGATGGGCGATTCAAATCATGTAGAAGTTCAACTCTGTATACAGCTAGGCGACCCTAAGCGTTTGTGGGTTTTGCTATAGATTGAATCACTCACCAGGTACGCGACACATCACTATTTGCTTATCAGCAAGTAAAGCAAACGATGCCATGAAATTTGGAAGGCATATTTTGGTACAGAGTAAAAAGAATGTGCTTGGATATGTAAACCCACACGCCATAAGCGACAGGGATTACATTACTCAACCATATGAAAAATAGGTGATAACTCAAATAATGTGTTTATTCACGCCAACCGCGTAAAACACTTTATTATTTTGGGCAAGTGTCTCAAACGCCCTAGCGCGACAGAGAGGCTTACTTGTCGAAATTTAAATAAACATTCTCCACACCAATAGGCGACATGAATAATCGAAAACCCACATGCCGTAGGCGACATGGACTATTCGTAAGAGGCGATTTAAACAAATATGCTACCTATTATAAGTGTTCCACACGCCACTAAAAAGAGCATACATAAATCATTTTCTTCAAAATGATCGAAGCTACATAAATATTATTGTTGCAGTATAATACCGCCATGGGCAAGATGTGTTAGAAAGCAACAAAGCTCGATCATTTCGACTTGTACATAAAATAGTCCTTGTCTAAGTAGGACGTGCTTTGGTAAAACTTATGTATACATGTCGATTCTATACAAATAATGCAAATTTCTACCTTGTTATTTCAATACTACTAATGTTTATTTAAGCAGCAAGAGACCGGGAGACTAGCATAGCGGGCCAATCACTCAGGCCCCAGCTACAATTAAGTCTTCAAAGCTGACACTTAGTAAAACCGAGTGGCACATCGGTAGGAATTGACATCCTCAGTCTTCCTTATAATGTTCTCGCCGTCTCCATCATGACACACCGAGCACATGATTCTCCTGCTAACATTATCTAGCAACATCGAAATAAGGGATGGGGACAGTGTAACACTAAAAACACTACAGAACGTAGTCACCAAGATCAAAGGTCTTGGTTCGGACATTCGATTTACACACCTGACAACCCTTCTTCAACAACGCGATTTCGGTTGGACAACTTCTTGTCAAACCTTCTTACTTGTAGGGTGGTTCTTGTCGCCGTTTACGCCTTCACCAAACTATACTTTGGTAAGGATAGACCTAAGCTGGAGTTCATTACGTTGAGCTACATATTTAGGAACGCAATTCCAGGTACAATTCTCTTTTATTGCTTTATTTAGTTGCGCGACACGCTTTTATTTGTTCGGACGCGCTTCGCATCTCATTGCACGCCCTTGGTCCTCTTGACTATATATATATATATATATATATATATATCTGTATAATGGTCCGTAAATAACCTGACATGGCGATGCTACCTCAAAATTACAAAATTCTAAACACATGAATGGAAGATTTCATTGCCCACACATGCATGGGGCCATGCTCGATTGGCCATCTGACATGTTGCATGTGCCTATATAATTACTTTTAATACTTAAGTCCTAACATGCTTAACATCGTTGAACTGGGTAATCCGTTTGGGACAACACAGCTATGAGCAGACATGGTCAAAGTATTTACACATGCTAAACTATACATCAAATGAACCTTATTCAAACACGCGGGCCTAGCTAGGCATCTACGCACAAGGCTCAGGTGACAGGTCCTTAATCTAATCCTTAAATACGGTGCTCTCACATAACTTGATAGCTTGATGGAATACGCCATAAGTTATATATTTACTTGTTTTTTTTCTTTTTAGTACCTACCAATTTCAAAGCTACTAACATACTTTAGCAGCACTGAATTGGGGGACTAGCAGAGTATAGCGCCATTACGCCTTAAAAGTGGCCATTTTCTCAGGCTGCCCATTTAGGTGATACCCACTGCACATTATACCGCATCGGTTCTTATATAATGTGAATATTTTGATGCGCCAGACGATATTTACACTTCTCACATCATTTGGCCTACGATTATACCACTTGACACGCATATGCAATTTGGTAGTCAAGACAAACACACGACAAAATATTCGAATAAGTATTCCACACGCTATGCGACAGGAAAAATACTTATTCGGATATGTATTCTCCACACCAGTCTGCGACTGGTGTCAAAAGAAAACCCTCACGCCACAGTCGGCGAGGTAAACAGACATGCCACCTACTATAAGCATTCCACAAGCCGGTGCGCGTCCAGGAAAAGCACGTAGTAGCTTACATAAAGTGCTCATTCATGCCTAATGCGTATAAAGCATTTTATTATCTCAATGAGTGTTCACTCACGCCAAGCGCGTAGAAAGCACTTTGTTATTCAAGTGTTCATTAACGCCGCGCGGGTTATAAAGCACTTTCTGATATCAACGAATGTTCATATAAACATTTGTAAACACAACATACCACCGCATCACGGTAAAAAACAACTCTGACACGAAATATTTTTCATAATAACAAAGTCAGATGATCAAATTATACAGCCTTTCCTGCTATTTATCACTTTTATATTATTATTATTGTTGTTGTTGTTGTTGTTGTTGTTGTTGCATACTAACCCGCGAAGCCCAGCGCGTTGTAGTTTATACTACACTAGATTGTGGGCTCGTAGAGACAACCCCTAACTGGGCCTGGCCCTGGCCCATTGAGGTTAGGGTTTTCCCATATCTCCTATATAAGAAGGTCTCCACCTCCTTATTAGGGCATGAGATATAGGCAACACACTTTTGTAGCTGAAAATAGGGGATTCTTCCTCTACCGGCCGTCTCTACATTGCCCACGTTTCTCTTCTTCTTATTTGCAGGTCTAAGACGAGACGGAGAACACGAGATGTGGCCATATCCGTATCCATCACCGTAGAAGTACCGACCCGCTCAGGTCTATTCTTCTTCACTTGTATCGTTCTTGGTTATATTTTATCTCTAACAAGACATTCGAATAAAGTTTCAAAACTTAGCTAAAAGCCTAAAATGCAAACGTGTCAAACAGGCTATATGGGTCAAAATACGGCCAGAGTGCTATCAAATGCTTAAATCCATTTCAGTTTAAATAAGATTATTGTTTAACAAATATAACTGTTATCATCTTGTTTGGCGCATTATTTATTTACAAAACTAAAAAAAAGTGGACAAAAAAGTGTTGACATGTCAGCAACCAACCCGACCTGGGTATCTTGCTTTCTCTAACATCAAGTTTTTACATGTGTTGCAGGACTTTGTCAAAGTTGACCAAGTCTGCTAACCCTGATGACCCAACAGATTGTTTCGATCAGTTTCTCGAGTTCCATAACCAAATTGTTCAGGCTATAACCACCAACATGGTGTCAATCAAAGCAGCAACCGAAACAACTAACAAAGTCTAAAAGTATCAAAACACTTACTCTTAGAGTGTAGTAAGTAATCAAACTGCTTTCATCTCCTTCAATGGCGGTCGCCTTCATGAAAAGGCCAACTTCAGCTAGCTTCTAGAATAATCCATGCTTCCTTTTCTCTTCTCGCAAGCTCGGTTAACATTTCTGTATTTCATCGTTTATATTATAGTCATTAATCGTATATTTTTTACAAACAAACCGATGTTATATGAAGGCTAATTAAGTTACCTAAACGAGATCCAACGCCTTGGCATTTTGCCGAGAAATCAAGGGTCTCCTTAACAGTCATTTCTCCAGCATGAATATCGTTCTGACTGATGTAAGCTGCTGTCCTTCGAGGCTCAAACTCATTGAGTTTATGACCGTTGTAACTTATCTCCCCTTCAACTCTTAAGCTCGGATCCAATCTTCCCGCCAAAGCCAACAGAAGTGTTGTCTTACCAGAAGATGGTGGCCCAAACCAAAAGTGTCCAATAACCAGGTTTTTAGTCTATTAATTGCAGCCCACATGACGTACCTTCGGTTTTTCACTTATATTATTTTTATTTTGTTCTAACTCCAAATATTCACAAGCGTTTTTCACTCCAATGCGATTTTGTATTTTACACGTTGCCACTCTTATTCTCCTGTACGGTACACCAGAACCTAAATAAAAAAAAACAAAGCTGTGATTTACAAGCAGAAGCGACAAGAACAAACAAAGGATTTTTAAACCGAACTATAGTTTACGGCCAAGGTTTCCTAAATCTTCTTGAATCATGTTGCTATGTTTTTATATTGCCCGATTTAGGGTTTTTTTTAAATATTTTTATTTTTGTAAATTGTGTAAGCTAGAAGTAATTGAACCTAATTCGACGATCAAAGTTGCTTAACCTAATTTGGTGATGTTTCACATAAACCTTAAACATGGTGATTATTCTTTATCCCTTCTATAGTGTTATATATTCATATCGAGGTATATCATTATATTAAATTAACTAGGTATATCATTATATTAAATTAACTATGTGATTTTATCATTGTTCTTTTGTGACCCGTTTTTAACCGGATCATATTGTGCCCACCCTACAAAAAAGTTCCGTATCTACCACTGGCTATGGTTTATCAAGGTGGAGAGGTGTACATACATGGGTTCGAAACCAAATATGTTCGCGGTCATGCATATCTCTACAATGAAGATGAGATTAATTTTATCTTTTCCTTACGTTATCCATTTCCCCCTTTTTTTACATTTTTTCACATTGGAGTTTCCCAGTTGTTTTTTATAGTTATTTAGCTTTGATTAATTGGGGCATGGCAAAATCAACTATAGTCTTTGTACTCCCACTGTTGCACCAGTTCAAAGATCTCACACTTTTTTTGTGTGATAGTATGACACAACTGTTTCTATGTTTTACCTCATTTCTAGCATATCATTAACATGAACAACAACTTTTATAATTTTCTTTTAACTACTAACAACAGAAGGTGAATTATGTTTCAGCCCAAGTTAACAGTTTTGGATCATACATCAGTCTAATAAAGAAACTTAAGCAACAATGTGAATTATGATGCAACCCATATTCAACAGTTCTCACACAGGCGTCTCATGACGGAGCACGATTCAGTTTAGCACGCCGCAACGCGTGCAGCGATTCAGTTTAATGCGCCACAACACGCACGTGCTATAAACCTAGTTAAACTTTAAATGTAATCCATGGTAAAAATGGTTTGAATATCTATGACTAATGTTCATGAATTTGACTAATTGGTTAAGACCCGACTGATGTGGTAGCTGGTGACTCTCATTGGCCCATAGAGCCCAGTTGTAGGAAATGTGAAAATGGTGTTGGCTATGTTTGGTTTCTAACGGTTATTTACAAATTAGAAATGAAGGAAAATAGAAACTCGTAATTTGCTGCTCAACTTTCTCTACTTTCATTCCAATCAAACACCTTACATAAATAGGAAATGATACAACTTGCACCTAAAGAATAGCAACTAACCTACCTACTACACTCGAAAATATCCCAAAAGATAGTGAACAAACCCATGACTGACCCACTATTATACCTTTCACTATGAAATCCGCTAAAACCAACCATTACGTTCATGTTTTGTTACACATCACAACCTTTACACCAAACCTAGTAAAAAAAGTCAGTTAAATGGCCTCACATGCGATGCACATGAGGGCATTTAAGTCATTTCCCTTTCTAATTTTAATATTCATTTAAACTAATGAAACCTTAAATGCGTAATAACAGTTTGTGATTATTTAAGTCTATTAATATATCCCTTTATAAACAAACCTACTGCACCCCACCCCCACCCCTTTTCTTTATCTTCTTCACATAACCACCTGCACCCAGCACCATTTTTCCGACCACAACCAACCCCACCATTCACCAGTTCCACCTCCCTTTGGTATCCCCCACCCACCACAAACCCCAGTTTCAACATCCCCTTCACAATAAGGTCTCAATTAGTTCCTTTGTTACAGCAACTTCCTTGATCTCCTGTATCATCTTTAATACTTCCCACATGGTCTCTGCTCCGGCGAGCTCAGCCTACACACTAACGCCACCTCAACCCTCATAATCAGCCAGTTGTCCTCTCTGCCATTCATGGCCCTCATTGACCGTACCCAATTCACCATATCATCTGGCATCAAATGCGGGTGCTCCGCCGCAGGCTTCCCAGTTGAAAGCTCAAGCAGTAGAACCCCGAACGAGTAGACATCGGACTTGGCTGTTGGTTAAACGAGGCCACAGAAAACTGATAACCGGTTTTATCTTGAAGTTTTTGAAGGAATTTCAATGGTGAAATTTCATTGAACTTAGCGGTTTTTAGGTTAATTTTATCTGTGAATCGTGTGCTGATTTGAGTACAATGCTTAATTGAAGTTTTAGCAGGAATTTGTCGGTGAAATTTCATCGAGTTCAGCAGTTTTTAGGTTAGTTTCTCATCTGTAAATCTTGATTGAATTGAGTACAATGATTGATTGAAGTTTTTGCAGAAATTTCGCTGGTGAAATATATCAAATTTAGCGTTTTTAGGTTACATTCATCTGTGAATCATGTACCGAATTAGTACTAAATTGAGTTCTGTGATTATTAATTGATTTTTTGTTGCAGTGAAGTATGGATCTGAATCATTTTTGTGTTATTAATTTTGAATACCCAATTTTTGCACTTACCTTTGGATTTTCTGGTAGCACTTCATAATTACACTTGAATAAGGTAAATTATATTTTGGATTTACTCAAACAAAAACTCAGTTTGATCTTGATCTAAGATTTTGTGTTGTATTTTGGCATAATAACAGTCTTTGTAGATAGATTTTGGCACCTAGGTGTGGTTCTGTTTCAGAGGGGTGGGGATGGGTGGCAGTGGTGGTGAACAAGTTGATGATCTGGGAAGAAGATGAACATTATGCATTTAAGGTTTCATTAGTTTAAATGAATATTAAAATTAGAAAGGGAAATGACTTAAATGCCCTCATGTGCATCGCATGTGAGGCCATTTAACTGACTTTTTTGACTAGGTTTGGTGTACAGGTTGTGATGTGTAACAAAACATGAACGTAAAGGTTGGTTTTGGCGGATTTCATAGTGAAAGGTATAAAGTGCAGTTTGGGGTATACATAAAGGTTGTTTTCTGCAATTTTGTCTTTAATTTACTTGACACAATCAAAATCCATAAAATAAACATGTTAAAATTAATTCTATGCTGACCCGTATCCGACTTAACTCATACTCAACCCGAAACCATCAGGATTATCCAACAGGCTAGAATCGAATCGAGTACACATATGATAGGCGTGTGTGCTTCGGTAGTGGAGAGCCACTTGGCTAAAAAATTATTGCTATGGACATGTTTTAGAACATTCTAACTACAACAAAACTATGTGTCGGCGGCAATAGTTGTTTCATTGTATTGGTTGAGTTGGGCGGCCACATGCCACCCATAATTTTGTTTTTATTTTTTATTTTTTTGCTAAATTACAATTTTACCCCGTTTATATTTATAGTCATGCATGATACTCTCCTATTGGCCCAACAAATTTACGATTTTATTCCGTTTTAAATTTACGATTTTACCATCAGTTCAAAATTATACTTTTACCCTCACTTAAAAATAAATCTACGCTTTTGCTCCCAGCTAAAAATTTACAATTTTGCCCTCGGTTCAACATTACGATTTTGCCCCGTTTAAATTTACAGTTTTGCCATTAGGTTTTTTTTCCTTATAATAACGATTTTGCCATCTATTCAAAATTATGTTTTTACCCTCATTAAAAATAAATTTACGCTTTTGCTCCTAGCTAAAAATTTCAATTTTGTCCTCGGTTCAAAATTACGATTTTGCCCCGTTTAACTTTACAGTTTTGGCCTTAGTTTTTTTGTCACACAACCAAGTTACGATTTTGCCTTCAACCCCATTGGTCCATTTTATTTATGATTTTATCCATGAAAAAAAATTATGATTTCCCCCTCAGTTCAAAGTTACGTTTTCCCTATCGTTTTAATTTTTCTTTAAAACTATAAAAGTTTTTTGTTTTAATTGGTTGACTCGATTTAATTTTTTTTTCGTCTAAAGGAGCTGCCTAACACTCGCTCATTAGTCCTGAAAAATTATAGTTTTGCCATGAGCCCAAAATTACGGTCTTATCATCGTTTTAGTTTTTTTTTCCTAGGAAAATTATAGTAGTATTTTTTTAACTGATTGAGAACTATTCGGCCATCGCCCTGCAACGCGGGCGGGAAGTATCACCCTACCATTGGTTCAAATGGGCGGCGAGCAATACCCATTGGACCAACCAGTTTATTATTTTATATCCTTTTTAAAATTACGTTTTTGCCCCCAGTTAAAAAATACGGTTTTGCCTCAACTTCAAAATACGTTTACCCTTTTGCCCCGAGCTAAAAAATACGTCGCCCTCGGTAAAAAAATACACTTTTACCCTCAGCCAAAATTATGTTTTCACCCCATTTCAAAATAAAATTTTGTTTTTCCCCACGGCTCAAAATTACGAATTTACACCAATTTATTATTTTTTACCTACTATAAAATTACGGTTTTGCCCACAGTTTAAATTTACGTATTTGCCCCCAGTTCAAAATAAATTTATGCTTTTGCCCCCAGCTAAAATTTACGAATTTCCCCTTGGTTCAAAATTACGATATCACCATCAATTCAAAATTACGTTTTTGCCCTCAGTTTAAAAAAAAAATATGGTTTTCCCCTAGCTAAAAATTAGGATTTTATCCTCGGGAAAAAAATGATTTTCCCCCAATATAACTTTGCCCCCAGCTAAAAATCGTGTCAAAGAGCTGCCTAACACTCTTTTTACTTTTTATTTATAGCAAAACTATAGTACTGTTTTTTTAATTGTTTGAGAATTATTCGGCTATCGCCCCGTAACGCGGGCGGGGCATGACCTAGTTACTATATATACACAATTCATGTAGCATGCTAGGAACAGTAATATGTGGGCCGGGTTTTTTTTTTGTCTTGGCTAAAAAATTATTGCTATGGCATGCTAGGAACAGTAATATGTGGGTTATTTTTTTTTATTTTTTTTTTTTGTCTTTTGTTGTTTCTGTTTGTAGTGAAGTATTTTTATTTATTTTTCAGTCCTTGGGTTTACATATTTTACTTTTGGTCATTCAAGTTTTGCCTTTTTTTAATCAAAGTCTACGCTTTCTCGGAATAAATTCGAGTTTTTCGTTTGCATTGGATGTGGTATAAATTTGTGTATGTCTATACATCACATGATGGTAAAAATTTGCATTTCTGTTTTACAATTTTTCATGATTTTAATTGTTGTTTGCTTATGTAACGCTTCGCATTTTAGTACTTTCCTTATTTAGAAAGTATGTCTGTATTTCTATTTTTAAAAACTTGTAATCTTATTGTATTCGTATTTCTCTTCCAAACATTGTAATCCGAGGCTTTGATCATAATAAAACTGGATTGTTTATACATTATTTAATATCTACTTGTTATAAGTTGCAAACGTTGATACATGCTTATACTCGAAATTCATAATTAGAATACTTGTAACATCATTTATACATGCATTATACTTATACACTACACTTGTATGCTTGAAATACTTAAAACCTGCTAAAATACGCGAAACCGGACAACGTAACCCCCCTTTATGCGACTGGACCCCTTCGTGCGAATGGACTCCTATTCGTGCGAAGAGGCTAGCTTCCCATCCGAATCAGACTCCCCTCGCCCTATAATTATGAGACCTCACCCTCAATTAACACTTTCCAGCCACTCCAAACACTCCCAAACGCTCTGAACTCGTGCAGTTTAGACTGAACTTTCCAGCAAACTTCTAAGTGAGTTCTAGCTCACTTACTTATCATTTCTCCTAACTTTTCTTCTACTTTTCTACACCTTCTTCAAATCTTCTCGTTTGAACAACCTCTTGGATGGATTTCACGAGCTTGCATTGGCAGCTAAGATGAATCCTCACCATTTATGAGGCCCAAAAAAAAAAAAAAGACTTTGAAAATCTACGTTTTAATTATTTTTCTTGTACAAACATTCTGACTTTAAAACTTGGTGAAATCTGGAACCCACCAAGCTCACACCTGAGTCCATAACTGTGGGTTTGTGTTGAGGTTAATAATCACCAAGAAACAAACTCGAAACAAATAATTCCGTGAAGAACCAGGCCCCAGTCGCTCAAAGCAGTCCCTTCGCGCGGACAGACTTCCCTCGTGCGACTGAGCCACTCACACGAATGAACAATCTGTTATTTTCCTTTTTGTTCTTACAAAACTCCAAGTGTTAAAACCATCCGGGATTCACCATTTTCAATATGGACGAACCTGTGTTCTGGTAAAGTGTGAACCGTAGGAGCCTTGGCTTTCCAAACTAGTTCCACTGCCTCACTTGTACCTTGTAATCAAACACCCAAACAGTCTCCTAGAATCAGAGTAACCCGCCTCGCCTCCAACACTTACCATGTTGGGAATGACATGCCCGGGTTGTCCTTATTCGGCTATTTGGATATGTGTATTTATTTAGTTATTTATGTTATACTTATTCGTGACCAACCTATGTTAGTAAACTTTGAGCTTTGGCGAATCATATAACGTGGTGTTCGCACCTCCATGCTTGACATTCATGAACTCTGTGACTATACTTGACTGTTAATACTATATAATATAATATATATAAAACTTAACTGAGTTCTTGACGTTAACCGATCTATGGTTAAAATGTTCAACAGGACCTTCTGTCCGCACGTACTGGTCCTCTTCGCATGAAAGGACTTCTGTTCGCACGAACTAGGTCCCTTCGCACGAAGGGACTTTCATCCGCACGGACATAGTTATATAATTCAGTTATCAATTATCTCAGTTCTAAGTTCCTCGTCTGTTAATTCAAATGGTTAAATCAGGACCCATAAAATCATAGTAAACTTAGTGTCACTACGAGTGCTTAGACGGGATATATTTTCGTGTTTATTTATACTTTGTACTTTCATTCAAATCTGAATCCTCCGTTCAACTCCAAGTAAACTCACACCTTTGTTTACCCCTTGTAGGGTAACCTCGTTGTTCCAACCCTCAACTTGTCAACTCGCGGTTTTATTGGAAATCTTGCAAAACTATGAGTATACTCGTCCCATTTTACTTTTTACACTTTTAGGTGCAACACATTCTTGTTATTCAACTCACACAAACACACAAACTTCATGCTTAACCACAATCAAACAACAATTCATACATGCTTAATACATTATGCTTTAATTCGTATGTGCTGGAATATTCTTATGTGGTATACTTGTCATTAATTTCGTACAAGCCTCCCTTAACATGTATAACGCTATAGGAGTAACGCACCGCCCGTATGCTTGAGGTCAAGTTAAGTTAAAATAGAACGGTCTTATCGTTGCTATGATAAGATTACGCTAGCAGTAATATTTAGGTTGACATTTATAGTTGCTTGCAAGTGATGTGTGTAAAATGCAACATATAAATTACATCAAATAAGGCATAAAACTAACCCTTTTTAGTACTAATATTGGAAAAAGTGTGCTTTTGTCTTCCTTTTGTATTTTCAGGACCAAATGAGCTTAAATGAACAAAATGAACAAATATGCAGCAAAAATTAACATAAATACAAAGAAAAGGAATAAATGTGGGATGCCCGACCCCTCGACAGCATCTTCCCAAGCAAAAACAAGAAATAGAAGGCAGACCACGGCCCCATGCCCAGCGGACACGGGGGCGTGGTCAGGTGTCTGAAGAAAATGACAAAGTTTTAGAAGCTTCTATTCCCAGCACGGGGGCGTGCCCAGCTCAGCACGGGGCGTGGTCAACGCTAAGATTCGCAGAATCTTGCAAACCTTGATAGTACAAATACGCTTCTTCACACGGGGCCGTGCCCAGCGAACACGGGGGCGTGTGGAGCCTAATGCAAACAATTGTAATTAATGAAGAAAGAGAAAGTGGATGGCCACAGGGCCGTGTCCGGGCTTCTGTTCAGGCTATAAATAGGGGTGCTTGGTTCACTTCAAAGGCATCCCTTGGAAAACGACCTCTCTCCCACTTCACCACCACTCCACCACCACTACAACACCCACATCCACCACCACCATCCATCATCCACCTTCGAGTGTGTGTAGTAGTCTCGGGATCCAAGATTGATAGTAAGAGTTCTTGTCAATCAAAGGCCATGTTTGGCTAAGTCTCTTAGATCACTTGGTGAAGACAAGCATTTAGTGTAATACTTTTGATTTTTAATCTTTTCTCACTTTTTATTTGGTTTTGTATTAATGACTTTAATAACTAGTTTCTTATGTTGAAGGTGAAACTTTTTTATCATTTGTCTGTGGTGTCTTGGCATTAGTTTACTGTCTATATAAAGTAAAAGATTTTCACCATTCATATCTCTACGGTCTATATAGAGATATGTTGGCTACCTGGTCAGGGGTTATGGGAATGGTTTAGTAAGGTTCTTGCCTTGTTCAGTGTATCGATCCTGCAAGGACCTGGGTCACGCTTACTAGGACCTCCTTCAATACCCACTTGTATTGGATGGCGGGGGTGCGAATGGTTTGATCCCCTCATATGTAAACTACTATTAATACATTAACCCGGCTACTTGGGATTGTATCCCTGCTGACTCAAGCCACTTAGCCGAGGGTAACGTCGCCTTCAAAAGAGGGGCCTACCACTTTAAGCATTAATAACTTAATTAATTATCTTTCAATATTCCGACCCTTTGGGATTGTATCCTTGCTGACTCAAACCACTGCGTTGAGGGTAACGTCACCTTCAAAAGAGGCCCCTACTACTATAACTAAGATAATCTCTTAGAAAGTGCAAAAGTGAGGAAATCATCAAATGTTACATTAAAGGCGAGTCGAATCCAAGTGATTCATCTTGTCTATCTGTATTATTTTTCTTTTATTTTGTTTTCAGCATTTTAGTTTTATTTTCATAACTTTTTTCTAAAAATTTTGATTTGATTAGACGTTGAGGATAAACCGTTACTAAAAGCTCTTGTGTCCTTGGACGACCTCGGTATCTTACCAACACTATACTACGCTCACGATGGGTGCACTTGCCCATGTGTGTAATTAGTGTTAGTAGAATATCGTATTTTATAAATTTAAATCTTGACTAATGTGTTAAAAACGGCTTAAAATATTAATAAAAACATATCACAACCAACACACACCAAGTTTTTGGCGCCGTTGCCGGGGAGACAAGGATTTTAAGAAAACTTAAAATCAACGGCCTAATCGTTTTTCAAAACCTTTTTAAAACCGTGCGCACATTTTACATTTTTGGGTAGTTTTTGGATTACAGTAGTCTGAACACGGGGTCGTGCTCACTGAACACGCCCCCGTGCTGCATAATTTTTACAAAACTCCCAGATACAGAGTCTGAACACGGGGTCGTGTTCGCTGAACACGCCCCCGTGCTGCACAAAACCAGTCACATTTTTTAAACGCCCTGATAGTGAACCTGACCATGGGGCCGTGCTCAGCCGCTGTTTCCGTTTTATTTTTGTTTTCTGGTCCCGAGACTCTATTGTGGTCTGCTGAGTGATTCTTATGGATCAATACTCAGGAGATTACAACTACCACTATGAGGAGGATGATTATAGGGAAGAATATTGTGACCTCTTTGAACCATCCTCTTCATACACCTACTATGAGGAGCCCAGGTACGAGCCATCCACTTCATACACATCCTATGAAGAACCAAGGTATGAACTTTCTCTCTCATACTCATATTTTGATGAACCAAGGTATGAGCCTTCGTACTCATACTTTGGGGAACCAAGATATGAGCCTGCACCTTCATATGCTTGCTATGAGGAACCATGGCGTGAACAACCCACCTCATATGAGTATTATGAAGAACCAAGTTACGACCCTTATCCATCAGATACTTACAATGAGGAACAATGGTATGAACCATCTAACTCATATGAGTATTATGAGGAACCAAGGATCGAACTTCCGAATTCAAGCTTTGAGGATACTTATTCCACTCACTTTGACGAACCACCAACTATCTCACCCGTAGCCGAAAAGATAATAGAACACCTTAAAACTATCGAGCGCTATATAAAAGAAGCCCGCGCAAGGGAAGAGGAATCCCGCGCAAGGGAAGAATTAACGTGTGATAAATAAGAGATAGTCGAAGAGGTAAAAATGGAAGAACAAGTAAGTGAAAAATCCACACATGAGGTAAACAATGAAAACGGTGAGTCCGATAATGTTAAAAATCAAAAAGAGTCTAATTTTCAAGAAATTAATCTCTTGTCACCTTCTTTTGAAAATCATTGCTTAGTACCCACTCATGCTACGTTTTTAAAAGAGTTAAACACCAACACTAAAAATGATGAAACGGTAAGCATTAAGTTAACAAATGATCAAACTACGCTAATGAAAGATGATCCTTTTGAAATTAACATTACACCGGTTCCATGTTTCTTTCAAAATTCCTTTATTAGTATTATTAATATTGATAAAGATCTTTGTGTTAATATAATGCCCAACTAAATTTTCGAAAAATTAAGTATTGGTGAATTTTCTCCACTTCAAATACCGATTTTTCTATCTAATCGGAAAACAATAAAATCAATAGGGGTAGTTGAAGATGTGTTAGTCCAAACAAACCAAATGGTAATCCCAACCGACTTCGTCATCCTTGATGACGCTCCGCTAGTGTTTGGATGACCTTTTGTAAAAACCCACGAAGCTTTGAAAAATCGGAAGCGTAACAATCTACCCATTCAATTAGGGGCATTCAAAAGAAGTGTCGATCTTGAGCATTCAATGAAATATCCATTCGGCAATGATGACCCCCTAATTGAAGATGAAGATGAGCCACCCGATGCAAGAGAAGAAATCAACCACTTTGTTGAAGAAGAGGTCGCCATTGAACAAAGTTTTTACTATTAACCATAACCATAACCGCTAGTTCGGTTATGGAGTTTTGGTAACCATAACCATAACCAAACTTCGGTTATGGTTAATCGGTTATGAAGTCGGTTATGGTTCGGTTTTGGTTAATTTCGGTTACGTAACCAAGCAAGGTTTGGAATAAATAGGGTTGTGCACGATTTGAACTTAGCTTGAGCCTATTTTATAAGATAACGAAGACTAAACTTTTTGGTTAAACTACCGATTTCGAGTTCTTTTTAATAAGGTAATTCTCAAACAAAAACAATTATGGCCATAACACTTTAGTTCTTTATCAAAATAAATGACATCTACATCAAGATCACTTTGTTACTAACATACTTTTATCTTAGTAAAAACCCTCTATATGGTTTTGTAAAACAAAAATCTATTATATAAAGTTAACATCACAACTTCGGTTCGGTTTCGGTTATATTCGGTTAACCAAAGCTTCATAACCATAACCATAACCGATTGAGCGGTTATACAAAGTTTCATAACCATAACCATTGGTTGTATTGGTTATCGGTTATTAGTGGTTCAGATATGTCGGTTATGGTGGTTAATTTGCTCACCCCTAGAACAAACCTTTTTGGTTCTTGATCAAAATGAGCAACCAAATAAGGAGTCTCCTAAAGACCCACCACTCGAGCTCAAAGAACTCCCAAAAGGTTTGAAATATGCTTTTCTCGACAAAGATATTAAGTTACCTGTAATTATTTCATCAAAATTAACTAGTGTAGAAAAAGAAAAATTAATCACACTTTTGAAAAAACACAAAAACGCGATCGCTTGGAAGCTTGTAGATATTAAAGGAATAAGCCCTTCTATGTGCACGCACAAAATTTTAATGAATGATGACTATACATCGGTAATACAACCACAACGTAGAGTAAATCCAAACGTTCAAGAAGTGGTTAAAAATGAAGTCATCAAATTACTTGACGCCGGACTCATTTACCCAATCTCCGATAGTCCTTGGGTAAGTCCCGTTCAAGTAGTTCCTAAGAAAGGAGGTACGACGGTGGTCACTAATGAGAAAAATGAATTAATACCAACAAGAACTGTCACAAGATGGACAGTATGTATAGATTATCGTCGATTGAATGAGGCAACAAGGAAATATCACTTTCCTTTACCATTTATTGATCAAATGTTAGAAAGATTATCCGTTCACAAATTTTATTGTTTGTTAGATGGTTTTTCAGGTTACTTTCAAATGCCGATAGCACCCGAAGACCAAGAAAAGACAACATTCACATGTCCCTACGGAAATTTTGCTTATTGACGCATGCCTTTTGGTCTATGTAATGCCCCCGCAACTTTTCAACTTTGCATTGTGGCCATCTTCCATGACATGATAGAAAAAACTATGGAAGTCTTCATGGACAACTTTTCTATCTTTGGAGATCCATATCACTAATGTCTCGATAACATTGAACGAATGCTATCCCAATGTGAGGAAACTAACCTCGGCCTTAATGGGAAAAATACCATTTCATGGTAATGGAGGGAATAGTACTAGGTTATAAAATCTCAAGCGAAGGAATGGAGGTTGATAGAGCTAAAATAGACACTATTTCTCGATTACCACCCCCATCCTCCGTTATGGCCATCGGAAGTTTCCTAGGGCATGCCGGATTTTATAGACGATTTATCAAAGACTTTTCTAAAATCTCAAGGCCTTTAACGGAATTACTTGAAAAAGATGCTCCTTTCATCTTTGACAAGGATTGCAACCAAGCATTTCTAACAATAAAAGAAATGCTAGTCAATGCACCTATTATGATAGCGCCTGATTGGAAATTTCCTTTCGAAATCATGTGCGATGCAAGTGACTTTGCAGTTGGAGCCGTCTTGGGACAAAGAAAAGATAAGCATTTTCACCCAATATATTACGCTAGTAAAACACTTAACGATGCACAAGAAAATTACACAACAACTGAAAAAGAATTACTAGCTGTAGTATTTGCTTTTGATAAATTTCGTTTTTATCTTGTTCTTTCTAAAATGATAGTTTATACAGACAATGCAGCCATTCGTTATCTCTTAACAGGATGCTAAACCACGTTTAATCAGATGGATTCTACTCCTCCAAGAAATCGACATTTAAATAAAAGACAAAACAGGAGTAGAAAACACCGTTGCAGATCATCTTTCCCGCTTGGAAGATCCAGCTTTGGAGGCAACTAGAATTGAGCTAATCAATGAAAAATCCCAAACGGAGTCCCTAGAAATGGCGGAATACCGAGAAGAGCCATGGTACGCCGACTATGCTAACTACTTAGCTAGCGAAATAGTCGCAAAAGGATGGCCACATCACCAAAGAAAAAAATTATTTGCCGATGTGAAGCATTATTTTTGGAAGATCCTTATCTTTTCAAAATGTGTGCCGGCCAACTTATCCGCCGATGCGTACATGGTAGTGAAGCAAGAAGAATTCTCTGCCATTGTCATGAGGGTCCATACGGAGGATATCATGGTGCCGCTAGTACCGCACGTAAGGTATTTGATTTAGGATTTATTGGCCAACCATTTACAAAGACGCCCAAAGTCTTATCAAGGCATGTGATGCCTGCCAACGATCAGGTAATATTTCTTCCAAAAATGAAATGCCACAAAATGGCATTCTTGTTTGTGAAATTTTTTATTTGTGGGGACTCGACTTTATGGGACCTTTCCCACCGTCAAAGGGAAACAAATATATACTTGTGGCGGTAGATTACTTGTCAAAATGGGCCGAAGCCGAAGCACTTCCAACAAATGATGGAAGAGTTGTGTTAAGATTCCTGAAACGATTATTTTCTCATTTTGGAACTCCAAAAGCATTAATAAGTGATAGGGGTACCCATTTTTGTAACCATCAACTTGAAATTTTTTTAACAAGGTATGGGGTTTATCACCGGATGTCAACAACATATCACCCTCAAACAAACGGACAAGCCGAAGTGACTAATCGAGGTTTATAAAGAATACTTGAAAAAACCATAGGGTTAAATAAAAAGGAATGGCCCAATAAATTAGACGACACTTTATGGGCTTTTCGAACTGCATATAAAACGACAACAGGTACCACCCCATATAAGCTTGTCTATGGAAAAGTTGTCATTTGCCGGTAGAGATAGCACACAAAGCCTACTGGGCAATTAAAAACGTAAACTAAGACATAGAAATTGCCGGTAAAAATGGATTTTTTCAATTAAATGAATTAGACGAATTAAGAAATCACGCTTACTCTAACTCCGAAATTTATAAGGATAGAATGAAAAATTTACATGATAAACACATTAAACCACATGAATTTCGGGTAGGAGATCAAGTTCTATTGTTTAATTCACGGCTTCGATTATTTCCCGGTAAATTAAAGTCTAGGTGGACGGGACCTTTTTCCATCACCCATATTTTTCCACATGGTGCAATTGAAATTAAATCTCGGAATGGAATTCCATTCAAAGTCAATGGCCAAAGGCTAAAGCTTTATCAAGGGTTCATTGAGGATGAAGAGGAGGAGATCTCGCTACAAGCGGCCGACGAATAAACAAAGGTTTTTGCATCAACATCATATCTTGTAGGTAAGGAACGTCGGGAAAGCTTCTAAATCGGTAAGATTGCTATAACCAAGTTTTGGGAAACAGGTCACTCACACCTGCACTAAAAAAATAAAAATAATAATAATAATAATAATAATAATAATAATAATAATAATAATAATAATAATAATAATTTTAACCGCCCACGGGGCCGTGCCCAGCTGGACACGGGGCCGTGCTCGGCTAACTGACGGGGATAAAACCTTTTTTTTCCTTTTCATTTCTCACTTCAACACGACCCGTTTATCCGAAAACTCTCTGGTTCCACCGGAAATTTCTGCAGATTTTCACGTTCCTCCACCGTTCAACAATGTCAAGGTATGATTCTATCATCATAATTAGTTAGATTAATCATTTGCATGTAGTTTAACATAAAAAATTTGGCGAAAAATCTATGGTTCTTCAACTTGACCGAATCAAACCTCAAATTTTTGCTTAGATCTGTTAGTAGTAGTATAGTTGCATGTTATAGGAAGTAAATAAACTTGAATTGTTTGAAGATTTGCCCGATTTCAAACATAAACCTCAAACCCTTGTTTTTGAACCGAAAAAGATGAAATTGAAGGGGTAAACGGTTTGTTTTTGAAAAAAAACGGCACTTGAGGTTTCATTTTCGGGGAAAACCGCCACTACTCAACCAAAAATTTTCAAGTTATCGGAACCGGATCAAAAAATTGGATTTGGGAAATAGACGCCTGAACACGGGGTCGTGCTCAGCGAGCACAGGGGCGTGTCCAGCAATTTTCCTTCGAACACGGGGCGTGGCCAGTGACCATGGGGCCATGTTCAGCTTGCTATTTTCAGTTTTCTTCGAAAATTTATTGTTTCGTGCAGTGTTGCAAAAGTCGGATTCCTCGGCCGAGTACTCGGCGAGTACTCGGTCCTCGGACCTCCACCTTGGCGACTTCCTCCTAGGCGGTCTCAACTAGTCGGCCTCGGGAGTACTCGGTCCTAGTCGGCGCCTAGTCGGCCTAGTCGGAGCCTAGTCGGCCTAGTCGGAGCCTAGTCGGCCTAGTCGGTCTAGGCGGTCAACGTGGTTTGTTGACTTTTAATCGGTCAAACTCGGTCAAAATCGGCCTACTCGGCCTTGTACTCGGATTACTCGGCCTTGTACTCGGACTACTCGGCCTTGTACTCAGACTAGTCGGACTTGTATTCAGAATATTTGAACTTTAAACATGTTTCATTTTAAATTATACCCAGTTGACATGAATTATGCTTATTTTAACACATAAATAATATATAACAATTAATTTTCTTTATATTTACCATGTCCGCGTACTCCCCGAGTACTCTCCGAGTACTCCGATTACTCCCAACTCCCTAGTCGGCCGACTAGGGACCGCCTAGCGACTTTTACAACACTGGTTTCGTGCTAATTGTTTTGTGTTTTCTTTAAGATGGCCAAGAAATTCACACGCTTTAACCAGAATTAATGGGCTGCTCAAGCCCGATTTAAAGTGCTTCAGACAAGGCCCGAGGAAAACCCACGACAAGTATGCCTAGACACCCTGGAAGCAGTAGGGCAGATTGATGGCTTCAACAACCTAGTCACTGGTCCACTTAGGGCGGCTCTTTGCACTAGACTCCACTCGGTCCACGGGTACAACATGGAGTTCTATAGCACGTTTGCATTCAAGGGTAAAGTAGAGTCGTTCGATGAAGAGGGGCTTGAGTTTCGTTGTGCTGGAAATGTGCTTTCATTCTCGATTGCACAATTTGGGTCAATTATTATGTTGTATGCTGAAGAAGATGCCGGAGATGAGGAAAACACGGGTGGTCTCCGTGAACTCCCACAAAACCAACGTCAATCAGCATGAGCTCAAATTGGGGAAGGACCATATAATCCAAGCCAAACAAAAAGCTCATAGTTACGGGACCCTCTATACCGCTACATTCATAGGATCCTTAGCAACTCCCTCAACCAAAGGCATGACAGTACTGGTGTTGTTGGCTTACATGATCTGACGGTCCAATACTGCATTCACAACCGTATGCCTCTTGATGTTCCACGCCTGCTCCTCCGCAACATGCACCTGAACCAGCTAGCCAATCCTCGACCCCTATCCTTTTTGGAGGGTGGATCTACCGCCTTTTCAAGAAATTCGTGCAAAGGATGCCAAGGTCCTTCCATAAGGGCCCATGGTCAGGCAAGGTGGATCTCGTCATATGCCGCTCAATGGGAATCATCAACGAAGCGGGTGATGGGACGGTTCGATTTTAAACGATTCAGGGACATGTTTGGAACCCACAAGAGGCTCTCGTCCTTCACGCGCCACAAATCCGTCCTCCTCCCCAGTACCAGTATCAATATCATGGCGATGCGGGCCAATCATCCTCTCAAGGGGGTGGTTTTCCTAACTTTCAAAGTTTACATGATCTCTTGCAGGAAATCCTTTTGTGCACCCCCAACACCTACAACATGGCCAGCAACACGTACACCCGGGTCAGAGCAATAGAGAGGAACATCTCCGACATGTAAGATGACATCAGCAACATCCGGGAGTACATGGTGAATCAAGGAGAAGATGACGAGGATGAAGACATGGATTGAGATGGAGGCGTTGGAGGTGATGTGACACGGTTGAAGCTCTTACCAGGTTAACCCCTTGCTCTTAAAAACAATTATCTGGCCTGCGTGCCAATGTTGAACAATTTACTTTCCATTAACACTTTTACTTTCCTGCATTTTTTTTTAGTTTGTGATGTGGATGATAAACTTGTGGTATGTTAGGATGTTTGTTATTTGTGTGGTGTGGTATTTAAGCATAAACAGGTACCTAGGAGGCTTGGGAGCACTAAGTATTAGTGCTACATAAGCCCGGAAACCAGAACCGAAAGCCAAAATCTATTTTCAAAGATTGCAGATTGTCACCACGAGGTCGTGCCCAGCCAGCACGCCCCGTGTCCATCGCCCTGAACCTGCTGTTTGTTTATAATATGCCCACCACGGGGCCGTGTCCACCAGGCACGCCCCCGTGGCCACCTTCTGTAAGTTTTCATTACTGGCACTCTGACCATGGGGCCGTGCTCACCCAGCACGAGGCCGTAGCCAGATGCCTAGTAACATATAATTTTGTTTTTAAACACATTTTTACACATTGAGGACAATGTGTAATTTAAGTGTGGGGGGGATGCTAAACCTTGAATTTTGCAAGTCCTAATAACAAGGCTTACACAAAACTCTATTGGAACCGCTAATCACTCCAAATTTTTTCAAAAACTTTTCATTTTTTTACCTGTCTTGGTTTAATTTAGGAATAACATGTTCTGACATAAGAAAATTATGAAACGGCATGACAAATCTAGTTAAATTCGATTATATATACTTGATCACATTATAAAACCATTCCCACAAAAAAATGAGTTTTGAGCCTTTCTTGAGCATACAAGCATACATCTTTAAACTAAATGCTCATCTTTCCTTTCTTGTGTGAATAGCCGCTTGGTTCTTACGACTCTAGAACTTGCCACGACAATACATTCCCGGTCCTTACCAACTTAAACCCAAGTAAGTAAATGATGGAGGCATTAGAACTAACCCATTTTTCTTTCAACACCATTATTTTTCATTTTTTTATAACCTACCCAGAACCCCCCTAGTTAACCCCTTTGAGCCAAAACCTTTTTGTTTCTAAACCCACAAGACAAACACTCTTTACCCACCAAAAACTTTTTTCTTTTAAACCCTTTATTTTAGTAAAAAGCTCGGTTGTCTCGTGACGTTCTTTATAAAAAAAAATGAAGTCTAGCAATAAACAAACAAGTTCTTCAAAGAAACTTTGTTTGAAAATGCTTAGTTTGAATAAAAGTCACAAAAAC
The DNA here is from genome assembly GCA_030545235.1 of Helianthus tuberosus. NCBI lineage: Eukaryota > Viridiplantae > Streptophyta > Magnoliopsida > Asterales > Asteraceae > Helianthus > Helianthus tuberosus. Next base: position 42,245,752 of record CM060411.1, on the reverse strand, counting down.
AAAAAGATTTACGACGACCGATGCTTTTTACGCTTTTAGCCCTTTTTACTAACCACTAACCCAAAACCACCTACCTTTAACCCAAGCTTAACCCTTCCCCAAGTCCTCTTTATATTTACAAAGGTTTATAGTTAAAAAGGAGGAGTATTGATTGCTTGGCAAGCATATGGTAGAAGTAAGTTCCATGCCGGTCTCGAGTGTTTCACAAAAATACATTTTCGGCCGAGTGTTGAGTGATCTCCTGGGAGGTATGTGAACTTGTATATAAATGGAATTTTAAAGAGGCATGTTATGCCCAAATAAGTAATTTCTCTTATGAAATGTTCTAAATAAATCATAACGAATAGGATTGTAAATAGTATAAAAAACCCAATAAAAATCTTGGATTCCCGACACTCAAGACAAGCCCAAAACCTCTCTTCTACCCATTCCATTTGGGTGTGTAATCCACATGATAAAGAGTTTTACTTGAGGACAAGCAAAGATTCAAGTGTAGGGGGTATTTGATGTGTGTAAAATGCAACATTTAAATTACATCAAATAAGGCATAAAACTAACCCTTTTTTAGTACTAATGTTGGAAAAAGTGTGCTTTTGTCTTCCTTTTGTATTTTCAGGACCAAATGAGCTTAAATGAACAAAAGGAACAAATATGCGGCAAAAACTAACATAAATACAAAGAAAAGGAATAAATCTGGCATGCCCGACCCCTCGACAACATCTTCCCAAGCAAAAACAAGAAAAAGAAGGCTGACCACGGCCCCGTGCCCAGCAGACACGGGGGCGTGGTCAGGTGTCTGCAGAAAATGAGAAAGTTGTAGAAGCTTCTATTCCCAGCACGGGGGTGTGCCCAGGTCAGCACGGGGTGTGGTTAACGCTAAGATTTGCATAATCTTGCAAACCTTGATTGTACAGATACGCTTCTGCACACGGGGCCGTGCCCAGCGAACACGGGGGCGTGTGAAGCCTAATGCAGACAATTGTAATTAATGAAGAAAGAGAAAGTGGATGGCCATGGGGCCGTGTCCGGGCTTCTGTTCAGGCTATAAATAGGGGTGCTTGGTTCACTTCAAAGGCATCCCTTGGCAAACCACCTCTCTCCCACTTCACCACCACTCCACCACCACTACAACACCCACATCCACCACCATCATCCATCATCCATCTTAGAGTGTGTGTAGTAGTCTCGGGATCTAAGATTGATAGTAAGAGTTGTTGTCAATCAAAGGCCATGTTTGGCTAAGTCTCTTACATCACTTGGCGAAGACAAGCATTTAATGTAATACTTTTGATTTTTAATCTTTTCGCACTTTTTATTTGGTTTTGTATTAATGATTTTAATAACTAGTTTCTTATGTTAAAGGTGAAACTTCTTTATCATTTGTCTGTGGTGTCTTGGCATTACTTTACTGTCTATATAAAGTAAAAGATTTTCACCATTCATATCTCTACGGTCTATATAGAGATATGTTGGCTACCTGGTCGGGGGTTAAGGGAATGGTTTAGTATGGTTCTTGCCTTGTTCAGTATATAGATCCTGCAAGGACCTGGGTCCAGCGTACTAGGACCTCCTTCAATACCCACTGGTATTGGATGGCGGGGGTGCAAATGGTTTGATCCCCTCATATGTAAACTACTATTAATACATTAACCCGGCTACTTGGGATTGTATCCCTGCTGACTCAAACCACTTAACCGAGGGTAACGTCGCCTTCAAAAGAGGGGCCTACCACTTTACGCATTAATAACTTAATTAATTATCTTTCAATATTCCGACCCTTTGGGATTGTATCCTTGCTGACTCAAACCACTGCGTTGAGGGTAACGTCACCTTCAAAAGAGGGGCCTACTTCTATAACTAAGATAATCTCTAAAAAAGTGCAAAACTGCGGAAATCATCAAAGGTTACATTAAAGGCGAGTCAGATCCAAGTGATTCATCTTGTCTATCTGTTTTATTTTTCTTTTATTTTTATTTTCAGCATTTTAGTTTTATTTTTACAACTTTTTCTAAAAATTTTGATTTGATTAGACGTTGAGGATAAACCGGTACTAAAAGCTCTTGTGCCCTTGGACGACCTCGGTATCTTACCAACGCTATATTACGCTCACGATGGGTGTAGTTGCCCATGTGTGTGTTTAGTGTTAGTAGAATAAAGTGTTTTATAAATTTCAAACTTGACTAATGTGTTAAAAAGGACTTAAAATATTAACAAAAACATATCACACCCAACACACACCACAAGTCAAATGTGAATTTTAGATAACTATTTTGCCATGTGGATTGTTTAAATTCTTTATATTATGCTAGTAGTTAAACTTGTATACTTGCCAATATTTTTGTATTGAACTATACTTTGAAATGTGTTGTAGGAAATTGATGACGATGATGAAAATGAAATCTAATAGGAGTGACTAGAGATTCACATTAGAACTCTAGACTTATCGTTGTAATTTGTACTTGTTGTATTTGATTTCTTGTTGTTATATTTGGTTTCCAAAGTTTGTACTTGAATATTATTCGATGAAATAAAATTCAGTTTTATTAAATATTGTCACAAATAGTGTTATGAAGTCTCTAGTAATATCGTTTTCGTCTCACTCCGATATTTCCACTATCGGTTGGGGTGTGACAACTTACTACTTGACACGGTTTTACGACTCGCACACCCGCAACGTGGGGGTTACACACTAGTTTATAACATTTGAGGGAATTAGTACTTTTTTGTCTTTTGTGAGTTTTTCTTTTAATATTTTTTTTTGTTTTACATAATTGTTCTGGTAAAAAATTACCAAAGCAATTTAGTGATCAAATTAGTTAAGTGAGGTAGTGTGCTAGAAAAGTGTGTCAAAAATATGTTATGCAAGTTATTTGTAAGAATAGTTTCAGGACACGGCTCAGGATATAGAGCTGTATCTTTGATCAAACGATGAGCAAAAATGTAAAGGGTGACACAGGATGTACGAGGAAAGCCCTTGATAAATTTAGATCGCCGGCACAAAACCTCGGGAGCTGACAATCGCAGCTGCCTTGTTCTTCTATTACTTCAAATATTAGGATACAGTGCAGGATGTGGTGCGGATCAACTAGGTGTTACAAAGTAATTTGAATACAAGTGTTTGTGTGTAGTGTTTGCAGTGAGCTAGAGAGAAAAAAGTGTTCGAATGTGTGTGTATGAGTTGTGTGCCTTAATCTGATCCGCCCCCATCTATTTATAGTAAAGAAAATGTAACAAACTATCCTAATAAACCGGGATCCGGCGAATATTCTCTACTCGAACGTTGTAGACCTGGTCTTTCGGGTTCAACGTCTCTCACATAACAGATACGTCCGAGTCTTGAGGAGAAGAAGTCCATCTGACCGTTAGTAACCCACAGCCTCTAACCTGCACGTGGTTAATTCAATTAACCTCTGGATATCGCCCAGGATGTTAGCAATATCCCAGTCTAGTATCCTGGTCACAAATAAACAATTAAAAGCAGGATATTAGTCAAGATATGTACGCTCAGAAAATGACCTATAACAATTGTCCCCAAATATATATGTTGGTATACCAATCCAACGGATATATTTTAGAAATTCTATCTCATAATTCAAAGCAATTAAATCGAGACGGCGGTCAAGATCACATCATAACCTCCAACGCGCTTTTAACTCGATGGAGATCTACAATGCCCCTATATCTTCTCTCTTCTTGTTTGAAAAGCAGATATCTCCAACAGAGTCTTCAGGTAATTCCCTATTTCTCATTCACTTTCTGTCAATGTTTCTTCCCTTATTCGTAATGGCTGCCAGAACTCATTCCCAAACCGGTGAATCGTCCGAGATCTTCACTCAGCAGAATCTTCTCAAAAATCCCGAAAAGGAGATCTGTGCTTTCGACAACGCAGACATTGTGACTTTGAGTGCTTCCGGTGCTTTTCCTGATAACACGGTCTTTAGACCGTTCGACCGGTCAATTCGATCGGATGTTTCTTCTACTGATTGGGTTTGCTTTCCAGCATACCCTTTTTCGCTAGGTCTTCGATACCCTTTTCCCGAATTCATGATGCAATTCTTCCAGACCACCGGCATCTCTTTTGCTCAAACCTTGCCCATGGTCTTGAGGGTATTAATCGTGCTTAACCAAATTAAAAACCTTCACTGTCCCGACCTTTGTATCGAAGATCTGCCAATTGCTTATCGCCTCCGATCCCACGGCTCTAGCCGGTTTTTGCTTTTTTCGACTTCCAACAAACAACTTATTCTTAAAGCCACCAAAAACGAAGACGGATGGCAACGCAAGTTTTTCTTTGTCAAACGAGACTCCATTGATGAGGGTGCTAACCTTCCGGTGGAGTGGTTAACCACCGGTAGGATTATGAATGTTCACATGTAGCTTTAGACTTTTATCTTTTGCTAATATCCTCCTTTTTGATTCCTTTGCAGTAAATTTCAAGGAAGTAGCTCCCCCTACTGCGGAATCAGAGAAAAGAATCAAGACGGTTTACCAATTACCTGTGAGCGACAGGAGTTTTACCACACATCTCCCGAGTTCCAGTCAATACTCCTCATCTGAAATGTCTGGTAAGGAATACTTTTGAAATAATTAGTCAACACAATATAATACCATAAAGAGTAATAATGATGTAAAACTTTTCCCTTTATGCAGCATCGGCCAAGATCCCTGAAGTCTTTGACCTCGACGAGTTGGACAATTATTCTGATCAGGTTCAAATCAAGAAGGAACCCAGTCCCAAGGCCACAACCTCATCCAAACCCAGCAGTTCCAAAGCCATCATCATTCCCAAACCTTCGCCAGCTACCAAGCCCCGGAGTTCAAGTTCCCGAAAAAGGAAGGAGCCCGATTCCCCTGTCATTTCTGACACATTTCCTTATGAGAATTACGGGTTCATTGAAGCAAGCGGGTTTATGACTTCCTTTCTCAACCAGGCTAGTATTCTTGAACCATATCCTGCAGCTTATACCATTATGTTTTGGTCAAAAATTACCGAAGCAATTAAGTGATCAAATTAGTAAAGTGAGGTAGTGTGCTAAAATGGGTGTTGAAAATATGCTGGTTAAGTTGTTTATGAAAACAATTTTCAGGATACGGCTCAGGATATTGAGCTGTATCTATGATCAAACATTGAGTAAACAATGAGCAAAAAGTAAAGGAAATGACACGAGATGTACGAGGAAAGCCCTTGATCAATCTAGATCGCCGGCATAAAACCTCGGGAGCTGACAATCGCAGCTGCCTTGTTCTTCTTATTGCTTAAACTTCAGGATACAGTGCAGGATATAGACCAGATTGCTACGTGTTACAATGTTTTTTGTGTGAGAGTGAAAGCTTGCTAGAAAGCGAGTGTTAGAGTGTAACGAGTGCAAAATGTGATGTCCTATTTGATCTGGTATACCCACCTATTTATAGTAATGAATTACAAACAATAATCCCTACAAATATGGGGTACTCCGAATATTCCATTGTGAACGTTATTGACCGAGTAATACGGCTTCAACGTCTTTATTCGAACGACTTGGACCGAGTCTTCCGCGGAATGAGTCTTATGAACGTTGCCAGCTTCTAACCCACGTACCTGCACATAATCCATTAGTAATCCTGAGGATACCATTCAGGATGTTACCAATATCCTGAACCAGCATCCCGGATGTAAACAGATACTACATAACCAAGATATAAACCAAGATATTTTCCAGGATATGGGTTCAGAATTTCACCCATAACAATTGTCCCCAAAAATGTTACCGTTTGATATCCTGCACTAACGGTTACATTTTTCACGGTGGTCGAGGTAATTAAGAGATAAGACCATTGATGTGACAGCTTTCAACCACCCGGCCTATATTTACTCATCATGCCCTATATCTTCTCATCCTCATCTCCTTTTTTAATCACAATCGACAAGGAAAAAGGTAATATTCTCTCCCTCATCTTCACATTCATCTTTATCATCTTTCTCCGGCGAAAAATTCAGGCGACCAAATGCCCAGGCAAACAAGGTCTAGTTCAGGTGACTCGGCTCCCACATTCATCCAACAGAATCTTCTCCAAGAACCGGAGAATGAGACATGTACCTTTGACAGTGCCCACCTGTCAGCCTTGAAATCCTCCGGTATCTTTTCGGAAGGAACTATATTCCGACCCTTTAATAGAGAAATCCGGTCAGATATGGTTTCCAACGAGTGGATATGTTTCAATGCTTTCCCCTTTACCTTAGGGTTACGATTCCCCTTTCCGGACTTCATCACCGAGTTCTTTAATATCACCAAAATTTCTTTCAACCAAACCATGCCAATGCTCTGGCGTGTTTTGTCTGTTCTTGACCAAATCAAGAGAAACCATATACCTGACCTTTCCGTCCATGATCTCCCTTTAGCCTACAAGCTTAGATGCCATGGCTCATCTAGATTCCTATTTTATTCTACTTCCGGTGACCCATTGATACTTCGTGCCACCAGGAACGAGGATGGTTGGCAATCCAAGTTTTTCTTTGTAAAAAGGGATTCAATCCCTGGTGGAACGGATTATCCGATGAGATGGTTGAGAAAGGGTAGGACTTAGGGTTTAAGAATGATCCTGTCTCTTATTCTGTCTCATATCCTGAGCTAATGAATTTCATTTTCTCTGTTTGTGTATGCAGCTGATTTCAGGAAGATCGCACCTCCCCTTGCTGATTCTCAAAAAAGAATAGACACCATCAGACTGCTTTCAGAAACAGAGAGAAGCTTTAATCCATCTCCACCAACTCCAAGCCCTCTTTCAAGCGCAAACATGTCTGGTAAGAATCCTGCAAGATATCCTGTACACACATGTTTTTATTTGATATTCTTAGGAGAGATTTAGAATTTTACTCCCTGTGTGCAGATTCCAGCAAAGTTCCAGTCTATCTAGACCTTGATGAACTCGACAGCTATCCAACTCCAGCCACAGTCAAGAAGGAGACTCCTGCTGCTACTAGCTCCAAGCCACTCCCGGCTCCCAAGGCCAATCCGAGAACCCGTGCTTCCACAGCGAAAAAGAGGAAGGGTCTTGAAGTCAGTGCTCCAGGTTCAGAAGGGTTCTCCTATGACAAACTCAGCTTCTCTGATTCCTTAGAGCCAATGACATCCTTCCTTAACAAGGTAATATCCTGACGCATATCCTTCATGTATATCCTGCACATATATCCTGCACGTATATCCTAACAAGATACCCCGGTAGGATATCTTGGTCAACATATATTCTAACTTTATACCTGTAATTGATGTGCAGGGCCTCCAGCATTTACTCCACTTGTACAATGACGCTTGTGGTACTGTGGCACTCCATGAAGCCAGGATCAAACAGCTCGAAAGCACCGTTGCTGACCAAGGTGCCATTGCTGAAGCGAAGACCCGGCACTACGAAAGCCTGCTGAAGAAGGTCACCCAAGACGCTGAGGTCAAACTCGCCACCGTTCAAATGGATCATGATCAAGCCTTGGTCAATTTCCGGGAGGGAATCAAGGCTTCTGCTATCGTCTCCCTGTTACAAGCACGCATCAAGATGGCCTACGAGGCCAAGGAGACGGGCCTTGTTTGTCCATCTTGGCCAGTTGAATCCTGGGTGGCCAAACTAAAGGAGCTTGGAGGCAAAGCTGTGCCACTTCCTGTTGAGGCTGGTGAGTCTTCTAAGTCAGCAGAGGTGGTGATCCAGGCTGGAGACAAGAAGGATGCTGGAGCTGATGCTGGGATGGATGCTGGTGAGGATGCTGCTCAGGATGCTGGTGCTGGGAAATCTGAGAAGGTTGGAGAAGATGCCGCTGTATGAGGGCATTCAGGTGGGCGATGATGGATATACGTGCCAAGGCCGGAGCCCACCTTTTTAATTTCGAATGTTGGTTTGTAGTCCCAAAACAATTTACTTTTCCGCACTTTACTTTTCTGCACCTGAACAATTTACTTTTTCTGCATGCTTTTTTGAACAATACAACAGTTGAAGGTGGATGGGTCTCGGTTTGAGATGAAACCTTCAACTGTTGGGTAAATATGGTAATGAACTATAGTGCTCTTAGAGGATGGGCCTTGTTTTGAGGTGAAACTAAGAGCACATCTTTTGGTATGTTAATAATATAATTTCTCTTTTGACTTTATTACTGTTGTCATTGATATACAAATTTTACTTGTGAAAAGTGTTTGGTTTGAGCATTCTTAAGAATTTATCATAAACATATCCTAGAAGATATCCTGAAAGATATCTTGATCAGGATATTGAAATACAACCTATAAATTATTCAAATAAAAAGGAAAGATCATACCATAGATTCTTAGAGAATCAATTTCAATCCTCCATTATAAGTTTGTCCCCAGTGCATAAACTTGGATCCATCCTTTGAACAGTATAATGTATGTCCCCTGTGTTCGACAAAAACACAAATGTATTTATATTTTGACTCGAATGAATTCCGAATACCCAAGGGCAGAACCCCTGATATCCTGAAATGAATCCTTAGCATACTGGGGATAAACCCTGATATCTGGGGATAAACCCTAAATTTCATGCGCTACAGGCGAGAGTGTATAAACTCCAATTCTTAGAAAGGTGAAAACCTTTAAACCTTAGAGAGTATGAAAATACTCTTTCGTGAGAGAGGGTGATCAATCCTCATATACCTTTAGGATCCAGGATATAGCCAACAGTAACGAAATTGTCAGCCACTTTTACATGAACTGGTCCTGCTACCTTGAACTATACCTAGATAACTTGCGCTCCAGGCGAGGTGTTTAAACCCAATTCGAAAGAAAGGTGAATACCTTTAAACCTTTGAAGGGACCAGGATCCCTTAAACGTGAGAGAGGGGGCCAATCCTCTAATCTTTCGACTTATCCTGAGTATATATCCTGAAACATATCCTGCAAAACAATTGTAAACTAGGGTGGGTGTTAGCTTGGCTAACACCCCTCCGATGCCTAAGTCAGTATTGGGTTCAAAATAATAAACAAATATATTTAAAATAAATAGAATACATACCATTCTGAGATAGACATTAAATTCTACTCTTACTTGAAATAGAGCTTTAAATGTACTGCATTCCAAGATTTTGGTAGCATATTCCCTTCCATATTTTTGAGTCGATATGCTCCTTTCCCTGCTTCTAACTCGACTTCATAAGGTCCTTCCCATTTGGAGCTAGCTTGCCATCTGCAGGATTAGTGGTATTTTGAAAAGCCTTTCTTAGCACCCAATCACCAACTCGAAATCTTCTAGTCCTTATGTTCTTATTATATGCTCTGGATATTCTTTGTTGATATGCTTCTATCCTTAGTCTTGCTGCGTCTCTTTTTTCATCTATAGTATCCAAATCCTGACATAAGACTTCAGGATTCTGTTCAGGATCCTGTAGCATAGATCTTGCAGTAGGTATCGTCATTTCTGTTGGAATCATTGCCTCCGCTCCAAATACCAAGGAAAACGGGGTTTGGCCGATTGCATTCTTTACCGTTGTCCTATCAGCCCACAAAACAAAGGGTAACTCTTCCGCCCATCTTCCTTTTTTGGCTCCAAGCCTCTTCTTTAAGTTATTAACTATTATCTTGTTCGAGGATTCAGCTTGTCCATTCGCTTGAGGATGTACCGGAGTAGATGTGATCATTTTGATTCCCCAACTCTTGCAAAAGTCAGTAGTCCTTTTGCTTATAAACTGGGACCCATTATCACAAATGATCTCAGCTGGTACTCCAAACCTAGTCAGGATATTCCTCTTTATGAAGGATACTACTTCTTGGTCTCTAACTTGAACAAATGCTTCAGCCTCAACCCACTTAGAGAAATAATCCGTCATTGCTAACATAAATACTTTTCCTCCCGGAGCTTTTGGTAACTTCCCCACTATATCCATCCCCCATTTCATGAATGGCCAAGGGGAAACTACAGGATATAGTGGTTCAGCTGGTTGATGTAGTATGTTACTATGCCTTTGACATGCATCACATCTTCGAGCATATTCTGCAGCATCTTTCCTCATTGTTGGCCAAAAGTATCCTGTCCTCAATACTTTCGAAAATAACGACCTGCCCCCAGTATGGTTACCACAATCCCCTTCATGTATACCCTGAAGTACTTCTTTGGCTTCAGGATCCTCTAAGCACCTCAAATACGGTCCTGCAAGAGATTTCTTGTATAAAATATTATTTATAATAGTGAATCGTGATACCTTCATCCTAAATGCCTTAGGATTTTCATTTTCGGGGATGTGTCCATCTTTAAGATATTTCAGAATTGGAGCTGTCCAGGATTTAGGATCCTGTTCAGGATATTCTACTCCAGGATCCCGAATACCCGCTACTTCTTTATCCTGAGGATTCGTTGCAGGATATATGACATGTAATATTGGTATTTGGGTCCCTCCAGGTATCCTGATCGATGATCCCAAATTTGCTAAGGCATCCGCTTCAGCATTATCCTCCCTTGGTACCTGTTCAAGTGTAAAAACATCGAAATATCCTGCCAATTTTTTGAGAATATCAAGATATTCAATCAATTTCTCACCCTTAACTGCATAGGATCCATTAAAATGGTTAGTAATTAACAAAGAGTCAACATATACTTGTAAATTTTTGATACTCATGTTCTTAGCCAACTCTAATCCTGCAATTAAAGCCTCATATTCCGCTTCATTATTGGTAGCAGGAAATTCACACCTAATAGCCTGGGGTAATATGTCCCCCTGTGGCGATTTTAGTAGTATTCCTAATCCTACTCCTCTTATATTAGATGCACCATCAATATATAATGTCCAGGATCCTGAGGATTCTCCTAACTGTTGAACTTCTAGGTCTACCTCATCCTGAATGTCACTACTAAAATCAGCCACAAAGTCAGCTAAAGCCTGAGACTTTATGGCATTCCTAGGTTCATATACTAAATCATAAGCACTCAACTTTACTGACCACTTAGCCATCCTGCCTGACATCTCTGGTTTCCTAAGCACATTTTTAACAGGATAATTTGTTTTAACATGAATCCTATGTGTCTCGAAGTAATGTCTAAGTTTCGTTGATGCCATGACTAATGCTAGTATCAATTTTTCTAAATGAGAATATCTAGTTTCAGCATCTAACAAGCTTTTACTAACATAATAAACAGGATATTGCTGACCTTCATGGTCCTTTACAAGGACGACACTTACAGCATTCCCTGATACCGCGAGGTATAGGGATAATGGTTCACCATTCTCGGGCTTCATCAGTAGAGGTGTGGTTGAAAGATATTGCTTTAAATCCTGTAGGGCCGCTTCATGCTTCTCACCCCATTCGAATTTCTTGTTCTTCTTCAGGATATCATAAAAGTCTTTGCATTTTTCTGAGGATCTTGAAATAAATCTATTTAATGCTGCCACTCGCCCTGTTAATCGTTGAACCTCCTTCATATTTGAGGGCGATTTAATATCCAAGATGGCTTTAATCTGCTCCGGGCTTGCTTCTATTCCTCTTTTGGTCACCATATATCCTAGGAATTTTCCTGCCCCCACTCCAAAATGGCACTTAGCAGGATTCAGCTTCATGTTATACTGATCCAGGATATCAAATGCTCCTTTAATATCCTGGAGTTCAACTTCTGAAGTTCCCTAGATATCATGTCCTTCAACTTCTGAAGTTCCCTAGTGAGTGCTGATGTTACACCTGTATCCTGCAAAGATCCAGTATTGTTAGTAGCATGAGTATTATTATTATTTGACACGTTACCCGTTGGAGGATTTTGCCCATATCCTGAAGCATATCCTGAGCTCCTCATGGTTGACATCCTGACCGAGGAGGGTATCTCAGGAGTATGATTCTGCGGGAGGCTGGGCACAATATTCCCCCTGTTATCCTCAGTATACACAGCTGAACTAAAGTTCAAAGTCCTGGGTTGCAGTGGAGTGACAATATCCTCAGCAGATCTACTCGAGCCAGACTTCAGGAGTTGTATTTCCCTCAATAGCATTTGGTTTGTTTCTTGTTGCTGCCTCATTTGTTCCTGCACACTTCCAAATAAGGTTAGAATTTCATCATTAGAAGCCAAAACAGGAGCAGATTCCTGAATACTGCGAGTAGGGATAATATCCTGAGGTCTTGATGAAGCTGTCATCCTTGGAGGAGGTGGTGGAAGCACCGAACCGGTAGTAGCAGAAGTCGTAGCAGACACAGTGCAGGAACTCATGTTTGATCTTGAGGCCATTGTAAATAATATGGCAAAAAGTTTTGAAAATAGAAAACCGATTAGCGATTTCACAAAAATTTTTGGTAAAGAGAGCACCACTTGCCCCACGGTGGGCGCCAAATTGTTTTGGTCAAAAATTACCGAAGCAATTAAGTGATCAAATTAGTAAAGTGAGGTAGTGTGCTAAAATGGGTGTTGAAAATATGCTGGTTAAGTTGTTTATGAAAACAGTTTTCAGGATACGGCTCAGGATATTGAGCTGTATCTACGATCAAACAATGAGTAAACAATGAGCAAAAAGTAAAGGAAATGACACGAGATGTACGAGGAAAGCCCTTGATCAATCTAGATCGCCGGCATAAAACCTCGGGAGCTGACAATCGCAGCTGCCTTGTTCTTCTTATTGCTTAAACTTCAGGATACAGTGCAGGATATAGACCAGATCGCTACGTGTTACAATGTTTTTTGTGTGAGAGTGAAAGCTTGCTAGAAAGCAAGTGTTAGAGTGTAACGAGTGCAAAATGTGATGTCCTATTTGATCTGGTATACCCACCTATTTATAGTAATGAATTACAAACAATAATCCCTACAAATATGGGGTACTCCGAATATTCCATTGTGAACGTTATTGACCGAGTAATACGGCTTCAACGTCTTTATTCGAACGACTTGGACCGAGTCTTCCGCGGAATGAGTCTTATGAACGTTGCCAGCTTCTAACCCACGTACCTGCACATAATCCATTAGTAATCCTGAGGATACCATTCAGGATGTTACCAATATCCTGAACCAGCATCCCGGATGTAAACATATACTACATAACCAAGATATAAACCAAGATATTTTCCAGGATATGGGTTCAGAATTTCACCCATAACACATTCACGTGTATTTATCAAAATCAATACCTGTCCTCCTATTTTTTGCAGGGTCTTGAGCGTTTGGTTCATCTATATCAAGAATCCTACGGGCTCAACAAGATGCTTGAATCCAAGTTAAAGAAGGCGGAAGTCACGATCTCCGATCAAGGCATGATTGCTGCCGCTAAATCTCGTCATTATGAGGAGAAGTTCAAAGCTTTGACTCAAGAACATCAGACTGCTCTCAACAAAGCTACTCTCCAAGCCCAGGCTGATCTCGACGTTGCCCATGCACAACATGAACGGGATATGGTCAGCTACCGGGAAAGCCTTAAGAGTTCCGTCGTCACCTCTCTTCTCCAAGTCAGGCTGAAGATGGCCCATGAAGCCAAAACACTAGGTTTTGAATACCCTTCTTGGGACGTCGGTGCCTGGGAAACGAAGCTAAAGAACCTCGGCGGCACTTCTACCAAACCGGCTGCCGAAGGATCTTCCAAAGCAGTTGAAAAAGCAACCGATGCGGAGAGGGATGCTGAGGCGGATCCCAAGACGGATGCTGCTGAAATCATCGTGAACGAAGAATGTGTCTCCCCCTAAAGCTTGTTCCCTTTAAATTGTTTGAACAATTTTATGTTTCATGAACAATTTTTATTTCTGCATCAAAACAATTTAATAGCCGAAGGTGGATGGGTCCTGGGTTTCAGGATGAAACCTTCGGTTATTAATTAGTACTGCTTATTTTAAATAATTTCATCTTTTATTTTTCTTGCTATTGTTCTCTGTCTTGCATTCCTTAATGTAGATTTTAGCTTTGCAAAATTTTGTACAACTATCTTTCGAAAATATCCTGATCAATATACTCAGTGATATACTAAATTTTTTTTGTTAAATATAACTCCCAAAAACTCAATCATCTTTAGAGAACACTTTTAAAAAATAAAAGATAGTCCACTTTCTCAAACTCATTTTGACAATACTTGTTTGATCAAGGTTTCAATTTCAAAACAGTATTACTTCCAAATATTTTAATCAAATATCCTGAAACGCATCCCAAAAACACATTTTACAGATATATCCTGAAGATATATCCTTTTCAGGATATTTGAACACTAACCTGGGTTATAGAATTTATGTAAAGTTTATAAAGGAAAGATCATACCAGGAACTGAGTCTAACTCTAGTATCAATCTCCAATCCCTTTTGCGACTTCTCCTACTAAGATGTCCCCAGTTCGAGACTCTTAGCTTAACTTTGATCCTTTATGTATCATACAATTGCTTTCAGATGGAATGTCCCCTGTACATAATGTCCTCAAATACTTAGAAATTTCCTGGAAATCAGTTTCAATTGTATAGACAGTTTTTTGTTACAGGGGTAAAACCCAAAAATGTACTGGAGATAAATCCCTCGTATCCTGGGGGAAATCCCAAATTTTCGTGCGCTACAGGCGGGAGTGTATAAACTCCAAGACTTAGAAAGGTGAAAACCTTCAAACCTTAGAGAGTATGAAAATACCCTTTCGTGAGAGAGGGTGATCAATCCTCATATACCTTTAGGATTCAGGATATAGCCAATAGCAACGAAATTGTCAGCCACTTTTACATGGACTGGTCCCGCCACCTTGAACTATTCCCGAATAACTTGCGCTCCAGGCGGGGTGTTTAAACCCAATTCGGAAGAAAGGTGAATACCTTTAAACCTGTGAAGGAATCAGGATCCCTTATACGTGAGAGAGGGGGCCAATCCTCTAATCTTCCGAAGTATCCTGAGTGAGTATCCTGGTGCTATATCCCGAAGCATATACTGCAAAACATCCTTAAACTAAGGTGGGTGTCAGCTTGGCTAACACCCCTCCGATGCTTAAGTCAGTGTTGGGTTTCAACAAATCAAACATATTTAAAAGAGATAGAATTCATACCATATTGAGTTAGAAATTAAATTCTAAACTTAGTTGAAATAAAGTTTAAGGTGTATAGCATTCCAAGATCTCGGTAGCATATCCCCCTCCATATTCTTGAGTCGGTATGCACCTTTTCCTGATTCTGATTCAACCTCATATGGTCCTTCCCATTTCGGAGCCAGCTTTCCATCAGCAGGATTAGTAGTATTTTGAAAAGCTTTTCTTAACACCCAATCTCCAACTTTGAACCTTCTAGTTCTTATATTCTTGTTGTATGCCCTGGATATCCTTTGTTGATATGCCGCCATTCTTAGCCGTGCTGCATTTCTTGTTTCATCAATAGTATCCAGCTCCTGGCATAGGATTTCAGGATTCTGCTCAGGATTCCCGAGGTTGGATCTTGCTGTGGGTATCACCATTTCTGTCGGGATCACTGCTTCTGCTCCGAATACTAAGGAAAATGGGGTTTGACCAGTTGCATTTTTTACCGTCGTTCTATCAGCCCACAAAACAAAGGGTAGTTCTTCTGCCCATCTTCCTTTCTTGGCCCCTAATCTCTTCTTCAAGTTGTTAACAATTATCTTGTTTGAGGATTCAGCTTGTCCATTTGCTTGAGGATGTACCGGGGTAGATGTAATCATTTTGATTCCCCAACTCTTGCAGAAGTCAGTAGTCCTTTTACTTATAAATTGAGATCCGTTGTCACAAATTATTTCAGCTGGTACTCCAAACCTAGTCAGAATATTCCTTTTTATGAAGGATACCACTTCCTGATCTCTAACTTGAACAAATGCTTCTGCTTCAACCCACTTGGAGAAATAATCCGTCATTGCCAACATGAAAACCTTTCCTCCTGGAGCCTTTGGAAGCTTTCCCACTATATCCATACCCCACTTCATAAACGGCCAAGGGGAAACAATAGGATATAGCGGTTCAGCAGGCTGATGTAATATGTTACTATGTCTTTGACATGCATCACATCTTCGGGCATATTCTGCGGCATCTTTCCTCACCGTCGGCCAATGATATCCTGTTCTTAATACCTTTGAGAATAACGACCTGCCCCCAGTATGGTTACCACAATCCCCTTCGTGTATATCCTGAAGCACTTCCTTGGTTTCGGGATCCTCTAAGCACCTCAGATATGGTCCTGCAAGAGATTTCTTATACAAGACATTATTTATAATAGTAATCGTGATACCTTCATTCTAAAGGCCTTAGGATTCTCATCCTTTGGGATGTGTCCTTCCTTGAGATATGTTATGATTGGAGCCATCCAAGACTTAAGATTCTCGTCAGGATATTTATCATCAGGATCCTGAACACTTACTACTTCCTTATCCTGAGGATCTGTCGCAGGATATAGGATATGTAATATTGGTATTCGGGTTCCTTCCGGTATCCTGACTGATGATCCTAGATTTGCCAAGGCATCAGCTTTAGCATTATCCTCTCTTGGTACCTGTTCAAGTGTAAAAATATCGAAATATCCTGCTAATTTTTTGAGAATTTCGAGATACTCGATTAACTTCTCTCCTTTAACTGCATAGGTTCCATTAAAATGATTAGTGATTAATAAGGAGTCAACATATACTTGAAAATTCTTGATATTCATATTTTGGACAACTCTATTCCTGTAATTAAAGCCTCATATTCTGCCTCATTATTAGTGGCAGGAAATTCACACCTAACAGCCTGGGGTAATATGTCCCCCTGTGGCGATTTTAGTAGTATACCTAAACCTACACCTCTTACGTTAGATGCACCATCAGTATACAATGTCCAACATTCTAAATTTTCTCCTAGCTGCTGTACTTCTAAATCTACTTCGTTTTGAATATCACTACTGAAATCAGCCACAAAGTCAGCTAAAGCCTGAGACTTGATGGCATTCCTAGGCTCATATACTAAATCATAAGCACTTAATTTTACTGACCATTTAGCCATCCTACCCGACATCTCGGGTTTCCTAAGCACATTTTTAACAGGATAATTGGTTCTAACATGAATCCTATGCGTCTCAAAATAATGTCTAAGTTTTGTTGATGCCATAACTAGGGCTAATATCAACTTTTCTAAATGAGAATATCTAGTTTCTGCATCTAACAAACTTTTACTAACATAATAGACAGGATATTGCTGACCTTCATGGTCTTTTATAAGAACGGAACTTACAGCATTCCCCGATACAACGAGGTATAGGGATAGCGGTTCACCATTTTCAGGCTTCATCAATAGAGGTGCAGTTGAGAGATATCGCTTCAAATCCTGCAAGGCTGCTTCATGCTTTGCTTCCCATTCAAACTTCTTATTCTTCTTGAGGATATCATAGAATTCCTTGCATTTTTCCGAGCATCTTGAAATAAATCTGTTCAATGCTGCTACTCGGCCTGTTAACCGTTGAACATCCTTCATATTCGAAGGTGACTTTATATCCAGGATAGCTCTAATCTGCTCCGGGCTTTCCTCTATGCCCCTTTTCGTCACCATATATCCTAGAAACTTTCCTGCCCCCACTCCGAAATGGCACTTAGCAGGATTCAGTTTCATGTTGTACTGGTCCAGGATATCAAACGCTCCCTTGATATCCTGGAGGTGATCCTCAGCTTTTTTAGATTTCACCACCATATTGTCTATATATACCTCCATGGTGTCCCCCAGCTTATCTTTGAACATCATGTTTACCAATCTCTGGTATGTTGCACCTGCATTTTTCAAACCGAAAGGCATAGCAGTATAGCAATAAATACCTGTCGGTGTCATGAAGGCCGTATCCTCCTGATCCGAAGGCTCCATTTGAATCTGCTGAAATCCTGAGGATGCGTCCATGAATGTTAACATCTCATGCCCGGCAGTAGCATCCACCATTGCATCAATATGAGGAAGAGGAAACGGGTCTTTAGGACAAGCCTTATTCAAGTCCGTGTAATCTACACAGACTCTCCATTTCCCATTTTTCTTTTGTACTACGACTACATTTGCTAGCCATCTTGGAAACTTGACCTCCCTGATCATTTTGGACTTCAACAATCTTTCAACTTCCTCCTGGATAATTGCATTTCGTTCAGGAGCAAACTTCCTTCTCTTTTGCTATATAGGCTTGAACGACCTGTCAATTCCAAGCTTGTGAGTAATAATGTCTTTGGATATACCTGTCATATCCTCATGCTTCCATGCAAATATCGACATCCTGCACTTCAAAAAATTAGTTAATTGTTCTTCAATATCCCGAGGGATATTGGTTCCTACGAGCACCGAGATATCAGGATTATCCTGATCCAGGATAACTTTCTTCACATCCTGCTATGAAGCCTCCAAGGTATCCCGTGCCCGCATCTTTAATTGCTATGCTGGATTAGGCTTGGTTGAGGATTTCATTGAGGATGAGTAGCATTCCTTCGCCTCCTGCTGATCACTATCAACTTTGACGACCCCCCAAAGGGTAGGAATCTTGATGCACTGGTGATAAGTCGAAGGCACAGCCTTCATGTCATGGATCCATGGCCTGCCTAGTATGATGTTGTAGCAGGATAGTGAGTTCATCACACAGAAGCGTTGTATCGAGTTGACCCCTTCAACATATACTGGTAACTTTATCTCCCCTACGGTATTTCTAGCTTCTCCACTAAAACCAACGACCACAGTGGACTTTGAAGTAATGTCCATCGGAGATACATTCATCCTCTTCAATGTTTCCAGCTGAATTATGTTGACGGAGCTACCATTGTCCACCAATATCCTGCGTACAAAATGGTTAGCAACATATAATGTTATTACGAGAGCATCATGGTGAGGATCCTGGACAGTATCCCTGTCATCACTATCGAAAGTGATCACTTTATCGGTTGTGAGGGTAGTCATCCTAGCTGGTTTATCTCCCCTTTCAGTCTTTGCTTCCTTTGCATGTCTCTTGGCCACAGAATACGAAGTCCCACAAATGTCGGATCCTCCTGAAATAAAGTTAATTATTTTGGCATCTGCTGGGGGTGATGCTGCTCGTTTAGGATCCTTCTCAGGATCCTGCCCTTTATTCTTCTTTCTTCCCAGCAAATCCTTCAGATACCCTTTGCTTAACAGGTAACTTATTTCTTTCCTTAAAGCAATGCAATCTTCGGTCACATGACCGAAGTCTTCATGGAAGGCACACCATTTGGATTTATCCTTCCAATCAGCTTTCTGCTGGTTCTTTCGAGGCCACCTGGCTTTGTCTCCTAAACCCTACATAGCATACATTAACTCAGGTATATTAACAGAAAAGCAGTATTCAGATAAGTCAGGATATTCTTCAGGATCCTCGTCTTCAATAGCATTCACTTTCTTGTTATCATTTCTACCATATGGCTTGGAGCGATATGGTTTATACGAGGATTCTGATTTCCTGTTGGTTGATTCGTAGGTTGAGGTAGAATTCATCATCTCTTGCATCTTTTTGTCATCTTCCAAGCGGATATATCTCAAAGCCCTGTTACGAGCTTCGTCGAGATTCCTGCAGGGATTCATTACAAGATCCTGATAAAACTGAGAATCCTTTTGTAACCCCATCTTAAAAGCCTGCACAACTGTTGCAACATCAAGATGTGGGATATCCAAGGATTCTCGACTAAACTTGTTCACATAATCCCTTAAGGATTCCTGAGGTCCTTGAGTTATCCTGTAAAGACCACTGGTTAGTTTCTCAAAACTCCGACTGCAAGAAAATTGACTGTTAAATAAATTAACCAAATGAGCAAACGAAGTAATTGAGTGAGGAGGAACATTTAACAGCCATTTTAAGGCTGATCCTGTCAAGGTAGAACCGAATCCCTTGCATAAGCATGCTTCCTTGAGATCTGGAGGGATAGGATTGATTTCCATCCTTTCCCTATACTGGGCAATATGCACTTCAGAATCCGTAGTCCCGTCATACAGTTTCATGTTGGGTGTCTGAAATCTTTTTGGGATTTCAGCATCACAGATAGGATACGCAAAGCGGGATATCCTGTGGCTGTCTTGAGATACTTCCGGAATTGGCTGGACCACTCCAGGTACACTGGATATCATGTCCTTCAGTTTCTGAAGCTCCCTAGTAAATGTTGACGTCATACCTGCATCCTGCAAAGATCCATTGTTGTTAGTAGCAAGAATATTATTATTTGACACGTTACCGGTCTGAGGATTTTGTCCATATCCCGAAACATATCCTGAGCTCCTCAAAGTTGACATCCTGACCGAGGAGGGTATCTCAGAGGTATGATTCTGAGAATGGCTTGGGACGATGTTCCCCCGGTTATCCTCAGTGTAAATTGCAGAACTGAAGTTCAAAGCCCTGGGCTATATAGGAGTGACGGTTTCTTCAGCAGGTCTACTTGAGCTAGCTTTTAAGAGTTGTATTTCTCTTAAGAGCATTTGGTTAGTTTCCTGTTGCTGCCTCATTTGTTCCTGCACACTTTCAAATAAAGTTAGAATTTCATCATTAGAGGCTAAAACGGGAGCAGATCCCTGAACACTCCGAGTAGGGATAATATCCTGAGGTTGTGAAGAAACTGGCATCCTTGGAGGAGGTGGTGGAAGCACCGAACCGGTAGTAGCAGAAGTCGTAGCGGACATAGTGGAGGAGCTCATGTTTGAACTTGAGGCCATTGAAAATAAGTTAGAAAAAAGTTTTGACAAAAGAAAACCGAATAATGATTTTACTAAAGTTTTTAGCAAAAGCAGCACCACTTGCCCCACGGTGGGCGCCAAATTGTTTTGGTCAAAAATTACCGAAGCAATTTAGTGATCAAATTAGTTAAGTGAGGTAGTGTGCTAGAAAAGTGTGTCAAAAATATGTTATGCAAGTTATTTGTAAGAACAGTTTCAGGATACGGCTCAGGATATAGAGCTGTATCTTTGATCAAACGATGAGCAAAAATGTAAAGGGTGACACAGGATGTACGAGGAAAGCCCTTGATCAATTTAGATCGCCGGCACAAAACCTCGGGAGCTGACAATCGCAGCTGCCTTGTTCTTCTATTACTTCAAATATCAAGATACAGTGCAGGATGTGGTGCGGATCAACTAGGTGTTACAAAGTAATTTGAATACAAGTGTTTGTGTGTAGTGTTTGCAGTGAGCTAGAGAGAAAAAGTGTTCGAATGTGTGTGTATGAGTTGTGTGCCTTAATCTGATCCGCCCCCATCTATTTATAGTAAAGAAAATGTAACAAACTATCCTAATAAACCGGGATCCGGCGAATATTCTCTACTCGAACGTTGTAGACCTGGTCTTTCGGGTTCAACGTCTCTCACATAACGGATACGCCCGAGTCTTGAGGAGAAGAAGTCCATCTGATCGTTAGTAACCCACAGCCTCCAACCTGCACGTGGTTAATTCAATTAACCTCAGGATATCGCCCAGGATGTTAGCAATATCCCAGTCCAGTATCCTGGTCACAAATAAACAATTAAAAGCAGGATATTAGTCAAGATATGTACGCTCAGAAAATGACCTATAACAATAATAAACGTAAAAGAGTTTATTTTTTATTAAATTTTGTTTTACATTTTTTCCGGATTTGATCATTTTAGTATGGTGCTGATCACATTTGGTACCTCAGGTTTTTTTTACCCTCTCAACTTTCTAATAAGTGTTGATATAAATTTGACTTTATCTATGTTTTATGTCACATGAGTCACTTGAAATTAAAAATTTATGCTTTTGTTTACATCGTTTTCCGGTTTTGATTTTCGTTTAGTTGCTACTTGGCACGGTTTTACTCTCCTGTCCTGCAACACGGGGTCTTATGACTAGTTCTATATAGTAACAATTAGAATTGTGAACAGCAGGATTGGACCGGGCCATTTCCAACATCCTAAATGCTATACATGTATTTGATGGGTTTATTTCTTTCAAACACATATATATTAATCATAAAAGTTTTCCTATTTGTTTAATACGGTATTGAATAAATTTTGGTTCAATGTGATTATTATATTTGATTAATATGTATGTCTCAAAATATATATTTTTCAATCGATATTATTTTGGGCTAATAAGAGCTTTACTTTTTCGGATTTATCTTTCGGTTGTTATAATAGGTGTCGATACTGTACCTATACCATAATGATTTGAATCATTAACGGCCATATTCCCGCCGCAAAGGTACAAGTAATACATACAAGAACATGATAGTCATGTGCACTTCTCTTAGGGTTACTAACAAAGAAAATGAGGTTGAGGGTCCGTTGACCCTTCATACGATCAAACATAAAAAAATTGAAAAAAAAAAACGAGATTTCACTGTGTGAAAGAGAAGAGATGATAGTACATCAGCAAGTTAGGCTGTCACACTGGATTTGAAATAAATTGCTTAAGAGTGAAAGAAGCTTCATCATATGATGTACACGTAGGCAAAAAGCATGAAATGATCAACTTGCCAACATGATATAAACCTAACGATCTAAGTATGAGTGGGTAACACATTAGTGGCGTATGGTTTAATGACCTTAAATCTTGTGTTGAGAGATTGCCAAAATCTTAAGCTTTAGGGCTTTATACTATTATTTCATTCGGGGATATCAGGGTTGTCCTTCTGTTGCATCCGGATAAATGTTGACCTAGGCACAACCAATATATCTTAAAAGAGCTACAAATGCCAAAAACCCAGAAATTGAAGAAGCTCTCCTAGAGAGTCAGGACCTGGATGAATTTAGTCCTTAATGTGTCCAGCATAACACCTTCTTAAAGTCACTCGCGGCATACTGAAAGCATTCGTTTTAGCCTCCCGCTTTAGTCTCCCTAACGGTCGACCTTAGTCTCGCTCCTCAGCTCGACGGATGTAGCACTTGTCCGAGTAAAAGATCAAACAACAACGGACTAAGTCTAATCTCGTTACATCTATAAGATAGAGAGGTAAAGTCCTTCCTAGGAGAGTGAAGCAACGAAGGCTGGAAGTAAGAACTCTAAACTTTCTCTTTAGGTATCCCCCCTCCGTACCCTGTGTGAAGGAGCTGTAGAATCAGTCCTAGCTATCTGATAATAGCAGCTGGGATCACAGAGAGTAGCCAACCCAGTCCAGTAGCACAGTCCTACAAGCCAACGGTTGCTAACTTTCTTTCAAATAAGATCTGTCCCACAAATACGCAAAATGCATAAATCGTACCACATTTGGTATTTGTCTTGATCCTCGTTAGATATTGGTCTCTTTGTTGTACGAAAGTACTGACCAGATCACCAATTATCTAACGTTGTAAAAAACGGATGATTTTGGTATACTCACCTACTACGAGGAACCTTTGTGCATACCTTGATCGCGGGGGTATGTCCTGAAGTGGGACACGCTAATATATCAATATAATATTACCTTAACGTATCACACGGTAATGGAACTTGAAATGTTCATGCATTTTGTTTAAGGGGATAAACCATACTGGTAATTATCTTGAACTGCTTTTCACGAAAATTATATATAGAATTATATGAAAGTGTGAAAAAAGTTTGATTTTGCTGATATGATCTTCTTATCGGTGATTCTCACAAAAACAAAGTGTTTATTGTTTTTTATTATTTATTTGTTTCTAGAAAATATAAAAAATCCAAAAAAGATTTTAATTTTCTTTTAAAATTTTTAACATGCGGAAAATGGTTGTTCAAGGAGGAGTTGTTACCGATAGGGGGAGTGTAACGTCTCGTATTTTCATATTTCTATTTTAAAAATGTTCGTATTCGTATTCTAATTTTAGAAACCTTACATTGGTATTTTTAAATTCAATATCACAATTCGAGGCGTTAATTATAATAAAATTCATATTTTATACCTATTTGTTATTCACACAACCGATCATTTAAATACGTATTTATACGCAAACCGACACTATTTATACGTATAAATACTTATACGCACATCCTCAATACTTGACTTATACTTTTATATACTCAATTTCATAATATATACTCAAGAAATACCAAGAAATATACCAATCATCTTTCCACCTCATCAATCCTCTTCCACCTTCTTTAACCATTCATATTTCATCGTTTCCACCTTCTCCACCTATAAATACCAACCTCCTTCTACCATTTTCTTCACACCATTCTTCTCTCCATCTCTCTAATTCTCTCAATCTCTTTAAATCAAGAATTCTAAGAATTCTAAATGGACACTAAGTGTTCCAACCATTCTTCTCTCAACCTCTCTACTTCTCTCAAATCTTCCTAGCAAGGAAGAGAACTCTAAGAGTTCTAAAAGAAAACATTAAATGTTTTAAAGGAAGCTATGAAGCTCCAACCTCCAACTCTTAACGGAATCACCAAAGGAAACTTTGCAAAACTGTGAGTATACTTGACCCCTGTTTTCGCTTTAACACACTTTGGGTGCAACATGTTTTACTTGTTAAAATGCACGATTCACACAGACATGCTTTATTCACTCAATCCGTTATACATGTCTTGTTATGCTTAGGCTCATGCTAGAATTCATACTACTTGTTAGCCCGCCTTAACAATTATAGCGCTATAGGAGTAGCACACCACCCAACGGGGTTTTCTTAGGTTATATTCATACTTAGTGTAACGCCTCGTTGTTATGGGTGAAATTCTGAGTTCATATCTTGGGAAATATCTTGACTTATATCTTGGTCGTATGCTATCTGTTCATATCCGGGATGCTCATTCAGGATATTGGTAACATCCTGAATGGTATCCTCAGGACTACTAACGGGTTGTGTGCAGGAGTACGCGTCCAGGTGCCCAACGTTCATGAAGACCCTTTCTCCGGGAGACTCAGTCCAAGTTGTTCAAATGAAGACGTTGAAGCCTCATTACTCGGTCTACAACGTTAACAATGGAATATTCGGGAGCATCCCATATTTATAGGAATTTTAGTTTGTATTTCGTTACTATAAATAGGTGGGTATATCAGATCAAATAGGACATCACAATCACACTCACTACACTCTTACACCCGTTCTCTCGCAATTTTCACTCTCACAAAAAAGCATTGTAACACTTAGCGATCTGGTCGATATCCTGCGCTGTATCCTGACGTTTGAAGTAATAAGAAGAACTAGGCAGCTGCGATTGACAGCTCCCGAGGTTTTATGCCGGCGATCTAGATTGATCAAGGGCTTTCCTCGTACACCTCGTGTCATTTCCTTTATTTTTTGCTCATAGTTTGATCGTAGATACAACTCAATATCTTGAGCCGTATCCTGAAAACTGTTTTTACAAACAACTTAACCAGCATATTTCCAACGCACTTTTTAGCACACTACCTCACTTAACTAATTTGATCACTTAATTGCTTCGGTAATTTTTGACCAAAACAATTTGGCGCCCACCGTGGGGCAAGTGGTGCTACCTTTACTAAAAATCTTTGTGAAATCGTTAATCGGTTTTCTGTTTTCAAAACTTTTTGCCACATTGTTTACAATGGCCTCAAGATCAAACATGAGCTCCTCCACTGTGTCTGCTACGACTTCTACTACTACCGGTTCGGTGCTTCCACCACCTCCTCCAAGGATGCCAGCTTATTCACAACCTCTGGATATTATCCCTACACAGAGTGTTCAGGGATCTGCTCCCGTTTTAGCCTTTAATGATGAAATTCTAACTTTATTTGGAAGTGTGCAGGAACAAATGAGGCAGCAACAGGAAACTAACCAAATGCTGTTAAGAGAAATACAACTCTTAAAAGCTAGCTTGAGCAGATCCGCTGAGGATATTGTTACTCCTTTACAACCCAGAACTTTGAACTTCAGTTCAGCTGTGTATACTGAGGATAATAGGGGGAATATTGTGCCTAGCCATTCCCAGAATCATACTCCTGAAATACCCTCCTCGATCAGGATGTCAACTGTGAGGAGCTCAGGATATGTTTCAGGATATGGCCAGAATCCTCAGACTGGTAACGTGTCAAATAATAATATTCATGCTACTAACAATAGTGGATCTTTGCAGGATGCAGGTATGACGTCAACATTTACTAGGGAGCTTCAGAAATTGAAGGACATGATATCCAGTGTACCTGGAGTGGTCCAGCCAATTCCAGAAGTGTCCCAAGATAGCCACAGGATATCTCGTTTCGCATATCATATCTGTGATGCTGAGATCCCGAAAAGATTTCAAACCCCCAACATGAAGCTCTACGATGGGACTACGGATCCTGAAGAGCATATTGCCCAGTATAGGGGAATGGAGATTAATCCTATCCCTCCGGAGCTCAAGGAAGCATGCTTATGCAAGGGCTTTGGTTCTACCTTAACAGGATCGGCCTTGAAATGGCTCTTAAATGTTCCTCTGCATTCGATTACATCTTTTGCTCACTTAGTGAATTTATTTAATAGTCAATTTTCTTGTAGTCGGAGTTTTGAAAAACTGACAAGTGATCTTTACAGGATAACTCAAGGACCTCAGGAATCCCTAAGGGATTACGTGAACAAATTCAGCAGGGAATCCTTGGATATCCCACACCTTGATGTTGCTACAGCGGTCCAAGCATTCAAGATGGGACTACAAAAGGATTCCCAGTTTTATCAGGATCTTATGATGAATCCTTGCAGGAACTTGGACGAAACTCGAAATAGAGCCTTGAGATATATCAGGCTGGAGGATGATAGGAAAATGCAAGAAAGGATGAACTCATCCATTACATATGAGTCAACTAATAGGAAGTCAGAATCCTCGTTCAAACCATATCTCTATAAGCCGTATGGTAGAAATGAAAACAAGAAAGTGAATGCTGTTGAAGACGAGGATCCTGAAGAATATCCTGAATTATCCGAATATTGCTTTTCTGTTAACAATCCTGAATTAATGTATGCTATGCAGGGCTTAGGAGACAAAGCTAGGTGGCCTCGAAAGAGTCAACAAAAAGCTGATTGGAAGGATAAATCGAAATGGTGTGCCTTCCACGAAGATTTTGGACATATAACAGAAGATTGCATCGCTCTAAGAAAAGAAATAAGCTATCTCCTTAGCAAGGGATATCTGAAGGATCTCTTAGGAAGAAAGAATAATAAGGGTCAGGATACTGAGAAGGATCCTGAGCGAGCAACATCACCTCCTGCGGATGCCAAGATAATCAACTTTATTTCGGGAGGATCCGACATATGTGGGACTTCGTATTCTGTGTCCAAGAGGCATGCAAAAGAGGCCAAGACCGAAAGGAGAGACAAACCGGCCAGGATGACTACCCTCAGAACTGATAAAGTGATCACTTTCGATAGTGATGACAGGGATACTGTCCAGGATCCTCACCATGATGCTTTGGTAATAACATTGTATCTAGCTAACCATTTTGTACATAGGATATTGGTGGACAATGGAAGCTCCGTCAACATAATCCAACTAGAAACTTTGAAGAGAATGAGCGTATCTCCAATGGATATCACTTCGAAATCCACCGTGCTTGTCGGGTTCAGCGGAGAGACTAGGAACACGGTGGGAGAGATAAAATTCCCAGTATATGTTGAAGGGGTCAACTCGATACAACGTTTTTGTGTGATGGATTCCCTATCCTGCTATAACATCATACTGGGCATGCCATGGATCCACAACATGAAGGCTGTGCCATCAACTTATCATCAATGCATCAAGATTCCTACCCCTTGGGGGGTTGTCAAGGTTGATAGCGATCAGCAGGAGGCGAAAGAATGTTACTCATCCTCAATGAAATCCTCAACTAAGCCTAATGCAGCATAGCAATTAAAGATGCGGGCCCAGGATATCGTGGAGGCTTCGGAGCAGGATATGAAGAAAATTATCCTGGATCAGGATAATCCGGATATCTCGGTGCTCGTAGGAACCAATATCCCTCAGGATATTGAAGAACAATTAACTGACTTTTTGAAGTGCAGGATGTCAACATTTGCTTGGAAGCATGAGGATATGACAGGTATATCCAAAGACATTATCACTCACAAGCTTGGAATTGACAACTCGTTCAAGCCTATACAGCAAAAGAGAAGGAAGTTTGCTCCTGAACGAAATACAATTATCCAAGAGGAAGTTGAAAGATTGTTGAAGTCCAAGATGATCAGGGAAGTCAAATTTCACAAGTGGCTAGCAAATGTGGTCGTGGTTCAAAAGAAGAATGGGAAATGGAGAGTTTGTGTAGATTACACAGACTTGAATAAGGCTTGTCCCAAATACCCATTTCCTCTTCCTCATATTGACACAATGGTAGATACTACTGCCGGGCATGAGATGTTAACCTTCATGGATGCATCCTCAGGATTTCAGCAGATTCAAATGGAGCCTTCGGACCAGGAGGATACTGCCTTCATGACACCAACAGGTATTTATTGTTATACTTCTATGCCTTTTGGTTTGAAAAATGCAGGTGCAACATACCAGAGGTTGGTGAACATGATGTTTAAAGACAAGCTGGGGGACACCATGGAAGTATACATCGATGATATGGTGGTGAAATCTAAAAAGGCTGGGGATCACCTCCAGGATATTAAGGGAGCATTTGATATCCTGGATCAGTATAACATGAAGCTGAATCCTGCTAAGTGCCATTTCGGAGTGGGGGCAGGAAAGTTTCTAGGATATATGGTGACCAAAAGAGGAATAGAGGCAAGCCCGGAGCTGATTAAAGCCATCTTGGATGTCAAATCACCTTCAAATATGAAGGACGTTCAACGATTAACAGGGCGAGTCGTAGCATTGAACAGATTTATTTCAAGATCCTCCGAGAAATGCAAAGAGTTTTATGATATCCTGAAGAAGAAGAACAAGAAGTTCGAATGGGGTGAGAAGCATGAAGCAGCCCTGCAGGATTTGAAGCAGTATCTTTCAACTGCACCTCTACTGATGAAGCCTGAGAATGGTTAACCATTGTCCCTATACCTCGTAGTATCAGGGAATGCTGTAAGTGTTGTCCTTATAAAGGATCATGAAGGTCAACAATATCCTGTTTATTATGTTAGTAAAAGTTTGTTAGATGCTGAAACTAGATATTCTCATTTAGAAAAGTTGATACTGGCACTAGTTATGGCATCAACAAAGCTTAGACACTACTTTGAGACACATAGAATTCATGTCAAGACCAATTATCCTGTTAGAAATGTGCTTAGGAAACCCGAGATGTCAGGCAGGATGGCCAAGTGGTCAGTGAAGTTAAGTGCTTATGACTTAGTGTACGAACCTAGAAATGCCATAAAATCGCAGGCTCTAGCTGACTTTGTGGCTGATTTCAGTAGTGACAATTAGGAGAATCCTCAGGATACTGGACATTGTATACTGATGGAGCATCTAATCTTAGAGGAGTAGGATTGGGAATACTACTAAAATCGCCACAGGGGGACATATTACTCCAGGCTATTAGGTGTGAATTCTCTGCTACTAATAATGAAGCAGAGTATGAGGCTTTAGTTGCAGGATTAGAACTGGCTAAAAATATGAATATCAAGAATTTGCAAGTATATGTTGACTCCTTGTTAATCACTAATCATTTTAATGGAACCTATGCAGTTAAGGGCGAGAAATTAATCGAATACCTCGATATTCTAAAAAAATTAGCAGGATATTTCGATGTTTTTACATTTCAACAGGTACCAAGGGAAGATAATGCTGAAGCAGATGCCTTAGCAAATCTGGGATCATCGGTCAGGATACTAGAAGGGACCCAAATACCAATATTGCATATCTTGTATCCTGCAACGAATCCTCAGGATGAAGAAGTAATAAGTATCCAGGATCCTGTTGCTCAATATCCTGAGGAGGATTCTAAATCCTGGACGGCTCCAATCCTAAGATATCTTAAGGAAGGACACATCCCTAGAGACGAAAATCCTAAGGCATTTAGGATGAAGGTATCACGATTCACCATTATAAATAATATTTTGTACAAGAAATCTCTTGCAGGACCATATTTAAGGTGCTTGGAGGATCCTGAAACTAAAGAGGTGCTTCAGGATATACATGAAAGGGATTGTGGTAACCATACTGGGGGCAGATCATTATTCTCAAAATTATTGAGAACATGATATTTTTGGCCAACGATGAGGAAAGATGCTACAGAATATGCTCGAAGATGTGATGCATGTCAAAGGCACATTAACATACTACATCAACCAGCTGAACCACTATACCCTATAGCTTCCCCTTGGCCATTCATGATATGGGGAATGGACATAGTAGGGAAATTACCAAAAGCTCCAGGAGGAAAAGCCTTTATGCTGGCAATTGTTAGGGGTGGATTTCTAAATGATCAGTGATCCTTAATCGCTGTTGGGCTTAGTGATCCTTACTTCTGTTTGAATTGGTGATCCTCAGAAGTATTTCAGGATCATGATCATGGATCATCACAAGGATCCTCGTACTAATGGTTGTCTACTTTGAATTCGAAATTATTTTGCAGGAGTATCAACTTGGACTTGGTCTTGGCGATATTCCTGGAGCATATTCTATGTTTATTCCGCACGTGCTTGGCCAGAAGTGGACGTTATGGAGTTGTGGAGGACTTGCACCATTTGCGGAATGTTAGTTAGAGTAGATATTTTCCATTTTTAAAGGGGTAGCGAGCTAATTAGAAAACACTTGGCTATTTTTGGCTACACACACACTCTTACAACTGCTCTCACCAGCTCTCGTTAACTCACTTGGCGATTACACACTTTTCTACACAATACACTATAGTGATCCTTGTACTTAGCTCACTATCATCCGAAGTTGTAACACATTTATTGTTTAATTTGAGTTGGTGATCAGTAGTTTCCATCACCCGAGGTTTTTTATGCCGGAGATCATTCATTGATCAAGGGCTTTTTCCTCGTATAAATCTTCGTGTCACTTGCTCATTACATTTCATAGTGATCCTTATTGTTGTTCATCAATTCAAGCATCATACCTCACAACAGAAAGTTTGGTTACATGGTCATTGCTTGATTTTTGACCAAAACAGTTTGGCGCCCACCGTGGGGAAATTGGTGCTTCATTCCTAAGAAGATTCGTATATTCGTGATCATTTCGGTTCATAACAACCAGGCAGATGGCTTCTTCAGCAAAGAACACTTCAAACTTGATGCCGTCATTCAGTTCTTCACAAGGCGTTCCTCCTTTGCCTCCACCACCTTCTGGATCCCAGAAGAATGCTGAGAATGCTGCGAAGAAACCAACCCCCATTTTCCAAAAACCACCAACTTCTTCTGTTTCAACTAATCCTACTACTAATGATCTTTATACTCTGATTTTGCAGATGAGGAATCATGCACAAGAGCAGGACAAAACCAACGAAAGGATCCTCCGGGAGATCGATGAGATCAAGAAACAGAAGAAATCAGTGGAGGATCACTCTCCTCTGATGCCAAGATCGCTGAACTTCGACACTCCAGCCATAACTTCCCAACACTCAGCAGTTCCGGACGTGCAATACTTGGGTGAATTACCAGGAAGGCGGTATGGAACAACAACAATGAGTCAGGCATTTGGCTCTTACTTCCAGCCTCAGGGATCCTCTTCTCAACCATCAGGACCCTCCTCTCAGCATCAGGGATACATCACGTCATGAGGATATTTGGGAATGCATGCAGTACAGGGATCCTCCGAGGTCCAAGGATCCTCCCAGGTCCAAGGATCCTCCCAGGTTCAAGGATCCTCCCAGGTCCAAGGATCCTCCCATGTTCAAGGATCCTTTCCGGTCCAAGGATCCTCCCTTGCCCCAGGATCCTCTCTGGTCCCAGGATCCTCTCTGGTCCCAGGATCCTCTCTGGTTCCAGGATCCTTTCATGTTCAAGGATCATCTCAACTTCAAGGATCCAACGTCCCTCAGGATCAAGGATTCTTGAGAAGTATGCAGCCTCAGAGCTCGGACGTTCATCAAGGAGACTTCATACCAATGCAGACCATTGCTCCCTCTGGTCCTTCAATCATGCCAGAGTCTCGTCAATATGGATTCATATCCGCAATTCCGAACGTGAATCCTGTGGGAGGTAACATTTTCAATAATTCATATAACACTAACCATGGCTTTATGCAGGATACAAGTATCAATCAGGCCATGGCTAGGGAGCTACAGAAGCTTAAGGATATGATATCCAGTGTACCAGGAGTGGTTAAACCCATTCCTGAAATTGCAGACGGTAGCCATAGGATATCTCGTTTTGCACCATCCTTATGTGATGCTGAGATACCCAAGAGGTTCCGGATACCATCTATGAAGTTATATGATGGTTCAACGGATCCAGAAGAGCATGTAGCTCAGTACAGGGAGAGGATGGAGATCAATCCAATTCCTGAAAGGTTGAAAGAAGCATGTCTATGCAAGGGATTTGGATCCACACTTACAGGATCTGCTCTTAAATGGCTGCTAAGTCTCCCCCCTTACTCTATTACTTCATTTGCTAATTTAGTTAACTTGTTCAATAGTCAATTCTCTTGTAGTAGAAAGTTTGAACGATTAACTAGTGATCTATATAGGGTAACACAAGGTCAAAATGAATCACTTAGAGATTATATAACTAAGTTTAGTAAAGAATCCTTGGATATTCCTAATTTGGATATTGCCACGGCTGTAGAAGCCTTTAAAATGGGATTGCTCAGGGATTCATCATTCTATGATGATCTTGTTATGACACCTTGCAGGAATCTTGATGAAGTAAGAACCAGGGCCCTTAGGTTCATCCGCTTAGAGGATGGCAAAAGGATCCAGGATAGACTGACAGGATCCTCAAAACAGGATAAACAAGGATCCTACTTCAGGAACAACAAATCCAAGTCCTACAACAGATCTGATAACCAGAATGTGCATGCAGTGGAACAAGAAGAGGATGATGAGGATTATCCTCCTATTTCTGAATACTGTTTTTCTGTTGATAACAATGAACTAATCCTTGCAATGCAGAATCTAGGTGAGAAGGCTAGGTGGCCAAGGAAGAGTGATAAACCAGCTGCTACAAAGGATAAGTCCAAGTGGTGTGCATATCATGAGGATTTTGGGCATCTCACTGAAGAGTGTATTGCACTGAGAAAGGAAATTGGTTACTTGTTGAGCAAGGGGCATTTGAAGGAACTCTTGGGACGGAAGAAATCAAGGATCCAGGATCCTGAAAGGATCCCAGAAAGGGCTCCTGCTCCTCCAGCAGATGCACAAGTCATAAATTTCATATCCGGTGGATCAGATATCTGTGGTACCTCCTTTTCAGCAGCAAAAAGGCATGCTAAGGAAACCAAGATGGATAATGGAGACAGGCCTGTCCGGACCTCCATTGTTACCCAGGATAAAGTCATAACCTTTGATGAGGATGATCGTGTTGACGTCCAGGATCCTCACCATGATGGTCTTGTAATTACATTATTTATTTCTAACCACTTTGTTCGCAGGATCCTTATAGATGGAGGAAGCTCTGTGAACATCATTTAGCTTGATGTTCTCAAGAAGATGAATATCCCAGAGTCTGATATTATCCCAAGATCCTCAGTACTTGTGGGATTCAGTGGAGAAACTAAGAATACATTGGGGGACATCAAACTCCCAATCTA
Source organism: Helianthus tuberosus (assembly GCA_030545235.1). NCBI lineage: Eukaryota > Viridiplantae > Streptophyta > Magnoliopsida > Asterales > Asteraceae > Helianthus > Helianthus tuberosus. The sequence continues at coordinate 42,212,389 of CM060411.1, read as the reverse complement.
TATTGAAGGATTGCATTCTTATCAAAAGTTTTGTGTTATTGATTGCTTATCATGTTGTAATGTTATCCTTGGCAGGCCATGGATACATGACATGAAGGCAGTCCCATCCACCTATCATCAATGTGTAAAGCTTCCAAGTCCATGGGGAGTGGTGAAAATTGAGAGTGATCAACAGGAGGCTAAGAATTGTTATACATCCTCAATGAAGCCAGCCTCAAGACCAAGGGAGCAATAGCAATTAAAGTATCCTTCAAGAGATGTCTTGGAGGCAAGAGAGCAGGATTTGAAAGAAATTCTCATGGATCCTGATGATCCCGAATCCAAGATTTTCATAGGAAGAGGGATCCTTAGCGACATTGAACAAGAGCTAGTATCCTTCCTCAAAAGAAGGAAAACCACCTTTGCCTGGAAACATGAGGATATGACAGGTATATCTAAGGATATAATTACTCATAAACTTGGCATTGACAGGTCATTCAAGCCAATTCATCAAAAGAGGAGGAAGTTTGCACCTGAAAGGAATGCTATTATCCAGGAAGAGGTAGATAAGCTACTTCGGGCAGGTATGAAAAGAGAGGTTAAGTATCCAAGATGGTTAGCCAATGTGGTTGTTGTTCAAAAGAAAAATGGAAAGTGGAGGGTATGTGTCGATTTTACGGATTTAAACAAGGCATGTCCCAAGGATCCTTTCCCATTACCCCACATTGACTCCATGGTGGATGCTACCGCGGGTCATGAGTTGTTGACTTTTATGGATGCTTCATCTGGATTTCAACAAATTCAGATGGAACCATCTGATCAAGAGGATACAGCCTTTATGACCCCAACTGGTATATACTGTTATATTGCTATGCCATTTGGATTAAAGAATGCAGGTGCTACCTATCAAAGGCTAGTAAATATGATGTTCAAGGAACAAATTGGGCACACTATGGAAGTTTATATTGATGACATGGTGGGTAAGTCCAAGAAGGCTGAGGATCACCTTAAAGACTTGGAGGAAGCATTCAATATCCTTGATAAATATAATATGAAACTTAATCCTTCTAATTGTCATTTTGGTGTGAAAGCAGGTAAATTCTTATGATATATGGTAACAAAGAGGGGCATTGAAGCAAGTCCAGAACAAATTAAGGCTATTGTGAATATCAAATCTCCTACCAATGCTAAAGATGTGCAAAGATTGACGGGCAGGATCGCAGCCTTGAACAGATTCATATCCAAATCCTCAGAAAAGTGTAAGGAATTCTATGATATCCTGAGGAAGAACAAGAAATTTGAATGGACTGAGAAGCATGAAAGTGCCCTTAAAGCTCTTAAGGATTACCTATCCTTAGCCCCAGCCTTGATGAAACCAGAAAAGGGAGATGTGTTATCCTTATACTTGGCGGTATCCTCAAAAGCAGTAAGTGTGGTCCTTGTTAAGGATCACCAAGGTACACAACATCCTGTTTATTATGTAAGTACGAGCTTACTTGATGCTGAATCCAGGTATTCACATTTAGAAAAACTTATCCTTGCATTAATTATGGCATCTACTAAATTGAGACATTATTTTGAGACTCATGCCATTGTTGTTAAAACTAATTTCCCAATTAAGAATGTTCTCAGGAAACCTGAAATGTCAGGAAGGATGGCTAAGTGGGCAGTGAAGCTGAGTGCATATGATATAAGATATGAACCAAGGACTGCCATCAAATCCCAAGCCTTAGCTGACTTTGTGGAAGATTTTAGTAGTGATTTGCAAAAAGAAGCTGAGTTAGAAGTCCAACAGCTTGAAGAAACTAAGGATCCTTGGATACTCTTCACTGATGGAGCCTTTAATGTAAAAGGAACAGGGCTTGGAATACTACTAAAATTGCCACAGGGGGACATAATACCCCACGCCATAGCTTGTGAATTTCAAACTACCAACAATGAGGCTGAGTATGAAGCCTTGATAGCTGGTTTGCAAATTGCAAAGCATATGAGGATCAGGTATCTTGAGGTACATGTAGATTCATTATTAATCACTAATCACTTTAATGGATCCTATGCTGTTAAAGGTGAAAAGCTAATCAAATATTTGGAGATAGTCAAAGAATTGGCACTCTCTTTTGTATCCTTTAGTTTGACACAGGTACCAAGGGAAGAGAATGCAGAAGCTGATGCACTAGCCAATTTAGGATCATCTCTGAAGATCCCTGAGGATATCAAGATCCCTATTATCCATATCCTGACCCCTGCTATTGAGGATCATGTAGCTATGGAGATAGGAAAAGATTCTGCAGTCATCCCTAGTGATGATACTCAATCTCATTCAGGATCATGGATCCTCCCAATTATGAGATACATACAACATGGAGAAATTCCTACAGGAGAAAACCCTAGGGCTTTCAAAATTAAGGTATCTCAATTTACAATATTGAATAATATGTTGTATAAACGATCTCTTGCAGGACCATATCTAAGATGCATTGAGGACCCTGAAATCCAAGAAGTCCTAAAGGATTTCCACGAAGGAGATTGTGGAAACCACACTGGGGGCAGGGCATTATTCTCAAGGATCCTGAGGACAGGATACTATTGGCCCACTATGAAGAAGGATGTTGTGGAGTATGCCAAGAAGTGTGATCCTTGTCAGAGGCATAGTAATATCCTTCACCAACTAGCAGAGCTCTTGCATCCTATATCCTCTTCTTGGCCATTCATGAGATGGGGAATGGATATAGTTGGAAAGCTTCCTAAGGCACCTGGTGGAAAAGTATTCATGCTTGCTATGACTGATTACTTCTCTAAGTGGATAGAGGCTGAAGCCTTTGCTCAAGTCAGAGAAAAGGAAGTTATATCCTTTATTAAAAGAGACATTATTACTAGATTTGGTATCCCTTCTGAGATTATTTGTGATAATGGATCCCAATTTATTGGGAATAGAACCACTAACTTTTGTGACAGTTGGGGGATTAAGATGATAACATCAACACCAGTCCACCCACAAGCTAATGGTCAGGCAGAATCATCTAACAAGATCATCATCAACAATCTGAAGAAGAAGCTTGGATCCAAGAAAGAAAAATGGGCAGAAGAACTACCTTATGTGCTTTGGGCTGATAGGACAACTCCCAAGAATGCTACAGGCCAAACTCCATTTTCTTTGGTATTTGGGGCAGAATCAGTGATCCCTACAGAGATGGTGGTTCCAACTGCAAGAACAAGCATTCGTGATCCTGAAGAAAATGCTGAAAACTTGGTTCAAGACCTGGATACTATAGAGGAAATCAGGGACTTGGCAAGGATAAGGATTGCCAGTTATCAACAAAGGATGGCTGGAGCTTACAACAAAAACGTCAGGATCAGGAAATTCCAAGTTGGTGATATGGTATTAAGGAAAGCATTCCAAAATACCACCAATCCTGCTGATGGAAAGCTAGCACCAAAGTGGGAAGGCCCCTATTTGATTGAAGCTGAAGCAGGAAAGGGGGCATATCGATTGCTAACAATGGAAGGTGATTTGCTACCAAGAGCTTGGAATGCTATTCATTTGAAGAAATATTTCATGTGATCAGGATCCATGATCCTTACTTGACAAGTATCCTTGAAGGATCCTCACAGGATAGATGATCCTCTTTCTGGTAACCTTTTAATCTCAAACTATTTCATTCTTTAATTATCCCATATAAGGGTAAGGATCCTGCATCCTTTATCCTCCTTTTACATGATTTTGAGTTTTGAAGGTTCAGGTATCCTTAACTAAGGATTGAGTATCCACAGAAGTATCCAGTTATTTGGGCTAGTCCCCAGTTTGGGCCTGTCCCCAGTTTCGCCAGTAGCGCACGATGATCCTGGTATAGTTCATGGCAATGGGACCAGTACTCGCTTTAGGGGCTGACAATTTCATTGTGCTGGCTATATTCAGGATCCTACGTATAATGGTAGACGTACCATACATCCGTTCCTAAGGTTTCTAACGTTTTCACGTTAGCTAAGGTTTTGCCATTTTCATGTCACTAAGTTTGGATAGTCGCCAGTGAGGGCCATACTCCAGTTTACATACGATCCTTTGGACTTGTCCCCAGTTATCCTTGGGCTTGTCCCCAGTTATCCTTGGGCTTGTCCCCAGTTATCCTTTGGGCTTGTCCCCAGTATATTGGGCTTGTCCCCAGAATTGTTGGGCTTGTCCCCAGTTACTAACTTTCATCTTATATTGGCTTAGTCCCAAGTTGTACCTTATTTCAGGTTTTTGGAGATAAATGACCAAGGATCCTTGATCCTTACCTTTTACTAAGAAGGTATGTCTTTTGGGTTATCCTGTTTACAACTGTTAAAGGTTAGGATCCTAACTTGGATTCTCAGGTATGATCCTTAACTATTTTGATTCTATTCATTATTTACTTGAGTAACCCTTATCTTTTGACAACTGAACTTGTGATCCTTAAACTATATAACTTTTCAAAGCTAATCGGCTATTGAATATGTGATCCTTGATCATATCCTAAACTTTTTGGGGACATTTCTTAAACTTTTTCTCTACTTGATAAGTTTAAACAAAATAAACATCACAACAGTTGGAAAGTATAATATCAACACAGGATAAGCCAAAAACTTAAAGTTATTGTATTCACAAAAGATTAAACCCCTTAAGGTTGTCAAAATTACCTACCCCGAGCATCTACCAGCAATACGTGGCCCGTCCGCTGGGGTAGGTAAAGGGTGTCCATTGTCTAAAGGTCTTGGTAGTGCAGGAATCAAAAGACGGCAGGATCACAATGGCTTCATCCCCCAAACAGAGGATCCCTCCACCATTTGTAATCCTACCTGTTGTTCAAAGGATCCATGATCCTTAGTCCTAATTACTATTGTCTTAAGTACAACCCATCATTGTTCAACAAGAAAATATCACAACCAAAACAAACTACCAAACTTAAAAAATGGGCTCCGGCTACGTCTAGAAATGTCCTTCATCGCCCATTCATGCAGCTTACACCTTCGCTGCATCATCATCCCCTCCAGCTGCAGTATCCTTCGCCTGATCCTTGCCACTGCCACTAGCCTCGATTGCCAGAACCTCATCAGCCTCATCCTCATTCTCCAACTCAGCCAGCCTGGCCTTCCAGCCTTCCATGTCCCAGCTGCTCCTATCAAAGGTGGGATCCTGAGCTTCTTGAGCCATCTGTAGCTTGGTCTTGTACATGGCAATGGCAGCGGAGACCTTAGCATCCTCTGTGATCTCGTGTTTCTCATAATCAAAATTGATTAGAATGGCAGCTGTTTGAGCTTTGGCATCGTTGAGATCCTTTTCAAGGGAAGCGATCTTGAGGTCTTTGAGTGTTGCTACTTTTTGGAGGTCAGAGTGTTTCTCCTCTAGCTCTTCAACATTCCCAACATAGTCCTCAATTTCATCAAATTTCTGCAAACAAGACAATGCAAAGTTAGGATTATATGATCCTCAAGTGGATAGGATAACTAAGCTAAGTCAGTGATCCTTACATCATTAAAGTACTCGAGGAATTGATGGCGGATCAGAGGCAAGCCTTGAAGGTTGTCAGCTTCAGAGGTTTTTCTTTTCTTTCCACGTCTTCCCTTTGAAGTGGTAGCCTTGGGGATAACAATGGAAGGGCTAGCAGCAGACTTTTTCTTGGAGGATCGGACAGTGTCTAGATCAGTGACACTGAATTTGGAGGCAGATTTGGAGGATTTACCAGCGCCTACACATTCAAAACAGATAAGTATCCTTATCCTAATTCTATTCAACTATTTATTTAAATATTTGACTATACAAAACACAGGATACTTACTTGACATAGTGACAGAACCTGAGGATACTTCTTGTGAATCCTGGGTGTTTGTTTTGAATGACCTTGTTCCAGGATCAAGTTTTCTGAAAGCAGCAAGTCTCTCCTCGGTGGCAGGTGAAGGTATAATATGTGAAATTGTGATGGCTGTACAAGAGAATCAGAAACATATCAGTAATCATCATAAAAAATGAGCTTACTCAGTGATCCTTCTAAGGATCCTCTATCCTACCATGAGTGCTCCACTTCCTTGGCAGATCCTTTCCATCCGGGATGGAATCCCTTCTGACAAAGAAGAATCGCCGTTTCCAGTTGGTATCATTCTTAGTGGCTTTAAAGATGGGATGTTCTTCACCGGGTTTACGCTTGAATAGATATCGGTGGGATCCAAATGTTGTGAGATCATACATCTCGGCCAATTCTGACATTCCCAGGTTAATTCCTTCTTGTTCAATGATCCTCTCAAGGGTATATAAGACCCTCCAGATCATTGGCATAGCTTGAATGTAGGAGATGCCGGTGAGGGAGAAAAAAGACTGGGTGAATTCAGGGAAAGGATACGAGTATCCTATTGTGAAAGGAGTGACCGGGAAAGCTACCCAAGTTTCAGAAACGTAATCACTAAGAACGGTAGGATCAAACGGTTTGAAATAGGTGTTCGCCGGAAAGCAATGCCGGATTCTGTCTATTTGTGGATCAGTGAAGCAACACCTTTCATTCGCCAAATCTTTGATGATCCCCTGGCTCTTAAGAGGAATGTCCTTCTTGTGATCCTTAGCAGGAGAGGATCTTAACATCATCTTGATTATGAAGAAGATGAAGAAGGAAGGAGCAGAGAAAAAAAACGTAAAGGAAGAAGAGGAAGAAAGATACCTGATTGAACTTCGGATATGAATTTAAAGGGAGTTTCTCTTGAATTTAAATGCGAATTGATCCCTATCTCTAACTCCTATTTATAATGATGATTTTGCAGGATAGTCACCTCAGTGACGTCATACTCGTAACGGCTAGTCCGACTCCAACGGCTAGTTATCCGTTAATTTGTTATGGATAAGAACAAAATACAACTCGTTTATTTACATAATTACTCCTTATATTTTGGGGGCAATTGTTAGGGGTGGATTTCTAAATGATCAGTGATCCTTAATCGCTGTTGGGCTTAGTGATCCTTACTTCTGTTTGAATTGGTGATCCTCAGAAGTATTTCAGGATCAGGATCATGGATCATCACAAGGATCCTCGTACTAATGGTTATCTACTTTGAATTCGAAATTATTTTGCAGGAGTATCAACTTGGACTTGGTCATGGCGATATTCCTGGAGCATATTCTATGTTTATTCCGCACGTGCTTGGCCAGAAGTGGACGTTATGGAGTCGTGGAGGACTTGCACCATTTGCGGAATGTTAGTTAGAGTAGATATTTTCCATTTTTAAAGGGGTAGCGAGCTAATTAGAAAACACTTGGCTATTTTTTGCTACACACACACTCTTACAACTGCTCTCACCAGCTCTCGTTAACTCACTTGGCGATTACACACTTTTCTACACAATACACTATAGTGATCCTTGTACTTAGCTCGCTATCATCCGAAGTTGTAACACATTTATTGTTTAATTTGAGTTGGTGATCGGTAGTTTCCATCACCCGAGGTTTTTTATGCCGGAGATCATTCATTGATCAAGGGCTTTTTCCTCGTATAAATCTTCGTGTCACTTGTTCATTACATTTCATAGTGATCCTTATTGTTGTTCATCAATTCAAGCATCATACCTCACAACAGAAAGTTTGGTTACATTGTCATTGCTTGATTTTTGACCAAAACAACAATGACTGATTATTTCTCTAAGTGGGTGGAGGCTGAAGCATTTGTTCAAGTCAGAGACCAAGAAGTAGTATCCTTTATAAAGAGGAATATACTGACCAGGTTTGGAGTACCAGCTGAAATCATTTGTGACAACGGATCCCAGTTTATAAGCAAGAGGACTACTGACTTTTGCAAAAGTTGGGGAATCAAAATGATCACATCTACCTCGGTACATCATCAAGCAAATGGACAAGCTGAATCCTCAAACAAGATAATTGTCAACAACTTGAAGAAGAGATTAGGAGCCAAGAAAGGGAGATGGGCAGAAGAACTACCCTTTGTTTTGTGGGCTGATAGAACAACGGTAAAGAATGCAACTGGCCAGACACCATTTTCCTTGGTATTCGGATCAGAAGCAGTTATCCTAACAGAAATGGTGATACCTACTGCGAGATCTATCCTCCGGGATCCTGAGCAGAATCCTGAAGCTTTATGCCAGGATTTGGACACCATAGACGAGACAAGAGATGCAGCAAGACTAAGGATGGCAGCATATCAACAAAGGATATCCAGAGCATACAACAAGAATATAAGGACTAGAAGGTTCAAAGTTGTAGATTGGGTGTTAAGAAAGGCTTTTCAAAATACCACAATCCTGCCGGTGGAAAGCTGGCTCCAAAGTGGGAAGGACCATATGAGGTTGAATCAGAATCAGGAAAAGGAGCATACCGGCTCAGGAATATGGAGGGGGATATGCTACCAAGATCCTGGAATGCCATACACCTAAGCTCTATTTCAAGTAAGAATAGAATTTAGCTTTTATCTCAGAATGGTATGTATTCTATCTCTCTTAAATATATTTGAATTCGTTTATTATCTTGAACCCAATACTGACTTAGGCATCGGAGGGGTGTTAGCCAAGCTAACACCCACCTCAGTTTAAGATTGTTTTGCAGAATATGAATCAGGATATAGCTCCAGGATATACGCTCAGGATATTTCGAAAGATTAGAGGATTGGCCCCCTCTCTCATGCTTAAGGGATCCTGATCCCTTCAAAGGTTTAAAGTTATTCACCTTTCTCTCGAATTGGGTTTGAACACCCCGCCTGGAGCGCAAGTCATCTGGGGATAGTTCAAGGTAACGGGACCAGTTCATGTAACAGTGGCTGACAATTTCGTTACTATTGGCTATGTCCTGAATCCTAAAGGTATATGAGGATTGATCACCCTCTCTCACGAAAGGGTATTTTCATACCCTCTAAGGTTTAAAGGTTTTCACCTTTCTAAGACCTGGAGTTTATACACTCTCGCCTGTAGCGCATGAAAATCAGGGTTTATCCCCAGCATGTTAAGGGTTTATCCCCAGGATGTTAAGGGTTTATCCCCATGATATTAGGGTTTATCCCCAGGATATCAGGGTTTATCCCCAGGATATTTGAGGTTTATGCAGTCAAACTAAAATATGACCATGTTAAACACTGGGGACATACATCATACAATTTGAAAGATGGATTTAAATTTATGCACTGGGGACATTCCTGTGATTGGAAGATGGAATTGACTCTCCGGGAGTATTTGGTATGATCTCTCCTTTTTATAGCCTAAGTTTTATAAGTTGCGAGGCAGTATCCTGAGTAGGATATCTCTCAGGATATTCTTGTAATATGTTCCCTATATTATCCAAATTTAACTATTTTTATAAGTAAAGTTTAAACAACAAAGTAGTAACAACAAAAATAAAGGCAAAAGGAAGTTATATTATTAACATACCAAAAGATGTGCTCTTAGTTTCACCTCAAACCAAGGCCCATCCACTAAGAGCACTAACAGTTCCTTATCGTATTTACTTAACAGTTGAAGGCTTTGTCTCAAACCGAGACCTATCCACCTCCAACTGTTATATTGTTCAAAAGAAGAAACATACTAACGGTGATGACCAAGGGCTTCATCCTGAAACTCAGGATCCCTCCACCTTTGGTCATCATATTGTTCAAGTGCAGAAAAGTAAAATGCAGGAAAAGTAAATTGTTTTGAGTTACAAGCCAATGATCAAATTTAAAAAAGTGGGCTCCGGCCTTGGCACATACATCCATCATCGCCCACATGTATGCTCTCACACAGCAGCATCCTCATCAACCTTCTTCACCTTCAGCATCGGTTCCAGCATCCTGAGCAGCATCCTCACCAGCATCCTTCTTGTCTCCAGCCTTGTCCACCACCTCTGCAGACCTAGAGGACTCACCAGTTTCAGCAGGAAGGGGCATAGCCTTGCCTCCAAGCTCCTTCAGCTTTGCCACCCAGGATTCGACCGGCCAGGATGGGCACACAAGGCCTGTCTCCTTAGCCTCATAAGCCATCTTGATGCGGGCTTGTAGCAGAGAGACTATAGTAGAGGCTTTGATTCCCTCCCAGAAAGAAACCATGGCCTGTTCATGTTCCATTTGGACGGTGGCCAGCTTGATCTCAGCATCCTGGGTTACTTTCTTCAGCTTGTCCTCATAGTGCCGAGTCTTCACTTCAGCAATGGCACCTTGGTCGGCAACAGTGGTTTCAAGCTGTTTAATCCTGGCTTCATGGAGTGCAGCAGTACCACAAGCATTCGTGTAAAGGTGGAGCAGATGTTGGAGACCCTGTAAGTCAAAATTCAGGTATAAGTCAATATTCACTAACCTGGATATCCTGTCAAGATATTCTATCAGGATATATGTGTAGGATATAGGGTCGGGATATTACCTTGTTCAGGAAGGATGTCATTGGTTCCAAGGAATCATTGAAGCTGAGCTCGTCATAAGAGAACCCTTCGGAGCCTGGAGCACTAACTTCGGAGTTCTTCGTCTTTTTCGCCATAGAAGCATGAGTCCACGATTGACAGCTCCCGAGGTTTTATGCCGGCGATCTAGATTGATCAAGGGCTTTCCTCGTACACCACGTGTCATTTCCTTTATTTTTTGCTCATAGTTTGATCGTAGATACAGCTCAATATCCTGAGCCGTATCCTGAAAACTGTTTTTACAAACAACTTAACCAGCATATAATTCCAACGCACTTTTTAGCACACTACCTCACTTAACTAATTTGATCACTTAATTGCTTCGGTAATTTTTGACCGAAACACTCGTATTTTCATATTCGTATTTTACTTTTCGAGGCGCTAATCATAATGGTAATACATTTTTTATCACATTGTTAATGGATAAACACAAGATTTTTATAAGAAACTGAAAAACTATATAAAGATATTTTTCGAATAATTTTTAGCGTAAAACTATACAAAAGAATTTTTAATAATTTTTCTAGCTTAGGTCCCTTTTGTAAAAAGTACATGTTTTAATCCATAGTATTCAAAAAAAAAAAGATGAATAGTGACCGTGAATAGTGCCATACGGATTATACCCATTTTTCTTCTCCAATCACCTTTTCCACCTCTTTCAATCATCTTTTCCACCTCAATTCTTCATTATTAATTTCTTTTTCATTTATTTTTTTTATTTATCCTTTCTATTTATTTATTTTAATTATCTACACCAATCACCATTCACCTGATTCACCTATAAATACCAACCTTCTCCTATCATTTTCTTCACACCAAATCTTCTCAATCTTCTCTCAATCTCTCTAAATCTAAGAATTCTAAAAGAACACCAAGAGTTCTAACCATTCTCCTCTAATTCTCATAAAATCTTCCAAGCAAGAAAAAGAACTCGAAGAGTTCTAAATAAAACAGTACACCCAACAAAGTTCGTAGTATGCTCTGTGATTGCAGCTTAGTCTGATCTTCCACATCAGAAACGGGGATTCGGTTGACTGTTTTGTATACGGTAGAATTGTACCGCTTATAGGCTTGAAGTTTCCAACCTTCAACTCGTCACAGGATTACCAAAGGAACAACTTTGAGAAACCGTGAGTATACTCGCAACCCCCTTTTTATGTTTACCACTTTTTGGGGTGTAACATGTTTACCTTATTTAAATACACTTAAACTTATTCTTTATGCAATGCACAAAACAATCCTTATACATGAATACTTGTGCTTACATGGACCATACTTATGTGATATGTTTTAGTCATTAGCTTTCACGAGCCTCCATTTGACGTGTATAGCGCTATAGGAGTAACGCACCGCCCCCTTTAAACTTGGGTCATGTTGAATTATATACTTATGGTCTTTTCATGGCAACGAAATGATGACATGTGCTATGGAAAGGGCCGCTTGCGTAAACAGAGGATTGGCTAGAAATATTGCATGCCATGTTAGATCTTGTATAAACAAAGTTGCCATGTGGATTCGTTTTTAAACTTTTATACTTATACTTATGCTTAAACTTGTATACTCGCCTTTGTTTTTGAATTGAATTGTATTTTAAACATGTTACAGGTTAAGGAATAATGATGCTATGAAAATGGATAGCAAAGATGCCTAGATACTCACTTAGACGTTTAGGTTTAAAGTGTCGTATCAATATTGTTATATCATGTTTTGAACAATGTTGTTATTTGAGTTTCTTTGTAATATTTGACAATTCATCTATGTTATGAAATCGTTTGAATTAAATATTGTCACCAATAGTGTTATAAAGTCTCTTGCAATCTACGCACTTCGTCTCATCCCGATGTTTCCGCCATCGGTTGGGGTGTGACAGATTGGTATCAGAGCCATAACTATAGGGAATTAGGAAAAGTAGGAATGCTTTTTACCTAGTCTATAGTTCTAGAGCCTTATTCTTATGTTATATTTGAAACTACACGCATGCCACTTTATGTGTTTCTTATACATTCTCTTTGGGCCTTTTTGAACATATATGTCATTTTTATCCTTATGTATCATACTTGACATGCTATTCTTAGGTGTTAAATACATGTTTTATTACGTGTTAACATTTTTTTTAATACGTCATTCTTTATGTGTCATTCTTGACATGTTTGTTTTCAACATACGCTCTTCCTCATACATTTTACTCGACTATTCTAATTCCACAAACACTCGTAATACACAAACGAGACGACTTCACCAAAATAGGCGTGAAACCCACAATTTGGTGAACAATTCTCAATCCATCTACTTTTCTTTTACACGAAATTCACCATCAAGTTAGGAGTGAAATCCTCACCTTGATGGAGAAATTCAAATTTCAAATTCTAGTGGACCCTCGTCAAAGTGTCGAAATTAACTTTTGACCCGACGAGTACCAACCACACTTAGGATACTAAATCGCCAAGTTAGGGGTGAAACCCGCACCTTGTCGACTAGTTCCACTCCTCGATTTTCAATCACGCCAAAGTTTCAAATTTTCGATCGAATGGAAACGTGTAGTAACTGAAAGGGTAAGTACCGGTAGTCGGGACGTCCTGTCTAGGCTGGCAATTCGTACAAATCCAAATTAATGGACCCGTTTGCCTACCTGGGGACTATCGAGGAAAGTACAAAATACCTATAGGCCAAAGCACGTTTCCCTAAGGACTTTTGATTTATTCCGGTTTAGTCAAAGTTCCATTTGGAACAATCCAAGTTTTAATCAAACCTACGTTTTATTATTATCGAGTTTGTAATTTTGCAAACTACAAGGTTAGGGTCCTTTGCATCATTTTTGAAACTTATTTATAAAAGAAATAAATATATTTGATTGTGATTTTAAAGTCCAGGGTTCAAATGGTCATTTTCTTAAACTTAAACTGTAGGGACCAAAACTGTTATTATTAAACTTATATAAACTAAAAACCCTAACTGTGTATATATGAACTTAAATTTCAATATCTAACAGCTCTGTACAGAGGATAAACTGGTTAAGGCGTTACGGTTCTAAACAAGAGGTCACGAGTTCGAATCCCACAAGGGCCGGTTCTTTAAAGAAGACCCCCTTTTTGTGCGATTTTTTAATATTTACACTTTAACCCCGTCAGCGTCAGTTAGTTATGTTAATGTTAGTCAAAGGACCGTCGTTGTAATTGAATGTTGTATTGGTTTAAAAACAAAAAGAAGGGAGACAGCAGGTATCGAACCTGAGTCTACCCGGATGAAGTCACGCATAACAACCACTACACCAACATCCTGATATTGTTCCAACATCATATCTCATAAATGTTAAATGAGTGAAAATTTCGATGTCGTTTTCATCTTTGCCGCCAAGAACAGTTGTGCCGACAAACTCTATTTCCTTTCCTTCTTTCAATTATTGCCGCCAACAGTGACCAGCGACAACTTTGAATTGTCCAATTTCTTTCCTTTCTTTCATGCATCCTGATTTGTCGGGATTGTCCATCAATTACACTGTTCCCTTTCACACTTTCGCTGATTTTACGGGATTGAATCAAATTCCGCGTTTCTTTTTGTGATTGAAATATATTGCTTCCATACCTCTCGAGCCTTTCAAAAGCTATAAAAGAAATTGAACCATTCTACTTCCTCACATCACCACAACACCCTCTTAAACTCCATCCTTTTCGTATCACTCATACACTCGTCAGAGACCGGAGTCTTCGCCGGAGAAGCAAGGTTATCGGAGAAACTAACTACTCGAGCTAATCTACGCAAGAACTACAAATATAATCCAACACATACCCAAAATAACCCATACCCAAACTTTTCTTAGTTCAACAAAACCCAATATTCAAATGGCAAATTTCCAAGTAGCATATGCTGAATCTTCAAATGCAGCAGAATTTCATCCATTTCTTCGGTTTATTGATTTACCCACCCATGAGAGGTATCGAAAGCTCAAGAAACTTGAAGTTCTTACTATTAGCAGCATCGATTGGCATCGAATGGGAATGTTTGATCCCAATGGTTCACTAGCAGGATTACTACCACCTAATATGCCCTGGCGCTGTTTCTTCGACATCCTAGAAGCATCATATGATGAACTAGTATATGAGTTCTTGTCCACTTTCTATTTCAAATATAATAAAAGTCTTACCAATGAATCCATTCATTTTCGACTTTGTGGACAACCTCATACTATGTCATTAACAGAATTTGCAGTTCATCTGGGCATATATACAGATGAAGAAGTTAAACAACCCATTTTTACAGAGGCATCAACCTTTTATTCCTCCGTGGAAATGACAGGATATTGGCAATGCCATTCATCAAAAGAATGGTGTGGCAACAATAATTCTATGAACTTCACAGACCCTCGTTATCGATATATGCACCGTGTTTTAGCCAACACTATCACGGGGCGCAAATATAATCAACAAAGGGTTAGTTCAAACGAACTTTTTCATCAGCATAGTATTTTTGAGCAAGTTCCTTGTAATATTGCCCACGAACTTGCTGCATATTTTTTTAGTCAACAAACAAATCCTCTGAGAAGTCTCATGGGAGGGGCTTACATTACAAAAATAGCAAAATATTTAGGTGTCTTAAGTGATCAGATTATCCAAGGATTATCTCCACCAAAGGCACCTGGGATTGTAAATTTTAACACCATTAGGCTAACCCCTGTTCATAATTATACCCCAACTCAACCATTCCAGTCGAAGGGAGCTCCAGTTATCTTAGAAAGTACCTCCACACAAAATTTACAACAGTCATTGTTGCAGCTTCCTCAGCCGTTTTTTTATCGATTCGATATGCAACCACAGTTGCCATACATACAAGAACATATTACAACTAACCTATCCCAACCATTAACACCAAACGTCTTACAAGGCTTCTCACCGTTAATTTTCGAGGAGGATCCAACGATGCAAGAAACTTATGAAAACATGATGATCCAAGAACAGTTAGCATCAAAATCATTTTTGCAACCACCATTACAGCCACAGTTTTTCCAGACACTATTAAAAGAAGTAGAACAACAATTGCCACCAACTGATATAGCAGGCCCAAGTACAGTGCCTCAAATGAGTCTACCTCCAGATTCAATGGGAGTCGAAGTGACTAGGTTAAACAATCAGGCTCGAAATTTGTCTCAACAAATAAAATGGCTGACAGAAAGAAATAAATGGTTGGAAGACATCCTAAGACAATTAGCTGCTCGGATACAACAGACTCTACCACCTCATAGTTCTGAGTCTGAATTTGATAATTTATTTCAAATGTAAATTTGTTCACATCATAATAAGACTAGCAGATTTTTCTTACAAATTTAGTATAACATAGTGATATGCAAAACAATCTCTATACCCTCAATGTTGCTCATAAATCCTTCAAAAACTATCAACACCATACGATACTCTAGAAACTAACACCTTGCTCATCTATTCAAAACCTTTTATACGCTTAGATCCTCTATGTCCCAACGTACACTATATACGTAAATTTTATTATTCGTACCTACAGTTATACGAATACGTCTTATGCTTATACTTATACTCGTACTACTCGTACGTTTTATGTTTATACTCATACTTACATGCATACTCATACTTAAACTTATACTTATGCTCATACTTTCATTCATACTCATGATTCATACATTTGTACCCATACGCGACCGTAATCCGAGTGATTCGCTTACGTGGGTCCCATACATACTCAAGCATGGACTTGCTTATACTATATTCTTATACGTACACATTCCTATTTTAAATTATGCATACCCTGATTCATACACAACTAGTGCAAGCTATGCGGATCATGCGACGATCAAAATAATCGCGGGTGCACACGGGTTTATAGTGATTGGCTCATGAGAACCATAGAGTGTACTACTGTGTATGATAAAACACAGAACGTAACATGACACCGAATACGAAACGGATGTAACGTGGTCAAAACATGGTGGATACGCCGCTGGTATTTCCTATACATGTTATCAAACTTTCGTAAAACGTGCCATGAGAAATTTGGTGTTTTACAGACCTATTTAGACCCGATACAGACTTCAAAAATTCACAAACGCATTGCTAAGCGCACAACATCCGACTATCCGTGATGAAGCCACATCCTCAATGCTCGTGTCCATATAATACCAAATCCACATATCATTCATACTACTCGCATTCGTTTGTTAGATCAATCGTTCACTCTTGTACCTTCATTATCCATCATTAATCGTGTTCCCTATACGGATTCTTTTTATGAAGCTATCTTCTAGCCAAAATGCTTTTTCTCTGAGGCCTTCATCTTGAATAAATTTCGGGACGAAATTTCCTAAAGTAGGGGAGACTATAACGCCTCGTATTTTCATATTCGTATTTTACTTTTCGAGGCGTTAATCATAATGGTAATATATTTTTTTATCACATGGTTAATGGATAAACACAAGATTTTTATAAGAAACTGAAAAACTATACAAATATATTTTTCTAATAATTTTTAGCGTAAAACTATACAAAAGAATTTTTAAGAATTTTTCTAGCTTAGGTCCCTTTTGTAAAAAGTACATGTTTTAATCCATAGTATTCAAAAAAAAAAGATGAATAGTGACCGTGAATAGTGCCATACGGATTATACATATTTTTCTTCTCCAATCACCTTTTCCACCTCTTTCAATCACCTTTTCCACCTCCATTCTCCATTATTAATTTCTTTTTCATTTATTTTTTATCTATCCTTTCTATCTATTTATTTTAATTATCTACACCAATCACCATTCACCTCATTCACCTATAAATACCAAACTTCTCCTACCATTTTCTTCACACCAAATCTTCTCAATCTTTTCTCAATCTCTCTAATTCTAAGAATTCTAAGAATTTTAAGAATTCTAAAAGAACACCAAGTGTTCTAACCATTCTCCTCTCTCTCTAATTCTCATAAAATCTTCCAAGCAAGAAAGAGAACTCGAAGAGTTCTAAATAAAAGAGTACACCCAACAAAGTTCGTAGTATGCTCTGTGGTTGCAGCTTAGTCTGATCTTCCACATCAGAAACGGGGATTCGGTTGACTGTTTTGTATACGGTAGAATTGTACCGCTTATAGGCTTGAAGTTTCCAACCTTCAACTCGTCACGGGATTACCAAAGGAACAACTTTGAGAAACCGTGAGTATACTCGCAACCCCCTTTTTATGTTTACCACTTTTTGGGGTGTAACATGTTTACCTTATTTAAATACACTTAAACTTATTCTTTATGCCATGCACAAAACAATCCTTATACATAAATACTATCTTATGATACTTGATGCTTACATGGACCATACTTATGTGATATGTTTTAGTCATTAGCTTTCACGAGCCTCCATTTGACGTGTATAGCGCTATAGGAGTAACGCACCGCCCCCTTTAAACTTGGGTCATGTTGAATTATATACTTATGGTCTTTTCATAGCAACAAAATGATGACATGTGCTATGGAAAGGGCCGCTTGCGTAAACAGAGGATTAGCTAGAAATATTGCATGCCATGTTAGATCCTGTATAAACAAAGTTGCCATGTGGATTCGTTTTTAAACTTTTATACTTATACTTATGCTTAAACTTGTATATTCGCCTTTGCTTTTGCATTGAATTGTATTTTAAACATGTTACAGGTTAAGGAATAATGATGCTATGAAAATGGATAGCAAAGATGCCTAGATACTCACTTAGACGTTTAGGTTTAAAGTGTTGTATCAATATTGTTATATCATGTTTTGAACAATGTTGTTATTTGAGTTTCTTTGTAATATTTGACAATTCATCTATGTTATGAAATCGGTTGAATTAAATATCGTCACAATAGTGTTATGAAGTCTCTTGCAATCTACGCACTTCGTCTCATCCCGATGTTTCCGCCATCGGTTGGGGTGTGACACTTAGTCTCGTCACTTTTGTGGCGAGGGACACATATTATTCATACTTAGTCTCGTCACTTTTGTGGCGAGGGACACTTATAATTCTTGTGGACACTTGGGTTTGACTTTTAGTTATGCATGATAGTTTGACCTTGTATACCGAATTGCTATGTTGGATTGAAAATACTTTTTATACTTATGTCACGTGTCTAAAACTAGGGTCCTCGCCAATACGTTGTATTGAACTATGCTTTTTAAAACATGTTGCAGGTTTAATGATGATGTTGATGATACATGGAACATAGTAGGATGCCTAGATACTCATTTTAAATTTTGTATTCTTATTTTAATGTATTTCTTTTATTTCAAGTTGTTGCATTTGATTTCAATCTTTGTAATTGACTCTTTAGAAATGAAATAAAATTTATTATTTAAATACTTGTCGCAAATGTTAGTGTTATGAAGTCTCGAGCAATCTATTTCGTCTCACTCCGATGTTTTCGCCATCGGTTGGGTTGTGACAGGGAGACGGTGTTAGAAAATGAGTTCAAAATTTCAAAAGCATGCAGGATCTAGTGTGTTGGATAAAATTTTTATGCGTTGGTCATGAATTGGAATTGCTTAATCTATGATACAGTTTGACCATCTCTTGTTTAATAATTATTTGTTTGAAAAATTCTTATGGTTTCTCGAGATATTTGTTTTATAGTATACAGAATGAAGCAGTGTGCTACTATGAAGTTGATGTAAAGAGATGAGGAGTTTGTTGCTGCTTGGTAGAATCCTCCTTCTACAATGTAGAACGGATTATACGAAGACATACTTGGATTGCTATTTCAAATATTGGAAGAGTTGGTGATTGGATGCATTAGCTTAGGGGGGGTCTGTTGCTGACATAATTCGTGTTGAAGCTGACGCTATCCAAAGACCAAAGAATAAGTATTTCTGAAGACTAAGTTCACCTTTGCAAGCTATTGTCAAGGGGGAGTTTGTTGGTGCACGTTATGTGACAACAACTTCGGTTATGGTCTTTGGATATACTAGTCATACTTAGATTTGGATATGAAGACTTAAAAGTTAATCAAGAGGATTCAAAGTCCGAGTTTCTTATCATCCAATCATGTCCGAGTTTGCTTAATTAAGTCACAAAGATCCGAGCTTTATCAGAACTTGTATGTCCGAGATCTTGATTGATGGATTGTTGATTGATGGATTGGGATGTCCGAGGTTATGATATTAACATGTTCGAGTTTCCAAGAGATGATGATGGGTCGAGTTTATGGAGTCCGACTTTATTTGGTTCATAAGGTTCAAGTTTTTGTGGACCTTGGATGTCCGAGTTTCATCAATGTTTGAAGCTATCCGAGTTTAGTCAAGCATGATCAAGTCCGAGCTTGTGATTAACCAAAGGCATCCGAGATTGTGAAATACATCCATGTCCGAGTTTATTTAATTAGTGTAGGGTCCGAGTTTTGTCTTTGTAATATTGTCCGGGTTATAATATTATATACGTGGGCCTAGCCCAGTGTGCATGTTGTGGTATATAAACAGTGTGCAGTAGGGTTTTAGGTTAGACGTCAAAGAAAAAGCTGCAGATATTCAGAGAAAGCAGTGACACTGAGAGCTTTTGTGAGAGAATACATAGAGAGTGGCTGTGAGTCTCGTGTTATCTTGAGTGATTATAAAACTTTGGTTTGATAATCATAGAAGATCGGTTTGTAAGTGTTTTGCATTTGTGTTTCTTCATCTATTCTTGTGTCTATGTGTTGTGTGATCTATCAAGGGGACTCCGCACCCTTGATTGATTGTCAATCTCGTTACGAT
Organism: Helianthus tuberosus; assembly: GCA_030545235.1. Lineage (NCBI taxonomy): Eukaryota > Viridiplantae > Streptophyta > Magnoliopsida > Asterales > Asteraceae > Helianthus > Helianthus tuberosus. The sequence continues at coordinate 42,192,329 of CM060411.1, read as the reverse complement.
CCACGTGATAGGGACCTACACATTAGTTGGTGATAGTCTGATTTTGAGAAACACAGACATCACATATATACTCGGCACAATCACATTTATCTTGAATCACTTATCTAAATTCGGAATATTTATAAATAAATTCAGAACATGATATAAACTTAGAACATGCATTTAACTTAAATGAATTCGGAATACATACCTACTCGGACCCCATATAAGTTCGGACAAGTGAGCAAATCCGGACTCACACAAAACCCGGAATAAATAAATAAATTTTGAACATTTATGTATACACTGAGAAACTCGGAAACACGCGCATAACAAATCCGGACCCATATATTAATTCGAACCATGCGAAAAATCCGGGACCCTTATATTAAACTCGGAATATACTTAATAAATTCGGACCCTTGATTTAATCAATAACCTCGGAACTATTGAACATATATACTCGGACAACTTGTGTAATCGGTACACTCGGAACCTTTAAACATATTTACTCGGACAACCATTTAAACCTGGATCAAATACGAAACTTGAAACCTTTAAACACATAAACTCGGACAACTTCATGTAAACACATAAACTCGGAAAATCCATTTTTATATAGATAAACTCAAAAAATCCTTTTTATATAGATAAACTTGGATTATATTGATGTTCTAAAACTCGGACAACATATACCTTTCAATAATCCGAACTTTGTGACTTCACAAAGTCGGACCATTGTTATTCCCGCACTAACAATCGCACATTAACACAAAAAATCACAGTTCCTCAATGCAACAGTTACAGTTCTAGGATTAAACCCTAATCTCAACAATGTTGCTAACCAAATCGACAGTTTAATAGTTCAAACTTATTAATAGCATCTCAATTATCTGTCAAACAATTGTACATTCATTCACAAGCAATTACACATTCGTTCAAGCATAATCAATTAACCACATATGATTGTTTGGATATCTAGGGTTTTGCATGGAATCAAAAGAACAAGGATATCAATGCATAACATAAACACTTACCTTAGATTCAATCTAATGTTTGCTCTTGATGGATTGAAAGATCAGAGATTGATGATTATGTGTGTGAGATTTGTGTAGCCAAAATGATTAGAGAAAACCAACTGTCGTATGATGAGATTATGAGGAGTGTTTAGGGTTTGCAGTATTTTATTAGAGTTTCTTAATTAACCTTTACACACCCTTAACTATATACTTTTACACAAAAATCACATCACATCTTGCAGTTTGTAGTTACAACATGTATTTCACGTATTTGTCATGCAACGTATAAGTTTAGTATAAACCGTCCTTTTATATTAATTATCCAGGTTAGTCGCCAACGTTCGAGAATTAACTTTTGTGTGTGTTCCGGTAATTCCCATAATTACCATAGAAGACTCATTTAACTAACCCTAGTTAAATACAGTGCTATGAATGTATATATAAACTAACTGTAGTTAGGTTAAAGTATTAACCTGGAATTGCGGGTTGTCACAGATTAATGGTTTTTTTATGATCATGGGGTTGTCATTTTGGGTCTCTATGAAGATGGCTATGGCTTCATCCGAGAGACCCAAATGCTTGATAAAGATAACGATACACTCATACAGGAGTTTGGCCATCGCTTGTCTATACTAGCTATGATGTTGTTTTGTCATTGGGGTTGGAAACCTTCTTTGCAGCCATGCGGAAATCTGAGTCGCAACACTTTGATTCGTATTATTCTTTGTTTTCTCAACGAGATTGTGATTGTGATTGTGATGTTCATTATTCTGAGCCTACAGTTAAGTGTTATAAACATGAAAGCCTTTATATTGTTGATTTGTAAGGTTCAGATGCAATTTTGTGCTGTACAATATGTTGTTTGGTTTTTTTTTTTTTTTTTGTGGTTAATGGTGTTGTAGTTTTGTATTCTTTTGTTTTATATTGGTTGGGTACATAAGCCTCGCTTTGTGAAGGAAGTTGTGATCCTAATGTTCTTGTTGTAGCCAAATTGAGATGACTTGAATAAAGCAACCAGTTGAACCTGTTGTAGCCAAATTGAGACTGCTTGAATATAGCAACGATTGTAGCCAAATTCTTGTGCTTTACAACTCATATTTAGTTTACTTTCTATGGTTTCTTGTTTGAATTTAGATTTGCAAGCTGGAAGGCGATGATGAATGCGTTGTAGTTATGTTTGTGGTGGCTATGGAAGCTCAGAATAAGCTTCCAGTGCACTGATGTTTATGAGCCTATTGATTAGGGTTATTAACTTATTTAATGTATAACAAACTACGAATGTCAGTAGTAAATTTTGTGTTATATCAATATGCAATCAATGTTACGCTTCTTATTTTCGTTAACGTTTAAAGTATTCAACATGACTTTACGCCACCGTCGCAACACGGGTGCTTAATACTAGTTATGTTTAAAATGTAGAACTTGATGTTGATTTCTCATTTATTATTCAAGTATGTTAAAATATTTGTTTCGAAAAAAAAACAACTATAAAATTATTGGGTAAACCCGTGAAACCCGTGGGAATTTTTATGTTGTTTAATTGGATATCAGGTAGATAGCTTTGGGTTAATCGGTTTTCATGTGAAAAAATTTATCCGATAATTGATCCGGGTAATATTGGGATTAAGCAGGTTCAGGTTAATCGCTTTCCAGGTAGATGGGACACTTATGCTGAACCATCTATAATTTCAATACACAACAGTAATTCATATATTATTGAAATAGAAAAAGAAGATTCTAATCATCTGATGCAAAATTTACGAACAATAATATACACGTATAGAAGATAAGATGATAATCCAAAACTAAAATATGTGATCCAGGTTGTTTCCAAGGTACAAAGATATAGACTAATTTACCAAATCTACAAGGAGAGATAATTCTTTTAACCTCGAATCTGAATCTAAAATAGTTCACGTGGTAAACTTAGATTGAATAGTCCAAATATACTTCTGTGTACAAAATAAGATTGAAAAATACATGAAAATCTAAGTTGAGGATATGATGGATTAGAGAATGATTTTTTTAACATTAATACTTAGTCTAATAAACCTAATTCAAATTTCCAACGACCGACAAAATATGTGGAGTATCATCGACATATTCTCGTTGGTAGCTCACTTTACCAATGTTTGTCTGGCTCTGTTTGGTAGTGTTTTAATAACCACGTATTTTATGCTTTTTTTATAGCAGTGGAACTATTTATTATTATTACCGGTTAATATATTTAAAAATATGAAAAATTAAGAGAATAAAATTAAAAAGAAACTATCAGTCACAAGGCAAAAAGAGCAACGACATTGTTATACTAAAGTTGATATAAATGAAGAGTATGGTATACTATGTATTGAAAATGTGTTTTGAGAAAATATGTAATTTTATAAGTTAATATATGAAATTCCCTTTAAGTTAAACTTGGTAAAAATATTACGAAGAAAATAGTAATTTTATAAGTTATATGGAATATATGAAATTCCCTTAAAGTTAAACTTGATGGTAAAAATATTATGAAAATTAAGTTAAAATTAAAATTTTGGTCAAACATGAAGTTTTAAAATGTTAACTCTTTATTATAATTTTGTTTACATATTTTTTTTAACAGCAACAACGAAACTTTTATTCATCCAACCAAAGGTAACCTACATATAGCAAGATGCTAAATATCGCAACCCTCAACTCAAGTATACAATCGAGAATCTTTAAAATTTACATCAAGGGACAATAATATCTAGTGACGGGATACACATTACTTGTATAGGTGATTACTCCATCAAAGAAAAACTCTTCCACTCATTCCATGTTACCCTGATACGTCTTGTTCTTAGACTTATCCACTCAAACGACTCCTCTTTAATATGTATTAACCCTATAAAAGTTCGAATCCATCCCCAGATTGTTGGGACCAAACAAAATTATATATTTTCAAAAAAGCAACTTATTTTCATGCTGGCTGGATAAGTGACTTTTCCATGTCATTTAGAATATTAAAATTTTAATGTTCAAAAAATTGTATATTTTTCATGTCTTTAAAAAAATGGCCAATTATCCATCCTTTGGCCTATTTATAACTTGAAGCACATCCAGTATTGCACCAACTTGTCACCTCTAAATCTCTAATGTCATCCCATAAAAAGGAGTCGCGATCGGATGATCTCTGCTCACCTCTCCTCCCTCCTGTGATGGTTGACGGGCAACCACCACTCGAGATGCTCTCGGTCGACCAAGCGTTAACCAAATATTGTGGTGAGTTTGGGTTTTGGCAACTCAAGCATTTTGCTCTCACGTGTATGGCATGGGCGCTTGAGGCGATACACACAATGGTTATGGTTTTTGCTGACCGTGAACCCGGTTGGACATGTGAGCCTGGCTCAGAATGTGTATGGAATTCGAACGAGAGCGTTTGTGGGCTTCAGCCAGGTTCATGGCGATGGGACAGTAGCGAAGGGTGGTCAACAGTGACTGAGTGGGGTCTAGTGTGTGGACAAAAATACAAGGTTGGGCTCGTTCAAGCTTTGTTCTTTTGTGGTTGCATGATAGGTAACACCCTCCCTGTATCTTTAAATTAAGTGTACATGGAATACATCTTCGTTTTCTGATGAAATCGTTATATTGATGCTCGAGCCAACACTAACTCGGGCTCAAGCTAGCTCAACTCTACATTTTCAACTGAGCAAAAGACTGAGCTCATATTCGACTTGTTTCCAACTCAAGCGGACTCTTGGCATTATGGATTGGCTTTTTAATTTGTTTTTCTTTTTCAATTTTAAATACATATATGTTTTTTTTCCCAAAACAGTAAATAAGCGTTAACAACAATATCAGATTAATAAAATCATATAGTATATCCAAAAGATTCCACTTATTGTGATTTGATCATGTTTTGGGCTTTTATTAACTTCACACGGAGAGTCTTAATAGTGAAAAAGCTAGAGATAGTATGTTTCACATGAGTTGGTAAATTCACATCGAGAAAAGGGTGAAGATTTGGGTTTAAGGTTATAGATCTCAAGTTTAAACCTGATTTTAACAGGGTTTAATCGCAGTGGGTTTTTGAGCTATAGGTTTTCCCCAGAACTAATGATGGTAGAGGCTTGGGCCATCCAGCGTCGTCTGCGATCACGAGCGAATGGAGTCGCATTTTGCCATTGGATTACCCTGGGGTAGCTGGACTTTTATACGTTGGCCGTTAAAAAAAATTACTCTACTTAATCAATGAATGATTTTAGTTTAAGTTTTAATAACTACATTTTGTAACTAAGGTAGGGTTCATGCGAGAACCATCGTTATTGCGAGAACTGCGAGAACTAATTTGAACACAACAAAATAAACCCACTGCACCATCAAAAACCTACCCCCCCCCCCCTCTCCCAAAGCTAATTGCTAAAAACTAAACCTCTCAAAAAACTTAAAAAAAACCTAACCCCCCACCGCCAAAGCTAAATGCTAAAAACTAGCAATTTTTATAAAAAAAAAAAATTTGTGTGTTTTTTGCATATTTTTTTAGATATTTTTTGGTTGTGTTCACATTTGTTCTCGTGGTTATCCGCTTTTTGAAACCATTTAGGAATGCGAATGGTTGCAATAAAGGACTTGTTATAGTTCTTGGTCCGGACCTTTACTTACGTTTAAATAGGAGAATATTAGAGACACCATTGTTAATCTTGTCACGACGACTACTTCAATGTGAGAGTAAGTAGAGAAAAATAAGGAGAAATTAGTCCTTGATAATGTGATCGACACACACCATGCGGCGTTAAACAGGTTTAAGCTATAGTCCTTCAAGTAATACACCGATTTATTACTATTTCATCAACGAGCGACACACACTACCTTATTTCAATGCATTAAAGGCTAGCTTGTTATGATTGTGAATATTCTTATCCCCAGTTCATCATAGATCCGGGACCATCTTGGATTCGGACTAATGATACAGCTCCATGACGTGTGTTTTCGTCAATAATTAACTTCCTTGGCTTTCCTTTGTTCTTTCCTCATAAGTCCAAACCATTACTAGATCGGATGACACTTTGATGACTCGGCTCATCAAAAGAAACAAAAATAAAAGTACCCTACTTTGCAACTTGCCAAAACAGTTTAGCATGTTTGACAGCCCACTTTACTTGTTCTTCTCTCAACCTTTTTAAATAATGTTTGAAATATGACATGCCACTTGCAACCTGATTGATAGATAGATGTGGAAGCCATCAACAAATTAAGATACCTTATCTATTGTAAAATAAAAGGTCAAGAGCTTTTGTTCTAATTCAAAAGACTTGAAAAGATTTGATAGCCATAAGTGTTTCTGAAAAATGAAAACATAAGTATACCAAAAGAGTGTTACATTCTACATTGATGCATTAGTTGTAAATTAGCTTGGGACCTTAGGTTGGACAATTTCTTTAAAATAGTTTGGAGGTACTTTTTTTTTTTTTTTTGAACAACAAATTTATTTTTAATTCATGTCGTCTGAGGGACTTAAACCCAAGACGTCCCCTTCCAAAACCCAGGTGTTTAAAGGCTTTGCCTTTGGGGGTATTAAAGGCATTTTCTTTGTATCATTTTCTTTTTTCATCAATTTGAGATGGACTTTTTTTTTTCTTCAAGGTTTTATTTTTTAAGTTTTAACTAGTGTCTGATGAAAATTTAAAATTTTATTACAAGATATTGATTATGAAAAAATAACTAAAGAATAATGCTAGAAAAATGAATTTATGTGTGCTAAACTTATATTTGTGTACTTATATACACATGTGTGATGTTTGTACAGAGAAAGAGAGAGTAAATACACAAATGTCTCCGTGGTATAGGAAAAAAGATAGATTTAGAGTCTAGCTTTGAAAGTGACAATTTTGATATTTCTAGTTTTAGTTTTTGTAACTTTTTCAAGATCCAAACACTAACTTTTCGTCTATTTTTAATAGAAAAAACTCGAGAGTAGTTTGGTCATTCTTGTAATTTAATTCTTTTTTACCTCGTTACTTATAGGAAAAAAAAATCAAATCTAGTATGCTGTATGCATTATGAACATCACTCTATTTTCCTAGAAATATCATAACCTTCTTCTAAAGTTTCCCCAATCCATCTTAATTAAGATGGTTGATCTTATTTTGCAGGTGGCGGAATATGGGGTTACCTCTCTGATTCCAAATTGGGAAGAAAAGGATCACTCACAATTGTCTGCATTATGAACATCACTTTAGGCCTATTAACTTCGATCTCCCCAAACTACTGGATCTATGTCATTCTCCGTCTACTCACCGGCTTCAGCACTGGTGGGATTGGTGTTTGCGCCTTCGTGCTCGCCATTGAACCCATCGGACCCACTAAGCGTGGCTTTGCTGGCATGTCCACTTTCTATTTTTTCTCAAGCGGGATAGCTCTTCTCTCAGGCATAGCTTACACATTTCAATCATGGCGGTTTCTTTACATTGCTTCTTCCATACCTTCCGTTATCTTTCTTTGTCTCATGCTCCCTTTCATTTCTGAGTCCCCTCGTTGGTACCTCATTCGAGGTAAAACCGATGAAGCCATGAAGATCATGCGAAATATCGCCAAATCAAATGGAAAACACCTCCCTGAAAATGTGTACATTGTCCTAGATCAGGCAGCCAATAGTTGTGATCACAACTGCATAGAAATTGGAAAGAATGAAATTTTCACGATGTCTGTCATAGACGTGATAAAGTCACCATCAACGAGAAAACATTTGTTTCTTCTTATGGGAATCAACTTTACAAGCGCGACTGTGTACTATGGGCTAAACTTAAATGCCACAAACCTTAACACTAATATCTACCTCAGTGTGTTACTCAATGCAGTTGCGGAGATGCCAGCATATCTTTTGACCGCAATCTTAATAGACAGGTTTGGGAGAAAGTCGTTAGGAATTGGAACACAATGGTTTAGTGGGATCTTTTGCCTTATAGGCGGCTTGATGGGAAGCCATGGTACCTGGATGGTAGTGAGGACAGTGTGTGGAGTTTTGGGAATATTTGGGATGGCTGGAACTTATAATTTGTTATATGTATACGCGATGGAGTTGTTTCCAACAGTAGTCAGAAGTGCAGCGATCGGATCTGCAAGGCAGGTGGGACAAATAGGAGCCATACTAGTACCTTTCGTGGTAGTTATGGATGCAGGTCTTTCGTTTATGGTGTTTGGGGCATGTGGGATTGTGGGTGGTATTCTTATGTTTTCCTTGCCAGAAACATTAAACAGACCCTTATATGACACCATGAATGGAATGGAGGATGAAACAAACAAGTCCTCAGTGCTTGCTTAGACAATCTTGAAGCCAAGGTTATGTGTGTTGTGCTACATTAAAGGCCAAAGAATGTGTTACATATGTTACAATGTAATCTTGATTCCTACAAAGCTTATCTTATTTGGCACTTGGGAAAAATAGCTAGTGGTTTGTTTGAGTCTTTCTACATACCCTATCTCATATTGTAACATGTTAATTATTATTCTTATCACATTGTCATTATTATTAAACTTATTAAAAGTAGATTTGAGACCAAACAAAACACACAACAAAAAACCTTCATTTGAAGTTGAGACTTTTTAACTTCACTACTATAGTAAGTGTTAGTTTGGGAATAATCTCTCTTGCTTCATTCCTCAAAGTTTGTTACAATATATAGAATACAAGTATTCCTATAATCTTGGTAAATCACTATAATTGAGCCTATCACAATAATTACAAATGTACATTCCATATATACTAATACTCCCCGCAGTCGAAACGGGTGGTTCCCGAATGTTGAGACTGGAACGAAAGTCGTCAAAGAGAACCTTGGGTAAGCCTTTGGTGAAAATGTCCGCGATTTGGTACCGTGAGGGTACGTGCATGACCCAGACTTGAACTTTTGCTATTTTTTCACCAACAAAGTGGATGTCCATTTCGATGTGCTTGGTCCGTTGGTGTTGAACGGGGTTACCAGCCAAGTAAATAGCGCTGACATTGTTGCATTTGACCAAAGTAGCATATTTTGGAGCATGGTGCAATTCAAGAAGCAGATTTTGAATCCAACAAACCTCGGAGACAACATTGGCGACACCACGATACTCCGCTTCGGCACTTGAGCGAGATAAAGTTGGCTGGCGCTTTGAAGACCAAGACAGGAGGTTGTCACCCATGTAGGCACAGTACCCGGAAGTAGAGCGACGCGTATCAGGGCATCCACCCCAGTCAGCATCGGTAAAGGCAACGAGAGATGCGGGTGATGATTTGTGAAGATGCAGGCCGAAGGTTAAAGTCCCCTTAATGTATCGCAAAATACGTTTTAAAGCATTCATGTGAGAAGTCATGCGAGAATGCATATGTAAGCAAAATTGTTGCACGGCGTAGCAGATGTTGGGGCGGGTGAAGGTTAAGTATTGAAGTGCCCCGGCTAGGCTTCTGTATTCGATGATGTTGTCCCAAGGAGTACCTGAGTTACGGCTCAATTTTTGTTGGGTGTCAACTGGCGTAGCGGCGGGGTTGCAATCCGAAAGTCCCGCATTTTCTAAAATTTCCCAAGCATATTTTTCTTGTGAAAGGAACATAGAGTCACCATGCCTTGTAACCGCGATGCCAAGGAAGTAAGTGAGAGGACCAAGGTCTTTCATGGAAAATTCTTTGGAGAGGAGAGCCATAAATCGGTTCCGTAAAGCATCCGGAGAGGTGATTAGCAGAATATCATCAACATATAACAATATGAAGGCCATTTGCTTACCATCCTTAAAAATAAAAAAAAGAGTGGTCACACTAGCTATGATGAAATCCCAAAGTATAAACATTGTCCGCGAACCATTGGTACCAAGCCCGAGGTGCTTGCTTAAGTCCGTAAAGAGACTTTTTGAGAAGACACACGTTGTTCGGATATTGGGGGTCACGAAAACCCATTGGTTGGTGCATGTAAACAATTTCATTCAAGTGACCATGAAGGAAGGCATTTTTGACGTCCAGCTGATTGATAGGCAATGAATTTGAAAGAGCTAAGGATAGCACGGTTCGGATTGTGGTTGGCTTGACCACCGGACTAAAAGTCTCCCCACAGTCAACCCCAATTTGTTGAGAACGCCCATCACAAACAAGACGAGCTTTGTACCTCTCGAGTGTTCCATCCGCCTTCTTTTTGTGTCTGAAAATCCACATGCTACGGACAATGTTCATTGTGGGTTGTTTTGGTACTAATTCCCACGTCTGGTTATTAATAAGGGATCGATATTCGTCAAGCATGGCACTTTTTCAATCTGGATTGGAAAGGGCTTCGGTGGGATTTCTAGGTAAAGGAGAGATGTTTGTGGAGTGAGATGTGTTGAGATTAAAATGTACTTTTGGTTTGGTTATCCCAGACATTGATCTGGTTTGAATGGTGTGGGCGGCTGGGTAAGCGGTAGGTTGTGGAGCCGGATGTGGGTCAGGTGAAGGAATAGGTGCGGCTAGAGTATGGGGTGGGCTGGACGGAGTTGACAGTCCAGCAGAAGAGCTGGAGTGTGGTCCGAGAGGTGAGGAGGGATGTGGGCCGAGAGGTATTGGGCCAGAAATAGAGGAGGATGTTGGGCCGTAGTTATGGTGTGGAGTTGGGCTAGTGGAGGGGCTTTGTAGAGGAGCAGTTTCGGAAGTTTGTGAAAACGGTGGGACAACAGTAGGTGTGGGGTCGGACGAAGAGGCCCACACGAGAGGATGAAGGTCGTTTGTTAGGAAATCATTGGTTTTTTTTGGTGGTGAGAGTTGTGAAAAAGGGAAAGAATGTTCATCAAAGATGACGTCCCGATATATATGTATTTGTTTTGTTTTAAGATTGTAACATTTATAACCTCGATGGTTGGATGGATAGCCAAGGAAACACAAGGAGTTGAGAGATCTGCTAGCTTATGAATTGTGGATGAAGGGATTAAAGGATAGCAAAGGCATCCAAAAGTAGGAGGTGGTTGTAAGTAGGATTAAGATTGTAGAGAGAGAAGGTGGGTGTAGAGTTGGTTAGAACTTTAGTGGGTAGGATATTTAAGAGATAAGTGGCATGTTCAAGAGCATGAGGCCAAAGGTTGTGAGGAGTGGAATATTGAGAAAGAATTGTTCTCATGATATTATTAATGGAACGAATTTTTTGTTCGGCTTTACCATTTTGAGAGGACGTGTATGGACAAGAAAAACGAAAGGTCATGCCATTGGTGGTACAAAATTTATGAAAAGATTGTTGTATTCCCGCCCATTATCACATTGAAAACTTTTTATGGACATGTTGAATTGTGTAGAGACAAGTTTATAAAATTCTAAACAATTGGAGAAAACTTGAGATTTGGATGCTAAAGCATAAGTCCACAAGAAGTTGGTTTTGTCATCTAAGAATAAGATGTAATAATGACAACTTGTAGATGAAAGAATCAGAGAGGTCCACAAGTCACTATGAACTATATCAAACGGTAAATAAGTGCAAGAATGAGAATTATAAAATGGATGCCGAAAACACTTGGCTCACAAACACGAGAAAGTTTAGAATTATTAGATCAAGAAGATAAACAAGGTTTCAAACAACGTAAAATATTAATAGACGGGTGTCCAAGACGGCGATGCCAAATATCTTGAGACACAACAACAAAACTTGAGGCTTGAGAAGCGAAGACTTGGGCTTGTGGACTTGAAGGTAGAGTGAGCAGGTAGAGATCACCATTGTTATCACATCGGAGGAGTGGCATCCGTGTGTGGAGATCCTTCACATAAAAACCAAATGGATCAAACTCAACTGAAACATTGTTGTCGGTGGTGAAACGACGAACGGAGATCAAACTTTTAACAAGTTTAGGTGCGTAAAGAATATTGTTAAGTTTGAATTTTGGAAAACGGTATGGTAGGGTGTGATTTCCAATCGCATGAACTGGAATTTGAGTGCCATCACCGACGATTATGTTTCGAGCATTAACCTTATTAAAATAAGATGTAAGATTAGAAGGGTTATGTGTCATTATACCTGTAGCACCGGTATCCATGTACCAAGTGTGATCCGGCGGATGAAGTGAGAGTGTGTTGAAGGCCTGATCCAACTCGGTGGGAGTGTAGGAGGCTTCGGTTGCAGCATAAGCATGAGACTGTTGTGGGCGAGGGCCTAGAAGACCCGGTTGATGGTTTGGGCTGTGGTTGTTAGTGGGCCGATTTGATTGGGCAGTAGGGTAGGGACAGGGGGCGGCCCAAAAATAAGGAGCCCATGAAGATGGTGGGCGGTTTGGGTTGGCGGAAGTAGATGGGTTCCACGAGTGAGTGGACCATGGTAGGGAGGGAGAGGTGTTCCAGTTTGGGGTTTCGTTTCTGCCACGGCCTCGGCCCCTTCCGCGGCCTCGGCCACGTCCTCGGGTTGGGTTGGCATAAGTGTGTTGGGCAGGTGAGGGAGTGGGGGTGGAAGTGTGAGTGGTGTTTGTGGAGGTGTGAAGAGTCGTGTCATGGGAGACACGGTTCGCTTTGGTTGTTTCTTCGAGCATCAATTGGGATTGGGCTTCATAGAAAGTGGGAAAAGGGTTTGGTGTTTTGCAAAATAGAAGCGATACCACTGTAGGCTTCGTTTAAACCCGAGAGAAGTTGAATGACTAAGGTGTGTTCGGTTACCGGGGAGCCAACATTGGCCAATTGATCAGAGAGAACTTTAACTTCCTGGACATAAGCCGCCATGGATGGGAATGAATCGAGTTTGATATTAGCAAACTTCTGTTGAAGGAGGACGGCCCGGGTGGCTTGGTTGTCATGGAAAATGCTTTTCAAAGCCGTCCATGCATAGTGAGCCGTTGAGTCCGGGCGCATAATGGTGCACATGAGATCATTCGAAATGGTACCATAGATCCATTGAAGGACTATGGAATCGAGTCTCTGCCAAATATCATCGGAGACCTGTGGTTTTTGTTGTTTGTCGGTATCTCTTTCCTTATCCGCGGATGTGGAGGCAGCGGCTGGAGTGGTTTGAGGGCGAGGAGAGAGGCGGTCGATGACTTCGTGGGCACGGCAATGGATTTTAAACAGCTCCGCCCAAGAGGCATACTGGCTGGTTTCAACTTCAAGAGTAAATTCTTGATGTTGTTCACGGTAATGGCTGGGTAGATTTTGGGATCCATGGAGGAAGAAATGATGGCAGGAGATGGTAGGCTGTTGGATTAGGGTTGCCGGCGCAAAGGAAGAAGGAGAGAGGGAATGCATGATCGATGATTACAATGATACCATGTTAGTTTGGGAATAATCTCTCTTGCCTTCATTACTCAAAGTTTGTTACAATATATAGAATACAAGTATTCCTATAATCTTGGTAAATCACTATAATTGAGCCTATCACAATAGTTACAAATATACATTCCATATATACTAGTAGTAAGTAGTAGATTAGTGGCTCTTTTCGCTCTATATGAGAGATCGGAGATACAACTCTATAACTGAGAAAATAACATCAAAATATTAAAAAAGACGAGAGACTATCTCCATTAGAGTCAGAACTAGAAGAACTCTTTAGAATAAAAGTAATAAGCTAGTTCTCCCTAACCAAGGCATCATGGGCGGTGATGAGGGTTTGCTGGGAGGACCATCGCACAAGGCCCGTGATTTCGAGGGGCACGTGTTGTTTTATAAAAAATCCGATATATATGTTATTTTTTTTAAATAGTTTACATATACTAACTCAAAGATAGGCCCGTTTACAAAACAATTTTCATGGTTTTGAAGTTAGACCATTGGCATTAGCTTTAGTGAGCCCAATGCCCATTTGATTTTAAAATTAAATAATAATATAATAATAATAATAATATTAATAATAATAAAACATTGTGGAAGGGCGCATTTTTTCAAGCTCGAACAGGGTACATGAATTTTTAGAGACGCACCTGCAACTCATCAAGAGAAATTAAAGGATAAAGTAATAAGCTAGTTCTCCATTAGAGTTAAATTCAGGTGATACCCATTGTAAGGCCAAAGTATTTTGTTTTTTAGTAGTTAAACTTTTTTGTTAATAATAAAATAAGAATATTTAAAATTTTGAAATTATATATTACCTATTACCTATATATTAAAATTTACCTATATATTAAAAATTAAAGCTAATGAAGAGTAACATAAAGTAAAGTTAATGAATAGTAACATGGCTGCATTTGTTTACTTTTTTTTTCATTAGCCTTTTCTAATGAGTATTTATATACTTTGTTATAGGTTTCATAAGCCTTTTTAATGACTATTTATATCTATACTATCTATAAAAGGAGCTTAGAGCATGACCTCACTTTGCTTATGTGTCACCATATTAGGTATGCCACATTGGATGCCACATAGATTCGGCTGATGTCATTCCGCTGATCTCATAAATCCGATTTTTTTTAATCATTTTAAATCTCAATCTATCTTATCTATCTTAGAGCCATTTTCAAAATTCAAATTCAATCCCTCTTTCTCTCAAATATAATTCTGGCTCGATTTTCAAATTTCAAACCATAATTTCAACCTCTCTCTTCTTCATCGCTTCCTCTCTTCTTCATCGCTTCCTCTCTCTCTCTTTCTCTCTTCTTCCACTTCAAACCGATCAAGTTCATCCTCAATTCGGTACAATTTTTGCCATTAATAGCTCAATTCATTATTTCTAGGGTTTTCAACCACTAATCAGTGATCATGTTTATAATGTGTTGCAGTTTTTGCATCTGGATTGTGGTTAGCACCTGGGGATTCTGAAGAAGTGGCAGCAGCACTTTCTCAAGCTTTACGGAATTGTATTGAAAGGTTTCTCTTATAGATTATGTTCTATAGATTATTTTGTTAGTTATTTAATAAACTTGTGCATTTTTTTATTTAATTATTGTTGATAGAGCTTTAATGGGACTCTCATATGTGAGATTCGGGGATGTATTCTCAAGATATCATTCATCTTCACAAGGAGAGGAACTATTCAGGTGTGAAACACAATTCTGTACTGTTGAGTGTTGACTGTTGACTATTTTACCTTTGCCTATATTAACGTATGTTGACTATTTGATCTTTGTAGGAGAGGCCAGCCGGTGCTTGAGTTCATCTTTACAGCAACGGAAGAAGCTGTATTTGTTCATGTCATAATATCAGCAAAGTTTGTCAACTTCATTTATCTTTTCCTTTTTTCTTTTGTCATTATTTGAGCTTTGAAATGCTATATGGATATGCCAAATTTACATTTTACAACCCCTTTTGTTACCAGGCATGTTAGGGTACTTACAAATGGTGATATGGAGACAATCTTAAAACGCACATCAAGTCATTCCGGTGTCAAGCTTCCAGGTCATTTTCGTTCACTTACGTCTCTTCATCTTTCGTTTTTACTTTTTAGTGCTTTGTTAAATCATCAAGGGGTGTTTGAATGTGTGCATTTTGGAAAATGATTATGTAGTACTGAATAATCCATAATCAGAAAATTAGCTTAAATTAAATGTGGTGCAGAAGAGAGTGTTTGGAAGTGCTTTTACTGTTTTAAGCTGTAATAATCACTTTCGATGGTGTTATTAGGGTGTTTGACGGATTTTGATGATGAAAGAAATAGATAAGATAATGGTGAATATACATGATTTAATTTACCCTTTTGATGATCAGTTTTGTTTAGGGGTGTGCAAGGTTCGGTTTCGGTTTTTTTTTCTTTTTCGGTTTTAGAAACGGTTTGGTTTGGTTTGTGGGTTTTGGAACAGAATTACGTAAGGTTCAAAAATAAGTAGTATAACCCAAAGATAAATAAACATGTCAATGTTCTTATTATAAATTCTTAGCATTCAAGAATAAAATTGAAAATTCCTAAATCAACATATAACCAACAAAAACTGTTAATCATTCTGTTCATTCTGTGGTTGTATGTAGATGTTAATTGTTTTAATTTTGTTTACTCTGTTTAGGAGATGTAGTGATTGAAATATAATTCATATGATTTGATATAGTTTTAACTCAATTTTGAGTATGAATTTTGGTCAATTTAAGGATAAGGAAAAAAAAGAAGGATAAAAGCAGTCATCATGAGAAGGTTAGCTACTAATCTCTTATTACTGATTTTGTACTTTTTTGATATTTTCTTCAAGAGGGATAAAGATATAATTTGGGTCCGAGTAAAAATAAATGGTCACCATTATTAACTATGCTATTTTGAAATGGGTTTAGAAAAGGGAGCATGAGGGAGATGAAGATCTCAATGACATTCACAGGCACAAGAAAAGTAAGGTAACTCGGACACACTTTAATGTTTTAAATATAGATCATACTTGTGTGGTTATATTTTTTTGTGTGGGATTGTTTTTTGTTCCTTATTTGCCCTTTGAGTTATGTAGTTAATATGGATGAAATGGATGCAATAAAGGTAGCAGCTTGTAAGTGGCATGTGATCTATATTATTGTCTGTCGTCGATGTTGCATATGAAAATTCAAGAGGTCCTTACTTAGTGTAGTCATATCGATGTACTTTAAAATCTTTTTTTTCGTTTCATGTTGAATATGCATTTACGGTACAATTTTCATTATAAAACAAAAAATTAGAAAGTTCCTTTGTTAAAATCTCCACGCTCATTTGCTTTTGTTTTCATTTTTTTAATTTTCTTTTATGTGAATTTTTGTGCTATAAGCTAGAATTGGTTGACCAATTTCAGAAGTTGTTAAAGCTGTTGAATTGAACCTTGAACTGCGTTCGAAGTCGTATTATAAATTTTTGTTTTGTGCAGAACCGTCTGATCTGTTTGTAGCTGCTTTGAAGCATCCAAGAACTCCGACAAATCCTTCTTTGGATTACCTGTCTGCAGATTCTGATCATATGAGCAAAAGAACGAGAATCATGGGGATAACCGAAGAGGTTACATATCTTTATAAAACAATGTTAAAAACAGTATGTGTAACATTTTTGCAGTAATACATGGCTCATAATGATGATGGTGCTACATGGTTACATATCTTTTTTTCCTTTCATGGTTAATATAATGAGTATTTAGACATTCGGTGATGATGGAAAAAACTCCAACGAAGCTCCGGTAAGTCTTCCTATAATTGCATGTTGTACCGGTTTTTAGATCGGTTTGTGTAATGACGATTTTGACCATTACGGGTTGTAATGACAGTGAGTCCGACACCCAAGCTCCGATAGCGGAGACTGGGGTTTCAGCGAATGTAAAGCCATCAGAAACTGAACCACCAGTGCAGGTATCGTCTTCATCTTCAAGACTTTTGATTCTATGTAGGCTAGGTGATTTAGCGTTGTTGGGGACATGGAGGCCTTTTATTGTTCAATACAGAGGCATTCTATTGTTCAATACAAAAGACATAATTATATGACTGAAACCGGTGCCAGTAGAGGTGTACAAAAAAACCGGTTATATAACTGAAACCGCTAAAAAAACCGAAATCGGTTAATATAAAAACCGGTTTTTTTGTAACCGGTTCGGTTACAAACCGGTTAAACCGGTTACGGCCCAGTTACAAATTTCGTTGATAAGTCCGGTTATAAAACCGGTTATTAACCGAATACAGGAAAAAACCAGTTAAAAAACCGGTTAACCGGTAACGTTTAAAAAAGCGGTTATAAAAACCGGTTAAAACAGGTTAATTTGTGCCAGCACCAATTGTTGTGTGCTTTCTTCTAAAATACGATTCATTTGCCTTTTGATGTCAAGTTGGTTGGATTTTGAATGAAAACCAAACGTTTTGAAACTTGTCTTAATATGTTGCTTACTTGGCTGTATTTATAGCATGTGGTGCAAGTTGGAAACGGAATTGGTGTTAGAATAGAGTATTAGAAAAAAAAAGTAGGAATAATTTTCTTATGTTGATATTTCTCATATATAATAATTAGCAAAACATGAATCCATGCTAATCACATAATTTTGAGTGATATTTTTCATCTCTTATAATGCAGCAAGTATACATACATTGCACTTTTTCTAGGTTCAGTAACTAATTGGTTGCACATCAAGATTTTCATTCTTTTGCTTATATTTGTTTGTAATGTTCTGGATAAAGTGAAAATTTGCTTTTAACTACACAGGTCTTCATCTTTATACATGAAAGTTTGCCTGCTTCTCACACATATACGTTTCATTTATAGAGTGATCATATGGTAGTTATATATACAAAAGGAAGGGATGGATCGTTGCAAGAGCTTGCCGTACTGAAGTCGTTCTAAACTCATTAAGTCCTCAATGGATCAAAAAAGTTATTATTATATATTATTTTGAGATGGTTCGGACACTGTTGTAAGTTTTGCAAACCAATTTGTTTATCTTCTTAGAGGTCTACAAAAAAACCGCATAAAACAGAAAAAAACTGCATTTTCCTACATATCGGTTTTTTACCGGTTTTTAAAGCCGGTTATTAATCAGTTTTACAACCGGTTTTTTTAACCTTTGCAAACCAATTTCTTTATCTTCTTAGAGGTGTACAAAAAAACCGCATAAAACAGAAAAAAACTGCATTTTCCTACAGATCGGTTTTTTATTGTCCGGTTTTTTTACCGGTTTTTAAAGCCGGTTATTAATCAGTTTGACAACCGGTTTTTTTAACCGGTTACAACCGGTTAGCATCGGTTACATGTTTTCCGCTTTAAAACCGGTTAATAACCGGAATCGGTTTTTCAATAACCGGTTTTTATAGGCTCAAATTAACCGGTTCGGTTAATAACCGAAACCAGTTTTCCAAAAAAAAAAAACGTTTTGTTTACCTCTAATGGATAGGAGATAAAGGATCCTGAAGTTTGTTTCTGGTTGCAGCTCTTCTTTAGAATAAAACAAGACAACAATGGATAGGAGATAAAGGATCCTGCTACAAAAAGAAAGCTTTAGAACTTGCTATCATTTGAACTGTGTTTGACACATCCTTTATGTCTTCTTCTCTTCTTGCTCACATGAACACGAAAGAGGTTATCTTGAACATTAGGTTATCTATTAAGGGAGCTTAGATGATGACATAGAATTGCCTACGTGTCAACTTCTCAGGTATGCCATGTAGTCCTCGCTGATGTCATAATTACGAAACAGTATCCTTTAGTGTTGTTTTCGCTAAAGTTTGAAACGGTATTGTTTAGTGTTACTCTACCTTCAAGGAAAGTCCAACGAGCAGGTATAATTTTAAATTTTGCCTTCAAATTCTTTCTAACAAAACAATAGAAACGTTGTTGATTATTTGATTTTTTTTTCATTTTTTGTAGCTATGAGAAGGTTTAAAGCTATTGAATGGCTTGAAAGTGTAGTTAGGCCATTGGGGATACCAAAACAACCATCAAACTTTTTGATAGGTTAAAGCTTCATGTTTGTTTATTCACTGGTATGTTATAACTCTTTTTTAGGTTTTGTTAGTAGAATAATGTGTACTCTATGCTGTGATTCAAATTGTTTGTTTATTCACTGGTATGTTATAACTCTTTTGGGGGAATTTTTGGAATGTTTAAATTGAAGTTTTGGAGTTTTTAGGTTTTGTTAGAATGTATTACGTTAAGTAGGATAATAATGTGTTGTTTATATTGTCATTCATGGTGTAAAACAATGTGATTAGAGTAGAGGTTCAACATTGCTATGTTGTAACTTAGTTTCAGTTTGAATCTGTTTGTGTGTTTCCGAGGGCTTTTTTAAGCAAGGCGCATAGTATAAACTCTAACTTTTAGGTGTTGTAGACTGTTTTAGTCTGTTTTAGGTTGATTTCTAGGCTTATTTAGGTTGAGGGTAGCCTTCATTAGGGTTTTTATTGTCGTCTTTTTGCTGAAAATTAGACGAAAAATCATCTTAAATGACTAAACGGTTAGTTTTCTCATTTTACCTCAACATGGTTTCATAAAATTACTTTCTTGCCTGTTATACGTCATATTCCGATCTCAGGGCTATAAAATTATTTTCGTGTTTACCTTCGTTTGTTATCAAAATAAGTTATCAGAATATCTAATTAGTTGAATATTGACAGATTGGGTGGATTTACGGTTCTGTGATGGAAGATATTCTTACAGGATTCAAGATGCATGCACGTGGTTGGCGATCGATATACTGTATGTCACCTAGACCAGCCTTTAAAGGTTCTGTACCTATAAACCTGTCGGATTGTTTAAACCAAGTGCTCAGATGGGCTTTAGGGTCGATTGAAATCCTGTTCAGCAGACATTGCCCAATTTGGTATGGTTATAGTGGAAGACTAAAATGGTTCGAATGTCTTGCGTACAGAAACACATCCATTTATCCCGTCACCGCAATTCCGCTTCTGGTCTACTGCCGAAATTTAAAGCAAGTAATAGCAGCCCGTCGTTTACTTCTATCGAGAAATCAGGACATATCGATCCCGGAGGGCATCATGGAGGATCATATCTTCTATTGACCAGAAGAAAGAGAGCCGTGGGAATGAAGATCATGTCAAGCTAATTAAGGACTATAGGGCGAGAAACGAGACCGAAGTAAGCAAAATTTATGACGGATCATATGTTTAACATTGTTTTATAAAAGATATGTAACTAAACCCAAAGAATTTAAATAATATATTATAATATTTTTTTTAGTATTTGATTCCGATTGTTATTAGAACAAACCCGTGTACTCACACGGGTGTACACCTAGTACTTTGTTATAGGATTACATTACAGAATTGATCATATGGTATGGTAATGAATAGTAATATAAATTAAAGCTAATGAATAGTAACATGGCTGCATTTGTTTACATTTTTTTTCCATTAGCCTTTTCTAATGAGTATTTATATACTTTGTTATAGGTTTCATTAGCCTTTTTTATGAGTATTTATATACTTTGTTATAGTATCATATGGTATGGTTTAGTAGTTGTTATGTTTGTTGGTTTGCCTGTAAACCCGAGTTCGAGTCCTGTACAGATTTTTTAACCCTATTTTCAGTTTTGGGTAGGGTTGCAAATGAACCAAACGATCGGCGAACAGTTCGTAAACTGTTCGGCGAAAAGTTCGTTTATGTTCGTTCGTTTGTTTCTTAAAAATCATAATATAGAAAATTTTATTGGTCACATGGGAAAAGGAAAAAAAATATATACATACATTTGACAACTACATGTACAGTAGAAACATACTATTGGTTTGCTTTCTTAGATGGACACATACCAACTTTGATTTCTTTATTATTTCTATTTTTTGTTTTACATTTGACAACTACATGTACATGTACAGTAGAAACATACTATTGGTTTGCTTTCTTAGATGGACACATACCAACTTTGATTTCTTTATTATTTCTATTTTTTGTTTTACACAATAATCTTATGTAGTATAAATTTGTTTCTAAATATATATACACACATTTGACAACTACATGTACCGTAGAAACATGCTATTAGTTTGTTTTTTAGATGAACACATATCAACCACCGATTCTTTATTACTTTTAATTTTTTTTACACAATAATCTTATGCCTTACAAATTTGTTTCTAAATAAATTTAGAACCAAAGTGTGAGTTTGGTATAATGGTCAGCGTGCTACTACTATAAAACTTGCCACCCTAAATCGAATCATGTCCATATTTAAACTGTTACTTCCTTTTTTTCTTTTGTTATTTTAACTATTTTTTCCTTTTACGTAATGAAAATAATCTAATTGTAGCTTTCTTTTATATTGTCACACCCCGATTTTCGGTTTCTGCGGAAGCGTATTGCGAGGTGTGATGAGAGCGGCAATCGTTACAATCAATCGAGTAAATAACATATGTAAACCATAAAAGGATGTTCATCCATACATTTGTTTTGAAACCATAATTTACATAACAAACATTTTGTTCGGAAATTGAAAACAACTACAACTTTAACCACATTGTTCAAAGTTCAAAATAGTTTCACACAACATAACAACTGGAAACGGATGACATCTCAAAAGCTTGCGTTCTTGATAACCACTCGAACATATTTTTCCCAAAGCCGTCCACTAATCTCAAGTAATACATGTTAGTTTTGAAAACGTCAACAAAAGTTGAGTGAATTCATGTTATTTTATTTTCGCATCAAATGAGTCTCCAAAACATTTGAAGTAGTATAATTCATTTTTTTGTATAGTATGATGAAAAATCGTATGATCATTAGTGTTTTTCAAGGACACTAATATGTATGCCGAATAAGAGGCAACCAAACCTTGACAATTTATCGTGTGTGTCAACGACACTAGTTTAGACACAAAGGCACTCTTAACGATCGTGGTTATCGTTGCCGATAAGAGTGGGGCTTGCCAAAACCCAAATAGATCTATCCGTTTGTTCCTCGGTACTTGTTTATTCATTAATGGTCCCTTTATTTTAAACAGCTATCCGCATGTGATCAAAATAGTTTCATCGTATCATCATAGTATTTGTAACGTGTTTACATCCCCGAAAGTTTAAAACTATAAAAATTCAAAGTAAAAGGGGAAACATGAACTCACAGATTTGTGTTCCGTGCAATTCTCAATTCGATTCCTTGTTCGTTGTTTGTTTCTCGACCTACAAGTGTTCTAATCTCGTTAGACACTTAGGTTTGTGTTTGTTTTTCGTATAAGTAATTCATCTTGAATTTCGTTTTTAGTTTCTCGTAATCGTTTGCTTTCTTTGTTTGTGTTTTCGTATATATATAGGGTAAGGTTCATGTGAGAACCACCCTTATTGCGAGAACCGCGAGAACCAATGTGAACACAACCTAAAATAGCTAAAAAAACCTAACCCCCCCCCCCCCCCCTAAAAAAACTTAAACCCCCCTCCCCCACCCCCCAAAAACCTAACCCCCCCCCCCACCCCCCAAGCTAAGAATGCTAAAAACTAAACCCCCAAAAACCTAAAAAAAATCAAAAAAAAAATCTAATTTTATTTTTTTAATATTTTTTATGTTAAAATCGCTACTTTTAGTAGCCAAACAAAATTTTTTTTTTAAATTTAAAAAAAAAAAAATTGACTTCGAAAAGTAGCGATTTTTTTATAAAAAATATTAAAAAAAAATTGTGTGATTTTTAGCTATTTTTAGGCATTTTTGGTTGTGTTCACATTGGTTCTCGCGGTTCTCGCAATAAGAGGTGGTTCCTAACGGATCTTTGTCCTATATATATATATATATATATATATATATAAGTATCTATAGAAAACCCACTTTTATTTAGAAAACTTGGGAAACTCTAACCTCCCGAATTTTTTTTTTAATTTACACATGTTATATACATGTTTTTAAGGGTTTTGGGCAAAAAAAATCAAAAAAGCTCCGAAAAGATATTTAAAAAAAAAATAAACAAGTTTTGGTGTAACACGTGTTACAAATATGTCAGATGAATGTAACACATGTTACACCAAAACTTGTTTATTTTTTTTTTAAATATCTACTCGGCGTTTTTTTGATTTTTTTGCCCAAAACCCTTAAAAACATGTATATAACATGTATAAATTTTTTCAAAAAAAAAAAACATCGGGGGCTTTGAGTTTCCCGGGTTTTTTAAATTAAAGTGGGTTTTCTATACATCTTTCCCCTATATATATATATATTCTATTTGGTTTGTTTTTGAATGGGCTTAAGTTATTTATTAGATTGTAAGTCAATTTTGTGTATTTGGTGTATATGGGCCTAGCCCAAATAACTTTCTTTAAAGTGGGTCAAGCCCAAATTAATTTGTAGGAGTGAGCCTTAGCCCAAAATACTTTTTATAAAAGTGGGACTAGCCCAATTTAATTTATAATAGTGGACTTAGCCCAAATAAGTTATGTAAAAATGGGCCTAGCACAAACCATTTTCTAAAAATGGATCTGGTCCATAATAGTTTATAAAAATTGGATTTTTAATCCAAGTATTTTTGTAGAGTGGACTTTAGCCCAATTTTGACTAAATATTTTAGTCCATTGTTTGGTAAAAGTAGGCTTAGCCCAAATTTTATTTATGAGAAATGAAAATTAGCCCAATTTAACTTATGGACTACTTTTTAATTTACAAGATTTTGGGCTAGTAAAAAATAATACTAATACTTGTATTTTATAAAAATCTATTGTTTATAAAATTTATTACTTAAGCCATATATGAACTTTTTTGATGTATAAGCTTTTTAGAGTGTGTGACGGCTCGTATGTTATGCCCATTTAATTGATGTCGGCATGGTTTATTCGTGTCGTCAGTCTCGTTTTTACCATTTATTTGGTATGTGCCATTTTATTTTGTCCAAGAGTCCATATTGTCCAATAGTGTCCGAATTTGTCCGTTGTTGTGTTCATGTCCAAGGATGGACATTTTATTTCGTTTTTTTCAAGTTCATATATATTTTTGTAATTTTCGTGGATGTGTATAAATTTTGTATTTGTTCCTTACATGAACTAAACATATAATGTACACATCAAAATATATATTTATGATACTTGATGGATATTTTTGACAGTACATATTTTATCCAAAAATATATATACTTGTCACTTTTGTTTATAAATTTTTTTTATAAAACATGGATTTATAACTTTGTCCAAAATTTGTTTAACCATGTTCAAAGACCTCAAATAGTTGTTCTAGTTACATACTTCTTTGTTTAACAACTTTTTAAACATAACAAAATTTATAAAATTTTGCCATAGTTTTGTTTGAAATATGGATTTTTCCCCAAGTTTATACAAAACTTGTTTTGAATTTATTTCAACAAAAACATCATCAAGTATCAATATCCATCAAAATTTGTCAACAAAAGTAGCATGAACATGACATAGTTCTTAACTTTCCAAAAAAGGAAATTTTATTCCTTATTTTTGCCAAAAATTTGTAGAACAAGATTCTATTGAAAATTCTTGTTTTAGATGATTCACAAGGTCATTTGAAGCATAAATATACGTTCAAAACATTTACTACTAACATATTTCATACTTTTGATTCTTTCCAGAAATGGAAACTTTATTCAAGAAATTTTTCAAAAATTTATTTTCATGGTTTTAAATGATTTCTCATATTTTACTAGCATGCATGTTCATCAAAACTCATGTTCATCACTTTGTTGATGAATCTTGGTTGATCCTACATGCATGTATGTAGATCATATTTTTAAGCAAAAATAACCAAGATTCAAGTTTACTAGTCTAGATTTCTCCAAGTTCATCTCATAATCATAGAAAAATTATGGTTAAAAATAATGATTTTTAGTTGTTTCTTGTTGTTTTTCATGTGGGTTTATGATGAACTTGTAAAAGAAATCAGGAATAAAAGTAAGACTAGTGTGATGTTCTTACAATTTTTGCAAGGAAATAAGGATGAAGAAAAGAAAAATCTTGATGATCTAAGGCTTCTAGTTCCACCAAAAATGCTCCAAATAGCTTTACTAAACTCCCTAGTATCTTGTTTCATCCATGAACTTCCATATGAGCATGTATTCTTGAGTTTGAAGATTGAAAGGAGATGAAGTGAAGGGGTGTTTGGTTTAGCCGATTTTTGGAAGAGAGAGAGAGGAAGGTGGTAAATGTTGATGGTTTTTTGGGATTATGGAAGGTGGGTGGAGTGTAGAGAAGGTTTTACTTAAAATTGATTCTTGTACACAACACTAATCATCATCTCCTTGTTCCAACACAACACATTAGTGATGAGTGAGTTTAGGTGGGGACCCACAATTTTCGAAATCAGCCATGGGGTTTTTTTTTTATAAAAATCTTGTTTAAACTAGAAACTTTAGGAATTTTAAGAACTTTGATATTTTATATAAAAATATCTTTTTTTTTAATAGCCAACGCAACCTTTCATTAATCAATACCAAAGCAAAAAAAACATAAAAGTTCCCAGCCAGGAGCTGGCTAATAATACGCATACAGTAGAAAACGAGAAGACAAGAAAAATATAAGACGGTTACATTACTAGATTGAAGTCCCACCATTCTTGTCTAGTTATCGTATGAAATTTTGTTCTCTGTTTTACGCCTTGAAAGGAGGTTTCCTTTATGTCTTCTATGGCCGTTTGTAACACACCTTGTCTTCCTGAAAAAACTCTTTCATTTCTGATTTTCCAGAGCTTCCACATAGTTTGGACCACTACAACGTGAATTACTTTCTTTATCTTCCGGCTCCTCTGAATTTCACTTATCTCCTGCAACAACTCCGAGAGGCTTCCGTTAATGTTTATCATCGGAATTTTTAACCAGTTGGTGATTGTTTCCCAGATCCTTTTTGCAAAATTGCAGCTAAGTAGGATATGGACAGCCGTCTCATCCGCCGCGCCGCACGTTTTGCAAGTTACATCAATCTGATTCATCCCTTTATTTCTTAAAGCCGATGCCGATGGAATTTTTTCTACTATTGCTCTCCAAACAAACATTACGCTCTTACTTGTTGCCCAATTGTTCCATATAAACGTGCATGGTGATGAGTTGATGTCTAGATTTTGGCTTAGTGATGTTCTAACATTCTTCACATTGAACTCCTCGTGCTCATAATTCTTCCAGAACCAAACATCTCCGTCCTGTGTCAAATTTTGTTGTTGTAATCGCTCCTTTAACGTATCCATTTCTTGTCTTTCTTCATCACTTGTTGGAACCCGAATCCATTCCCAATCCCAAAACCGTCCCCCATTTAATACTCTATAATTCTCCGAAACCGTTGCCTTTTTATTGGAAGATAGTTGATATATGTTCGGAAATTGGATCTTCAACCGGTCATGACCCATCCAAGTATCCAACCAAAAGAGTGTTTTGTCGCCCAATCCAACTTTGCTTCTCAAGCTTGAGTTAATATTTATATTTCTTTTCATGAATTCCTTTTTTATCTCTCCGATATTTTTCCAAACTCCTGGTAGCGATTTTCTGCACGGGATAGGTTCCACTTTTCTTTGACTACTATGTATTGATTTAATAACCTTTGCCCATAAATTATCCGGTTCCATTTTTAATCTCCACCACCATTTTGTTAGAAGGGCCAAGTTCATATCCCTTATATTTCCAATCCCGAGACCCCCAAAATCTTTCGAAGCAACAACTTTTTCCCAATTCACCCATCTAATTTTGTTATTTACATTACAACCTCCCCACAAGAACTTTCTTCGGATTCCTTCTAAAATCTTTATGACACCAATCGGGCATTTATAAAGAGAAAGAAAGTAGTTTGGTAAACTACCTAGTACTGCTTTTACAAGAACTACCCTCCCAGCAAAGGATAAAGTTTTCGCCTTCCAGTTAGTGAGTCTCTTGTTAACAAATCTATAACCTCTTTCCAATTTGCTATTCTATTCATATTCGCACCGACCTTTAGTCCTAAGTAAACAAATGGGAATTTTCCAGGTTTGCAATTGAAAACTGTCGCCATATTAATCACTTCCTCCTCGTTCATTCCCACTCCATATAGCTGACTTTTTCTTGGATTTACTTTTAACCCAGATAATAAGTAGAAGATACGAAGAATTCTTTTGAGGTTTATTACATTACTTTCCTCCCATTCCCCCACAAAAATTGAGTCATCCGCATACAACATATGTGTAAAGTATGGACCGTCCCTAGGTAGTTTTATACCAGATAAAATGTCACCTTCTTTAGCCCTCTCCATCATGACGTGCAGTGCTTCCATTGCCACAATAAAAAGAAAAGGTGATAAGGGGTCACCTTGCCTTAAACCTCTTTTATATTGAAATTCACCCGTAGGAGAACCGTTTACCATAATTGAACCCCTACCTGCAAATAATATCCCCATGACCCAATTTCTCCATTTCGCCGGGAATCCCATATGTGTTAAAATGGAAATTAAGAATTTCCAGTTGAGTGTGCCATAAGCCTTTTCTATGTCAGCCTTAAAAACAAACATATTCTTCCCCGATCTCTTGGCCGAGCCCACTACTTCGTTTATTATCAAAGGACCATCTATGATATTCCTACCCGACATAAAGGCCGATTGAACATTTGATACAATATGCTTAATAACAATTTTCATTCTGTTGGCTAGGACTTTTGAAATAATTTTGTTCACCACACCCACTAACGATATAGGTCTAAAATCTGAGAAAGAGATAGGATCTAGTACCTTTGGGATAAGGGCAATGAATGATGCACTGCATGATTGGTGTATCGACCCGTGAACAAAAAACTGATTCATTACTTCCATAATTAGACACTTCAGCTCCTCCCAATATGCTTTAATTAGTTTGAAAGTGATCCCATCCGGACCCGGGGACTTGTCTATACCACACTCCCATATCGCGTTACGAACTTCTTCGACAGAGAAAGGGATAATCAATCCCTCGGCTTGTGCTTCACTTAACTTTTTAAACCCACCTGCTCCGATTCTTGGCCTTGACTCCACCGGTTCCTTGAATTTTGACTGAAAAAGCCAGCAGGAATTTTGACTTAATTTCATTTGGGTCCGACACCCATTCTCCACCAATCCATAAACCACTTATTTTGTTTCTGGCAATATTATTATTTACAATTCTGTGAAAATAACTGGTATTTTCATCGCCCAAACCCACCCATCTCATTTTTGCTTTTTGTTGTAGATCCGCTGTCAATTTTCCTTGCCAACTCTTGATTCTGTTCTTGCACTCGTGCCACATTTCGATTTCCGCCACCGTTAGAAGTCTATTTTCCGCTAGATTATCCAAAAATTTCAGTTTACTTTGAGCTTCCTTTAAGTCCCTTTCTTCTTCATCTTTTCTGTTTTTTCTCCATATCTTTAGTTCCTCCTTTACTGCCTTAAGTTTTATTGCCACCACTTCATCCTTGAATCTAGAATCACTACTTTTACTCAGCCCTCTCTTAACTGCTTCATCAAAACCGGGTATCGAAAACCAACTATTAAAAAGTCTAAACGGGGACGGACCAAAGCTGTTATTTATGGTAGTTAAGATTAACGGGCTATGATCGGAAAAATCTCTATTTAGTGCCAGGAGTGTTGCATTCGGCCATTTCCCCATAAAATTATCACATACCAGCACCCGATCTATCTTGCTCAGATTTGTGCCATCCCCTTATAAGAAAGTAAATTTCATTCCCCCCATATTGTATTCTTGAAATCCACCTCTGCTAATAAAACTATTAAAACACATAGCTCCGCTTATATCAAAATGCGAATTAAATCTTTCCTCGGGAAACCTGACTTCGTTAAAGTCACCCAACATGATCCAAAAACCAGTAATCGAGTTCTTTGCTTCCAACAGTTCTTCCCACATTCTTCTTCTATTAGCCTTTAACGTTGACCCATAGACATTAACGATTACCATATCTACATCCTCCCCCGTAACCCTACCTTTTAGTATAATAAAATTCTGATTTTTTACCTCTAGTTCCTTTTTAAATACCCGTGGATTCCACATAGACAATAAACCCCCCGATCTTCCATCCGCATCTACTTTTGCAAAATCAAAATCTGTATAATCCCAGAATCTTCTAATCTTACACAATGGCAAATCCCTAAATTGAGTCTCCTGTATAGCCAAAAACGACAGATTGTACTTACCCAAGATTTCTTTGACGCCAGCTGCTTTCCCAGCCCCGCCTGCACCTTTAATATTCATAGATCCGAAGTTCATTGTTGTCTGACATCCTCCTGATCTTCTGCGACAATCGTTTTTTACCAGAGCCTCGTGCCTTGATAAATCAACTCCAATTATTAAACCAGTTGCTATTGTCGCCTCTGTCTCTTTTGTTAACTCCTGTTCGTTTGAACCTCCTGTATCCGCCACACCGTCGCTATCTTCTATTGTTGTTTCCTTCTGAGAAGTACCCGTGCATTCCTCCTCTTCCCATTCGGAGTTCAGATCATCATCCAAACTGTCACCGTTGATTTCCTGGATGAATAAATCTTCTTCTGTAAGCCTGACCCTTACTTTATTTCTCCTTTTCTTTCCTTTGCCTCTTTTAAATAATAATTTCTTTTTAGGTCTAGCTCTAGAATCGTCTGATAGTTCAACATTTAAATCTGGGATTCTATTTTTACCGACAACATTTTGAGGCTTTAAACAATTAGCACGGGCCTCAACAAGATTTGATCTTTTTCTTTTCTTTTGGGCTGTGGAAAGAGGCCCACTATTATCTACTGGACCTTTATTGTTAACCACTTGTGTGGACCCATCCTCTTTAATTTGCATCTCCATAACATGTGCTTCCTCGGAATCTGTAGAAGTCTGCGCATTAATTGGGATTTTCTCGATCGCCTCTTTATCAACTACCGACTTCTCGTATACCTCCCTTGTCCTTTCGTTTACCGACGGTTCAACTACTTCTGGGATATTTTCCGGCCGATCCTTTTCCGGTGTCGGATCCGGAGCCACATTTACCTCTTCTTCTGTATCCATATTTTCCGGTAGGGGGTTGTCGTCTGAACTAAACGGCGGCCATACCTCAGTCATATTCATAGTCGGTGTGATACCCGTATCCAACTCGTTAACGAATTCTGGAACCCATACCTGATGAACCTCTGAAACCCAAACCTCGAACCACATGTGTTTCCATCAAATGGGGATTTTCTCATTTATCGCAATGCCGTTCTTTACTATAACTCCGACCGTGTCGACGTTGAAACAAAGATCTTTTTCGTCTGCTTCGGATTTTTTTATTACTCTCCCATATTTTTCTCCAATACAGTTGAAAACAACATCGATCCACAGCTGTAATGGAACGCCTCTAATTCTCAACCATGCAATCCTTTCAAAGGGGATGGACTCGCCATTCCGTATCTCCAAACTACTGAACCATTCTTTCCAGGATTCCTTTTCACTGTTAATTGTCATATTCAACGCTTCTACTGAATCAAAGATAACCAGTAGTTTTAAGCCACCAACGTATCTGACCTGTGAGTCTCTTAGGCCCAGTTTTTTCTTCATGGAATTAACTTCTCTGAGTGCTTCTATATCTTGTAGTTCTCCGATTGCTGATTTTCCTCTCCGCATGGTGTAGATTTTGGACTCATTTGCAAAATTCAAGCAATTCTCCTCCTCTTGGTTTACCATTTTCCCGGCAGCAACATCTTCCCATGACACTCCTCTTTTCAGATGACCATTTCTTGGAACTCCCAAACCTTCATTGTCTAGGTTAGCAGGTCTTTTGCCTTTCTCAGCCCATACCTTCTTCTGAAACTGTGATTTCTTAACAACCTTGATGAATCTAGCAACGTTTGCTCTTATCCTCCACCCGAAGAAGGCCATCTGGTTTAGTGCCTTAATCATCTTCTCCGTATCTTTAACATTTGTAAACCTCAAGAAACCAAAACGATTTCCCCTTTTATCCAGCTTCCTTGCAATATAAGCGTCCACTACGTGTCCGTAGTTTTTGCTCTCCATCCACAGCTCACCATCGGATACGTGGGGGTGTATGTTTGAGATATAGAAGGTTATTGCTTTTTCCTTAATTGGTTCTTCACTGTTATTATTATCTTTGTCATTTTCTGGATGGCCACCGGAAGATTCTATTTCCCCCTCCTCTCTCTCCATGTTCCGCAGGATTGCTGTATTTTTCTGCGAACTTGGACAATTTGGTTTTTAATTGGAATTTTCTAAATAATAAGGAACATATTATTTTTGGATAAAGCTTTTTATAGAATATTTATGTAGACATATCTGTATGTCTTGTTTTCATCGTGTCAGACTGTACCGCGACTAGCACTGACAAGTATCGTTTATTCGCGTTCCTCGTGTCAGTCTAGGATATTGTTTCTAAACGCAATGGATTTGTTATGACAATTCACTATGATTTTTGTAATTCCTAGACTTTTAAGACTTTAATTAATTAAAATCTAGTCAAACACGCGAAAATCAAAATTGAAATAGTTGTTCAGGTTGTACGGAATTACCGGAATTTTGCAGTTTGTCACATTCTCCCTCTGTTAAAGAAAATTTCGTCCCGAAATTTAAATTGCGTTACTCTTTGTTAGGACTTTCTTAAACAAATGAGGATACTTCTTTTTTATTTCGTCTTCTCATTCCCATGTGAACTCAGGTCCTCGTTTCGAGTTCCATCGAACTTTGATTAGTTTGATACGACTTCTCCTCGTTTTATGAATTTTTGAATCCAAAACCTCAACAGGTTCTTCGATGAAATGGATTTTGTCGTCTACATGGATTTCGTCCGGGGGAATGATAAGGATTCATCCGAAAGACTCTTTTTCAAATTTGACACATGAAAAGTGTCGTGAACGCTATCGAGTGTTTCTGGCAGCTTTAACTTACAGGCGACGTTTCCAATCTTTTCCAAGATTTCGTATGGTCATATGTGTCTTGGGCTAAGCTTACCTTGCTTCTCGAATCTAGCTACGCCTTTCCATGGCGAGACTTTTAGCAACACCTTGTCTCCAACCTCAAAAGACAATGGTTTGCGGCGTCTGTCCGCGTAGCTTTTCTGTCTGTCTCGAGCCGCCTTGATACAGTCTCGAATTTTGAATATTTATCGGTAGTTTCTTGAACTAACTCAGGACCTAACATTTGTTTGTCGCCAAGTTCCGCCCAGCATAGCGGAGATCGACATTTACGGCCATATAACGCTTCAAATGGTGCGGCTTTAATACTCGTGTGATAACTGTTATTGTATGAGAACTCCACTAAAGGCAAGTGAGTGTCCCAATTCCCACCTAAATCCATCACACAAGCATGCAACATATGTTCTAGAGTTTGAATTGTGCGTTCACTTTTGTTTTGGTCAAAAATTACCTAAGCAATTAAGTGATCAAATTAGTTAAGAGAGGTAGTGTGCTAGATGTATTTTGAAAAATATATGCTGATCAAGTTGTTAGTAAAAACAGTTTCCGGGATATAGCTCTGGATACCAAGCTATATCCACAATCAAACAATGAGCAAAAAAGGTAAAGGGTGACACGGGATGCACGAGGAAAGCCCTTGATCAATCTAGATCGCCGACATAAAACCTCGGGAGCTGACAATCGCAGCTGCCTTGTTGTTCTTATTACTTCAAATATCAGGATACAGTGCAGGATATGATACGGATTAAATAGGTGTTACAATGCGATTTGAATACAAGTGTAAGTGTTTTGTAAGTGATTGCAGCTAGTAGAGAGCAAGAGTGTTTTGAGAAATTGTGTGTCCTATCTGATCCGATCAATCCTATTTATAGTAAAACGAAACTAACAAACTAGCCTATAAATCTGGGATATAGCGAATATTCCCTTTGTGAACGTTGTAGTCCACGTCTTCCGGCTTCAACGTTCCTATTTCAACAGATTAGCCCGAGTCTTTGGGGGAACAGGTCCACTCGAACGTTGTAGACTTGCTTCATTAATCTGCACGTGAACTAATTAGTTAACATCAGGATACCGCATTAGGATGTTACCAATATCCTGATCCGGTATCCTGATCACAATAAAAGACACATAGTCAGAATATTATTCAGGATATATGAGCAGAAAACCACCCATAACAACTTTGGCCGTCAGTTTGGGGATGAAAGGCCGTGCTCAAATTTAATTGGGATCCAAAGGCCTTTTGAAAAGACTGCCAAATCCTTGATATAAAACGACCATCTCGGTCAGAGATTATCGACACAGGTACACCATGTCTTGCTACAATTTCTTTGAGGTAGATTTCAGCTAACTTCTCAGTACTATCTTTCTCACGGATAGGTAAGAAGTGAGCTGACTTTGTTAATCGGTCGACGATTACCCAAATCATGTTATGACCACGAAAAATCCTGGGTAATTTAGTTATGAAATCCATGGAAATATGTTCCCATTTCCAAGTAGGGATTACAGGTTGTTGTAGCAATCCAGAAGGTTTTTGATACTCGGCCTTAACTTTAGCACATGTTAGACATTTTCCAACATATGTCGCAATATCACCTTTGATATTAGGCCACCAATAAAATTCCTTGAGATCGTGATACATCTTATCTGCTCCAGGATGTATCGAATATTTGGATTTATGAGCCTCATCCAGAATTAGGTCTCGAAGACCACCAAAATGATGAATCCAAATTCTATTCATGAACTATAAAGCTTCGTTCTCTTTCGGCTCTAATTGTTTTTCCATACCTCAAAGCATTTCTGCTTTGAAGTTTTCTTCTTTCAATGCTTCTTGTTGAGCATCACGAATTCGAGAGGTAAGGTCGTTATGAATTGTGAGCCTTAAAGATCGCACACGCAAAGGTTTAACTCACTCTTTTCGACATAATGCATCCGCGACAACGTTTGCTTTGCCCGGATGATATTTGATCTCGCAATCGTAGTCATTCAACAATTCAACCCATCGTCTTTGGCGCATATTTAACTATTTCTGGTTAAATATATGTTGAAGACTCTTGTGATCCGTGAATATCGTGCACTTAGTACCATAAAGGTAATGACGCCAAATTTTTAGTGCAAATACCACTGCACCTAACTCTAGGTCATGTATGGTATAGTTCCTTTCGTGTATCTTTAGTTGGTGTGATGCGTATGCAATAACTTTCTCTCTTTGCATCAACACGTATCCTAACCCTTGTCGTGAGGCGTCACAATAGACTACAAAATCATCCGTACCGTCTGGGAGTGACAGAATTGGTGCATTTCAGAGTTTGTCTTTGAGCAGTTGGAAAGCTGCTTCTTGTTTCTCTCCCCAATCAAATTTCTTATCTTTTTTAGTGAGAGAAGTGAGTGATTGAGTGATCTTCGAAAATTCTCAATGAATCTTTGATAATAACCAGCCAATCCTAGAAATTGACGTATTTCAGTCGGTGTCTTTGGTGCACTCCAATTCTGTATGGCCTCAATTTTCGATGGATCAACATGTATGCCTTTCTCTATGACTACATGTCCGAGAAATTGAACTTCGCGAAGCCAAAATTCGCATTTGGAAAATTTCGCATACAGTTTCTCCTTTTTCAACAACTCAAGAATAGTTCTAAGATGGTGCTCGTGTTCGTTCTTGTTTCGTGAGTATATCAATATATCGTCGATAAACACTATCACGAATTTGTCAAGGTAGAGCTTGCACACGCGGTTCATTAAGTCCATGAACACCGCTGGTGCATTTGTTAATCCAAATGGCATAACAAGGAACTCCTAATGACCGTAGCGAGTTTGGAATGCCATTTTTGGAATACTTTCTTCTTGAACTCTGAGTTAATGGTATCTTGATCTCAAATCAACCTTCAAATAATAGCTCGATCCTTTAAGTTGATCGAATAAATCGTCAATCCTCGGTAATGGTTGCCGATTCTTGATTGTAAGTTTATTCAACTCCTGATAGTCTATGCACATCCTAAAACTTCCGTCCTTCTTCTTCACGAATAAAACTGGAGCTCCCCAGGGTGAGTAGCTTGGCCTGATGAAACCTTTGGCCAACAACTCTTGAAGTTGCGTGGACAATTCTTGCATTTCCGAAGGAGCTAATCGGTATGGAGACTTTGCCACAGGTACGGAACCTGGAATTAAGTCTATTTGGAATTTGACTTGTCGTTGTGGAGGTACTCCTGGCAAGTCTTCTAGAAAGACTTCAGGGAATTCCTTCACAACCGGAATTTCCTCAAGTTTTAGCTCCTTGGCCTTTTTGTCAACTATGTGCGCTAATTAAGAATGCTATACATCCTTTTCGTAGGCACTTTCGGGCTTTCATACAGGAAATAGTTCATAATGGCATTTCGTTTTTCTCACCGTGAACAAGAAGTGTTTTGTTATTGGGGAGGGGAATTCGAAGGATCTTGTCGCTACATACGACTTCGGCTTGATTGGTGGATAGCCAATCCATTCCAATTACAATATCAAAACTACCTAGTTGAACGAGCATTAGGTCAATTTTGAATTTTTGTCTTCCGAGTTCTAAGGAACATCCTTTAACAATTTTATCGGATTCAATCACCTTTCCATTCGCTAATTCGATAGTGAATGGAATATCTAGTTTAGTTGATTTTAGTCCAAGCATATCTTTAAATTCTAAAGATATAAAACTAAAATCTGCACCGGTATCAAACAAAATAGAAGCGAAATGATCATTGATAGGAAACGTACCGGTGATTACGTTGGGATCCTGTCTCGCCTCTTTAGCTCCAACCACAAAGGCTCGTCCGCGGCCTTTGTTTTCTTTGGGACAATCCTTCTTGAAGTGTCCCATATCACCACAATTGAAACAGCCTTGGTTTTTCCCTCGTTCGTTATCGTTTTTGCTTCCTCCTTCTTTCTTAAGCACCTTGTTGTTACCCCAGCATTTTTCGGTGCGGTGCCCCATTTTTCCTCACTTGTCACACTTGATAGTTCGGCAACTACCCGTGTGATGATACCCGCACCTGTTGCACTTAGGTGCATTCCCCACATAACCTTTCAATTCCGTCTCTTCCGCTACTACGGATGCCTTCCCCGTTCTCTTTGGAGGGTTCTCCTTTTTCTTATTGCTCGATTGGGATCCTTTCTTGAATTGTGAGAATTTCTGCTTATTGTCATGTGAAGCGGATTCTCCGTGTTTTTCCTTTGTTTTCTCAGTACTCTTTTTGTCAAATTTATTAATCCTCTTCGCTTCTTCGGTTAGACTAACGAAGATTGTGATGGCCTCAGTGACCGTGGTAGGATGTGAAGACGTGACCATACTCCAGATCTGGGGTGCCAATCCCCAAATATACCTTTCAACTCGTTTAAACTCCAGAGTTACCATATACGGAACTACTCGTGAAAGGTCATGGAATCGTTGTGTATACCCATAAATATCTGGTCCGTCCATCATTAGATTCCAAAACTCCGTTTCTAACTCTTGTAACTCTGCTCTCGAACAGTATTTCTCTCTCATCATCTCCTTTAGTCTATCCCATGTGATGGCATACGCGGTTTCATCTCCCAAAATTTGTACTGGTAGATTCCACCAAGACAAGGCTTCAGCCATGAACATACCCGAGACATATAACACAGTCTGATTTGGGGTACAGTTGCTCATGCGAATGACGGAGTCCATTTTCTCCGTCCAACGGACGAATGCTACGACACCACCCGTGCCATCGAAATTCAAGGGTTTGCAATCAAGAAATTGTTTATACGTGCATCCAGAAATGTTGTTTCTCAAATTGTCAAAAATATATATTTTGCAAATAAATATTAATGAGAATTCCTTTGAAAGTTTAAGAGTAACCAACCGTTTACGGGATTTGGGGCTATTGGTGGAGCTTGAACTCTCGGCCCATCATTTTGGTTAGCATGTATTGCCTCGTCTTGTGCAATCGCAACAGCAATGCGTTGGTTTAGTAAGGCATCAAGCTCAGCTTGAGTCATGGGTAAAGGATTTTGAAGGTTACTTATGTTCCTTCTTCTTGGCGCCATGATCTTCATATGAAAAATCATATAGAAGAATTTAGACAAATATTTATAATAAATATTGTCGTTCATGGGCTCAAAATTGAATAAAACACATTATCACAACACATACATACATAAAAATAAGATAAATCGATCATATCTCACGTAAAACATCCATACTGAAATCGTCACAATATAAAGCATAAAAAGAAGATATGCCACTCGTAGGTGCTCGAGAAACAGATAGCTAAGCAATAAGCTCATGGAGACGACTGAATAAAATACCGAGCTGTATCTCGGCTGATGTGAGTCTAAACTCGGTAGTAGATGGAGGCAAATGACTCGGATGATATGGATCAAACGGGCCCATGCCCGGTGGTGGCAGAGTATGAAAATCTGAAAAGTACGGAGATGGATAAGTAATGGTACTATGCATGGATGTAGTGGTATGATATGGATCTCCATCCATAGGAAATGAAGTCTGCGAAGAATACCCCCACAGGGTAGCTAGGAGCAATGTGGGATGGCCCGACAGCATACGGGTCGTAATGAGAACTGACTGTAGATGTAACAGGGGCAACAAAAGATCCAAACAACGGATAAGGAGGTAGATGCTCATCTGGCATAGCCGTACCACCCAATGAGTAGTGAGATGGTCCAGCAATAGGAGGGATGATCGGATGGAAATCTGGAAATGAAGTAAGCAAAATGGGATCATCATGGAATGGCAACGCCTCCGAAGGTGGAGGTAACTCTGTATCGGGCGAGTGAAGTGAAGATGGTGTCAGAGGGGATGCAGGGGATGAGGATGAGATCTCAATAGTGGTAGCATCGGGATGTGCAACCTCAAGTATAGCAATGTCAAAATCAATACCGATGCCTAGATCATCATGAAGGTGCTAGACCTGAACAATGGGGATGAAAATGTCCTCTCCATCGCCATCTAGCATAGGATCAACAACAGGAGGGACGTCATCGCCGCCCTTTAGGCCCACTATATCAAGTGGAATCGGAATAAACGCAACAACATGCTCACCCTTGGGGAGGCCAAATATGATCATGTCATGAAAGTGAGGGATAGCAAGAACGTCATCCACCGGTGGGATGTCGGCTGGATCGGGATTTGGGAGGGCGAATGGCTGGAAATCAACGTCCATCCATTCTTCATCGGAAACCTCTTCATCGGAAACAAGTATGACAGGTGGGGTGGTGTGACGGGTGGTCCGTAGGACAACCCTTAAATGAGCTAAATACGTGCATATCCCATATTTTACACGATTATGTATCGTGAATGTGTTAACTACGAGTGCTCGTTGTTTTACAGCTAAATCACTTAATTCGGTAAAGTTGGAGAGTTTAGAGATGACGCGGAACACTTGTGGATGATAAACATTGCGAAAGACATTGTTTGGGACTTGTTCGGATCGAAAAGATGGCTTGGATATATGAGAAAAGGAAGAGTTTGAAGTTTAGGGGGTGTTTGGTAATTAAATGAAAGTTGTATTCAGCGACACAAGTGTGTAGCAGCAATAATATGTGGCCTACGGTTTGGAAATAAAAAAGAAACAGCAAGTACAGACCGTAAGCTACGGTCTTACTTCGTAGCCTACGGTAGAAGACATCACCAGGCACCAGCGCACATGCTTTATTTGTGGAAAAGGTTTTAAAGAATTCAAAACTCTAATAGAGGGACACGTATATGAAGACTTTTGGAGAGGTATTAATTTGATGTACACAATATTATATTGGATCCATCCACAAATATCAATGATACACACACAATTGTTTTAGTCGAGGGGGGCGGTACATGTGAAGGTTTTGACTTTTATTAAAGATTACATGACATCATCGAACATCATCATTCAAAGTGGGCCGACATCTTATGATCATCACATGTGGGACGATTTGGAGGGAACATGGGCAGCAGACATCAAGCCACGTGATGTTGGGGGCCACCAATATAAATTACATGATATATATACACGTGACAAGGAGTCAGTATATCATCATAGCAACATAACCTCATACATCATCATCAATTGCAAGCCCACATAACTGCACGTGGACTTTTCTATTGGGCCGCACATGGGCTGCAGCTATTCGACTTCTTGGATCACTTTTGGAGGGACTTGAGGTGTGGACAAGAATTGGCGGCACATGATTGGCAGCCAACATATGGCACGTGAATGAGGAGCAGCTTTTGAGGGGGCTTTTCAATGGATTGACATCATCATTAATTGATATCATCATGAGAAGACAGGCGACTCTCTGGACACAACGATCGCTTGGTGAACGGATTGGGAAGCAAGTATGGAAGCAAATATGAAGACTTGGTGGAGGATGGTTGTTCAAGTCATGAATGGCTAAACTCTTTATGGTCATCTTTAGTTGAAGGTTTGTAGAGACAATTGTGTTTTGGATTTCATATTTCTAGAATGGTAAATTGAATTTATGTTTTATTTACCATGGTGTGTTCTTATTTGTTTGTAAATTGTTGATGCTTATGGTTATTCTATTTTGAAACCATACGTTCTTGGTGCCGTTGGCAATCGAGATATCATGGGTATAACTAGGATCGGGTAAGGGTCAATTGGTCATCGGGTAACAACCTCACGTTCTAGGAATCTGAGTACTTAGTTCCCTTTTATCACAACAAGTAATTGCACATGAACTATGTCTATGTAGTTCTTTCTAGTGAATGATAGCACAAATGTTGAAGCAAACCGGAAACTAAAGATGGTCACTCGTCTCTAATTTGTTACAACCAAAACTTTTCTTTTGCAATTTAATTAGTTAATCTTAGTTTTAAAAATCAACCAATCAAACCCACTCTTGAATTTATTTTTCTTTCAATTTAGTTTACTTTAGTGAAGTTAGACATACATCGAGATAGCACATATTCCACAAACTCCCTGTGTTCGATACCCATTTACCACTATCTATAGTTGTTATTGGGATTAAATTTGCGTGTACCACGACAATCACGTCAAATTTTGGCGCCGTTGCCGGGGAGTTGTGCGCAACGTGTGTTATCTTGTGTATTAGTTTGAAAAAAAAATTAAAAAAAAAACAAAAAGAGTTCTTTTATGTTCATGATTTACACTTGGTAGTTGAGTTGTGTTGTGCAGGATGACAGGGCATTACACAAATTTCAGCTTATTTACGTGTAGATTGTGCGGGGGTCCACGACATCCATGTATTGGTTGCCATGAGGCTCACTACAGGAGGGCACTTGGAAAACCGGTGTCTTATGTTTCACAGCTTCCACCTCCATCATACGTTGACGATTATGAATCAGAAATGGAGGATGACTATTATTCATATGGATATGATCGGGACGAGGAAGTTTATTATGAGGCAAGGATGGATGGTCTATGTTTTTGTTGCGGTCGCGATCACACTTATGATTATGATGTGTGCACGGTGTATTCGGAAAACCCGAAGTATTGGGATAAAAAGATGATGGAAGCGCGCATCTATAGACCGTATCAGGGATATCGACAATATCATCCCGAAGAATATTCTGAGCCCGAGGGTGTTTATGTTTATGAGACCGAGGAGGAAAAAGAGCTTGCTGTATTGGAAGTAACTTTGTCCAAACTCGAGCAATATTTAGCAACACCCAACCTGTCCGATGAAGACCGAATCAGCTGCTTAGTTTCTAAGTGTCATACTTTAAAATTGAAGATAGAGATAGAAGAACGCCTCTCACCATTACCTGACGATATTAGAGATTATTCTCACATGAAGGAGGAGGTTGTGGAGGATAATACCACACCAATGAGTCCTTTATCTGATGAAGAGTCACTTGTAGATCAGATGATGTGTGCAGATTATGAGGTAGAGCAGGCTGATGGGATGGATATGTGTACCGAACCTCTTCCCATATCAATGATTCAAATTAACAAGTGTGGGGAAGAGGGTTCGAGGAACAAGATGAGAAGGGTGAAACTACCAGACATTAAGGTATATGTCATGAAGTGGACTAGCAAAGCCCGTAGGAGCAGCTTTAACATGCCAAATATATTGACAAATCTATGGAGATGGCATGTAAATTTCCGGGCATTTGATGGAAATGCTGCGGGTAAGTGTGCATTAAGACCACCATAACGCATATCAGGTATGGTCTGGCTGAAGACCTTTAAACTTAGCGCTCTCGGGAGGCATCCCGAGGATGTAGAGTATTGTATTTGTGTTTTGTTTTGTTTTGTTTTGTTTTGCTTTGTTTGGTTTTGTTTGGGTGTTGTGTTTGTGTTTTGGCAGGTTATTACGTTTCAACCCTCGCGGATGCAATGATTCAAGTGTGGGGATGTTTGGCAACATCCTTGTTGAGATATCGGCGAATCTAAGAGATGTTTTGAACCGGTCCGATTACCGCAGGTTCATCACTACCAACACTGCTAATTTACTAATCAGGTCGTGTCTTGTTCTCATCTTGTGCACCTTTGTATATATTCATGTTTAAGTTTTTGGTTGGGCGGTTGGGTGGTGTTTTGATGTGTTTAGTTTATGGGTTGTGAAGGATTGGTGGTGTTTCTAATAATTAGAAAAAAAAAGAAATTTGGGGTTTGAGAGTATTAGCGAAAGCTAATGTTTTTTTGGGTAAAAGCGATCTTCCCCTCAAAATCATACATTGGGACAATGTATCCCAAGTGTGGGGATGGCGGGAAATTTTTGAGAATTTAAAAAAAATTGTGAAATCAAGCGAAAAATTGTCGAAATTTGAACACTTAATATTGTTCCACTTGACATACCGACACCCATTTCTAGTCCTTTCTTGGTGAGAGTTTGAGCCACATATGATTATTATAGATATTTCTTTGTTTTGAGTGGCGGTGTGTGTATTGTGTTAATAGAACTTGTGTACGAATTCTTGTTAAATCTTAGAGTTAGCATGCTTGTGAAAATGATAGGGGACTTTTAGGTAGCCTCGTCTAGATGTGTGAGAGTGTGGGAATTGAGGGTTGGACCTCATACGTTACATATATGAGCTTGGTATTGTGAGGGGTGGAGGTTTGGTCTTTAGAAAGCCATGTTTGAGCCTTATACCATTCGGTTGTGACCCGAACCTACTTTCTACAAAACTTTACCTTTTGAGATGACCCGGTTTAGGAGTCTAGTTGTGAATGTTGATGTTTTTGTATATTGTGTGAGTTGTTATATCTTATATGAAAAAAAAAAGAAAAGAAAAAAAAAAGAAAAATATGAGAAAAATACAAAAAGAAGTGATTGGTTGCAATAGTAGTTGAGAATGTTGAAGAAGTTGTGTATATATTTGATGGTTGCTTTGTTTAGTGGTAGAAATAAAAACCGGGTCAAATCAATTAGCTCTCGCATATATATTTTCCCATTTTCCTACCTTTGCACCTAGCCCCGTTACAACCCGTAAGTCTTTTTTATTCATAAGCATGCTAAATACTCAATAGGAGGAGACTTGATTTTTATACAAGCTTATTGTCGCACAAACACACACACGCATTGAGTGGTTTAGCATTATGTGCTAATATTTCTTGTCACCGAGAGTTTTTGTGAGGGGTGTGCCGCGTGGTATGATTGAAGGTTAGTAAAAGGACGATACATTTTAGCTTGGTTTGCATGTTGATCGCTTGTGGTTTTGAAATAGTTTTTGAATGGGTTGCCTGGGACAAGCAACGGGTAAGTGTGGGGATGTGACGGGTGGTCCGTAGGACAACCCTTAAATGAGCTAAATACGTGCATATCCCATATTTTACACGGTTATGTATCGTGAATGTGTTAACTACGAGTGCTCGTTGTTTTACAGCTAAATCACTTAATTCGGTAAAGTTGGAGAGTTTAGAGATGACGCGGAACACTTGTGGATGATAAACATAGCGAAAGACATTGTTTGGGACTTGTTCGGATCGAAAAGATGGCTTGGATATGTGACAAAAGGAAGAGTTTGAAGTTTAGGGGGTGTTTGGTAATTAAATGAAAGTTGTATTCAGCGACACAAGTGTGTAGCAGCAATAATATGTGGCCTACGGTTTGGAAATAAAAAAGAAACAGCAAGTACAGACCGTAAGCTACGGTCTTACTTCGTAGCCTACGGTAGAAGACATCACCAGGCACCAGCGCACATGCTTTATTTGTGGAAAAGGTTTTAAAGAATTCAAAACTCTAATAGAGGGACACGTATATGAAGACTTTTGGAGGGGTATTAATTTGATGTACACAATATTATATTGGATCCATCCACAAATATCAAGGATACACACACAATTGTTTTAGTCGAGGGGGCGGTACATGTGAAGGTTTTGACTTTTATTAAAGATTACATGACATCATCGAACATCATCATTCAAAGTGGGCCGACATCTTATGATCATAACATGTGGGACGATTTGGAGGGAACATGGGCAGCAAACATCAAGCCACGTGATGTTGGGGGCCACCAATATAAATTACATGATATATATACACGTGACAAGGAGTCAGTATATCATCATAGCAACATAACCTCATACATCATCATCAATTGCAAGCCCACATAACTGCACGTGGACTTTTCTATTGGGCCGCACATGGGCTGCA
The DNA here is from genome assembly GCA_030545235.1 of Helianthus tuberosus. Classification (NCBI taxonomy): domain Eukaryota; kingdom Viridiplantae; phylum Streptophyta; class Magnoliopsida; order Asterales; family Asteraceae; genus Helianthus; species Helianthus tuberosus. The sequence goes on along the minus strand of CM060411.1, from coordinate 42,148,715 downwards.
GCTATTGGACTTCTTGGATCACTTTTGGAGGGACTTGAGGTGTGGACAAGAATTGGCGGCACATGATTGGAAGCCAACATATGGCACGTGAATGAGGAGCAGCTTTTGAGGGGGCTTTTCAATGGATTGACATCATCATTAATTGATATCATCATGAGAAGACAGGCGACTCTCTGGACACAACGATCGCTTGGTGAACGGATTGGGAAGCAAGTATGGAAGCAAATATGAAGACTTGGTGGAGGATGGTTGTTCAAGTCATGAATGGCTAAACTCTTTATGGTCATCTTTAGTTGAAGGTTTGTAGAGACAATTGTGTTTTGGATTTCATATTTCTAGAATGGTAAATTGAATTTATGTTTTATTTATCATGGTGTGTTCTTATTTGTTTGTAAATTGTTGATGCTTATGATTATTCTATTTTGAAACCATACGTTCTTGGTGCCGTTGGCAATCGAGATATCATGGGTATAACTAGGATCGGGTAAGGGTCAATTGGTCATCGGGTAACAACCTCACGTTCTAGGAATCTGAGTACTTAGTTCCCTTTTATCACAACAAGTAATTGCACATGAACTATGTCTATGTAGTTCTTTCTAGTGAATAATAGCACAAATGTTGAAGCAAACCGGAAACTAAAGATGGTCACTCGTCTCTAATTTGTTACAACCAAAACTTTTCTTTTGCAATTTAATTAGTTAATCTTAGTTTTAAAAATCAACCAATCAAACCCACTCTTGAATTTATTTTTCTTTCAATTTAGTTTACTTTAGTGAAGTTAGACATACATCGAGATAGCACATATTCCACAAACTCCGTGTGTTCGATACCCATTTACCACTATCTATAGTTGTTATTGGGATTAAATTTGCGTGTACCACGACAATCACGTCATGGTGTGCTAAAAGTGGTCAATTAAAACTAACTAATTTTAACCTAAACTAAACACGCTAAGTTTTAAATTTATAAACTAAGACTCTCTAAAACCTAGACCACACAACCGGCAAGTGTACCGTTCGATGCAGTATAGCCTAAGTAAGTCCGAGTATCGAACCCACGAGACTCTCTAATTACGTTCACTAACTTCTATCTAGACTTAGACTGACACGGACTCTAACTATTTTTATATTTAAGGGGGGGGGGGGTTTACTAAATATCCTAAAATTGCAATTAAAATTAAACTAATTAGCTAAATTAACTAGACGCCAATTTCGACGAGGGTTTTAACTCAGTGGTGATAAAGACAACCTAGGCTAGAATCCTATTTAACGAGGAATGGATCTCTATTCGAAATTAACGTGGTTTGGAACCAGGATCTTTTAATGCTAAACCCTAATAAATCACTACTAAGACCTCCCGACCCTTCTCAGGAAGAAACGTGTGAGACTCTACAAGGCTGTTATGACTACCGGTTGTTAGATTTCCTTACAGTCCTCTAACTTCTTGAAAAGTGCCCTAATATGACAATCTACCTTACAGCGCGAAAGTCTAAGGCAACTATGGATCTTAACTTGGTTTAATAGACACGAATAAGATTAGGGAACTAAGACCGATTTCTCTCAAAACCTAATCCTGGCTATATATCAAACCGAGACCTATTAATAACCTCGAGCCTCTCAGCGACAAGATTAGCAGAATATCAAGTTCTAATTATCTTTTAATTACCATTTCTAAGGTTATTGGCCAATTCACCCAACTATTACCCAAACCCGTGAAGATTAGATAACTAACATAAACCTATTCTATGAAAGACATTCATCAAGATTTATGTGAAACGAGTAAATAATCGATAATCAAATCACGATAAGCATATACACCAAATCAAAGGTTCCAAAGTTCTTTACTTTTTAAGAAAATTCATACACAACGATAATAACGAATAAAAATCAAACTTTGTCAAATAATCATCTTCACCTAGGTAGTTTTAGGCTTTTAGCCGAAAATCATAACAAATAAAATAATTAAACAAAGTCTAGAACAAGAATTCATTGATATCAAACAAGAAAAATAGAAAACTAAAGAAATTGAGTAGAAAACCCCGTTTATTCCTTGCTCTCCAAGCTTCCCGCTCGATCCCGTAGATTCCGTAGCCGTGAAGGCCTTGCAAAAGACTTCACAATTTTCGTTTCTTATAATCTCTTCGTGCGTCTGATGTTTCGTCTTCTTTCAGCCGTTCAAACTATCTAATGTTTTATATTGAATATGGCTGAATATATTCAATTAAAAATATATCTATTAATATGTATGGCAGATGAAAAAAATAATATTCCCCCTTACTCATGAAGCAGCCGACATAAAATACACCTACATCTGATCCGTGGTGGGCCTCCAATCCCCTCTTATTTTCAATCTATACTCTATATAATAAAAAAAACCAATAAAATGACACTTGTCATTATTCTAGACCATCTTTATTATTATTTAATTATAGATAATTATTTTATTTAAACAAAATTATACACTTTTATTTATTTATTTATTATGTTACTAGTTTAAGAACCCGCGAGGTTCGCGGGTGGACTAAAACACAAATGAATAAGTATAATTTATTGAACTAACCGTTTAAATTAAATGACCGTTCAATTAATAATAAATTAGTAAACAACAATGAGACAAATAATTTAATATCTCGAGATACATGATGATGCAAATTTATGTAATATTGTGTTTATGGAAGATAATGGATAGCGAATTATAAGTCAAGTACTGTTTATTTTTGTAGAATTTTAGGTTAATATTTAAGTGTGTGTATGAGTATACATGTTTTGAATTACGTTAACAAAATTCATTAAAAAACAACAAAAAATAAACATTAAATGACTTCAAAAAAATGTTATGGATCATTTTAGAGAACAGTTACATGGAATGAATGATCGAACGATGAATGAGTACATGGAGATCACAAGTCACGAAATACTTCTTTGTAAACTACATTTGTCGTTTTATTAGTAGGTTTGCCGTCATTGTCCAAAATCAGAAGTTTAACTCCTTGTCTGGTTTTAACTCTCGATAAAGCAACATACAGCTGACCGTGGGTGAAAACTGGCTGTTTCAGATACAAACCAACTCTAGACAGTGATTGTCCCTGACTCTTGTTAATAGTCATTGCGAAACAAACAGCCAACGGAAATTGTCTCCTTTGAAACTCAAAAGGAATTTTTTTATCAGAAGGTATCAAACTAATCCTTGGTATATAAGTGCGAGTGCCTATGTTCCCTCCGGATATTATCTCGGCTTTTATTACACGGTTATACATTTTTTTGACCTGTAGTCGTGTACCATTGCAAAGACCATTTTGTTGGTCAATGTTACGTAAGAGCATCACCGGCACGCCTACTTTTTGTGCTAGCCTATGATTAGGTAAGCCGGATACTTTAAGACCGTTAAGCACATCAGGAGAGTATAGTTTTTGTTGTGTAGCGTTTGGATTTTCAGACTGACAAAGACTGTCTGAACTAAGATATTCTCGTTCTTCGCCTGGGAATAGTGACAACAACCGATCATTAATTTCATGCACAACCTCGTTCTTAGGTGCAAGTATAGCCCTCTCACTGAAATAATTTTGATTGTTGAAGTTTTCAAGAATTGAAGGATACACAAAATCAATTAAAGTTGAAATGGGGTCCGATGTATCAGTGATCAGAAGATCGCTTGGTATTTCAATTGATGTTTCTCCATCATTTGGACCACCAACATTTCCCTCACCTATATCCAAAAGCCATTGTGCAAATTGTTTTATTTCTTCAGCGTCCGATGCTGAACTTCCAACTGTTAACCTCATGTTTTTTGTTAGTCTCAGCAACTTACATGTATTCCACAGGTAAGACGAACTTAATGAGGCATTGACAATCTCTTGTCTTCCACCATTTGGAACAACAGGAAGGATCTGTCTAAAATCGCCTCCTAAAACAATAACCTTTCCTCCAAAGCGGATATTTGATCTGTTGGAAGTCTCGATATTGAAAATGTCGTTCATTGTTCTATCCAACGCTTCGAATGCATGCTTATGGACCATAGGCGCTTCGTCCCATATAATCAAGTTTGTTTCATGTAGTAGTCTAGCTACATCTCCATCAGGTTTTATATTACAAACTGAATCCTCTGTAAGATTCAATGGAATACGAAACCTGGAATGCGCGGTCCTGCCACCAGACAATAACAACGACGCGATCCCACTGGAAGCAACGTTTAATACAATTTGACCTTTTGATCTGATTGCCGCAGATAATGTCTTCCATAAGAAGGTCTTCCTGGTCCCACCATAGCCGTACACAAAAAAAAACCCCACCTTTGTTACCCTCAATTGCGTTGATTATTTGTTGGAAAACTGACCGTTGCTCCTCAGTTAGCAAATTCAGTTGATTATTAAATTCAATTTCAAGATTGGTTTTGTCGTAGATACGCTCCTCGTTAATCAAACGATTATCTGAATCAGACATAGACGCATTATCTGGGTACGGCATTGTCTCAAATCTTTTGAGTGATGAGTTGTTTCTAGCTAAGAATTTTTCAACTTCACTCAAAACATAGTTTTTAAGCTGCTCATCTGGAATTGATAAAGCTGTAAAAAATGAAAAAAAAAATATTATGTAATCAAAAAATATTTAATGAACCAAACAATATAACATAAATGAAACACAAAACCATGTTTTCGTTAAAGCCAAATAGTTTTTTTGGTATCACAACCAAAAACAAAAAAAAGGGGAGAAGAACAACATTTTGTGTAAAAGAATTACCTGGAACTCGATGATATTTTCTAAGTCTGTAGATAAAGTCGTCTGTCATGTATCTCCATGTGCTTTCCCATACAACCTCTGGTCTGGATAACGTATTTGTTAATAGCAAAGTAGCAAATAAATTACGAAGATACGAAGGGGATCCTGTTTCATTTGCTTCCTTGATTGCCTCAATGTATTCTGTGTCATCGTCCAAAAGACCGAGTGCATAACATGCATCTCTAAATGTATCATATACCTTACCATCAACTGTTTTAATATCATCAAAAGATTTTGGTCCTTTCACTTTGTTAAGAAGAATTCTTAAAAAATAGGCTTCCCCAAGAGACGGACTTACAGCGTGAATTCTACCAATTGACTTATGTCTTTGTCTAGGTTCCCAACAACGTTTATCAAGCTTCCATACATACCAACTTGGAAACTGAACATATGTAAGTGTAGGGGCCACTGTGTCATTCGGGTCTTTGTTACGTTCCATCCATGAAAGAAACATTGATGCTTTGACAGATGGTTTGTTAAGGACTTGATTAATATCCTCGTCGGGTCCAAAAACAACAGGTTGTTTTCCGGGAAGATGGAAAGGCAGCCTTATAACAGAAGGAGTCCTGTAATGCACATCGTACGCAAAGATCCTCCAAGATGCCTCACAAGCTGAGAGATACCTATAATCATAATATTCTTTAACCTCGTCCTCTTCTAGTTCTTCATTGTTATTGTCATGTTGGACAACAGCAACGGTTGCTCTATCAGGGCCTTTATTTATATATTTAAACAAATATTTAATTGATCCGGCTTGATTGCACCACTCAACATTTATATGGGCCTGGTACCGTTTCAAAAGTTTTTTGTTGTATGGTACAACACTTCGGTTGTCTAAGTCGATTCCATTTTTTACTACAGAAGCACCATTATCTCTTCTTCTGTATATTGGAAATCTATTTGAATCCAGTGTAGTATTATCTTGAAATTTCTTTGGAAAACCCTTAGAACACTTATTGTCAACCATACATGGACAACTTAAATTAGCGTTACCACATGGACCATGAATCATATAGTCTTTCACAAGCGTATATAATTCTGCGTCTTCATCTTCATCAGGGATTTCTGCAGATATAAATGGATCAACATGGTCTACCGTCGGAAGTTTGGATTCATTTTCCAAGAATAAGCATAGGTGGGCATGAGGCAATCCTCTCTTTTGAAACTCGATTGTGTAAACAACTGTACAAAAAGAAATCATTAGTAGATTTAAATAATCTAATATGTATATAAAAAGCAATTTGATAAAATACCTGCTGCAACTTTTCCAAATAGATGGCGTTCTTTAAAATCTTTGCAAATTGAATCCAACTTTATTTTAAACAATCTGCTCAGTACATCGGGCCTATCTTCAGGTTTAAGATTTGTGTCTCTAAGAAACCTTTTAACCTTAGGCCACTTTGGATTGCAAGTGATGGTTATAAAAAAATCCGGATAACCAAACCACTTACAGATAGCCATGGCATCTAAATAATTTTGCATCATATATCTAGCGCCGCCGGTAAACGAAGAAGGCAAAAAGATTCGTTTTCCAACCTTAGATATGTCTTGCTGGCCCTTATTTCTTAATTCACAGAGACTTTCATAGCTATCTGACCTTAGATTCTTTTGTTGAAGTCGTATGTAGGTAAGCCTTTCGCTCTCAATCATGGTATAGGCATCAACCAAGAATTGTTGGAAGAGTCTCCTTGAATTTAGAATCAATGAAAACTGATTAATTCTGTCTTGCACACGATATGCAAAGAACTCTCTCATTGTACAATTTGGACGTTTCTTATTGATTACATCTACGACACCTCGATGAGGGATGTCAATTCTGTAACCATCATCTCCATAAGGGAACAAAATAGGATATTGAAGTGCAAGGTATGAAGGATGCAATTCACTAATTCGTTTCAAAGTACCTGTCTGCGTTTCAATAACTATATCTCTATTGTTGATTGTGTTGGCAATATCCCCAACAATTAGAGCAGCAACTTCACCACAGGTTGGTAAATTATATGTTCGTCCATCCTTTTCTCTAATACCAATTAGACGAAGCTTCAGATTAAGATCAGGGTTTTCATGAAAACAGTCTCTAACCATCCTATAAGCTTTTACCAACTGATTTTCTGAATCTAAAACAACTTTTATATGTTCAATCAGTTTACGATCAAGATCAGCCACACTTGAGGAAGATGTATCCTTGGAACGACTGGTTAAAAAATAGCGGAGTGTCAAAAAACATCATTATTAATCAAAAAAATACTGAAGAAAGCTTCGGTGGGACAAAAATTTATAGTTTATTATAATTACCTAAAAACGGATTGTCTGTTGGATAGTTCGTTTTCAGTATCGAATATGTAGAGCTGGCAAAATTTTGGTTGATCTCCGTTTTCCGGAAGCAGGCTTCCAGTGCTGTGATAGTTCTCACCACTAATTCTGTAGCAGAATGGTCCATTACCTCTATTAACAGTGGGATCAACCTTACCACCCATTGACGTGAAAGCAAACATGGAGTTATACCGTCGAATATTATTCAAAAAATGTTTGCTTTCTTTATCCTTATACATAAAAAGTTTCTTATAACTTGGGACAGCATCTTTATAATCTGGTAGCTCTACTTTGCCATAACCACAACATAAGAAATAGCATATTCTTCCTTTCTCTTTTCTTCCCCTTCCTTTTTCTGCATCCCATAATTTAGCATTGCATACTTCACAAGTAATACATTGGTCACCATGGTCGAAATAATCTGTAAAGTTAGTTGAAGAAAAAAAGAATATTACTTTACAAAGTAATATAAATATAAAAATAATATATACTATTTAAGTAATTTAATAAATAAAGTAATTGTGATTATACCTGTTGAAACTCCTTTGTAAATTGCCTCATCTGTAGTTTCCTCTGTCGTCAAGTCAATCATTGGTATAGGAGATGTAAGTCGTGATTTACTTAATAACTTACGTTTTCCTGATGACATCCTCTGTAAAGAAGAACTTTCGAGTATAGTAGATGTGTTGCTAGAAGTTGTGATGTTTGAAGATAGAGAGAAACGACGAATGTTTATTGGAGTAGTCAAGTTGTTTGTAAGACAACTAACATTACCTAAATAACATAATATAATCGAAGTTATTAACTTTTTAAAACATATATATTGTATTTGAAATTATATTTGAATTATTCGGTAAATATAATTTTTACTTGTAGGTACAACCGACGTTGTAGGAGTAACATTGTGCGTGTTGAAAGATATCAATCTTAAATCAGTAGAAGATGATACAGTATTGGAAGGGTATAATTTTCGTTGTTGTAGACTTGTAGATCTTTTACTGTCTAAATATAATTTCCTTAACCTCCGTCTCTCTTTGTAGTCATTTTGTAGAAGTCTCGGGTCAAAAACTGTAATATTATAAAAAAAACAGATAATTAACATATAAACATTCTCCAATTAATAAATAAAATTTTTCTTAAAAATAGTATCCTACTTTAAACATTTATTAAAGTTTTACCTCCATATTCAATGGACGCCTCTGTTGTAACATTGACCATGTCATGCGGAATGGATAATGAACCAGAAGTAGATGTTATAACATCTATTGATTGTGATGTACCTTTTTGCATGCTATAACGTTTACCATCGATGTATAATTTTCTCAGTTTACGCCTCTCCTTACTCTCATCTTGAGTATGTTTAGGGATGAAAACTTACAAACAATGATTAAATATAAAACACATATAAGCTACATGAAATATTAATGGTACGGGTTAAAATGGAAATGTAAATATTATTAAGATAAAAACTTAAATAATATCGTTTGAAATGTTTCCCAAAGATGTTCGATGCTGGACATCTGAGATAATAGGAAATACATGTGTATAAATACAATTAAAGTATTCGATTTGCAAAGAACTCTCTCATTGTACAATTTGATGTAAAAATACAATTAAAGTATTCGAAAATAGGTAACTCTAATGTCTAATACAATGGCATGTTATTTGACAAAGGAGTAACAGAAATGAAGTTGTATTGCAGTTTGGTAGCATATTACAATCTGCAGTAGTTTGAACGACGACAGAAAAAATGGATTGGGAATGGACCAGAACTGATACGTTTCTTTATTTCCGGCTCAGAAAATGATTTGTAAGTTCTTAACTTATATATGTATTAGTAACATTTATAATTTATAGTGAATCACTATAGAACTATAAATTCCCTGTTTCATTTAATTATAAAATAATCTGTTATAATTATTATTTTTTATTATAAATCAACAGGTTTTATATGTAGAATGTAATTACATTAATTAAACAAATAGATTATATAGTGTATATATATACCTTTTTAAAAAAGTTAAGTAAAGATAGGGATTATTTTTTGTAAATAAAATAAAGTAAGAATTGTGTTTATAAATCTAATAGCCATATCCGATATCATATATCTCTGCATATACAGTGATTCTTATCTCTTTCTATATTTCCCCTTTATATAATAGCCCTAACTTCATACGCATACAAACAGCTTCAGTTCTTCGACATTCACATTATCAGCATACAAAGAGAAATCACTAACAGGTACGATTCCAACTGATGTTATCACATAACCAAGATCTTTAATTGCATCAGTTTTACAAATTTGTGATCTAAATTTGGGGATTTTTCCTAAATCGACATGTTCTGTGATAGTCAACATCTAGTATTTATCCAAATAATTATATGTAGTCAATTACAGGTTTTCTGTATCAAATGTCCTTAACTTTTTTATTATGTTCGTATTCCACCCTAACGGCGTTTGATCGACGTTATTCACGGCGTTTTAACTGCATCCTGTTTGTCGTTTCATCAAATTCTATAGATTTGCGTTTGTTCTGAGCGAAATTACAGGTTTTCTGATCTTAATTTAGCGTTATTGTTCCACTTATTGGTTTTGTTTTGTTTGTTTTATCGGTTAGGTCGGTTTAGGGTTTCGAATTGAACCTGTTTATCGTTGGGGCATTATTATTATTATTATTATTATTATTATTATTATTCATTGATTCTTTTCTGTACATCTGTTATTGTTTGTTTTAGGTTTTTTGGTTAGGATTGTTGCTGATATGTATATTCGTTTGGCATCAGTGTTACATATTTGCGATCTAAATTTGGGGATTTTTCCTAAATCGACATGTTCTGTGATAATCAACATCTAGTATTTATCCAAATAATTATATGTAGTCAATGGCGCGTTCTTCAAATGAGCGAAAGAAACAAAAGAAAGAAAAGGAAGTGATATGCTAACAGATTCGGACTCAGACGAATCTTTCACTTCGGAAGAAATTGACTGGAACGCACCAGAACCAAATATCATTTTCATGCCGTCGTCTTGTTCACGTTTTGTAAGTAGTTAGTTAGATTATTTGTATACTAAGTTAACTGTTGGTGTTCTATGGTGTCATTAGTCTCTTTATCATTACAGTCTGAATACTTTTTTGGCATTTTTAGCGGATACCGGTAAAGGTCGCAAAAGCCATGGGAATCGATCGCTGCGGAAAGGTGACCATTCAAAATAGGCGTGGTGTCGAAACCAATTTGAACGTCACGGCTGAACCAAAAAGAGGAAAAAAGAAAAACAGGTTTAGTGTATTGGGATGGCCAGCATGGGTTCGTGAAAACAACATCAAGAAGGGTTATCTTTGCGTTTTAGAGTGGTATCAGGATATGCCTACACTCTTTGTTAGGGATGTAATCGAAGAATAATGGGGTTAGTACCATAGATCAAAACCGTTCAACCATTTTATATGGTAATTTTGGCTAACAAACGGTTTTGGCAATAAGTATATAAGTATGTAGCAATGGTTTTTGTGGAACCTGTTTAAATATTTTGGTTTATGTTAGCTGTTGGAAATCTACTTAGAGAATATTTTGGCTTATGTTACCTGTTTAAATATTTTGGTATATGTATCCTGTTGGAATGCTACTTTAATTTTAATGGTCATCTACCAAATACAACATCACTTTACGATTATAAGTTATTACGGACAAAAGGTTTAGATATTTAACTGTTTAGGACGTGTTCGTGGTCACATTATTATTATCAATTCATCTAACTTTAAAACTATTACATGAAAGTACGTTCCTTTGAGAGTTAGATTGTGTTTACAACTATTACCTGAAGATACATTCCTGAGAGCGTTAGAATGTGTTCGTAGGGACTGAGATTTCCGAGAATCCAAATACATTTTTCGTTGTCTTCGTCTCTCTTTCGCTTCCTTATTGGTATCAGGATTGCGAACTAAAAAAAATTAAAATTACAAATTACAAAGTATAAATAAAAAGCAAACAACTATAACATCACGTTAAAAGATTATGCATATATGTGTGGATTATATGTATACCATTAGTAATGTCTGAAAATGGAATCCTTGATATGCAACCTGCAACATCAATAATAAAAGCATACAAAAAGTAGTATATTTAAATGGTTTGAGCCATGTATCTACCTAATAATCAATAAATTGAAAGATAAAGAAAATGCTACCACTTGAATTGTTTATATTGCAAGGCTGGTTGCCGAAAGACGAAGACTCAATCTTTGACCTTTTCGACATGACTATAACTGTAAAATGGTAGATGAAAAATTAACTAACCAGTGTAAAATTTAGACTTTATTTCGATAAATTTATGAAATGGCACTTACGGTTTGCAATGTTCTCATTCTGTACATCTTTTAATGAAGAAGAAAAAATTTCATTTTTCAATCTTTTTGACATCACCGGAAATGTGATTAAGGTTACTGCAATAAGAAGAAGAAGATCCAATTGTTAAATGTATAAACCTGAAGTGAACCAACAAACATGAGGCTTATATAGGAAAAAGAAATACGACTCTTCGTTTCAATATAAACAGTGGTTTACATATTTTTGGAATCAATTTAATACTGTATCAAGTTAAATTGCAACAGATTATCTTGATTTATGGTTGATAAGTTTTTCCAAATTTAAAATTACATATATTTTCATACTTTCCAAGTATACGTTTTGTATTTTTGGTATGTTATCAATTACAATAATCAAATCACGGATAAATATTATATCTGATATTATTACATTTCGAATAACATGTTTTTTTACAAACAAATGTTATAATGTTATAATACGTGTATTATAAATCGTAAAAATAACTTTTTTTTAAAAACGTGGGAAGGAAAGAATCTTTGATAATTTTGTAAAAGTTTAATACAGTTCAAATATATCGAACAACTAATATCATATATATCCAATGTAGATAAAAAATAGGTAAATAATAACATCAAATAACATTGCATTTTAACATTTCATTGAAAGCTTAAAAAAGTATATATAAATAAGTAAAAGAATGCCATGTAACATAAAACAATGAACGGGTCATTTTTTAATACAATCGCATGGAGTAGATGATCGAATATTAAAACCAATAAGATGTGCTTCCGGAATTTTAGGCTCAAAAATGATGTTAGTCAAATCCGTTGATCTCAAAATGTTTCCTGCAAATTATATTATAGACTTTGAAACAAATAATTGGGTAAACTTAAATGTTATTAAACAAAATAAATAAAACTAAAACACTTACTGGTGTTCCAGTAAACCAACTTGACCCGAGCAACGTATATTATAGACTTTTTTTCTATATTCATTCGAGTTGAAACATATCCAAATCTTCTCATGTCATACAATTCCATTTCAATAACATGTCCCCTGTTAGATTTTAAATTATTCTTAAAAAGTAAGTTTTAGATAATGTGTAGTCACCAAAAGAGTTGACTTACGTGAAATCTTGTAGGAATAACCTAAACATATATTTCTTTTTGTCTCTTTCGCCACATATTATTCTTCCAACAACATCTATAAAAGGTACAACTATTAACATAAGTATTCAAATAAATGAAAATAATATATTATAATAAATAATAGATAACAACTATAATTAAACTTTAAACAATAACATGTAATCAATCAAGGTTAAAAGAAATTAAACTTACCAACAATATACTTTTCACGTCTTCTGTCATGAGCTAATGTTTTAATGCATGGTGTCAACGGGTACAAAACAAAACCTTTAGGAGGATCAACTAAAAAAGGTGTTAGTTTTGAAAATTCATTAAATACGATCTTTTTGTTTGTTGAAACAATGATGTAGCCTTCATATCTTGGATACTCATGATACATGAGATTTTCGATTTTGAATTGAGACAGAGAATATACACCACCAACCATCTTACTAAATGGGTATAAGTTAGTCAAATTAATAGGCACAATTGCTGCAATCTTCTGCCTCTAAACAAAGTCATGGAAAAGGAATTTCAATAAAGTAAACTTAAACGAAATGTATAATTCGAAACTTTGGTAAACATGTTATGAAGTTACCTGTTGGTCGAGTAGAACAATAATCAATCTGTCTAAGTCTTTGTCATGCCATACAAATTCAAAGCTAACAAAGATAATAGAATACCAAACACCATCTTCTTTCAAATCAGAAAACAAATCAACGGATTCCACTTCTGCCGTTTCCTTCATTTAGAAAAGACTTACTTTAAAAATCATACAATAGCATAACAAAGCAATAATTCATGGAAAATGTTATCAACGCAACGAATGACATACATACCAAAATGCAAAAGGAACATCTCTTATTAATATAATAGCAACCACACAAAAGGATAAAAACACAAAAGTCTAACACGGGAACCATTAATAGGTTTACGAATGAACAAAAAAACACACCACAAAACATAAAAACCAATGAGATGTTCAAAACATTCGTAGTTGCGACAAACTACTTCTCAACCTTGGGAATCAGTAATCCAACTGTGACACCATCATCATCCACAACCTCCTTGCCAGCTTTACGTGGTTTTGTAGACGACTGCGAAGACATCACATCAGCATCGTACATGCTGTCCAAATTCCGCTTCAGTTCGTTTTCCATGACACGAATTGAGGTACCATTGCCATCTTCATAGGGTGTTGTAAACATGCCTTTAGTAAAATTAGACACAGGTGTCTCATCGGCTTTGGTACGGGAGATAGAATCCATAAAAAAGGGAAAACAAATAACGATTTAAACCCCAAAAAAAAAGCAAAGCATTTTTAATGAACAACCAGATAGAAATTACACACATTAACGGGGACCTCATCTGCTGCTTTCATGTCAGAGCTAACAACATTCACACGCTCCTCGTCAAGAGGCTGAAATATGAAATATAAAAGTTATATTATTGGTTAGAATTATATAACATATAACTAAATAGCAGTGCATAGGTTTTCAAGTACCTGAATGACATCAAAAATCTTATCTAGTTCGGCAATCACGGTTGGATTGTCAGTTAATTTCGAAACAGAGTAACCATCCGATTTGTTTTTTATGTTAAAAGAACCTATGGCTATCTTGAATGCAAACTTCCTGTTGAGTAGAGCATTGAGTTCAGGCGGAAAATTCCCTTCGTTAGCTAACTGGCGAGTCATATACAAAAATAATAATTTTGTCAAAAAGCGATGTAATGTTAACTAACTAATAATAATCGACAGCTGTAAAACAAAACAACTAATTATAACGTACATCAAGGTTCTTATCCAACAGCTGACTCGCGTTAACCTTCAACAGCTTAAGCACCTCACGCTCAAATAGGGTGAGCGTCACAATCCCTGTACAATCCTGAACCCGTATCGGAACCCTGATCCTGAAACATATTAATTATATGTTATACAACAATAATGTAACGCATAAACATGTAAAATACCAATTAATATCTAAAGTAATATAACCTCGGAACGGAGTAAACAGTCTTACTGTTACAGCCATCGTCCTTACACTCCAGAACCACAATATCCTCAAAACCATCGGAACCATCTTGCTTTTCTTTTGAAATTGTTTTTGTGGTGACCTTTCGATTACAATTTCTGCAAGCATTGTAAAACCAAGAATCCTTGGAAGCAAAACTCTTGATAGTTCCGACAATAATTACAAACTTTTGCTGTACAAAAGATATTACAAATGACGTTTTAATGATATGTCAATTAAAGAAACATGTTAAAAGTAAGACTTTTAGTACCTCCGAAATTTGATTTAAAGCTCCAATAGTACTAAACTGAAAATCTGAAAGATACTCTTCAGTAGGAGACTTGATTCTAGAGGAACTCAATCCAGAAAAGCTGGAAGACGTTTCAGGGGTAATGTTTGAAAGGAACCTAAAAAAATGTTTAATTGAACGTTATTTGCAAAGTACGCAAAAAAGTCCGGATATGGTGATGTTAAAACATACCTCTTCTTAAAAGTTATTATGTCATCAATTTCAGCGTTGATCAACACGCGAGTGACAGTGTAGAGATTTGAAACATAAAGATACCCTATTAGTGTACACAAAATTCTCAAATTAATATAGATGGACAATTGTTAACAATAGATTGTGTAATTAAAAAAAATTATCATATATATGTAGGAGTATACCTCCCCAGAACCTGTATTTTCCGAATTGAACAATTACAACCACATTTTTTTCATCTTGATTGTCCCTTTCAAAATCCAATATCTGTTCAGCATAAGCATCCTAAAGAGTAACATATATTTGCTTCCCTCTATGAAACAAAATAACAAAAACAAAATAATTAGCATAGGAGTGATTGATTTACATATCGTTATTAGACAAAAAAAGGATTAACATACTCTAAATCCTGAAGCATGAATGTTAGCTTCTTTTCTTGTTTCCCGTCTTTGGTATCCTCTTTTAGATCATAAGGAAAACTCTTAACGACAAAACCAATTACGTCTACAAATAAAACAATATTAACATAAAATTATTTGTAACATCATATAAATTACATTGTGGTAGAATATATTAAAAATAGAGAGTCAAGATACCAATAGGACTTTTAAAGGACTTGTTGTCGTCATTCGGGTCTTCTACAACAGAACGAAAAGGAGAAAAGTCGAATCCCCACTCAGTACCAACAGGTTCATCACAAACCAAAACTATTGCGTTGCTGTTTAGATTAATCTTCGTCGGAATATGAACATACTTCACTTTCTGTCGATTCTCGCCTAATGAAGGATTACGGATGAACAAACATTGCTTCTCCTTCAACAAATGTTCATACTCTCTTGCAGTTTTGGCTAAGACAAAGGCTTGCATTTTCGTCCCCTAATATATAAAATAATTACAAAATTTATACCAGAAAAAGAACGTAAAAATATGTATATGAAGTATCATTAAAAACAATTTTATGTACACTTACTTCTTCATCCATTAAAATCATATCATAGCAGTAAACCTTTCGCGGATCATTGAACGCTGCTCGACTCCATAGTCTGACAATGCGAACCTTGATGGTATAGTCATCCTGGTTGAGATTCAAATTTTTCAGCGACGTGATGGCTGGTTGTTCCATTCTACATAGCATGCAAAAAAAGAATAAATTAAATGGACATAAAAAATAAGATAAACAAAAAGAACATTTAAAATACTACATTAAAATCAATATCAAATAACGTATTGAAACTCAAAGCAAATTCATACATTCGGATGAGTGAACGATGATGTTTCTTAGAATGAAGAAGCGAAGTTGTGAATGAAACTGTATTTCGAAATTGGTATTTATGCTAGTATATTATTTTTGGTCATTATTTTTTTCCTTGAATATATAAATCAGTAAAAATTTGTACAATCATTTAAGTAGTTAAATTGCGAAGTATATTCAATCAATCTTTTATTTTAAAATAAAATTACAATCATTACCATATTTCAATTTCCATTTTCAATTTCGAAAATTTTAAAAATATTTTGATTTCGAACCAAATTTCAACTTTAAGAGTATTAATCTAAGAAAGTATATAATCGATTCAAATTACTTAAAACTTGAATTACGAAGTATATTCAATCAAACTTTTAATTTATAATAAGTTTACAATCATTACCATATTTCAATCAATACCATATTTCAATTTCAATTTTCATATACACAAATTTTAAAAAGATTATTGAGAAAATGTAATTAAGGTTGAATTAGTAAAATGGGTTAACAAATTTTAATGTAATTTACATTGGCAGGATCGTGAATACGGACTGAGAAGAAGAATAAAGCGAATATGGTTGTGGTAATGATGGATTCCAATGATTGTTGTACAACATCATAAGAAGTGGATTTGTTTTAAGTAGAATGTAGCTTATTATGTAAACATGATAATGATGTGAAGATAATGTGATTAAACTTACTTGCTCGTGCCATCCAAGATAGGTTTTAAACTCCCACTTCAGTAACTTTCATGGAACTGTAACTATTCAAAAAAAAAAAACATCAGTTCAAAGCGTAAAAACCGACTCGCAAATCTAATCATTTTGTTTAAACTATTAGTGGCAAGGCATAACACATAAAACAATAAAAGATCAGTCCAATATAGCTTTTAACATACTCATTTTAAGCTTTTTTAGTCAAGTGTAGCAATGACCTGAAAATCAATACTTAAAACGCCTAGTTATAAATATAGGGATTTGGACCCATTTATATGTCTTTTAATTTGAATAGACAGTATAAGGCAAGCTGTTATATAGCCGTTTGAAATGTGCTCTTAATGGTTGTTTCGTAAAGCGGCTTGTAATGAAAGAATCAAATTATTGTAGTAATAGTCTGGCTTTTAAACTTTTAGCAAATTAATAACCTATTATGTTACTCCGGTGGCTGCTGGAGGTACTGTACAAAACCCGTGAGGCATAAGGGTTTTTTGTAAACAATAATCAGCAATCTTAATCTTAATATGAGAATATATCAATTTAATTTTATCGTTAAAAGTAGTTTCTATATCGTTTTTTATCTATCATACATGTAGTGGGAATAAAAACTACTAAAAACATAGATTAAACTTTAAAGACATGGCATATAGTGGTTAAAATAACAGTTAAGATATGAAAATTATATAAAAACTTGAAATTCAAAACCAAAACCAATGTTAAAACCAAAAAACTTGAAAGGTAAAAAAACATGCCGTAATTGTCATATAACTAATTGGTACGCCTAACGTAAGGTACAACCCTCTCAACACTCAAAACCTGCTCATTTTCGTCAAAAGAATAGTGAACCTGGTCACGGACCTTAATTCGAGCAGCTTTCATGAACTTCTTCCAAGAGGTTAAAGCGTATCGAAAACCAGCCTTGCCTCTTTTTTCACGTCTCTTGCCTCTTTTTTCACATCTGGTACCGTTGGAAATCTGCAGTGGCGGATCCAGATGCAAAAATCTTACAGTCAAATCTTTTAAACCTTCATGAAGTTTAGCCATGCGTGAAACAGGATCAGGAATCATCTGTATTGTTGTAAAAATAGAAGAAGAATGTTTATTAAGTAAAAAATAGAGAACACTTGTTTTTTAGCAGTCTGTAAAATGATTTTCAAACTTACAAAATAATCTTCACCAGCCATACGAACAAACCGACGAACACCACCATGTATTTGTTCATCAATTTCATTTTCAGCATCAACAGGTGCAACTTCAGCCTGCAAATTAAATATATAACATGTATTAAATTACCATTTATAAAATATATAAATAAGTAACAATATGTAATTTACCTCATCAACATCTACGTCAGGATAATTGATTTTAACACCGTTTTTTCCAAAAACTTTTAAATAGAAAAAATTACCAAAACCTCTTGTAAATAACAAAAAACAACCAACCTCCAACTGAAACAGACTAACAATTACGTCCATACCAACGGTAAAACCGACTTTACCGTCAGACGTTTCAATGGAAACGTTAAACGTTTTGTTGTCTATCATTACAGTAGAGGTTACAGCATTTGAGGAACCATCGTAACTTTTTGGCAAAATACATTGAGGAATGACCTGTAGGATGATAAAAAATAAAATAAAAAAAGGATACTATTAATATAACTTATAACTAAAGTAATAATTCAATACATTAGGAAAAATAATATCTGAGTTTATCTTACATAAAAATTAGATGATGGAGGGAGCATATATGTCCAGAAAGAGCCACGACTAACCCCATCAACGAAATACCATAATTTAAACGTAGTAGGATCTACAGGAATAAATACTACCAAACATCCTTTGGTTAGTCCCAAGTGTTCTACAACTTTGGACCAACCACGAAAAAAAAATAACTTCCCTTTAGAAGCGCTTAAAAAAACATTAAAGTCCATTGCATCTTCAGTGTGTATCATAACATTAGCAGGGCCTTTATCAACACCCCATAGTTTGGACGCAGCGTCATCTGGAATGGACTAATAAAACAATCAAATGGAAAATGAATTATAATTATAATCAAAATATTTAATAAGAAGAAAAACAAAAAAAAAAAACAAATAACTCAAGTAATAATTTTTCATTTACCAGAATAAGTTGGTCTGCTCGATTCATTACCCTACAGAACCAGGGTCTTCTGTAACTGATTTAAAAATGCAATGTTAATAAATTTTAACATGTTAAGGTTATTGTTACAAAATATGTAAAACCATGAAAAAAAACACAGATTATACAACAATGACATGTTACATAAACAATAAAAATAACACAAAATACCTTGATGAACTTTCACCCATAGTAAATACCTACAAAAACAGGTTACATAAACAAACGACATCAGATAAATTATTATGCAATCAACATAATTAACAAACATGTTTACATTTATAAAACTTATAAATCTGAACAAATGTCACATGACACCACTAAGAATGTGGCAAAAGTCTTTGTAGTTTATTATATAAGGTAAACAAAAAGCATAGATGCAAAGATATATAAACACAAGTAAGATATATTAAAACAACTGAAACAATCATGTAAACTTGAGCTGTAGTAAGTGCATATGTACCAAACAGTAATAAAGAACAAATATATAGTTCTACATGATTTAATCAGTATGAACCATGTTCCTCTACAGTTTCAATCAATCATAAGGCAATCTGAATTATATTTAGAACTAAGTTTTCTATATAAATGTGTTAGTTTCTAACGACAAATCATTGCAGAATTCACAGAATCTAACATCCTTGTATTAGACCTCAATCAATCTCTAGGTTGAAATTTGAAAAAGAATCAGTTAAACATATTTAAAAAAAAGCCCTAAAAATTTATACTCAGTAATTTGCAGCTCTTAATTCAACATTAAATAAACCTAAAACGTAAGAGCATCGGAATAACATATTAACAAATAAGCCCTAAAAATTTATACAACATCATAATTTCATAATTTTCATAATTAGTCAATATAATAAAACCATAATATAAGAGCAATGAAAATTGTTACAGATCAGAATCTTGAGAAAAGATCCATATGCTTACTTATGATATTCAGAGCAAATCGACACAAAATCGGAGATTGAATCAAAAACATATTCAAAAAAACCCCTAAAATTTGCTACAGATTAAATACCAGATAAATATGCATACCAGTGATAAAGAATCGTACCTTAAATAATGGTTGACAAATCGATTGAATGCCAAATCGATGTGAACAAACAGATGATGATTGATAAATCGATTGCCCACAGAATCGATGTGAAGAAACCCCAGAATACATATGGATTTATAGATCTAGGGTTTATGCGATCAATCATCATTAAACATGGGAACTCAATCATATTTTGGAAGATGATTATAAAGAAATATGGAAATCGTATATCTGGTAGACTTATTTGAGGAAATTTGAGAGAACGATGGAAACTTCAATTTTCAGCGTTACAACCAAAGTGAAAAGCGGGATTTAGATAGAAGATGTATATTGCCGCTCAAATCAATATTGAGAGGAGTATTAAGTTGCCAGGTGGCAATTAGTGGATTAAATTTATGCCAAATGGCACCAAAGTGTTTTGTTTTAATATACATAATAGATTGTTGTTGTTTATGATTGTTTCTTTTGCGTTTTTTCTGAAGGATAGATGTGTTGAAGAACTAAAATATCTCAGTTTGTTTTTAATATAACTTTATCTATGTAGTCGTTGTTATCTAGATCATAGATCACGTATTTTTTTATATCAAATTTTTTATGTCAACATATGGATATTGATTTGATAAAAGAAAATTTACATATATTTTTTTTCAGGTTTACCTAAATTATACAATCAGTTAATATAGATCTGCTCATTAAAGAGCGGATTAATATACAATTAATAGGTTAGAACCCTGTGTACTACACGGGTTGCACAGATGTAATTTTATATAATAAATAATAAAAAAATATATATCTTTAAAAAAATTTGTATATTGCACGTGTTGAACAAAATATTATGTCATATTTCAACAATATTTTTAGAACTGATAAATTAAGACCACCGTTATTTAAATAAAACTTGGGTTCACATCATGAGAAAGTCGATGATACAGTTTGTCTTCTAATCGATGGTTCAAATGCTTTCTTATTTATAAACTTAACAAACATCACAAGTTTTGATTATACATAAAACAAAATTGTGTTCAGATATCAAAAAAGTGTTTTAAAATATCGTTTTATAATTATTAAATCTTCGTTATTAACTATTTGATATTTTATTTACTTAACCCGTGTAATACACGGGGTTATAACCTAGTTGGCCAATAAAATAATAATGCCCTTATCTGCGTCCAAGTCTACTGTCTAATGTCGTTATCTTCAATTCAAATCATCAAATGTATAAATCAATATATTGCCCTTTACTCCATTTAATATGTAGTACCCTTGTTTTTCAACTACTAGGCCCATTCTCAAATCAGCAGCCCAAAACAAATAAATGGTGGTCCACCAAAAATTCTAACTACATCCTGAATTTTCGTCCATAAAGATGCACGACCACTTTTGATGTATATTATTTCATCAATGCTTTTCACATGTGTTGTTTTATTAATTCCTTCGTATGGCCAAAATCAACAAATTAACTAAATTGTTTTCAAACATCCAAAGATATTTTATGGCCATAAAAATAGTAATATTATATATGCCTTCAATAGAGATAGCGAGCTCAGCCCACTCGAGAAAAATAGCGGCAATTTTAATTCGGTCACTGGCATCCTACTCTTCTCAACTGGCTGGTTATTTCCATATTACTCGTTTTTGCTCCATTTGCACCAGGACCTGGCCCAACACAAAATAATACAATATAACATTAAAAACTAAAAAGAATAAACTAAAACTACACAATTTACACGGGACAAATATGTGTATTTTACCCCACATCAAATATCCCCACACTTAACATTTTTTCGTCCCCGAAAAAGAATTATGCAATAGAATCAGAACTAGGATCACTGGCTTCAAAAACTTTAGATTTCTTATTTAAAAGACTAAAAACGTTTAATCACGATTACCGGTATAATTTTCCGCTTAAACCCAACCACCGATTCATCAGGCGCCTTTCATGTAATTATTAGGTTCAAGTGATTTCATCTAAAGGGTCTCACACTCAAGGTCCAAAGATCCACCTACTCCCATCTCAAGCTTATAAGGAAAAGATTAAAAATCTACCATCTTATATAAATAACCCTTATGTATTTTTAAATTAAATTTTTGATGGAATGATGGATGATGATGAGCTTTAACATTTTTTTCATGATCAACTCAGACGGCATTATCACCAAGTCGCTATCCCATGGGAAACACCATAAGCCTCACATTTTTTTTAACTTTCACCTAGCAGGTATACCCCACCCGAGTCACCATCCCAGTGGTTAATACCATATGCTTCAGTTTATATATTTAAAATAGCTCTATAGATGGATGATGGAATTTTTTTAGGCGCCACCAGAATCCGGATTTATTCTCATAAAAATGATAAGGTGTGCCAATTTAATTTAAAATACTTATAGGTTATTTACTTATAATGGTTACTTTTATACCCTCAACGGTTTCCGTTTTTCTATATCCCCTAAAGATGAGAACCCACAAGACTTAATTATTTAATATTTAAAATATTCTTAAACAATCTAGGGAAGCTTCTAAACCGGCTGGGCCTACCAGCACATCCCCAAAAATACGTATTTCGTCTTTTTTTTCTCATATATATAATATTTTGAAAACCAAAAATCCTAATTTTTCTATCATTTTCCATTATTATTTTGCAAACATTATTTTCAGGAACATTTTCTATTTTTTCAATTTTTTTTGGATTTTTAAATTTTAAATTTTTTTTTTGTATTTTTCATTTTATGACTCAAGACACTAAATAACTAGATACTAAACGATAGTTTCCCATCCCCACACTTAAACTCTACATTGCCCTCAATGTAGGATGGAAACCGACTCAAAAACTAAAAATAAATAAGAAATAAAAAGACACAAGGGCAAATAGGAAAGGACTTAGCTGGTTTTATAAACGCGTAAGCTCCAAAACTCTCGTCCAATCCAGCTCTGATCGTATAGCATTTCGGTCGCGATCAGCTTTGACACTAACTGGCTGACACGCTCGGGAAATTACTTGAAATTTGATAAACAGCTCCAAAATCACTCGAATGGAGATTGAGTACGGGTGGTATAATTCAAACCTGCATAAACAAAAAAACAAGCAAAAACCAAAGCAGTACCGACTCGACACAAAAACTGACTCAAAAACACTAACTTAGACTCATGATACAAAATAAACGACTCAATATACAAACTCTACAAACTATCGAAAGTCCACCTAATAAATAAATTGAACAAACTCTACAAAACCTCCCCACACTTAAACTTAATCAGGAGGTTTTTCTTTATCTGGACCCTATCTAACCCATTTAATTCCACCCGGTCCTCAAAAATAGTTAAAAATTTAATGGTGGAATAATAAAATATTTTAAAATTTTGAAACGGGCCAGACCACCAAAACTTAAACTTACCTGGCATTAATCGGATGCGCGTCATGTAATGAGAAGATTGGTCTTGTTCCAAAGGTTCCTTCCTCTCCTCCTTGTACCAACTTTCGACCCGCAACCAATCCCGGTTCTTTATTTTCCTTTTCCTTTCCTTCTCCCGTGGTTTTGATTTTTTAGTTTTGTTTGTTATAAGTAACACGGGCCAGCTGTGGTGTTCTTCTTCTTCCACCACCACTTCTTCTTGTTTGATTTCTTGGTCTAGAACCAGTTCCGTCACCTAGGTTGGGTTACCTTCATGTAAAGCTTCTAAGAGTGCAAGATCACCTTCCGGGTCAAACTCACCTTCTTCCATATAATCCGGTAAACCTTCTAACTCCCCACAAAACTCGTCCTCCCAAGACAAGACATTCTCTAATTCCTTATCTTCTACCTCTTCAGCAAACATAAACCCTAAGGAATCTCCCAAATCCAACTCCTCGTCAATCACTTCTCTCTTCACCAACGACCTCTGATACGCCACCCATTCTTCTTCGTCTATCTCGTCATCAGAGTCACTCCCGAAATCATATATAGTACCCTTCGGAACCGGAGGTGGGACTTCGTCGTCCATTTTCGTCTCCGTGACTGCAATGATCTCCTCAACCGACTCTTCTTCGTCTTCCTCTGAGTCTTCTTCCTTCCATCTCTTATATGCAACCAGTTGTGCATCTATCTCTTCATTACTACACGAGAAATCAATTATGAACTTACCTGTATTCTCTTTTCGTTCTTCCTGCTGAACCGGAGGTGTGACTGAGACATCCATTGTAGTCTCCTGTTCTACCTGTGCTTTTAGGGCGTTCAGTATTTGCTGATTCAATTGCCATCTCTTCTTGTTGTCGAAACATTTCCTCAAAAAATAGGCTCATTTCTGCTCTATGTGACTGCTGGTACGGGTCATCATACTAATATGTGGAACACCCCTGCGAAGCATATGGCTGCAGCTGCACAAAGGGGTTAATATAATAATCTGCAGAGGACCCCTCATAGTGTGGGCATTTAACTGTAAAATGGGGCCCTCCACAAATTTCACACATATTTACAAGACTCAATATAAATAAAATAAAACAAAACTAAAAGACACGGACAATTAGACTCCTACGACTCAATATACAAAAGCAAGTAGCACGTATGACGTCAATTAAGTCCAGATAAAGTAATCAACGCAATTGCCAAAAGTCCCCGGCAACGGCGCCAAAAACTTGATGTGCTAAAAGTGGTCAATTAAAACTAACTAATTTTAACCTAAACTAGACACGCTAAGTTTTAAATTTATAAACTAAGAATCTCTAAAACCTAGACCACACAACCGGCAAGTGTACCGGTCGATGCAGTATAGCCTAAGTAAGTCCGAGTATCGAACCCACGAGACTCTCTAATTACGTTCACTAACTTCTATCTAGACTTAGACTGAAACGGACTCTAACTATTTTTATATTTAAGGGGGGGGGGGTTACTAAATATCCTAAAATTGCAATTAAAATTAAACTAATTAACTAAATTAACTACACGCGAATTTGGACGAGGGTTTTAACTCATTGGTGATAAAGACTACCTATGCTAGAATCCTATTTATTGAGGAATGGATTTTATTCGAAATTAACGTGATATGGAACCGGGATCTTTTAATGCTGAACCCTAAGAAATAACTACTAAGACCTTCCGAACCTTCTCAGGAAGAAACTTGTGAGACTCTACAAGGCTGTTATGACTACCGGTTGTTAGATTTCCTTACAGTCCTCTAACTTCTTGAAAAGTACCCTAATATGACAATCTACCTTACAGCGCGAAAGTCTAAGGCAACTATGGATCTTAACTTGGTTTAATAGACACGAATAAGATTAGGGAACTAAGACCGATTTCTCTCAAAACCTAATCCTAGCTATATATCAAATCGAGACCTATTAATAACCTCGAGCCTCTCAGCGACAAGATTAGTAGAATATCAAGTTATAATTATCTTTTAATTACCGTTTCTAAGGTTATTGGCCAATTCACCCAACAATTACCTAAACCCGTGAAGATTAAATAATTAACATAAACCTATTCTATGAAAGACATTCATCAAGATTTATGTGAAACGAGTAAATAATCGATAATCAAATCAAGATACGCATATACACCAAATCAAAGTTTCCAAAGTTCTTTACTTTTTAAGAAAATCCATACATAACGATAATAACGAATAAAAATCCAAACTTTGTCAAATAATCATCTTCACCTAGGTAGTTTAAGGCTTTTAGCTGAAAATCATAACGAATAAAATAATTAAACAAAGTCTAGAACAAGAATTCATTGATATCAAACAAGAAAAATAGAAAACTAAAGAAATTGAGTAGAAAAACCCGTTTATTCCTTTCTCTCCAAGCTTCCCGCTCGATCCCGTAGATTCCGTAGCCTTGAATGCCTTGCAAAAGACTTCGCAATTTTCGTTCCTTACAATCTCTTCGTCCGTCTGATGTTTCGTCTTCTTTCAGTCGTTCGAACCTTCTAATGTTGTATATTGAATATCGCTGAATATATTCAATTAATATTGTATGCCTCCACAAAAATATCTATACTATATTATAATGCGTGAGGGAGGGGTATTTTAGGATACCCAAAAAATTAGAACTTTTCCCTATCTTTATTTATAGAAAGACCCATAAAATAAGGGTAGTTTGGTCTTTTAAACACTATTTATTCTTTAGCCCCTAAACTTATTACACTTAAATCCCTGAGGTTTTAACAAAATTACAGATAATTAGTTACAATTCACCCATCCACCACAAACTTATATTTTTTACGTATTCTTGACATATCTTATAAACTATGCTGTTTAAAAAAATCCAAAGATAGTATGACTGTGACAAATGTCAGAAATCCAGGTAAACGTACAATTAATTAAACATGATTAGTACTTAATGACTGTGCTGAATTACAACTAATAATCTGAATTGCTCTCTGATTATTGCTTTATACCTACATGTGCATCCTAATTAAACATAAGCTTGTTTAGTATAGAAATCTTGATGTATATAAGATGTTATGCTTGTTGATCTTTGACCGTTTGTAGAAATGATGTTGATCATCATCTTGATAAATCATGATTAAAAACATAATTTAGCAAGATGTGAAAGTAGAAATATGGTAGGATGATGGATCATCCACATAAAGATCATGAACTTGAAAGAATACTTTGTTTTCTTGAAAAATAATGAACAAAGTAAGTTGTTAATCATGTAGATCTAAAGATTTATGAATGATTTTCAAAGAAATCAAGTTAAAAATAAAAGTTTCATTTGATCTTAGTTCTTACATAAACAAATCTCATTTTTAGTGGTTAAACAAGTGTAGAAACACTTGTGTAACAAGAAGAACACATAAAGAAATATTTTTGGAAAATATGGTTTGAAGTTGTAAACCTCTAACTTCTTTAAAAATGAAGTTTTTAAAGAACTAATTACACTTTAAAGGATAACAAAGCTTACTAAGAATACTAGTAAGTTACTACAAATTTTTACAAATATTCAAGTTCATGAAGTAGTAGATTATTGCTTGTTTATGGCAAAATTGGTAAGTGTAAGTTGTTTAGTGTTGATTGTGAATTGGTTATGATGATTTTTACAAAAGAAAATGAACTGCTAGATCATGTGAAAGGGTAGGCGTTAGCTTGAGACCATTAATCCTTTAGAAGGACCGAGGGGCATCCTTTAGAAGGACCGAGGGGCATCCTTTAGAAGGACCGAGGGGCATGAGTGATAGATCTATTTGGGTGTTGCGAGTCACACCCATGAGTCCACGAGTTGGCTCATGCGGTGACTATGTCGTTCCAGCCGGGAGGCCCGGTGCGAAATACGCAAAGGATTGAGCCTTCCTACACCATTACACACATATTGATGGCCTTGCAAACCATTAATTGATCTGTTCATTTTCACATACGAATACACAGATTTTTCAATGATTTCAAAGGTTATTCATACTCACAAACACACACATGAACTCGCTCAACTTTTGTTGATGTTTTCAAACTACATGTATTTCAGGGAATTAGTTGTGGATCAGGCGGGCGTTCGAATGTTTCAAGTTATGTCAAGAATAAGAGATGTCATCCGGTGTCAATGGGTTTTGGAAATGTATCTTAATCCTGGACGAGATACATGGTTCTAAACTTGGTTTTATCAAATGTCTTTTGATGAGTCCTTGTGAACTTTTAAACACTTTGTATGGTCTGTAAAACTAGAATTTGGAGTCTCGTTTTAACAATGATGTTTGTAAAACTTTTCTGATGGATGACAATCTATTGTTTTTATCATATAGTTGTGGTTATGATTGAATGCAATGATATTAAGAAAGTCACACCATAATCGCGCTTCCACAATATTCAGGGTGTGACAACTTGGTATCAGAGCTTCGATTGTAGCGAACTAGGATTCCTTCTCGAGTCTAGACTACAATCATTAGGGCTCCGACGAAAATATTTTTCCAACATGTTTTCATTGCATACACGAAATGTCCAGATCCAAGAAACCAACATTTTAAAAAAAAAATACATGAAACACATTTCGAGGTCTATGTTTGTGGTTCATTCGGGGTGACTGGGTGTTTCAGTCTGGGAGACTAGGTGTTTAGTCTGGGAGACTAGGTGTTTCAGTCTGAGAGACTGGGTGTTTCAGTCTGAGAGACTGGGTGTTTCAGTCTGAGAGTCTGGGTGTTTAGTCTGGGAGACTAGGTGTTTAGTGTCGGAGACTAGGTGTTTCAGTCTGAGAGACTGGGTGTTTCAGTCTGAGAGACTGGGTGTTTCAGTCTGAGAGACTGGGTGTTTAGTCTGGGAGACTAGGTGTTTCAGCCTAAGAGACTGGGTGGTATAGTCTGGGAGACTAGGTAGTTCAGTCTGAGAGACTGGAGGGTTAGTCTGGGAGACTAGGGATGATAGAAAGGATTTGTGAGGACTGATTAGAATACACGATTACATGCTTATATGGTGCATTGACCTTGCCTGCTTACCTAATGTTAGTAGTTAACATATGTGCATATATTGTGATTGTTCTGTTATAGACACTATGTCGTCACCTGATAGCGGATTCCCGATGACCATGATCCCATGACAGTAGTCTCCGATGACGAGGTTATGCCAGAGCCAGAGATCTTCACCTCAAATTCAGAAAGTGACCCGGAGATGATGTCCGACGACGACGACTTGCATCCATTCGTGATGCCCGACTTAGGAGATGATGCACCAACTACTGATGGCATTCCAGACTAGGATCCATTTGTTATTTCCATTCCCGTCTATGATCATCTTATCATCAATCATCCCGATGACGAGCATGTCGTGGCACCGATCCTCGCACCCGTTCCTTTGGTGGCCATTCCTCTCGAGGATTTGCCTTTTGACGATTTAATTGATGTTGACGTTGATTGGCTTGTTGATGCTCCTTTTGATGACGCCCATGGAAATGAAAGGCTAGATGAGGACACTGTTACTATCCCACTTTTTGAGGTCCCTGTCGTCGAGATTTCCCCTGACACTAGTTTACACTCGATCCCAGATTCCTTTGAGTCTGTGACGTCTTCCGCCTTGCAGACAGATGGATTACGACACCCTGCCATTGATGCCGATGACGATACGGCCATGTCAGCCGCACCGATTCCTCCACATGACCTTGAGCTTGATTTTATCTCTGTCGATCAGCCTGTTGATGTACATGCTGATCCTGAACCGATACTCGCACCAGGGCACTTGCCTGATCATGACCCTGTTCCTACTGACGTACCCGACATTGCACCCCTCATACGTGATCTAGCTCCTGCAACCATTGATCCTCCTATTATTGGGACATCTGTTTCTCCACCTGCACCTGCACCTGCACCTGCACCTGCACCTACACCTACTGATGCTGCTCCTTCTGATGTTGTGGAGTCTGATGTCCATTGTGATGGTTTACCTAGCAATTCCTTGCAAAATACACCCGCACCCCATCCAAGGAAAGACACTCTAGGACCGCAGACTAGTCAAGATCTCCATGTTTCAGCGGCCTATCCACACATTCCCCAGTCTGCACCTTTTGTTCCTTTTACCTCTTCACCGACTGACGAGCCATTCGGAGGATCCCCGCCATATTTCATGCCGACCTCAGACCCCTACCATCCTTCGCATTTTGTTGGCTATACACAGGATGAGTTACTTTACTCACTTCAGTTCCGGCTTGAGGTTATGAGTCGCAGAGTCTCGGAGCTTGAGTCCATACCGCGTCCCTTACCGTGTCCTTGTTAACATGCTTCCGTTCCCCTAGTTCATCACTGCCTCCTTTTGCACGCCCACCTACTCCTCTTACTCCTTTTCCAGAGTTTGATACTCGATTCCTCACCGCTGAGTAGCAGGTCCGTTATTTACTTCGTCAAGTGCAAAAGCTCGAGGAGGAGCTCGCACATGTTCTCAGTTTGATTTTCCTCCCTCCTCCTCCGCCGCCATCAATACAGTAGGTTTTTGGTTTTATGCAGATGCAATACCTGTGACGAGAGCACCATTATTGAGCTGAGCATGTGAAACCTTTTGGAGACCACTATTTGATTGTATGATCTTTGTAGATTAGTAGACTTGATGGACAAGGGTAGTGTGACCCTGTGTTCCCTTTTGAGATGGTACGCTTTGCAAAACAGGCAACAATACCTTGTGATTAATAATTAATGAAAGCCCAATCGTAATGTTCTCGTTAAACGTGTTGCTAATATACAGGAATGTGCTATGATTGTAATGTACGTGTTTGTCTGTTATACTCTCGTTAAACATGATTCTATTTACTTGTTTATGCGATGATTATGCTTTGCTTGACTGGTTGATATGATAATTTATTATGTGTATGTACATATGACCTCTAAACAACTATTTACACTCCCTGAACAAAGGAGACCTGACCAATCCAAGTTCTTCATAGAAGATGTCTCATCAAGAAATCATTCGGCTGACCAAGGCAGAATGGCAAGCGCATGTCTCACAGGCCATAGCTCGGCACGACGTTCTTCGCTACAAACACAGCGAAAGTACCTCAGGGAATAACCTACCTAACGGTAATGTTTAAGTCACCTAAGACACATTACAATACGTTTGGACAATTCCAAGTGTGCTTTGCTAATACTTTCTGTGATGGTGATTGCTTGGGTACAGGTTGTACCTACAACCAGTTTTTAGACTGCAAGTCTCTGAACTTTGACGGCACTGGAGGTGCCATAGCTTTTGTGAAATGGGTCGAGAACGTGGATTCTGTTGTACGAATGAGCGGTTGTACGCCAGAGCAACAAGTCTCATACGTTTCTGGATTGTTCCAAGATGAGGCTCGGTTATGGTGGAACCTTCGAGTTCGAATAATGGGCGAGACTACAGCATATGCTTTGACATGGGGTGAGCTGAAAGGAATGATGCATAGGGAGTATTGTTCTCAGATGGAGACCTAGAAGCTGGAAAGTAAATTCCGAAGCCTGATGATGGAAGGTCCAAAGGTGGTGGAGTACGTGCAGAGACTTCATGATTTGTCACGAGTTGTTCCATACCCGGTGGAACCAGAGTTGAAGAGAATGGGGCAATTCATTTGGGGACTGGCGCCTCAAGCCCTGAGTTTAATGACGGCATCAACACCACCAACAGCTATTCATGCAAGTATCATGAGTTTGGCGCTCACTAAGGAAGCACTTAGATTGGAAAAACTTTATACCCCCGACGAGAGGAAGGAAACTCCGGTAGAGTTATCTGAAAAGAACAAAAGGAAGCTCATTGAATTCCAAGGAGATGATCGGGCGAACAACAACAACCGAGACAAGAAGGGAAAAGGATACTTGGGTACTCTTCCCAAGTGCGACAACTGCCTACAACATCATAATGGGCGATGTAGGTATAGGAAATGCGAAACTTGTGGAAGAATTGGTCATCTTAAGGAGACGTGTTAGTATAGTGCTGGATATGGAAAGGAAGGCCAAGATGGTAGCGGAAATCGCAAAGGAAACAACAACAACAACCGTCCAGGCGGAAATGGTGACAATCAAGAACGTGGCCAAGGGTGTTTTAACTGCGGTAACATGGGGCACTTTAGGAAAGATTGCCCAAGGAAGATTAACCAAGACCGTGAAGGAGCGTTCAACATTGAAGCTCGTGAAGCAAGTCAGGGTCCGAACGAAGTCACTTGTACGTTCCCTACTAACCTACACCTTGCGTCTGTGCTATCTAATGCTAGTACCAACTATGACCTCGTTCATCTAAGGCTTAAGAACATACTTGGGATAGTAGCAAATAGGGTAGATATCCTATACTTGATAAAACCAACTAATGGGAGGCTAGTAAAAGCCTAAGGAGAGATTAGGGACCGCATTGTAGAATGTGAGTTACGATAGACCTTCCGCCAATGAGTTGGGAAGCTTCGACTCATAGTTGGGATGGATGAATTGCCAAGTGTTCAAACAGAGATTGCGTGCCAGGAGAAGATTATCCGCACCCCGATGGCAAATGAAGAAACGATCGTGATTCACAAAGATAAGTAGAATACGCTCCTACAAATTGCCAACTGTATGAAGGAACGAAAGTTTTGCGTAAAAGGTGTATTGCCTCCTTAACTCATGTCCTGGACAAGGAAGCCGAAGAACTGAAACTTGAAGAGATCCCTGTGGAAAGGAATATCCTGAAGTCTTCCCCAAAGACATGCCGGAATTATTCCCTCAGCGGCAAGTCGAATTCCGCACTGAGTTGAATATAGGCGCCACACCTGTAACTAAGACACCTCATCGACTTACACCTTCAAAGATGCAAGGATTGTCAGTATAGCTTCAGAAGTTAATAGAGAAGGAAGATAACAGACCAAGTTTCTTGTTTTGGGAAACTCCAGTTTTGCTTGTCAAGAAGAAGGATGATAGCTTTCGCATGTGCATCGACTACCAGAAGCGTAGGTCGGAACTCGTTAAAGGATATCGCATAGGAAATAACGTCTATTAACTCGGAAAAACCCTATCATTTCGTCGTGTAAACTATTTTAGTTAACCAAACGGGTAAAGTACTCAAATTCCTTTCATAGAAATTTCCACTTTTGCTTTTAGCGAGTAGATTCTTGCGTCTCTACTCCTCTTAATGGTAGTTGCATCCCGACAATTTCTTCATTAAAGCAAACACTCCTTTGTCTTGATACGTAATCATTGCCTCATTTTAACGAATACTTATTGTTTCATTCCTTGGAAATTCATATGTTACGCATGAACCCTTTGTTGTGCGTGAGGTTTTGTTTCAAATAAGCGTTTCATCCAAGTTCAAATGTGATGTATTGCAAAATACATCTTTTATTCGTGTAAAGTTTGTATAGTTTTTATTACGTTTAGTTTTGTTTTTCGTTAGAATATGCATACTATTGATAAAATCGTGTTTTGCAGGCCTTGATGCTTAAATATGCGGGAAACCGAGTGAAACGAGTCAAAACATCGAAGTGTCAAGTCTTGGAGCATGTTAGAAAGGTCGGGGAGTTGAAATAGAGTTAAAAGGCTGAAAAATCACTCTCTGGCACCCCGTGGGAAGTTTTCTGGCACCCGGCGAGAGACTGAATGTAGTACATGAGGAAAAAAAACAAGGTGGCACCCCGCCACCCATTCCTAAGTGGGTGGCGCCCCGCCAGAAGGCTGTTGCTGGCAGATTTATTCGAATTTAATAAAGGGGTGTTAGGAAAAAGTGATATAAATACATCTTAAGCTTGGAAGAAACCCTAGTTCAATTTTGGGGACTTCTTGGGCAATTGTTGAGCAATCTTGGAGCAATTTCGGAGATTTTGAAGCATAGGAATCATCGATACGAGTTCGGGGAAGAAGACTTGAAGATCTAATCGGGTTTTCTAGTTCTTTATTCTTGATTTTTCATCACGAAACTTGTTATCATGAATTCTTTGTTGAACTTCTGTGGATTGTTTTCACTTATTAGTATGCTTGGCTAAATTTATAAACCACCTAGACTTGATGAATGGATTAATATAAAGATTTTACCGTTTTCGTTATTTGTATGATTGTTATGGGTAATTGTGTTTAGTAAGAGGTTTGATTTAATGGTTTGATGTGTATGCGTACTTTGAATTGGTTTATTGTTATTACTTGCTTCATATGATTCTTAGTGACGGTCTATATCACAACGTAGAGTCATATTAGGGTTTAGGGTTTCGGTGAGTGTCTATATCACGTTAGAAAACCTTCACTCTTTAGGGAGAATTGCGCAATAACCCCTAGAAGTAAGTTATAATAATTTACTAAGTCTTAGTGTTCTACTAGTCCTAATACCTAGGAAGTGAGGGACTATTGGTAGGTCTTACCCGGCGAATTGCTTTAGATAGGCCTTGGGAAAGGTTATGTCTTGGTTTACCTGTCGGTCTTATTAGTCTATCAAGTCAAACTAATTACTTCAAACTACCCTAGATCTAGGATTGGGAAAGAATAGATCAACATTAGGGTACTTACACAATAATTAGACAACTGGGAAGAAGTCTAATAACCGGTAGGATTAACGGCCTAGGTAGTGTCACAGGTTTCTCCTTGAGAAGGGTCGAGGGGCCTCGTTGGTTCTAAATAGGTTTAGTATTATAAGATCCCGGTTCCATAACTCGTGCATTTAACTTAATCGGTAATCTCTTAAAAACAATCCAGGATTCTTGTCTAGGTGGTCTCGTTCTCATATAAGAAAAGTCTTCAGTCCTTATTCGTTTTTAGTCTAGTTCTAGTTTAATTAGTAGTTTAATATAGATTTCCTTAGTTTTCCGTAACCCCCCCAAACAATTAAACAGTTTTAGTCGTGTCTGTCAGTGTCTATTAGAGTCTAGTTTGCGTGATACATAGAGTCTCAGGGTTCGATACTCGGACTTGCTTAGGCTATACTACATTGACCGGTACACTTGCCGGTTGTGTGGTTTAGGTTTTAGAGAGTCCTAGTCTATAAATTTAAAGCTTTTTAGTGTCTAGCTTAGAGAGTCTAATATAGTTAATTTTTATAGTCTGTTTAGCACACATCAAAATGTCACTTTGCTAAAAGCTAATTGTTGATTTATGGTCCGAACCACCTCAATTATTGAAATTGTTGGCTCCTTTGTTTTCAAGTCAACACATTTTCTTGAAACTTCTTTTCTTTCGAGCTATATACATGGTTTATCTTGGTAACCATGCCGAAATTTCCTTTGTCAATGCATGTATTTATGGTCAAATATCGTTAAAATCAAGTTCAATTGCTTGAACTTGTCCGATTGCGTTTTCAATTCAAGACACCATATGATGTGTTGAGAACATCATATTCGAATTATTTTTTGCGAAAAGTTTCATTTGTTCCAAGTCGCAGTAGATTTGTTTAGTCTACGGCTCCATTAACGTCGTTTGTTGATTTCAACACCTCATGGTGATGTTTTTACTAGATTGAAGCTTGCGCTAATCTCATTTACATATCTCATACTCGGATTTACTTGTTTATTTATTGGTTTACTCTAAATCCGTTTTGTTTTATCACGAATAAAGTAGTCTTAACACAGTTATGTGTCAAGACAATGGTACATCAGATTCATTTTCTTTTATATTCCAGTGTACCTCCTAACGATTCTTTCATTAGAAATCGAAGGCTTTGTAGTGTTTATCACTTTTTCATCTTCGATCGAAAACAATAATTCTTTAGTGTTCCGTATTCAATTGAAAATTCTGCGATACCATTTGAAATCGCATTTTCAGATTCGCTTCATTACGCTCTCATTTGATTTCAAACACGGTGAACTTGTTCGGTCACCGCTATTATTGAATTATGTCAGTTACGACACCTTGTGGTATCGTTACAAACTTGTAACTTATGCTAGTCATGGTCAACCATTTCACACGCATCTACCCATATTTTTACTCAACTTGTCTTTAAAATATTCATAGTGCAATGATGTGTGCGGTGTGTAATAGGTTTTTAATGTATAATTTAAGCCCTTTTACACTTTTTAGCCAAGTTTTAAATTTATAAAACACGATATTTACTAACACTAAATACACATATGGGCAAGTGCACCCATCGTGAGCGTAGTATAGTGTTGGTAAGATACCGAGGTCGTCCAAGGACATAAGAGCTTTTAGTACCGGTTTATCCTCAACGTCTAACCAAATCAAAAGTTTAGAAAAAGGTTTTTAAACAAGAAAAATAAAACTAACTAAAATACTAAAAAATAAAATAATAAAAACAGATAGACAAGATGAATCACTTGGATCCGACTCGTGTGTAGTGTAACCTTTGATTATTTCCGCACTTTTGCACTTTTTAAGAGATTATCTTAGTTATTGTAGTAGGCCCCTCTTTTGAAGGTGACGTTACCCTCAACCCAGTAGTTTGAGTCAGCAAGGATACAATCCTAAAGGGTCGGATTATTGAAAGATAATTAATTAAGTTATTAATGCATAATGTGGTAGGCCCCTCTTTTGAAGGTGACATTACCCTCGGCTAAGTAGTCTGAGTCAGCAGAGATACAGTCCTAAGTAGCCTGGTTAAAGTATTAATAGTAGCTTACAAATAAGGGGATCAAAGAGTTTGGACCCCCGCCATCCAATACCAGTGGGTATTGAAGGAGGTCCTACTAAATTTGACCCAGGTCCTTGCAGGATCTATACAATGAACAAGGCAAGACTCTTACCAAACCGTTCCCTTAACCCCCAACCAGGTAGCCAACATATCTCCATATAGACCGTGGAGATATGAATGGTGAAAATCTTTTATTTTATATAGACAGTAAAATAATGCCAAGACACCACGGATAAACGATAAGGAAGAATCACCTTCAACATAAGAAACTAGTTATTAAAGTCATTAATACATAACCAAATAAAAAGTGCAGAAAGATTAAAAATAAAAAGTATTACACTAGACACTTGTCTTCACCAAGTGATGTAAGAGACTTAGGCAAACATGGCCTTTGATTGTCAAGAACTCTTACGATTAATCTTGGATCCCGAGACTACTCACACACTCTATGATGGATGATGGATGATGGTGGTAGATGATGGTGTTGTGGTGGTGGTGGAGTGTGGGTGAAGTGTGAGAGAGGTGGTGTACCAAGGGATGGTTTGCAAATGAGCCAAGCACCTCTATTTATAGCCTGAACAGCAGCGCGGGCACGGCCCTGTGTCCATTGGGCATGACCCAGTGTCCATCTTCCTTCCCTTTCTTCATTAATTGCAGTTTGTCTGCATTAGTTGACCACGCCCCCTTGTCCGCTGGGCACGAACCCGTGTGCAG
The DNA here is from genome assembly GCA_030545235.1 of Helianthus tuberosus. NCBI lineage: Eukaryota > Viridiplantae > Streptophyta > Magnoliopsida > Asterales > Asteraceae > Helianthus > Helianthus tuberosus. Next base: position 42,111,899 of record CM060411.1, on the reverse strand, counting down.
AAGCGTATCTGTACTATCAAGATTTCCTCAGATTCTGCGAATCTTAGAGTTGACCACGGCCCCGTGTCCGCTGGGCACGCCCCCGTGGTGGGTGATAGAAGCTTCTACAGCTTTGTCTTTTCTGCAGACACTTGGGCACGCCCCCGTGCTCACTGAGCACGAGGCGTGTTCAGCCTTCTGTTTTCTTGTTTTGCTTGGGAAGATGCTGTCGGGGGGTCGGGCATGCCACGTTTATCCCTTTTCTTGTATTTTTGTTTGATTTTTTGCTTGTTTTGTTCATTTGAGCTCATTTAATCCTGAAAATACAAAAGGAAGACAAAAACACACTTTTTCCAACATTAGTACTAAAAAAGGGTTAGTTTTATGCCTCATTTGATGTAACTTATATGTTGCATTTTGCACACATCAAATACCCACACACTTAAATCTTTGCTTGTCCTCAAGCAAAACTCTTTATAATGTGACTTTACACTCCCAAATGGAATGGGTAAAAGAGAAGGTTTTGGGCTTGTCATAGAGTGTCGGGATTTCCAAGATTCTTTATTAAGTTTTATTTTTATTTATTTACAATTCTATTCGTTATGATTTAAAACATTACATAAGATAAATTACTTATTAGGGCATAACATGCCTTTTTAAAATTCCATTTATATACAAGTTCACATACCTCACGGGGATCACTCAACACTCGGCCGAAGATGTATTTTTGTGAAACACTCGAGAGCGGCATGGAACTTACTCCTACCATAGGCTTGCCAAGCAATCAATCCTCCTCCTTTTTAACTATACACTTTTGTAAATATCAAGAGGACTTTTTGGGTGAAGGGTTAGGCTTGGGTTAAATGTAGGTGGTTGGGTTAGTGGTTAGTAGAAAAGGGCGAAAGGCGTAAAAAGCATCGGTTTTTGCAAAACTTATTGTTTTGGTGACTTTTTATTCCAATGAAGCTTTATTCAAACAAGCCCTTTTTTTGTGAGCTTTGTTTGTTATTGCAAAGTTCATTTTTCTTTTCTTCTTTATCAAAATTATTTTTTTTTTATTTTTTTTCAACATAAGAGAGTCACACAAAAACCGAGCTTTGTTACTGAAATAAAGGGTTTAAAATAAAAAAAAGGGTTTTGGTGGGTAAAAGGGGTGTTTGTTTGGGTTAAGAAATGAAAAGGTTTAGGCTCAAAGGGGTTAACTAGGGGGATTTTGGGTAGGTGGTAAAAAAAAGAAAATAATGGTGCAGAAATAAAAAGGGTTAGTCCTAATGCCTCCGTCATTTACTTACTCGGGTTTAAGTTGGTAAGGACCGGGAATGTATCGTCGTGGCAAGTTCTAGAGTCGTAAGAACCAAGCGGCTATTCACACAAGAAACAAAAAATGAGCATTTAGTTTAATGATGTGTATTTGTATACTCAATAAAGGCTCAAAACTCACTTTTTGTGGGAATGGTTTTTTTTTATGTGATCAAGTATATATAATCAAATTTTAACTAAACTTGTCATGCCGTTTCATAATTTTCTTATGATGGTTCTCTTTATCACGACGCTATCGGTTGTAAATTTGTAAAACTATCACTTTTTTAGAACTTGAAATTCCCAACTTAAACTTAGACAAGTAAGAAAAATGAAAGATTTTTGAAAAAAATTTGGGGTGTTTAGCGGTTCCAATAGAGTTTTGTGTAAGGCTTGTAATTAGGACTTGCAAAATTCAAGGTTTTAGCATCCCCCCACTCTTAAATTACACATTGTCCTCAATGTGTCCCAAAAATAAGTTTTTAGGTTGATTGGACGTGTAAAAAGGTGTGAAAAGCAAAATTTTATGTTACTGGACGTCTGGACACGGCCCCGTGGTGTCCGGGCACGACCCCGTGTTCAGATCACCAGTAACAAAAATGAGTAAAAAGAAACAGAAGCCTGGGCACGGGGGCGTGTTCATCGAACATGCCTCGTGTCCAGTTACCTGAACTGGGTAATTTCTGCATATTGCTGAGCACGAGCCGTGTTGGGTGAACATGGCCCTGTGCTGAACTTGCTGTAATGAAGAAAAATTTGTCGGATGGCCCTGTTTTTGTGCATGTGGTGCTGGTTCAAGTTTCCCTTAGTATCCTTCACCATCCCGAATGTGTTTTATCCATTACAACATCATCCAAGTACCAAATTAATTAAAACCATCATTCATTAAATAGAGAAAATTACATAATAGTCCTAAAAAGTTAAAACTTTAGATAAATAGGTCAAAAGAAACACAAGAAGTTTAAACCAAGAAGTTCTAGCCTAAAGTTTATTCTATTAGCAAAATTTCCGAAAAGATAATTCTCTCGGTTGGAATCGGCTCGAAGAACTTCTTCCTCCGGGCATGGGTCCCTCACACGTCGGCGAGCCATTCCTCTATCTCCCTTGGGAGAAGAAAGGTGGGCTCATTGGCATTGGTTTGAGGGGGTGCAACCTCCACCGGGATTTCTTGTAGATGTTCAAGAGGAGGTTCTGCTGTAATGTAATCCCATCCGGTAGGATTGTTGACTCCAAGTGCTAGGTTCCAATCCTCTTGAGGGAGGATTGGTTCCATGGGAGGTGTCACAAGAATGTTCAACCTCTGGTGCAAGAGGTTGATCTCTTGAAAATTGTTTTCCAACCCCACCGTAAGATAATTTATACGGTCTATGAGGACCTCCTCTACTGACGTCATCTAATCAAGCGCCTTACGTAATGCCATTACGTAGCGTACGAGAGTTGCTTCAATTGAAGGCCTTCTTTCCCTTCGACTGTTTCTGGAGTGCGCAGAAGAAGTTCCACTATTTTGGCTCGACATTCTACGAAAATAAACGACAAAGAGTTTATTTTAATGAAACAGTAACCTCGGACACGGCCCCGTGCTGAATGAGCACGGCCCCGTGTTCATCTTTCTGCAGATTTTTGGAACAAGGAATCTCGGAGTTTTAAATTATTTTTCAAACTTTTAAAGCATTTTCGAGCAGAAATAACTTAAAACAATGTTGCAAAACTTATTTTTAACAAGATTCCTTGAACAAAAAACTAACAAACATCACAATAAAGCTTGGAATCATGTTGATCTCAAGCTCTAATGGAGGTTTTGAGGTGAAAGAGATGGAGAAGAAGGTAATAGACAAAAGAGGAAAGGACAAGATGGTTGTTGAGAACCTTCTTTTAGAAAATACCTAGGATGGTATGAGTGAAGATTCCTCCAAATCTCTGTCCCTGGAATGGTCCAAATGTGCAGGATTCTTGGCTGCATTTATAGAAAACGACAGCACGCTGCACACGGCCCCGTGTCGGCTGGACACGGCCCCGTGTGCAGACAAACCCTTGACACATTTTGTCCGTATTCTGACGAAAAGTCAGAAAGGAATCTTTTGGTGGACACGGGGCGTGTTGACCTGGACACAGCCCCGTGTCTAGAGGATGTTTATGAAGTTTCGTCTATTTCTAAGGAACTCTTCCGGATCGGGTGGTTCCTTACTGGATGGAACAACCCCAAAGTGCCTGAGATACCTTAATTGCTCTAGACTAAGACGAGAACGCAAGAGGTTGTCGGTGAGGGTGATTCCTATACTAAGTGTAGGTGGACAAGTCCAACCCTTTCCCGGGCTCTCGTTAAAGAAGGTGTATGCCGAATCGCTCAGGTCTATGTATGCACCGAACGAAGTCGATAGAGAGTCCTTTTCGGCACAATCGACACAGGGACGACTATCGCTCAAGTCCTCGCTAGAGTTAGAGGTGATTTCGGGAACAACGAAGTTGTTTTTATTCGAATGCGATCCCAATAATTCTTCTTGGGCTTCGTCTTGAGGTGAATTAATGAAATCCAATTCAAGTTCTTTCACCCAATTAAGAATTAGATCTTCCAATTGAAATAGTTCATCAAGAAACATTTCTCCTAGAAGGTCCGGTTGAGAGCATTCGAGGGAGAGATAGGGATTATTTTTACTTTCGCCCCTCTTAAGGCTATAGGAAAACAATGGGTCTATATAATGGGGCTTATAATTTAGAAAATAACATTCTAAATCTTTATGAGGGCCACCACATATTTGACACCACGTACCACAAGAGTGCCGAAAGTAAAAAATATCAGTATCACTCATGTTCATGTCAGAAATTACCAACCGTCGGGATCTTACGGTTCTGTTTTCAGTAACTGAAACTTGGGCATGGGGGCGTGTTGGGTGGGTACGGCCCCGTGTTCAGCTTACTGTCTGACTTAAAACAAGATTGCCAGTACCAAAGATTGGGCACGGGGGCTTGTTCAGCGGGCACGCCCCGTGCTGAGTTCTGCAGAGGCTGAAAAATCTAAGAAAATCCTAAAAAAAGGAGAAAAATAAGAAAAAATGATTAGGCCATTGATTCCTAACTTTCTTAAAATCCTTGTGTCCCAGGCAGTGGCGCCAAAAACTTAATGTGTGCGGTGTGTTATAGGTTTTTAATGTATAATTTAAGCCCTTTTACACTTTTTAGCCAAGTTTTAAATTTATAAAACACGATATTTACTAACACTAAACACACATATGGGTAAGTGCACCCATTGTGAGCGTAGTATAGTGTTGGTAAGATACCGAGGTCGTCCAAGGACACAAGAGCTTTTAGTACCGGTTTATCCTCAACGTCTAATCAAATCAAAAGTTTAGAAAAAGGTTTTTAAACAAGAAAAATAAAACTAACTAAAATGCTGAAAAATAAAATAATAAAAACAGATAGACAAGATGAATCACTTGGATCCAACTCGTGTGTAGTGTAACCTTTGATTATTTCCGCACTTTTGCACTTTTTAAGAGATTATCTTAGTTATTGTAGTAGGCCCCTCTTTTGAAGGTGACGTTACCCTCAACCCAGTAGTTTGAGTCAGCAAGGATACAATCCTAAAGGTTCGGATTATTGAAAGATAATTAATTAAGTTATTAATGCAAAATGTGGTAGGCCCCTCTTTTGAAGGTGACGTTACCCACGGCTAAGTAGTCTGAGTCAGCAGTGATACAGTCCTAAGTAGCCGGGTTAAAGTATTAATAGTAGCTTACATATGAGGGGATCAAAGAGTTTGGAACCCCGCCATCCAATACCAGTGGGTATTGAAGGAGGTCCTACTAAATTTGACCCAGGTCCTTGCAGGATCTATACACTGAACAAGGCAAGACTCTTACCTAACCGTTCCCTTAACCCCCAACCAGGTAGCCAACATATCTCCATATAGACCGTGGAGATATGAATGGTGAAAATCTTTTATTTTATATAGACAGTAAAATAATGCCAAGACACCACGGACAAACGATAAGGAAGAATCACCTTCAACATAAGAAACTAGTTATTAAAGTCATTAATAGATAACCAAATAAAAAGTGCGGAAAGATTAAAAATAAAAAGTATTACACTAGACACTTGTCTTCACCAAGTGATGTAAGAGACTTAGGCAAACATGGCCTTTGATTGTCAAGAACTCTTACGATCAATCTTGGATCCCGAGACTACTCACACACTCTATGATGGATGATGGATGATGGTGGTGGATGATGGTGTTGTGGTGGTGGTGGAGTGTGGGTGAAGTGTGAGAGAGGTGGTGTACCAAGGGATGGTTTGCAAATGAGCCAAGCACCCCTATTTATAGCCTGAACAGCAGCGCGAGCACGGCCCCGTGTCCATCTTCCTTCTCTTTCTTCATTAATTGCAGTTTGTCTGCATTAGTTGACCACGCCCCCTTGTCCGCTGGGCACGACCCCTTGTGCAGAAGTGTATCTGTACTATCAAGATTTCCTCAGATTCTGCGAATCTTAGAGTTGACCATGACCCCGTGTCTGCTGGGCACGCCCCTGTGGTGGGTGATAGAAGCTTTTACAGCTTTGTCTTTTCTGCAGACACTTGGGCATGCCCCCGTGCTCACTGAGCACGGGGCGTGTTCAGCCTTCTGTTTTCTTGTTTTGCTTGGGAAGATGCTGTCGGGGGGTCGGGCATGCCACGTTTATCCCTTTTTTTTGTATTTTTGTTAGATTTAGCTGCCTTTTTGCTTCTTTTGTTCATTTGAGCTCATTTAATCCTGAAAATACAAAAGGAAGACAAAAACACACTTTTTCCAACATTAGTACTAAAAAAGGGTTAGTTTTATGCCTCATTTGATGTAATTTATATGTTGCATTTTGCACACATCAGCAACTATAAATTAAGACTATGGTACACCAGTTTCGATTGTATTTCATTTCGGTGTATTCTTGCGGTTCAATAATGTCAACATCCTAATTTCATTCGTTTATTTGTTTGAAAGTTGACAAATCATTTTCATGTTACTATCATATTCGAGTTGTTCATCTAGAGGATGTTATTGTTTCTAAAATTCGTTTGCATATTGTAAACGATCTGCTGAAATTCTATTGGTTGGAACTCCTCTTTTATTGGACCCCTGTGATTGTAAATAACATCAGATGTTACACCTCTACAACTCGTGTCCCTTAAAGCCAAATGCTGAGAGACATATCTGATAACCATTGAATTTTTAGTATAGGAAGATGTCCTTGGATTCACCTGATTCAATAGGTTTTGATTCGATATTGTGATTAGTTACTAAGATGTTACTCGTAGCCATACAAGCATGACGTGACCCAAAGGAGTTAAGGTAGTATAAATTTCGAGGACGAAATTTTCTTAACAGGGGGGGAATGTGACAACTGTCAGAAATCCAGGTAACCGTACAATTAATTAAACATGATTAGTACTTAATGACTGTGCTGAATTACAACTAATAATCTGAATTGTTCTCTGATTATTGTTTTATACCTACATGTGCATCCCATATTGCTTAATGATTTTTGGCTAAATTGCAATTAACTGCTTTCTGATTTCTGCTTAATACATGCATGTGCATCACATATTGTTTAATGACATATCATTACTGCATGAAAACTGTATTGCCTTAAATGATGCCTTAAGTACAGTTAGCATAGTTATCTGAGGAATCAGGAAAATGCTGACAGAACTCAGCACATAGACAGACAGTGCATTTAGACACAGAATGAGCCAAAAACTAAGTACTACACTAGTATAGTGTGAAGGAAAGTAAGGATCATAAAACTGCCTTGATAGTGATAAGTTTAAGTGCCGAAAAGTGCCTAAAACTCACCCAAAGTGCTGAATTCAGCAAAAATCAGCAATTTAATATACTAATATAACGCAGAAATATGGTTAAATGGTCCTGAATGCTTTCCTAAGTGTCGGGAATCAAAAGTGTCACAAAAGGTACATAAAGAACACTAAACCGTATAATTTAGCACTTTAACGAACAAGTATCTAACCGAACAACCGGAAACATCAAAATTTCACTAGAAGCACTATTTTAACATCAAAATTTCACTAGAAGCACTATTTTAACATTACAAAGCTAGTTATGGTCCCCGAACACCATAACACCTCCTAAAAATATCTAATAACTAAACACCCTACCAACACTTGATTTGTAACTAGATTGTAACTAAACAAGTTAGAACCTATGCTAGACCCCCCCCCCCCACCTATGAAATCGGCCAACACATGGCCCACCTAAAGATTTGATTAAATAATTTAATAGATCTTGTTATTACTTTAAGTGACATAATATCTAAGAGTTAGAATGATGAAATGGTTATAAAAAGAACTTGGTGGATCATATGTTCATAAGCTTCACACACTAACCCACATTTACTCTTCCTCCCTCTCCTCCCTTGCTCACGGCCGAACCCACCACACCCACCATCACCTTCATTCATCTATCTTCATACACAAAGGTGCTAGAGATCATATAAGGAAGGTTGGTGGCTTTGGATATTGAAGGACCTCTCTTGTTTTCTTTTATCCTCTTCATTTCTTCACTTGAATCATCCCTAGCCTTGTGCTAGTGGTAAGAACCTTGATCTATCTATTTTACATCTATTTTTAGTGGTTAATGATGAATCATGATCAAGACTTAAAGAACACTAAAGAATCATATGAAGAGAACATCAACATAAGCTTGTTTAGTATAGAAATCTTGATGTATATAAGATGTTATGCTTGTTGATCTTTGATCGTTTGTAGAAATGATGTTGATCATCATAAGGTCTTGCTAAATCATGATTAAAAACATAGTTTAGCAAGATGTGAAAGTAGAAATATGGTAGGATGATGGATCATCCACATAAAGATCATGAACTTGAAAAAATACTTTGTTTTCTTGAAAAATAATGAACAAAGTAAGTTGTTAATCATGTAGATCTAAATATTTATGAATGATTTTCAAAGAAATCAAGTTAAAAATAAAAGTTTCATTTGATCTTAGTTCTTACATAAACAAATCTCATTTTTAGTGGTTAAACGAGTGTAGAAACACTTGTGTAACAAGAAGAACACATAAAGAAATATTTTTGGAAAATATGGTTTGAAGTTGTAAACCTCTAACTTCTTTAAAAATGAAGTTTTTAAAGAACTAATTACACTTTAAAGGATAACAAAGCTTACTAAGAATACTAGTAAGTTACTACAAATTTTTACAAATATTCAAGTTCATGAAGTAGTAGATTGTTGCTTGTTTATGGCAAAATTGGTAAGTGTAAGTTGTTTAGTGTTGATTGTGAATTGGTTATGATGATTTTTACAAAAGAAAATGATATGCTTGAAAGCATGGAAACCTCCATTTTTAGGGGAAACTATGGCAAAATTTTCTAAAAATATAAACACTTAGAAAAATATTTTTAAACAAATATTTACAAGCGTATTTTAACCATGAGTTTCCCACATAAACTTTGCCATAATTTTTGTTACATAAATATAAGTATTGGAGGTTGGTTTTTATAAATAAAAGTGACTAAATATGTATTTAGGAAATATATATTTAGAAGACACATATGTGTGATTATTTGTATATTTTGTGTATTAGTTATATTATTTTAGGACTTGAAATAATGTAACAAATCAAAATACCAAGAATCACATTCCAAAATAATACCAAAATTTCCAAGAATAAATATGCAAGCTTACACAAAAATATTGGAGAACCGAACTATGAAATGTAACTTACAAAATATCCCGGAAAATATATTCATAAGTATATTTTGGTAAACAATATTTTGGGACACCAAGAAAACAAAATATGTTTTTTACAATTACCACAAGAGAATATCATATTTTTGACAAGGAAAAATATATTATTTTTGGCAAGTGTGATATATATACTTCTCTCGAAATTTTTGGAAGATATGTTATTTATAAGAAATATAGATTTTTGGGAAAAATATACACTTTCTTAAATAAATGTGAAGTATGTCATTTTTGAGAAAAATGAGTTTATATATATAATTTTCCAAGTAGACTTGAAAATATATATTATTTTTGGAACTTATAAGAGAATACAAATATTTTTGCCAAAGAAAAATTATAAATAATTTTTCCAAGTAATATTCCTTAAAGTATATATATTGGAAATATATATTGGATTTTTTTATGAAGGATACTATTCCGGAAAATTTAATACGAAATTAAGTATAAAGAATACTTAATGAATACAATAAAAATACGTATTCTTATACGTATAAATACACACCGGAATATGACCCCAAAACATGGCAAAAATACACATGTATAAGACACCCCCATCCTTGGGAAGGAAATACAAGTTTAAATACTTGGGAAGTATTATTACAATAATATTGTTTAACAATTATTCCAAAATTTATAAATATAATTTAAGTTAAAATATTAATTATTTTAACAAATAATTATATAACTTGGAATATTATCGAAGACACAAAAGAAACGTAACTCAAAGACATTAATACTGAGTCAAGGCACGGCCCGTTCGTCTAATAGACATTAGTACGTTGTAGGAAGTCGTGTTCACCGAAGAAGCTAGAGTTACGATTGCTGAAGACGCAAGACTGTGAGTTCATGTCCCCCTTTTCTTTAAACTGTTTTAGTTTTATAATTTCGGGGGTGAAGTACATGTTATAAATGATTACGATTACAAATGATTTATAAATGAAATGAACTACTAGATCATGTGAAAGGGTAGACGTTAACTTGAGACCATTAATCCTTTAGAAGGACCGAGGGGCATGAGTGATAGATCTATTTAGGTGTTGCGAGCCCCACCCATGAGTCCGCGAGTTGGCTCATGTGGTGACTATGTCGTTCCAGCCGGGAGGCCCTGTCACGACCCCCGACCCCACCCTGGGCGGAATCGGGAGCCGCGAGCAGCCAAGTGGTACCGGTGGTTATTTTGAAAACATTGCAGTGGAAATTTCATCAGGACCGTGAGTTAGGAAAAATATCAGAGTTTAGAAAACACCGGATTTTATTTATTAAATAGATGGGATAAACCCATGTTTTACAAAGGTAGCTTTAATAAGGGATAAACCCAATTACATAAAACAATATTTCTTAATTTTATTTAATTAATAAAATAAGCCACTTCTTGAAGCCCTTCAGTGCCGTATCCAACTCTTATTCCAATCTACTGTAATTACCTGAAACACGTTTTAAAAAAGGTTTTGTCAGCAGGAAATACTGGTGAGTTCATTCAGGTTTTATAAAATGACCTTTAGTTATAAATTACAGCATAAGAGCGATTACAATGGCTTCTATCTTATTTTTATCTGGCGCCTTGTCACCCGTGTGACGATGGTCATATCACTATTGGGTCCTTCCCCAAGTAGTGACGTTTATCACGGTGAGGATTTATTAGCCTAACCCGTGAGAAATTAGTAATGTGCACAATACCCCACTAGCCAGTGATTCAAGATAACCACGACTTAATCCCTGTAATTATAACTTTTGAAAATGGAGTATTGTAAAGTATTTTGATAAAAGAGAATGACTCACATTATAAGCATGTAGTATTGATTAACAAGCTTCTTGATTCCATTCCTTTTTATAATTAAGCGTATACTTTATTGTTCTGAATCTTCTGATGATTTAAACAGCTTGTTTGATTGTAAGTGTATAGTTGGGAGTATTTTGCTATTTTAAACATATAGTTTAACAGAATGGAATACGTATTTGTGTAAAACCCAAATGAAACCTAACGGTAGTCACGAGATTCGAACCTTAACAAAATTCACAAAATATAGCATTTTGGATTCCGTTTAACGAAATTCACAAAGTACAGTATTTTGGCAATCGTTAGTTGGTTCATGAATCGATCAGACAGAACATCGCTTCGGTGATTATTGGTTAGAACACCAACGTATAAAGAAAAGAAAAAAAGAATTGAACGAATTTCAACTGAAACCATCGACTGCAATTTATAGGCTGAAAAGTTGGATTCTCGCGGCCCGCGTGAGCTTGAAGGAACGCCTACGCGGCCCGCGTAGGTGTCTGGATCAGATCGGAGGTTGCTGAGTCATCGGTGATTGCGACACGTGTTATGCCACGCGTCCCTTAAGCTTATCCGGTAATCGCCTTGCTGTCGCGGCCCGCGTAAGCCTAGGCTTACCCTTACGCGGCCCGCCTGAAGACCAGAATTCTTGATTTCATGATTTTCCATGCCCAGTAGGGTTTCAGGGGCCCGGGTTTTCACTTACGGGTCGTTTTGGAGCATTTATAAATATAATTATATTACAAAAAGGGGATAAAACGGTGAGAAAAGAGAATGGATTCACTTTGTAACTTTAGGGTTCAACTAGGAAGTCTCCTGGTATAAATTTTGGGTATAACTCCTGAGCTATTTTAAATATATATATATATATATATATTTGTACTCGTGTTAAGTATAGTACCCCTAATTCAACCTTATCCCTATGTCACGAGACAGATCCCCCAACGAACTTAGTCAGACAGAGCCTTGACATGTATTATGGGGCTCAGGATCAATCGGAAAGGGTAGCGGTGATCGGGAGTTAAAATACTTAAAACAGAGCAGAGCATTATTATTATTACGAGTGAAAAATAAAAATAATAAAAATAGAAAGAGACGATAGCGAGAGAGACTGAAAGGAATGTTTTGCAATCTGATTTGAAAGGCTAGGCCTTATTTATAGCTGCCATGAGCTCATGTTGCTTTTCTTATAACACTCCACGTAAACCATGTAGCCTTCATTCCATGTACACGTTGACAACTAAAACTAAATGTAGGTTTAATTATTTAATTATTATATTAAAAAAATGGGACACGAAATATGTGACACAACAGGTTCCTTCAAATTTTCATTTGGTGTATTTGTTTGGTTTTATTATATTATTATTATTATTATTATGATTATTATTAATTTAACTACTTCACTCATTTGACATGAATAACTTTTAAAATATGATGTTTTACAAAACAATAAATATGTCATTAGAACAAGAATAATCTTATCTATATTTTGAACCAAGTTGAACTAAAAATGGAGTTAGTCCAAATATAATGTATTTTTATAATTTAATTATTAAATGGTTCCTGGGTCCGACTAGGTACTTCATATTTTTAATAGTCAACTTACTCATAATCTACCTGTTTTAATAGAATAAGTTTTTTATATACTTTTATTTTATTTAGAAAGGTCACTCATATACAAGCCAATTAATTAGTATAACATTCCAACCAACTATATATAAAATAGTTTTAAAACTTTTTGGGTCGAATAATTATATTAAAAATAAAACTAGTTACTAGTGGTTAATAAATTTTAAACAAAAATTTTTTATATGATAAAAATGGGAATGTTACTGGCCCGGTGCGAAATACGCAAAGGATTGAGCCTTCCTACACCATCACACACATATTGATGGCCTTGCAAACCATTAATTGATCTGGTCATTTTCACATACGAATACACAGATTTTTCAATGATTTCAAAGGTTATTCATACTCACAAACACACACATGAACTCGCTCAACTTTTGTTGATGTTTTCAAACTACATGTATTTCAGGGAATTAGTTGTGGATCTGGCGGGCGTTCGAATGTTTCAAGTTATGTCAAGAATAAGAGATGTCATCTGGTGTCAATGGGTTTAGGAAATGTATCTTAATCCTGAACGAGATACATGGTTCTAAACTTGGTTTTATCAAATGTCTTTTGATGGGTCCTTGTGAACTTTTAAACACTTTGTATGGTCTGTAAAACTAGAATTTGGAGTCTCGTTTTAACAATGATGTTTGTAAAACTTTTCTGATGGATGACAATCTATGGTTTTTATCATATAGTTGTGGTTATGATTGAATGCAATGATATTAAGAAAGTCACACCATAATCACGCTTTCGCAATATTCAGGGTGTGACAATGACGACCTAGACATTTTTGTCGACGTTTCGGTAGTTGTCTTGTTCAATATCAACGCACGGATTAAAAGGTACAAGTCGATAATTCTTTAATGTACAAGTGATTAAAGAAGAATATAGCAACTAATCTATACTATATACTCATTTAATAAGTTAAATAATAGGTTCTATAACATTTTCATTTTAAAATTTAAAAAAAACTAAAACTATTGTCAAATAATTGATTAAACAATTTCTTTATAATTTAGTTAAATTTTAACAAAACTTCCTAATTTTAAGGAATTAGTCAAATGTGAAATGTCAACAGAAACTAATAAAAATTCAATTTAAAAGATTATTCAAATTTCAAAAGAAACTAACAATACTATCCATCTCCATGACCTGCTGCGTATTCTCCCCCATAGTTAGTTAGTTAGTTACACAAAGACACAATATAGAGAAAGAGCGCGGATGAGAGAAGCACAATCAAGTCAATATTGGAGCAAGTCATATCTTCCGAGGTTCTGTTCTTAAACAGCTAAGGTTTTAATAAACCAATACATATCTTTTAGTTCCTAACATGGGGTTTTTAGGATTACAAGTTTTCCATTTTTCAGGATCTGATTTTTGTTCTCGCTCCAATTATGATCTTTGTCACCGGAGAGAGGATTCCAAGAGAGAGGAGAAGAGAGAATATTGTTGGAAATCTAACCTCTGGCTGCAATAGATGGTGAACGGACCACAGTTTCTGCCACGACAGAGTCAGAGTCACCGCCGAAGTGTTCTTCGTGACGGAATCAAGGTTTTTTTATGTTTTATGTTAAATTAGGATATCCATGTGCTAATATGAATAAGATATTGCAGTGTACTGAAACTTTTATCTAGACAGAGTTTTTGTGTCTGAAAATTATGATATAAGCTTGTTTCTAAACAAAGAATTATATGGCGATAAGCCACTTAATGGTCCAAATGTAGAAGAAAACAACTACAAAGTCATCTTGTTATAGCTCTAGATCCCGTAATTCACCACATAAGTCAAAGGACCACACTGTAACGTCTACTCAACTACTGGCATCTACCTCAGCTTTGGAAAAGGTCAACATATTCTATCCTTTTTTATGTATATTTTTGTACATCTTTGTGCCTGATTATGATAATGTATATTTATTGAAGTCAGTAACATGATATCAGTGTTGTAAAAGTCGGATTCCAAGGCCGAGTACTCGGCGACTACTCGGTACTCGGAACCTTACCTTGGAGAGTTACTACAAGTCGGCCATTATAAGTCGGAGGCGGTCAAACTCGGCCTACTCGACGACTACTCGGAATACTCGGAATACTCGGTCAAATACTTGGTGGAAACATTGGAATACTCAACGACTACTCGGATTACTCGGCGACTACTCAGAATTTTGCTAATTTTGACATGAGTTTTGCTAATTTTGACATAAATAATGATAGTTTTGACATGAATTACGCTTATTTTGACACATATAAAATATTCAATAATTTATTTCTTTATATTTAACTTGTCCGAGCCCAGCTGTTACCCCAGCGAGTCTCTCGTGTGGGGGCAGTATGGTTTCCGGGCGGAAGTCAGCTCACGCGGCAGGCCGGGGCCCAATCGAACATCGCGTCCGCAGATGCGGGGCTGACGGGGGAATGTCTTTGACATAAACCCGGTGACCACTGGTCCAGTACATAGAAAGTCACCTTCCAAAAAAAAAAAAAACTTGTCCGAGTACTCTACGGGTATTCCCCGAGTACTCCCAACTCCTCACTCGGCCGACTAGAGAGCGCCTAGCGACTTCTGCAACACTGCATGATATATGTGCTCGAAATCATGATTTGTCTGTAATATTTTATATTTCTCAGGTTTGTTGGCTTCCCGATTGACTACCTTATTGTCGCTAAATTAGCGATTGTGAGTTAGTTTCATCGTTAAATATCATTTATATATTTTCATTATCTTATTTGGTACATTAATAATCAATAGAAGAAAGGTCTAAACACGAAGTATAGTTTGATAATGTGGTTGCACTTCACAATGCAGAAGCACATGTCTCTCTGAATTGCTTATATGTGTTCATTGTATGTTCGAATTTTTTTATATTATACCATTTGAAGTGCATGTATCAGTATGTATGTCTTATTCAACATTCGAAAGTACCATGACGACCTGCTCATTTATAATAACTTTTATATTAAAGACTTAGTTTCCTTATCCGTGTGTTACTGTATTGCATCAATGCTTTCTTGAAACATTGTCAGGTTAAATGCTAAATTTTATTAGTTATTAGACATGTGTAATGCTTATTACGTCTATCCAATCACAATGATGCTACAATAAATATTATACAAATAAAAAAACTACCAGAAACAAGTGTCACAATACAAAGTGTCGCCACCTCCACATCGCGCGGGCACCGGACTAGTATCTATTAATATGTATGGCCAGTGGCGGAACCACAGGAGGGTCAGGGGGGTCCATTGACCCTCCGGCCGGCGAAATCTCTAGTTTATAGGGTATATGAAGTGGTCGATTTTTTTAAAGCTTGACCCCTCAAAGTCGTCGTTTTTTTAGAGCTTGCCCCTTTCCAAGTCATTTAAATGAAGTAGAAAAGTGAAGACAGGATGTTCAGATAATATTTCCGGCTGCCGGAGATGAAGATGCAAGGAGCTGTAGTGCAGGTAACAGATGGTTGCTTTTTCGAAGAGGAAAGAAGAAGTACGGAAGTAAAATGCATATTTGTTTAATTGTTTTAGGCTATTTAAAAGTTTGGCCCCACCAGGTAATTGGTTCAAGTAATATCTTCTACTTTTATCTCTTATTACTTGTTTTTACTTTTATCGCTAAGATAAAATGTTCATTCTCCAAATATCCAAAGATGCGACAACTCGTTCCTAAACGCTCAATAATCGTGACAAGATGCCAGACATAAGATTTGAGTTTTTATTTAGCTTCTACTTATTAGTTTATTTTATTCTTTTTGAAGTAAAAGTATCTGGATCTCTTATTATTGTTTTTTTATTTTTTTTTACCATTTTATGTGTTTATTATTTGTTATCATTTCATTTTGTTTAAGTTTTTATATTTAACTTGATTTTTGGTTATACGTAAATATATATCAGTAGTTATTGTTTGGCTTTCTTTTTATTAATTTGTTTGATTCAATTTGAAAACATCTAGTTTTTTTTTATTATTTTATTTGATTGTTATTTGTTTAAAGTTTAGCGCTGGATTTGATTTTTTTGTTAAATAAATGTAATTAAAGAACATTTTTATCACGCAGAACTGTTATTTGTAAATATACGATGAAAAAGTATCAACTCTTTGTTAATAATATTTTAAATTCTTAAGAAAATACTACTAAAAGGGTTTTGGTTTACATCACATTGATGATTGGTAAAAAGGATTACAATCGTCACTAATATATGTTCGTTCTCCTACTTGTAGTAGGACATCTGGTTAAATTAACTGTTGTATGCTAACGAATTTATTAGAGTCATACGACCCCCCAGTTGTAAATTTCTGGTTCCGCCGCTATGTATGGCCAATGAAAAAAATAATATTCCCCCTCACTCGTGAAACTGCCGACATAAAATACACCCATATCTGATCCGTGGTGGGCCTCCAATCCCCTCTTATTTTCAATTGGCCAATAAAATAATAATGCCCTTATTTGCGTCCAAGTCTGCTGTCTAATGTCGTTATCTTCAATTCAAATGTATAAATCAATATATGGCCCTTTACTCCATTTAATATGTAGTACCCTTGTTTTTCAACTACAAGGCCCATTCTCAAATCAGCAGCCCAAAACAAATAAATGGTGGTCCACCAAAAATTCTAACTACATCCTGAATTTTCGTCCATAAAGATGCACGACCACTTTTGATGTATATTATTTCATCATTGCTTTTCACATGTGTTGTTTTATTAATTCCTTCGTATGGCCAAAATCAACAAATTAACTAAATTCTTTTCAAACATCCAAAGATCTTTTATGGCCATAAAAATAGTAATATTATATAGGGTGGAGATACAATAGGAAGTTAATTTGGATAGGAATGCTAGGAAGTGATCTTGACCATCCATTTAGTTAATCAATGGCTAAGATTAAATCAGGGAAATTGAAAAGAAGAAAGGAGGAACGTGAGTTTGTTTAGGGGCATTCTAGTCAATCCAAGCCAATAGTTTCTCTCTCCTCCAATTCCCCCCCCCCCATTTTTTAAACGTTAATAACCCTTTCATACGACATTATTTTTTTATAAAAATTGCACAAAAAAAACGAGCGTTTTTTTATCTTTAAAACGAGTATACTATTGCTATATTTAAAAAAAAATTAAAACCCAGTTGCGTAAAACGCAATAGAAAAACCCCCAGTTACGTAAAACGCAATGAAAAAAAAACCTAAAAAATGACATTTTTTCTAAAACGCAATGCACCAAAAACACAAATAAATGACTTATTTGTAAAACGCAATGGCCAGAAAACACAAAGAAATGTCTTATTTCTAAAACGCAATAGCCTAAAAACTCAAAAGAAAATGTACTTTCTAAAACGCAATGGACTAAAAACACATAAAAATGTGTTTTACCTAAAACGCAATGCACCAAAAACACAAAGAAATGTCTTATTTGTAAAACGCAATGGCCAGAAAACACTTAAAATGTCTGTTTTCTAAAACGCAATGGACTGAAAGCACATAAAAAAGTGTTTTACCTAAAACGCAATGCACAAAAAACACTTCAAGAATGTGTTTTTCTAAAACGCAATGGCCAGAAAACACCAAAGAAAGTGTTCTTTCTAAAACGCATTGAACAATGACAATAGTTCTGTCTGTGCTGTGAATTTCTGCCGCCCCTGGGACCCCCGCTAAGATCGTAAAACGCAATGACTATTATTCAGAAACCCATATCGTAAACATGAAATTACAAGGATTGAAGTGATTTCTTCAACAATTGACGATTTTTGAATGATTGAAACACTTATCAGCGCTCGAATCGAACGGATCGAGTGATTATCTTCAAAATCACCGGAAAAAACGAGATTTTGTATGAAATTAAACTGGGTTTTCTTCAAAAAAGCTGAAGAACACGTTGATCGGGTGTTTGAATCATTGATTGGTGATGAAAATCGCACTATAATGTAGTGGTTATTGAGATAGAAAGTGAAGAATAGGTTGAAGATGGTGGGTTTTGAAAATGGTGGGTTTTGAAGTTACTGGGTTTTGAAAAGGAAGAAGAAAGGGTTGGATTGACTAAAATACCCTTTTTCTTTATTTTAAATGTTGCCACATGTCCTAATCCTATTGCTTCCTAGACTTCCTAGCCAAAATAAACTTCCTATTTGATCTTTTCCCATATTATATATGTCTTCAGCCCACTCGAGAAAAATAGCGGCAATTTTAATTCGGTCACTGGCATCCTGCTCTGCTCAACTGGCTGGTTATTTCCATATTGCTCGTTTTTGCTCTATTTGCACCAGGAGACCTGGCCCAACACAAAATAATACAATATAACACTAAAAACTAAAAAGAATAAACAAAAACTAAACTAAACTAAAACTCTACAATTTACACGGGACAAATATGTGTATTTTACCCCACATCATGGGGCAGGATCGTCTAATGGTATGTAGTCAGCGCCTGAGGCATGACCTCCTGAATTTGTGTCTGAGCTGGATGACATGGTCCTCGCAAAATAATCCGTACAACGTATACAAGTGAACAACTTATAAATAATAGATTTTTGGGAAATTGTACTTTTGTTTTCATCGTTGTTTATATCGTGTATCGTTTCAAGTTCGACTTGTTGTTATCGTGTCTAAACCCCATAGACTTGTACCAAATAAACTAGTCTTTGGTATTGTTGTTTCGAACTATCTTTTAATATAATCACATAGTATCCTTGCATTATCGTTTTGTATTAGTGGACGCTTTGTAAAAATATAATGTAGAACGCTTGTTGCAAAGAACATCGTTTTGAAATTGTAGACCAGACTCAAAAAGAATCTTAGTTCAATACAATTGATGCTCTGATAGCAGGTCTGTCACACCCCGATTTTCGGTTTCTGCGGAAGCGTATTGCGAGGTGTGACGAGAGCGGCAATCGTTACAATCAATCGAGTAAACAACATATGCAAACCATAAAAGGATGTTCATCCATACATTTGTTTTGAAACCATAATTTACATAACAGACATCTTGTTCGGAAATTGAAAACAACTACAACTTTAACCACATTGTTCAAAGTTCAAAATAGTTTCACACAACATAATAACTGGAAACGGATGACATCTCAAAAGCTTGCGTTCTTGATAACCACTCGAACATATTTTCCCAAAGCCGTCCACTAATCTCTTGTAATACATGTTAATTTTGAAAACGTCAACAAAAGTTGAGTGAATTCATGTTATTTTGTTTTCGCCTCAAATTAGTCTCCAAAACATTTGAAGTAGTAAAATTCGTTTTTTTTTTTTGTATAGTATGATGAAAAATCGTATGATCATTAGTGTTTTGCAAGGACACTAATATGTATGCCGAATAGGAGGCAACCAAACCTTGACAATTTATCGTGTGTGTCATCGACACTAGTTTGGACACAAAGACACTCTTAACGATCGTGGTTATCGTTGCCGATAAGAGTGGGGCTTGCCAAAAACAAATAGATCTATCCGTTTGTTCATCGGTACTTGTTTATTCATTAATGGTCCCTTTATTTTAAACACTTATCCGCATGTGATCAAAATAGTTTCATCGTATTATCATACTATTTGTAACATGTATACATCCCCGAAAGTTTAAAACAATAAAATTCAAAGTAAAAGGGGAAACATGAACTCACAGATTTGCGTTCCGTGCAATTCTCTATTCGATTCCTTGTTCGTTGTTTATTTCTCGACCTACAAGTGTTCTAATCTCGTTAGACACTTAGTTTTGTGTTTGTTTTTCGTATAAGTAATTCATCTTGAATTTCGTTTTTAGTTTCTCATAATCGTTTGCTTTCTTTGTTTGTGTTTTCGTATATATATATATATATGTATTCTGTTCGGTTTGTTTTTGAATGAGCTTAAGTTATTTATTAGATTTTAAGTCCATTTTGTGTATTTGGTGTATATGGTCCTAGCCCAAATAACTTTGTTTAAAGTGGGTCAAGCCCAAATTAATTTATAGGAGTGGGCCACAGCCCAAAATACTTTTTATAAAAGTGGGCCTAGCCCAATTTAATTTATAATAGTGGACTTAGCCCAAATAAGTTATGTAAAAATGGGCCTAGCCCAAACCATTTTCTAAAAATGGATCTAGTCCATAATAGTTTATAAAAATTGGGTTTTTAATCCAAGTATTTTTTTAGAGTGGGCTTTAGCCCAATTTTGACTAAAATATATTTTAGTCCATTGTTTTGTAAAAGTAAGCTTAGCCCAAATTTTATTTATGAGAAATGGACATTAGCCCAATTTAACTTATGAACTACTTTTTAATTAACAAAATTTTGGGCTAGTAAAAAATAATAGTAATACTTGTATTTTTATAAAAATCTAGTTTTTATAAAATTCATTACTTAAGCCATATATGAATCTTTTTGATGTATAAGCTTTTTAGAGTGTGTGACGGCTCGTATGTTATGACCATTTAATATGGTGTCGGCTTGGTTTATTCGTGTCGTCCGTCTCGTTTTTACCATTTATTTGGTATGTGCCATTTTATTTTGTCCAAAAGTCCATATTGTCCAATAGTGTCCGAATTTGTCCGTTTTTGTGTTCATGTCCAATGATGGACATTTTATTTCGTTTTTTTTAATTCATATATATTTTTGTAATTTACGTGGATGTGTATAAATTTTGTATTTGTTCCTTACATTAACTAAACATATAATGTACACATCAAAATATATATTTATGATACTTGATGGATATTTTTGAAAGTACATATTTTATCCAAAAATATATATACTTGTCACTTTTGTTTAGAAATCTTTTTATAAAACATGGATTTATAACTTTGTCCAAAATTTGTTTAACCATGTTCAAAGACCTCAAATAGTTGTTCTAGTTACATACTTCTTTGTTTAACAACTTTTTAAACATAACAAAATTTATAAAAATTTTGCCATAGTTTTGTTTGAAATATGGATTTTTCCCCAAGTTTATACAAAACTTGTTTTTAATTTATTTCAACAAAGACATCATCAAGTATCAATATCCATCAAAATTTGTCAACAAAAGTAGCATGAACATGATGTAGTTCTTAACTTTCCCAAAAAGGAAACTTTATTCCTTATTTTTGCCAAAACTTTGTAGAACAAGATTCTATTGAAAATTCTTGTTTTAGATGATTCACAAGGTCATTTGAAGCATAAATATATGTTCAAAACATTTACTACTAACATGTCACGGCCCCCGGCCCGGTTTTACACGGCCCCGAAGCCGCGGGACAGAAACCCGTGGTATTGGTGTTTAATTTGGCAGCGGAAATTTTAACAGGATCGTGAAAACTGAAAATACCCATTTATTTTATTTCAAATTTCGGGACAACCGTAATTTACAATAAAGGAATTTCACGAGGAAATCCTTTGGTTACAAAAACATGTTTATTTATTTACTGAGCCACTTTATCTAAGCTGGTAGTGCGACACGGCACTTTTCCTTGTTCACAGTAAATCACCTGAAACATGTTGAAAAAGATTTTATCAGCAGGGAAATACTGGCAAGTCATTCAGTTTGTACAAAACGACACATTGTTATAATCTACAGTATTAAGAGCGATTACAATGTTTATATATCATCCAATTACCCAAAACGGTATTTGTTACTCGACCGTATCTGTGACTATGGTCATATCACCCATTGGCTAACCCGTTGTCTAATGGTGACGGTTATCAAGTAATGTATACAAAACCCCACATACCGGCTGTAATTGAAGATTACAAAGACTTAATCCCTGTAATTGTAACTTTGAAAATAAATAGGGTTTTAGAAACAACTTGGTAAAAGAGAATGACTCACATTGCAAGTTTAACTGGACAGAGTTTGCCTACTGACTAAGCCTGGTAACCTAGTTAAATAATGCAAACGAAACTAGGTTAGTAACTTAATACAACATTTACGATAAGCTCACGAAATCAAAACCCTCACGACGAATGACAAAGTATAGCCCAAATTTAGGCAGCACTTAAACATCCATCGGATCGGTTTCAATCGATCGGACATTGTATCGTAGCAGCGATCGAGTTATTACCCTGTTATCGTAGCAGCGTTTCACTACTTTAACTTGTGATTTCAACAGAAAGAAGGCACTTTTGATAAAAAATTTCGAGCACAGAAGCCTGGGCATGCAACATACTATTTATAGCAGAAATTTTGGGTCTCTCGCGACCCGCGTAACCCGAAGGAACATCCTTCGCGGCCCGCGAGGGCCACCCTAGCTACGGCTAGGGCTGCCGTGTCATGGCGTAGGTCTGCCACGTGGCCCTGAAGCTTATCCGGAGAGTTGCAAGGCTGTTGCGCCCCGCGTAAGCCTTGCTTAACTCTTACGCGACCCGCGACCGACTACTAAAACTTGATTTTCTTGATTTTTCATGAAAATTAGGGTTTTAGGTGTCCGGGTTTTCACTTACGAAGTATTTTAGGACATTTTAGTGCAGGTCCTTACTCCTCCCCACCTTAATTAAAATCTCGTCCTCGAGATTTACTGGAACAAGTAAGGATACTTTCGCTTCATTTCCGATTCTAACTCCCATGTGTACTCATGTCCTCTTTTCGAATCCCACTTTAGCTTGACTAGCGCCAATCTTTTATGTTTAAGGAACTTGACCTTTCTATCTTCTATTTGAAGAGGTTTCTCCACGAATTTCAACTTTTCATTTACCTCTATGTCTTGAAGAGGTACTACCAGGGACTCATCAGACAAACATTTCTTAAGATTAGATACATGGAACATGTCATGTACCCCGGCTAACTCTTCTGGTAGTTGTAAGCGATAGGCAACTGGTCCTATTCGTTGGGTAACTGTGAATGGTCCTATGTACCTTGGACTTAGCTTTCCCTTCTTACCGAACCGAACTACCCCTTTCCAAGAAGAAACTTTCAAGAGTACCTTGTCTCCAACTTGAAATTCTAACGGCTTGCGTCGATTGTCTGCATAACTCTTCTGGCGATCTCGAGCCGTTTTCAGTCTTTCCTTGATTTGAGTTATCATGTCGGTGGTTTCTTGCACAATTTCAGGACTTGATAACTGACTTATCCTACTTCTGCCCAGCATATTGGAGTTCTGCACTTTCGTCCATACAATACTTCGAATGGGGCAGCATTAATGCTTTCATGATAACTATTATTATAGGAGAATTCTATTAACGGTAAGTGGTCATCCCAGTTTCCACCGAAGTCTATTACACATGCCCTGAGCATGTCTTCGAGGGTATAGATTGTCCTTTCACTTTGTCCATCTGTTTGGGGATGGTATGCCGTACTTAAATTTAATCGCATCCCCATTGCTCCTTGGAAACTTGTCCAGAAATGTGAAGTGAAACGACTATCTCTATCTGACACAATAGAGTGTGGGACTCCATGTAGTGATACTACCTCGTCTACGTATAACTTAGCCAATCTTTCCATACTAAAGGTTTCCTTCATGGGTAGGAAATGAGCTGTTTTTGTTAATCGATCTACAATCACCCAGATTGCATCGTTACCTTTCCTGGTTTTGGGCAACTTAGTAACAAAGTCCATTGTTATTAGTTCCCATTTCCATACAGGCATTTCTAACTGTTGAAGTAAACATGAGGGTTTCTGGTGTTCTGCCTTAACTTGCGAACGAGTTAGGCACCTAGAAACGTATCTAGCTATGTCCTTCTTCATCCCTATCCACCAGAAATTATTCCTTAAATCTTGGTACATCTTGTTGTTACCAGGATGCATTGTATACCTAGATTTATGGGCTTCTTCTAAAATCTTATTTCTTAAGTCTCCTTGTTTAGGTACCCAAATCCTTTTCTTATGAAATCTCCAAATTCTATCAGTCCCTTGTTCTAATTCCTTTATTCATCCTTTCATTTGTCACACCCTGATATTTCCATGCATTACCGGTGGGCCCGGTGGGGAGTATCGTGACGTATTTGATATCATCATAGATAATTTACCACAGTTTATATACATAGCGGAAGTCGAAAGATAAATTTATTACAAACCGAATTAAAAGTAATATCAAGTGTATTACAATAACGGTTGCAAGGGATCCACAGGCGGATCAAGGTTAACAAAAGATCATTGTTCACAGATTTATAACATCTAAGCTTGCAAGACTCTTTATTGATGCTAGGAGTAGCCAGCCTATTCCGTTTAGTACCTGCACTTAGCCTTTTAGGAAAATATGTCAGTTTACACTAGTAAATAAAATTAACCGACTTATTTTGAAAATGTTTAAGAAAATTGATTTGAGTGCACAAGGCACAAAATATCTTTTATAACTTGGGATAATTATTTTTATATAAACTTGTTAAAGAATTACATGCTTATTATGCGTTCAGTAGTCCGGGTTGAAAACCGGGTTAAAGATTAATAGACACACCACATGATATAGTCCCGCGGCGAGTTATTCTCATGCGGTTATATCTTTTTATATTCGCACCGGCAGGTGTATGCCTACACCTCGTGCACTAGGTCGTGGCCATTTCAATGAATGATGCCAAGGATATCCAGGACATGGTCATTAACCCCCCCAAAGGCTTAGAATAAACAAAACAGATTAAACGGGTCATCTCAATAAATTAACCTTCATATGATTAAAAATTCAATGCCCGACCAAGAGGTATTTTATCTCAATAAATTAACCTTCATATGATTAACCTTCATGCGAGTGCAAGTATCTTTTACTAGTCTCCTAATCTGGAACGAAGGTTTTAATAACCTATTAGATTCCTAACGGGTCTTAATTAAGTCTAAACTTAGACCGGTTAGTTTTAAAGGAAGATATACGGTTCAAAACGCACGATTAAGCGATGACCGGATTAGAAGGTGGTTTAGACCCGACAAGTTTGTATACTTGTATAATATGGGTAAACTAAACACATTCTGGATTTTGAGATAAAAAAATGATAAGGTTTGACCCGTTTCGGCTAATTTATGCAAACTAGTCACATGAACCGCACCGAACGCGAAAAATGCGTAACGGGTAACCAAATGAGTCATGAACAGGTTTTCTTAGTTAATATGCCTTAAATATGTTGTGATATCAGTAAGATACCTTCCATGATGCCCAAAATGGATTTAAACTCAAATTATGCCCCGTAGGGGTATTTTGGTCATTTTAAAGGTTATAAAAGACTTTAAATACTAATCTGAGTTTTAGGTCTGATATAATCAGTAAAAATATTTATTTTTATAAGTCATAACAGTAGGGTATTGAATATATGTGAAATTTATCTTTTATAATCAAACTATGCACTGTAGGGGCATCTTGGTAATTTCACATAGGCTTTAAAGGTCAAAATTATAATTCTGAGTTCAAAACTTTTGCTTACTATTTAATTATAAAAATTTACTTAAAACATCAGTAGGTATTAAGTTTCATATGCCAAAAATAGTTTTAACTCATACTATGTGCTTAAAACGCGTAAAAGTCGGTTTTAAGCGATTTTCGGGTTTAAATAGGAAATCTGAGTTTTTGATCAGTTTATAAAGTTCAAAATATTTTATTTATCATATAAAATCAGTAGCAAAAAGTTTGGTATCAAAATATTATGTAAAACTCATTTTATAGGCCAAAAGGGCAAAACCGACAATTACCGAATCAAAGCTAGAACCCTATGTTATGCTCAGCCTAAAAATAAATAAAAATCTTCAAAAATCCCAAAATATTATTTTACATCAGTGGGTAAAATGTTTGGTGACAAAATTTGGTTTAGATAGGCTTTATGCTAATTACGCCGTTTAATTAATAAAAAGCTTTCTAATTACGCTATTAAGCATAACTCTTAATCTAAACCTCAAACTGATGTCAAATTTTTAGGACAAGTTTATAAATCAGTAATAAAGGTTTTTGTCCTCACACATTTTCAAAAATCTTGTTTTAAGGTCAAAAGGGCATTATGGTCAATATTTAGGCATATAACGGAAACATGCACATGAATCAAATAACTAATGAACCAAGTTGTATAACCTTAGAGGGTTACACTAATCTATAACCTAGTCCTAATAGAGCTCTAAGGCATTTCTAAAATATGCTACATTGGGTCAGAACTGAAAGTCAAAGCAAAAGTCTACTTTTGCGACTTTCGGTTCCGAACCGAGCTTAAACTGAAAATTGTCGGGTTTGAACATGCTTAGACATGTTCTTACATTAATTACCATGTTATATGAGTGATAAAACAGGTTTCATAGCTTCTACATTGTTAATTATGCGTTTAATTGAAATTTAGCTTTCTATTGACTTTTTACAATCAAGTTTGACCCGACAATTGACCTAGTTAGAGTGGGAATCAGAGGGTGCCCTTTTAATGGTTTATTACCCACATAATTACCAACTCATAGGTACTTTCAATTCGAGAATTGACTGGACCGTTAGTGATTAATCACTAAGTCAAACCTTAATTACGATGGGTTTGACTTTAGGCCATTAAACTAATAAAACTGAATTAAGAGAGGTTAATGACACTTACTGGAGTCATGTGCATGACTAAAGATCCTTAGGAAGTGGTCTTGAGCTCCAGGAATCTCCAGAATAAGTGTTTGAATGTTTTTCAAATGAATGCCCAATGTTGCAACAATGAGCTTCTATATATAGGAACTTAGAATGCATGAGATCAATCCAACAAAGTCTACAACTGATCCCTGATGAATTCCAAGTGTCCCTATGCATGAAATACTGTTGGCCAAGCTCCTGAATTCGAAAACCATGCTCCTAAGGCGGTGGAACCGGCTGAACAGGCAACTGTCCATTTTTCTGCCCAGTTACAGGTCTTACGGATCGTAAGTTAAGGTCCTTGCGGTCCGTATCCGACTTTTAATCTTTGTCGCCCAGATCAACTACCTTACAGTCCGTATGGCGGTCTCCTTGCGGTCCGTAAGACTTGGTCAGAAGACAAAATTTTTGTAAACTTTTAGATTTTGACCATGCAATCTCATAAGTTCGAATCTCATGTCATTTTCCAGTAGATTGGACCATATATTCAGACCTTGTGTGCCCTTGCATGTGATGCCATGCACTTACATGTTCTTGGACTTTGAAGAATGCTTTTAAATGATGTTTTGTCGTAAATGCACATAGGATTCCACTCTTTGCAATTTGAATTATTTATCACATTAGTTAACCGGATTTGAATCTATATCAGATGTTTATAAAAACATACTAAGGTTTGGAATTAATAAAAAGGTCATTCAGAGGTAATAATTTTAACATGTTGACACCTTTTAATTCCTTCAGATATCTTTCAACTTGATCCGGGTTTATAACACGTTTAAGGTCCATGACACGTGTCTTTATTATACTGGACATGAATTTACGAGGTGTTACATCCTCACCCTCTTAAAAGAAATCTCGACCTCGAGATTTACTTAAATAAATGAGGGTACTTCTCTTTCATTGTGGACTATACCTCCCACGTATACTCTGGACCTCTATGGGCATCCCATTTAACATTTACAATCGGTATCTGCTTCCTTCGAAGCTTCTTAACATGTCGATCCTCGATCGACAAAGGTTTTTCAACAAATTTCAGGCTCTCATCTATGTGCACATCCGTATGTGGTATGACTAGTGATTCATCAGCTAGACATTTCTTCAGATTGCAGATGTGGAATACATTATGAATACCATTGAGCTCTTCAGGCAAATTTAACTTATAAGCCACTGTTCCGACACATTCGATGATCTCGAATGGTCCTATATATCTTGGGCTTAACTTGCCTTTCTTACCAAATCGCATTACTCCTTTCTAGGGTGATACTTTCAGTAATACTTTGTCACCAACCTCAAACTTTAGAGGTTTACGCCTTATATCTGTGTAGCTTTTCTGCCTATCCCTGGCAGCTTTGAGACGATCTCGTATCTGTACAATCTTATCTGTCGTCTCCAGGACTGTATCAGGTCCTGTTAGTTGGACATCTCCAACTTCAGCCCAACAAACGGGCGTTCTGCACTTTCTTCCATACAAAGCTTCAAATGGTGCAACTTGAATACTGGAATGATAGCTATTGTTATATGAAAATTCGATCAATGGAAGATGATCATCCCAACTTCCACCCAGATTAATAACACAAGCTCGTAGCATATCTTCGAGTGTCTGAATAGTACGCTCGCTCTGACCATCCGTCTGAGGATGATATGATGTGCTAAAATTCAATCGAGTGCCTAGGGATTGCTGAAAGCTTTTCCAGAAATGCGATGTATACCTCGTATCCCTATAAAAAATGATAGATACTGGCACTCCGTGCAGAGATACAATCTCATCCACGTATAGCTGAGCTAACTTATCTGAGCTGTGTGTTTCCTTAATAGGTAAGAAGTGGGCTGACTTAGTCAATCTATCCACTATAACCCAAATAGTATCATTTCCTCGCTTTGTCTTTGGTAGCTTGGTGATAAAATCCATAGTCACCATTTCCCACTTCCAGGTGGGAAGTTCAGGTTGTTGCAGCAAACCTGACGGCTTCTGGTGTTCTGCCTTAACTTGAGCACATGTCAGACATTTAGCCACATAAGTGGCTATAGACTTCTTCAAGCCTATCCACCAATAATTTGCCTTCAAATCCTGGTACATCTTATCACTTCCTGGATGAACATAATACTTAGAACTGTGGGCTTCTTAAAGGATCACTTCCCTAAGTCCTCCATAGATTGGAACCCATATCCGTCCATTCAATCTTAGGATTCCATCCTTACCATATGATAATTGTTCTGCAGTGACTCCCAACTTTTCATTCGGATAGTTGGCTTCTAACACAGCTTCCTTCTGAGCGGCTAACAATATTTCATTCAAGCTGTTTCTCAATTCAATGCTCTTGGCATTGATTCTAATGGGCTTAACCCTTTCCTTTCTACTTAAGGAATCGGCGACCACATTCGCCTTGCCTGGATGGTATCGGATTTCACAATCATAATCATTTAAAGTCTCCATCCATCGACGCTGCCTCATGTTCAGATCCTTCTGATTGAACAGATGCTGAAGGCTCTTATGATTAGAATAGATCACACACTTGGTACCATATAAATAATGCCTCCACAGCTTTAGTGCAAACACCACGGCACCCAATTCCAAATCGTGGGTGGTATAATTCTTCTCGTGCACTTTTAGTTGTCGAGAAGCATATACAATAACTTTACCCTTCTGCATTAGCACACATCCCATGCTAGTGTGCGATGCGTCGCAGTAAACCACAAATTCTTCAATTCCTTCAGGCAATGTCAACATAGAAGCATTGCTTAACTTCTGTTTAAGAATATCGAAGGATTCCTGTTGCTTAGGACCCCAATCAAACTTAATATTTTTCCTAGTCAACGAAGTTAGGGGTGCTGCAATCCTTGAGAAATTCTCAATAAAATGCCTGCAGTAACCTGCCAGGCCTAAGAAGCTGCGAATCTCTGTGGGCGTCTTCGGCTCTTGCCAATTCATGATAGCTTCAATCTTAGCGGGATCCACCTGGATACCACGCTCACTAACCATATGTCCAAGGAATTGGACTTCACGCAGCCAAAATTCACACTTTGAAAACTTGGCGTAGAGCTTTTCTTGTTGAAGAAGTTTAAGAATACAACGAAGATGCTTCTCATGATCAGCCTGATTTTTTGAATAAATAAGAATGTCATCAATGAAGACAATGACAAACTTGTCCAAGTAGGGTTTGCAAACGCGATTCATGAGGTCCATGAACACTGCTGGGGCATTAGTGAGCCCGAAAGGCATCACTAAGAACTCGTAGTGACCATATCGAGTTCTGAATGCAGTCTTGTGCACATCTTCATCTCTAACCTTCAGCTGATGGTAACCTGACCTCAAGTCAATCTTGGAGAAGTAACTTGCTCCTTGCAGTTGATCGAACAGATCGTCGATCCTGGGCAATGGATATCCGTTCTTGATTGTAACCTTGTTTAGCTCATGATAATCGATGCATAGACGCATCGATCCATCTTTCTTCTTTACAAATAGGATCGGTGCTTCCCACAGAGACGAGCTAGGCCTAATAAATCCTTTTGCCAACAAATCATCCAACTGAGTTCTCAATTCTTTCATCTCAGTTGGGGCTAACCGGTAAGGTGCTCTTGCAACAGGTGCTGCTCCAAGTATTATGTCGATTCTGAACTCCACTTACCTATCTGGGGGTAAACCAGGTAGTTCTTCAGGGAATACTTCTGAATATTCAGAAATGACATGGATGTCTTCAACCTTGGGTTTCAGTTCATCAATAGTCACCTGTGCCATATAAATGACACAACCCTTCTTCATACACCTGGATGCCTTAAGCACAGACACTTGCTTAGGCAACCTATACTGAGTATCTCCTTATATGGTAAGTGGCTCACCATACAGAGTCTTGATCACCACTTGTTTCTTGTCACAAACAATCTGGGCTTGGTTATGCGATAACCAATCCATGCCTATCACTATGTCGAAACCAGCTAATTTCAAAGGAAGTAAGGATAATGGAAAAGAGTGGTTCCTAATGGATATAAAGCATCCATCTAATATGGTTGAGGTAGTTTCTATGGTACCATCGGCCAACTCTACTTCATATTTCACGCTTAGGGTTTTAACAGGTAAATTCAACAACTTACAAAACTTATCATCTACAAATGACTTATCCGCACCCGAATCAAATAATACCCTTGCATAAACATCATTTATAAGGAAGGTACCTGTTTTCACATTATCATCCTGAACAGCTTCTCGTGCATCCATTCGAAAGACTCTAGCATTGGTCTTTTTGGCTTATTCAGGCTTTTTGGCATACTTAGGGCAGTTGGACTTGATGTGCCCCTTTTCGTTACAGTTATAGCACGTTGCATCCTTTATCTTCTTGCACTCTATCGTCTTATGCTCAGAAGACTTACAGATCCCACAAGCCCTCGGCTGTGATTGGGATTTTGACTCGTATCTGCACCTCCCCAAATGGCGCTTCTTATAGATTTTGCATTTGGGCTTCTCATCCGCCTGTTGGTCATCTTTCTTGAACCCTGAACTCTTTCTGTGGTCAAAGTTCCCTTTGTGCTTCTTGTCTGAACGGTGTCAGTTTTCATCCTCACGCTTCCTCTTCACAATATCAGAATTTCTCAGCGATCTCTGCCTGACCGCATCAAGGGTAAGCGATAGTGCCAGATCGGCTACAGATCTAAAGGTAGTCGGTCGAGATGCCTTCACGCTTGCTTTGATCTCCGGGGCTAAACCCCCAATGAAACGGGCAATCTATTTTGGTTCCGGTGTCACCAAATATGGAACCAATCGAGACATAGTATTAAAACTTGTAAGATAAGCCTGATACTCCAAATTCTTCATAACCAATGTCAGGAAATCAGTCTCGATCTTCTCAACCTCATGTTGAGGGCAGTAATTTTCTTTGATGAGAGTAACGAACTGCTCCCATGACATGCCATACAAATGGACTTTTCCAGTAGCTTGGATCAGAGACCTCCACCAAGCTAGCGCTTCTCCTTTAAATGACTGAGATACAAACTTCACAACGTCCTTATCAGCGCAACCACTGATATCTACCACAGTGTCCATTTCATCGAGCCAAGTCATACAATCTCCTTTCTCCCCTGTAAAGTCTCTAGGCTTGCAGGAGACGAAATACTTATATGTACAGGACTTACCACGTGGTTCTCGTTTGAGCTCAATCTTCTTCGACAGAACACTATACTGATTTGAGTAGTGATGATCGTCATCCCTCCTTGATCCATCATGTTTAGGAGGTGGCTTACTATGAGCCTCAGAGTGAGTCTTAGGTTTAGAATGGGGTACAGATGAGGCCTTGCTTCGAGTACCACTTGACTCATTAAACTGCCTATCCATGGCCTTGGTGACAGCATTATCAATCAATGCTTGAAGTTCCGCACCAGTTATGTTGATTCTGGTGGTATCATGATTTTCCTTTGGGTGACTGTTGATTTCTTCAGAATCAGCCATGTAGCTTGATTGCTACATAAAATGATGACAATAATTTCTTAGAGGTTTATAATAGATTTGTCATCTTGTTAATTTATTAACCATGGTATTAAAGAACCATATTGGTTAATTTACTAAGTAATTCATTCAGGATTTTTCATCAATAATCCTTAGTTAAAATTAAATATATTAATGGCACAAAGGCCAAGTCATATGGACACATTTAAATTATAAGTCAAGATCTTATAGGATCGAGGTACTAAGGCTTGAATCATAGTTCATTACTTTTCTTGACAGGGAGTTGTAGGCTACGATTGTCTTTTGTCTTATATGACAATAATTATGGCCCGTAGGCATTACATCACAAATGGATGTTTAATAATAAAGAAGGAATTTGAATTATCCAATATAAGAATGATACGTGTGATTTTACGAATCACATCTGCCAGGAATGTTAACATGTTTTCAGATGTTAACAAGGATTTGAATCTTTTTAAACAGGTTTTACCATTATGGCCAGGTCTTATAATGACATGCAGGCTAGGTTATACCCTTTAAGATTCTTATTTAATATTTAAAGGCAGATCTTATAAAAGGAATAACATATTTTGGATTTATTTATTTATTTCATACATTTTACATTTATGCATATAATGACAAAATAAATTTTAAATGATAACCTGCCACTAAAAATTTAAAAGAGTACATATTTGCCCTAAACGGGACTTTAACAGAAATACTTGCCGACGCAGGGGCTAAACAGAAAAGACATGCCCACGCAGGGGCTAAACAGAAACTACAAGTCCTCGCAGGTACTGAATACAGAAATAGATGTCCATGCAGGGACTTGATTAAACAATAAAGAAATAGAAATAAACAAATAAATGATTTAATGATCCTTTTTGCTCTTCCCCTTGATTAAGCTTGCCAAACCCTTGAGAAATCCCCGGTTGCTTCTACGCTCCTCCCGAAACTCTTGTTCCACCTGGCTCAACCTTTGTAGAATCTCTTGTTGCTGCGGTGGCGATAACAGTGGCGGCTGCGGCGGCTGCTGATGCTGCGGAGGTTGAGGAGGTGGCGGGTATTGGTACCCATAAGGTGGGTACCCAGTCTGATATGGGACTCCATAGGGCCCCTCGGGATGAAAAGCATTGTAGTTTGCCGCTACTAGGTATGGGTCAGCCTCGGCGTAGTTGTAGTTAGTATGGGCCGGCTGCTCGAAAGGGTTATACGCCGATACACCGGCGTACGTAGGAATTGGGTTGTTATAGCCCACTGGTGGCAGTGCGACTGGCGCAGACTCCATTTCAGAAATAGGGTTCGAAGGCCCACCCATTTGTGGGTCTTCGTATAGTGGCGGATAATGACTGCCACTTGAAGGTTGTGGGGTGCTGATACGGACTCCCTCTCGCACGGACATCCGTGCGGTTGATCTCCTACGCCTCGGTGGCTCCAGAGGCGGTTGCTGTACTGGTGGTGGTGGCGGTGGAGTAACCGCTACAAAACGCGAATCCTCCGAGGGATCCTGCTGCTGCTGCGGCGATGAGTGGTAACTGGGAGTAAACACCCAGTCGTATTGGGAAAATCTTGCCTGATAACTGTCTGGACCACGATAAGGTGATCCATGATATGATGACCCATCTGAAATCTCGATAGGGTGAGTAGGTGTCCCGGTTGGAGGCTCGGCGGGTTCCGGATCCTCTTCCATATCCATGGAGAAATGGTCCTCCGGTCCCAACGGGTTATAACCCATTGGCTCTTCAATTAGGTTTTCCGGGTTGAACCGGCCTTGGAAATAGGGTGTTGGGTCGTTGAAAGAATGGTGTGAGTTGGGGCTTTGAAGGGGTATGAAAGAGTGATGTGAGTTGTGGGGCTCGTTTTCTGATTGAGGCCCAAAGGAGTTTAGGTAGGAAGGTGAGGTGCTCAGCGAGACTAAACGCCTCACGGGTTCTAAATGGGTCCTCCAGTCTTGTTGAGGACTTTTTCTTAGAGTATCTGATGGAGTTCGCCGGTGTGAAGGCCCGGCCTCATGATCGTTGGGGGCGACGAATGGCCCCTTGCCTCTTCCCCTACCTCGGAATCTTGGCGGCATTGTTGTAGGTCCTGTCAAAACAAACAAAAGAACAACAAAGAAATATAAAGGACAAAATTAAAAATAAAAACAAATTTGGATTAGTCCTAAGTTCTTTGTCTAGACTCGGAAGTCGAGGAATGTGCAAACTGTGTCATTGAGATTAAACACAAAAGGCTAGTGTTTAATTCACTCAACGTTGGCTCTGATACCAACCTGCCATACCCTGATATTTCCACTCATTACCAGTGGGCCCGGTGGGGAGTATCGTGACGTAGTTGATATCATCATAGACAATTTATCACAGTTTATATACACAGCGGAAGTCGAAAGATAAATTTATTACAAACCGAATTAAAAGTAATATCAAGTGTATTACAATAACAGTTGCAAGGGATCCACAGGCGGATCAAGGTTAACAAAAGATCATTGTTCACAGATTTATAACATCTAAGCTTGCAAGACTCTTTATTGATGCTAGGAGTAGCCAGCCTATTTCGTTTAGTACCTGCACTTAGCCTTTTAGGAAAATACGTCAGTTTACACTGGTAAATACAATTAACCGACTCATTTGGAAAATGTTAAAGAAAATTGATTTGAGTGCACAAGGCACAAAATATCTATTATAACTTGGGATAATTATTTATATATAAACTTGTTAAACAATTACATGCTTATTATGCGTTCAGTAGTCCGGATTGAAAACCGGGTTAAAGATTAATAGACACACCACATGATATAGTCCCGCGGCGAGTTATTCTCGGGCGGTTATATCTTTTTATATTCGCACCGGCAGGTGTATGCCTACACCTCGTGCACTAGGTCGTGGCCATTTCAATGAATGATGCCAAGGATATCCAGGACATGGTCATTAACGCCTCAAAGACTTAGAATAAACAAAACAGATTAAACATATCATCTCAATAAATTAACCTTCATATGATTAAAAATTCAATGCCCGACCAAGCGGTATTTTATATACCGTACCCCAAGCCCGTATAAGGGAAAATAAGTTAAAAGTATTTACATGAGCAAGTATATATCACAATCAGCGAGTGCAAGTATCTTTTACTGGTCTCCTAATCTGGAACGAAGGTTTTAATAACCTATTAGATTCCTAACGGGTCTTAATTAAGTCTAAACTTAGACCGGTTAGTTTTAAAGGAAGATATACGGTTCAAAACGTACGATTAAGCGAAGACCGGATTAGAAGGTGGTTTAGACCCGACAAGTTTGTATACTTGTATAATATGGGTAAACTAAACACATTCTGGATTTTGAGATAAAAAAATGATAAGGTTTGACCCGTTTCGGCTAATTTATGCAAACTAGTCACATGAACCGCATCGAACGCGAAAAATGCGTAACGGGTAACCAAATGAGTCATGAACAGGTTTCCTAAGTTAATATGCCTTAAATATGTTGTGATATCAGTAAGATAGCTTCCATGATGCCCAAAATGGATTTAAACTCAAATTATGCCCCGTAGGGGTATTTTGGTCATTTTAAAGGTTATAAAAGAGTTTAAATACTAATTTGAGTTTCAGGTCTGATATAATCAGTAAAAATATTTATTTTTATAAGTCATAATAGTAGGGTATTGAATATATGTGAAATTTATCTTTTATAATCAAACTATACACCGTAGGGGCATCTTGGTAATTTCACATAGGCTTTAAAGGTCAAAATTATAATTCTGAGCTCAAAACTTTTGCTTACTTTTAATTATAAAAATTTACTTAAAACATCAGTAGGTATTAAGTTTCATATGCCAAAAATAGTTTTAACTCATACTATGTGCTTAAAACGCGTAAAAGTCGGTTTTAAGCAATTTTCGGGTTTAAATAGGAAATCTGAGTTTTTGATCAGTTTATAAAGTTCAAAATATTTTATTTATCATATAAAATCAGTAGCAAAAAGTTTGGTATCAAAATATTATGTAAAACTCATTTTATAGGCCAAAAGGGCAAAACCGACAATTACCGAATCAAAGCTAGAACCCTATGTTATGCTCAGCCTAAAAATAAATAAAAATCTTCAAAAATCCTAAAATATTATTTTACATCAGTGAGTAAAAATTTTGGTGACAAAATTTGGGTTTAGATAGGCTTTATGCTAATTACGCCGTTTTATTAATAAAAAGCTTTCTAATTACGCTATTGAGCATAACTCTTAATCTAGACCTCAAACTGATGTCAAATTTTTAGGACAAGTTTATAAATCAGTAATAAAGGTTTTTGTCCTCTCACATTTTCAAAATGAGTCGGTTAATTGTATTTACCAGTGTAAACTGACGTATTTTCCTAAAAGGCTAAGTGCAGGTACTAAACGGAATAGGCTGGCTACTCCTAGCATCAATAAAGAGTCTTGCAAGCTTAGATGTTATAAATCTGTGAACAATGATCTTTTGTTAACCTTGATCCGCCTGTGGATCCCTTGCAACCGTTATTGTAATACACTTGGTATTACTTTTAATTCGGCTTGTAATAAATTTATCTTTCGACTTCCGCTGTGTATATAAACTGTGATAAATTGTCTATGATGATATCAACTACGTCACGATACTCCCCACCGGGCCCACCGGTAATGTGTGGAAATATCAGGGTGTGACATCATTCCTTCAGCATCATCCTTGATTGCTGTTTCCTGTAGATCTTTCAGTTGTTCCATTAAATCTAGTTGGAGATTTAATCTAAGAGCACGAACTCGCCTTTTCTTTTCACGGTACTTACGACTTAGGGCATCTGCTACTACATTTGCCTTTCCTTCGTGATATTGAATATCACAGTCGTAGTCACTTAGAATTTCCATCTATCTTCTTTGCCACATGTTTAATTCTTTTTGCCCAAATATGTATCTTAAGCTTTAATGATCCGTATAGACAGTAAACTTACTCCCATACAGATAATGTCTCCAAATCTTAAGGGCAAAAATTATTGCTCCTAACTCTAAGTCATGCGTCGTATAATTTTCCTCGTGTTTTTTCAACTGTCTTGAGGCATACGCAATTACCTTTTTGCGTTGCATTAGCACACATCCTAACCCTAGCTTAGAAGCGTCACAGTAGTTACTTTTGATTATAAAAACCAACATCCAATATTTATATTTTTGTAACAAAAAATTATGGAAAAGTTTATGTAACAATTTATAATTGAAAATACACTTGCAAGTGCATGTTTATAAATATTTTTCTTCAAAATCTTATGTCCCTTCTGGTAAGGCAAGAATTGGGGCGTTTTTTAATCTTTGCTTTAAAATCTTAAAGGCCTCTTCTTGCTTAGGTCCCCATTCAAACTTAACTGTTTTACAAGTTAATTTATTTAATGGAACAGCTATCTTAGAGAAGTCTCTTATGAAGCGCCTATAATATCCGGCTAACCCTAGAAAACTTCTAATTTTGGTAGCCGATTGTGGGACCTTCCAATTGGTGATCGCTTTTATTTTGGAGGGATCTACGTGAATACCTTCGTGATTCACCATGTGACCTAAAAATTGCACCTCATGTAGCCAAAATTCAAACTTCAAGAATTTGGCGTAAAGCTTTTCCTTTCTTAACAGAGTTAAGAGTGCATGTAGGTGCTCACAATGTTTGTCCTGGCTTTTGGAATAAATAAGTATATCGTCGATAAAGACAATTACAAATTTATCCAAGTACGGCTTACAGATCCTATTCATCATGTCCATGAATGCTGCAGGAGCATCTGTTAATCCAAATGGCATGACTGTAAACTCGTAGTGACCATACCTAGTCCTGAAGGCAGTTTTAGGTATGTCTTCTTCCTGTACATTTAATTGATGATATCCGGAGCGCAAGTCTATTTTGGAGAAATATCTAGCTCCCTGAAGTTGATCAAAGAGATCATCAATCCTAGGTAATGGGTATCGATTCTTAATTGTAACCTTATTCAGTTCCCTATAATCGATACACATCCGGATCGAACCATCATTCTTTTTCACAAACAACACTGGTGCTCCCTAAGGGGATGAACTAGGTTGTATGAATCCTTTTCTTAGTAATTCATCTAACTGTTTTTTTAGTTCTAGCATTTCTGTGGGTGCTAACCGATAGGGTGCCTTAGCTATTGGTGTAGTTCCAAGGATTAGATTAATTCTAAATTCTACTTCCCTATCTGGTGGAAGTCCGAGTAATTCTTCGGGAAACACATCAGGGTATTCTGATACTATTGCAATTTCCTTAAGTTC
The DNA here is from genome assembly GCA_030545235.1 of Helianthus tuberosus. Taxonomy (NCBI): domain Eukaryota; kingdom Viridiplantae; phylum Streptophyta; class Magnoliopsida; order Asterales; family Asteraceae; genus Helianthus; species Helianthus tuberosus. Next base: position 42,073,362 of record CM060411.1, on the reverse strand, counting down.
CTTGCTTTTAGTGTTAATTGTAACGCCTCATATTTTCGTATCTTTATCCATATTTGTATTCTATTTTTCGAGGCGTTAATCATAATAAATTATTATATACATACTTGTATTTGTACAATCAATCATTTAAATATACGTTTTTACGAAACCGAAAAGCTTTAAAGATTTTTAATAATTTTTAAGAATTTTTCTAGCTTAGGTCCCTTTTGTAAAAAGTACGTGTTTTAATCCATAGTATTTAAAAAAAATGAATAGTGCCATGAATAGTGCTATACGGAGAATTATACATTTTCCACCCATTTTCTTCTCCAATCACCTTTTCCACCTCCTTCAATCACCTTTTCCACATCCCTCCTCCATTATAATTATTTTATTTATTTATCTTTTCCATTTATTTTTTTTATTAACTCCACCAATCACCTACCACCTCCTTCACCTATAAATATCAACCTTCTCCTACCATTTTCCTCACACCATTCTTCTCTCAATCTTCTCAATCTTCTCTTAATCTCTCTAAATCAAGAATTCTAAGAATTCTAAAAGAACACTAAGTGTTCTAAGGAAGTTTTGAACCTCCAACTCTTCACGGGATTACCAAAGGAACAACTTTGGGAAACGGTGAGTATACTCGCAACCCCCTTTTTATATTTACCACTTTTGGGGTGTAACATGTTTAACTATTAAACTACACTTAAACTTATTCTTTATACAATGCACGAAAACAATCCTTATACATGAATACTATGTTGTTATACTTGATGCTTACGTGGACCATACTTATGTGATATGTTTTAGTCATTAGCTTTCATGAGCCTCCATTTGACATGTATAGCGCTATACGAGTAACGCACCGCCCCCCTTAAACTTGTGGTCATGTCGAATTACTTAAACTTTCTTGCGTAAACAGAGGATTGGCTAGAAATATTGCATGCCATGTTAGGTTGATCTTGTATAAACAAAGTTGCCATGTGGATTCGTTTTTAAACTTTATACCTATACTTATTCATAAACTTGTATACTCGCCTTTGCTTTTGCATTGAATTGTATTTTAAACATGTTACAGGTTGATGATTGATGATGCCATGAAAATGGATAGTAAAGATGCCTAGATACTCACTTAGACGTTTAGGTTTAAAGTGTTGTATCAATTATGTTATATTATGTTTGAACAATGTTGTTATTTGAGTTTCTTTGTAATATTTGACAATTTATCTATGTTATGAAATCGGTTGAATTAAATATTGTCACAAATAGTGTTATGAAGTCTCTAGCAATCTTCACACTTCGTCTCATCCCGATGTTTCCGCCATTGGTTGGGGTGTGACATTAATGATTACCGAAATCATATACACCATTCCTTGTTTTCGTTCATAACTTGCAACTTTCATTACTGAAATGAACTTCATTGGTTTACGCGGCTTATTTCCGGTAACAAAAATTACTTCCCCTGCTGGTGTATGTATTTCTATGGAATTCCTATCACAGAGGATTCGAGCATGGTTGGCTACTAACCAATCCATTCCTAATACGACATCGAATCCAGCTAAATTCATAGGCAGCAGGTTAGCAGAAAATTTATGGCCTGAGAGTTCTATCTTTCCTTCTTACAAAACCTTATCTATTTTAACAGAATTACCATCTGCCGTTTCTACCATAAAAACTTGCCTAAGTTTGGTTAAGGGTTGCTTAAGAGCTTGGCAGAATGAAGTATTTATAAAACTTTGGTTTGCACCAGAGTCAAATAATACTTTTGCGAAAACGTTGTGTACAAGAAACGTACCAGCTATCACATCCGGAATTAGATCTGCTTCTTGAGTTGTCAGCTGAAAGGCTCTTGCGTTCTTCTTATTAGTTCCCTCAGCAGTTTTGGCCTTGTTGTCAGCTGGCTTGACCAGTTTAGGGCATTCTGGTCTAAAATGTCCAGTTTCTCCACAATTTTAGCAGATCTTTGTTTTCTTCATGCACTCCTCCTCTCGGTGTCCCGGCGCCTTGCAGAAATTACAATTTTCTGGACATTTACCAAAATGTTTCTTTCTACAGTTTCTGCAGAATGGAGGTGTCGAAGATTGCCAGGTTCCCTTTTTCTTGAAGTTGCTATTAGTATTACCCCCATGGAACCCTTGGGTAATTTTCTAGGCCAATTCCTTTCTCCTATTTTCTTCTCGCGTACGCACAAATCCGTCGGTCAAGGTGTTGGCCAATTCAACCGCATCGTCAATTGTGCGGGGTCTCGCAGCTTTGACTATATCACGAATTTCGCTAATTAGTCCCCAAGTATAGCGAGAGATAAGTACCGGTTCTGGCGAAGCCAGAGTTGGTACAATTCTAGCATACTCGAAGAATTTCGAAGTATACCCCCGACAATCCACGTCCACCATCTGGTGGTTCAGGAACTTATTCGTCATCTGTTCCTTTTCGTAGGAGGGACAAAACTTTCTTTCCACCAATTCCTTAAATTCCTCCCAAATCATGGCATAAGCCACGTCACTTCCCTTAGCTTGTAGCACCGTGTTCCACCATTCTAACGCCTCTTCCTTGAAAATGTGGGATGCATACATAACCTTGTCTTCCTCTGTGCATTTACTTATTTTGATTACTGCTTCGGTCTTTTCTAACCAACGCAGTGCGGCTGTTGCCCCTTCACTGCCTGCAAATTCGACCAGCTTACAGCCAAGAAATTCCTTGTAAGTGCAACCAGATGTTGCAAATTTCATTTTCTTAAGTATTGGGGCTTGAGCCACATTATTATTATTATTATTATTATTATTATTATTATTATTATTATTATTTCCACCTCCGTTTACACTGTTACTGAAATTATCATCGCGAGTGCGTTTACTATGGTTGGCTTGTGAAGGTTCAACAGGGTTCTTGACATCAGCGACGATGGCCGGGATAGCGTTAGCTATTCCCTGAGCAACAATATTTTCGTAATCTTGTCTGTTGAGAAAGTGGTCTTCATTATTTTGTTCAGATTGGTTAACTTCATTAACTGGTTCATTTACTGCGTTTTCCATCTGATAATTAACAATACATATAAATTATTGGTACAAAATGGATAACAATTAACACAACAAGGCAATCACAACGCAGTTAAGTCAAACGTATAGCCAAAATCGTCGACCTTGCGACATTTATATATTTTTATAATAGTATGCATCGATACACACCATCTATTTTACAAAGGTTTTATTTTAGTTATTATTATACAATATTATATTATTATTATTATACATATTAATATATTATTATTTTTTTTTCTTCACATAATAATATTATACAAAACATGCAACTTTGGTTAACTGGCCCTTCAGAAACGACGCTCCCTCTCGTCGTACTTCCACGTGATGTTTTCCCATACTTCCTGAATCTGGTTTTCTGCATCCACCAGTTCCTCGCCGTAGCGGCGTAATTCGGCAACGTTCTCCGAGCTCATAGGTGGGAATGGTGCAGGTTCAGGATGTCACACCCCGGTTTCCACGATGTCACCGGTGGGCCCGGTGGGGGAGTATCGTGACGTGGTTGGCAACATAATAGTCAACAACACAATATATAAATATGCACAACAGAAGCAAATGAAAAATATAATTCAACTTTAATAATATTGTAATATCGTGTATCACAACAGTTGAAGGTTTGTCCACAGAAGGATCAAAAATAAATAGTAGTTCAACAGACTGTAGGCATCTTAAGCTTGCGAGACTTCTATTGATGCTAAGGAGAAATCCAGCCTATTACGCTTAGTACCTGCATTTAATCTTTTTGGGAAAATACGTCAGTTTATACTGGTAAATACAATTAACTGACTCATTTTTAAAAATGATTTAAAATTTGATTTGGATGCACGTGGCATAAACATTTTATAACTTGGGATAATTATTTAAATATATAATCTTGTAAAAGAATTACATGTTCCTTATGCGTTCAGTAGCCCGGAGCCGGCCGGGTTAAAGATCAATAGACACACCACATCAACTATTTATGCACTGACGAGTGTACGCCTACACTCTGCGCTTAGGTCGTGGCCATTTCGTAAAATGACGCCAAGGATATCCGGGACATGGTCATTAACCCCCCAAAGGCTTTAAGCAAACAAAACATATTTAAACGGGCCGATTAAATTATTCAATTAACCACCAAACGATGGAAGATTTAATGCCCGACCAAGCGGTATTTTATATACCGTAACCCAAGCCCGTATAGGGAAAATAAGTTAAGAGTATTTACCTGAGCAAAGTAATAATCACAATAAGCAAATGCAAGTAGCTTTTACTGGTACTCCTAATCTGGAACGAAGGTTTATAATAACCTATTAGAATCCTAACGGGTCTTTAATTAAGCTTAAGCTTAGACCGGTTAGTTTCAAAGTTACGGTTCGTACGCATGATTAAGCGAAGACCGGGATAGAATGTGATTTAGACCCGACAAGTTTGACTACTTGTTTAATATGGGTATATTATACACATTCTGGATTTGGAGATAAAACCGATAAGGTTTGACCCGTTTCGGCTAATTTATGTAAACTAGTTACATAAACCGAACCGAACGCGTAATAAGCGTAACGGGTGAATGTAAGAGCCATATACAGGTTTCCTAAGTTAATATGCCTCAAATATGTTGTGACATCAGTAAGATATCATTTATTATGCCCGAAATGAATTTAAACACAAACTATGCCCCGTAGGGGTAGTTTGGTCTTTTAAAAGGGTATAAAAGAGTTTAAGTATTTACCTGAGTTACAGGTCTGATATAATCAGCAAAAACACTTAGTTTACTAAGTTATAACAGTAGGGTAAAGTATATATGTGAAATTTATCAATTATAACCAAACTATGCACCGTAGGGGCATTTTGGTAATTTCACATAAGCCGAAAAGCTCAAAACTGAAGTCTGAGTTTAACAACTTTTGCTTACTGTTAAAATATTAATTTACTTCAAATATCATTAGGTATCAACCTTTGTATGTTTAAAATAGTTCTAGTACATACTATGCGTTAAAAACGCTTAATTAGGCGATTAGAAGCCGTTTCCGGGTTCTATATAGAAATCTGATATTTTTATTATTCCAGAAGGCTTAAAATAATTTATTTATCATTTATAATCAGTAGCAAAAGGTTTGGAGTCAATTAGATGTGTAAAACTCATTTTATAGCCCGTAAGGGCAAAACCGACAATTACCGGATTAAGCCTACGACCATAAGTTATGCTCAACCTAAAATTAATTAAAAATCTTAAAAAATCCCAAAATAATATATTACATCAGTAGGTAAAGAGTTTGATATCAAAAAGTGTGTTTAAATAGGCTATACGCTAATTATGTCGTTTAATCGCTAATAAACTTTCTAATTACGCTAATGAGCATAACTCTCAATCTACACCTCCAACTGATGTCAAATTTTGGGTGCAAGTTTATAAATCAGTAACTAAGGTTTCTACTCTTTTACATTTCCAAAAATCACGTTTTAAGGTGAAAAGGGCATAATGGTCAACAAATGAGCAATTAACGGAATCATGCATATTAATTAGATAACTAATGATCCGAGGTGTATAATCACAGAGGGTTATACTAACATGTAACCTGGTCCTATTAGAGCTATAAGGCAATTCTAAAACATGCTTAAATGGGTCAGAACTGAAAGTTAAAGTAAAAGTCAACTATGTGACTTTCGGTTCCGAACCGGGTCTTTACTGAAAATTGTCGGGTTGAACATGTTTAGACATGTTCTTACATTCATTACCAAGTTATATTAATGATCAAACAGGTTGTATGGGTTCTACATTGCTAATTATGCATAAATTGTAAATTAAGCATTCTGTTGACTTTTTAATAACAAGTTTGACCCGACATTTGACCTAGTTAGAGTGGGAATTAGAGGGTGCCCTTTTAAGGGTTTATTGCCCACATAATTACCAACTTATAACTACTTTCAATTCGACTAATCACTGGACCATTAGTGATTAATCGTTAAGTCAACCGTTAATTACGACGGTTTGACTTTTAAGCTAAAACTAAGCAAAAACTTAACTAAGAAAGGTTAAGCATACTTACAAGAGTCCAATGCACGATTTGTGAAGCTTAGAGAGAAGTCTTTAGCTCCAGAAATGCTCCAAAGTGCAGATGGAAGGTGTGAAGAACTTGTTGCAACTTAGTGGCTTTATATAGTGATTCAAACCCACTAGATTGTTGACATGCAAGTCTACAACTGACCACAACTCATCCACAAGTGTCCCTAGTGTTTAGGGGTTGCCTAGGGGTCGCCCAAGATGAGGAAAATTGGATAAGAGTCGATTAGAATGCAAATGGAAGACAAGAACCCAAAGTTCTTGGATCAGATGACCCTTAGCGCGACGCGTAGCCCCCCCCCCCCCCAGGGACCTTCGCGTGACGCGAAGCCCTTCTGATCAAATCCAAACTTTAGTTTTTTTATGTTTTGATCCTTGGCTCTTCAACACTTTGTTTAGACTTCATTTCTTGCATTTTGAACCCTCCAAATTGATGTTTAAGGGCTTCAAGACATATACACATTTTGTTAAGTCCTCGTTTAACTTTATTGTTACTCGAAAAGTCATAAACTTCAATGTTGACGCTTTAACCCCTTGTATACGAATTTGATCATAACTTTCTCATACGATAACAAAACTTTATGAAATTTATATCGTGCATTCTAGTGAGCATAATTAACCGTTACAAAGCTCCAGGTTTGTCAAAAGGTCACTCAGAGGTATAACTTAAACATGTTGACACATTTAACCCCTGTAGTTTGTAATCTCTCACTTTCTTTCATATTTAGCTTCGTATGATCCATGATTTATTCGTTTGAAGGTATGAGCATCATGTAGGGTTAATGTACAATATATTTATTCACTGTTGACATTTAGAACTCGTATATTCACATACTTTCCATGATTGTCAACTTTAGTCCTTCAAGAACATTTCTTTCACACGTTCAAACTTATGACACGTGTCAACACATTATAGGACATGAATTTTCGAGGTGTTACATCCTCACCCCCTTAAAAGAAATCTCGACCTCGAGATTTATTGAAACAAATGAGGGTACTTTTCTTTCATTGTCGATTCAACCTCCCACGTGTATTCGGGACCTCTACGGGCATCCCATTTTACCTTTATAATAGGCACATGCTTTCTTCGAAGCTTCTTAACCTGTCGATATTCAATCGACAATGGTTTTTCCATAAATTTCAAGCTCTCATCTATATGCACATCTGTGTGTGGTATGACTAGCGATTCATCAGCTAGGCATTTCTTCAGATTGCAGACGTGGAATACGTTATGAATACCACTGAGCTCTTCAGGTAAATTTAACTTGTAAGCCACTGATCCAACACATTCGATGATCTTGAATGGTCCTATATACCTCGGGCTTAACTTACCTTTCTTACGAAATCGCATCACTCCCTTCCAGGGTGATACTTTAAGTAAGACTTTGTCACCTACTTCAAATTTCATAGGTTCACGCTTTGGGTCTGCGTAACTCTTCTGCCTATCCTGGGCAGCTTTGAGACGGTCACGTATCTGGACAATCTTGTCCGTCGTTTCAAAGACTATCTCTGGTCCTGATAATTGGACATCTCCAACTTCCGCCCAACAAACGGGCGTTCTACACTTTCTACCGTATAATGACTCGAAAGGCGCAGCCTTAATGCTGGTATGGTAGCTATTGTTGTAGGAGAATTCGATTAACGGTAGGTGCTTATCCCAACTACCACCCAAATCAATCACGCATGCTCGAAGCATGTCTTCCAAAGTTTGAATAGTACGCTCACTCTGGCCGTCCGTCTGAGGATGGTAAGCCGTACTAAAATTCAAACGCGTGCCCAAAGATTATTGGAAACTTTTCCAAAAATGTGACGTGTATCTAGTATCTCTGTCAGAGATAATAGACACAGGTATGCCATGTAAAGCTACAATCTTATCGACGTACAACTGGGCTAACATGTCGGAGCTGTAAGTCTCCTTAATGGGTAGGAAATGTGTTGACTTAGTCAGTCTGTCTACGATTACCCAAATGGTATCGTTTCCCTTCCTTGTCTTAGATAACTTGGTGATAAAATCCATAGTTACCATTTCCCACTTCCAAGTGGGAAGTTCAGGCTATTGTAGTAAACCCGACGGTTTCTGATGCTTGGCTTTGACTTGCGCACATGTCAAGCATTTAGCTACATAGGTGGCTACAGACTTCTTCAAGCCTATCCACCAATAATTTGCCCTTAGATCCTGGTACATCTTATCAGCTCCAGGATGAAAGGAATATTTAGAACTATGGGCTTCCTGGAGGATAACATCCCGAAGTCCTCCATAAATTTGAACCCATATTCATCCATTTAATCTTAGGATTCCGTCCTTGCTAAGAGATAACTGCTCCTCAGTTACTCCTAGTTTCTCGTTAGGGTAGTTAGCTTCCAACACAGCTTCCTTCTGTGCAGCTAACAACCTTTCATTTAAACTGTTCTTTATCTCAATGCTCTTGGCATTGATTCAGATAGGTTTCACCCTTTCCTTTCGACTCAAGGCTTCGGCGACTACATTCGCCTTGCCGGGATGGTATCTGATTTCACAATCATAATCATTCAACGTCTCCATCCATCGGTGCTGCCTCATGTTTAAATCCTTCTGATTAAACAGGTGCTGGAGGCTCTTGTGATCAGAATAGATCACACACTTGATTCCATATAAATAATGCCTCCATAGCTTCAGTGCAAATACAACAGCACCCAGCTCCAAGTCGTGGGTGGTGTAATTCTTTTCATGCACCTTTAACTGTCTTGAAGCATAGGCAATAACCTTGCCTTTCTGCATAAGCACACACCCCATGCCAGTGTGTGATGCATCGCAGTAAACTACGAATTCTTCGGTACCTTCAGGCAATGTCAGTACAGGAGCGTTGCTCAACTTCTGCTTCAGAATATCAAAGGATTCCTGCTTCTTAGGACCCCAGTCAAACTTAATCTTCTTGCGTGTCAGCGAAGTCAGGGGTGCAGCAATCCTTGAGAAGTTTTCGATAAAACGCCTGTAGTATCCTGCTAAGCCTAGGAAGCTACGAATCTCCGTAGGCGTCTTCGGCTCTTGCCAGTTCATAACTGCTTCAACTTTAGCGGGATCCACCTGGATACCACGCTCACTAACCACATGTCCAAGGAACTGGACTTCTCGAAGCCAAAATTCACACTTGGAAAATTTGGCGTAGAGTTTCTCACGATGTAGGAGTTTAAGAATACAGCGAAGGTGTTTCTCATGGTCAGCTTGGTTCTTTGAGTAAATGAGAATGTCGTCAATGAAGACGATGACGAATTTATCTAAGTACGGCTTGCAAACGCGATTCATGAGATCCATGAACACGGCCGGTGCATTAGTGAGCCCAAAAGGCATCACTAGGAACTCGTAATGACCATAACGAGTCCTAAATGCAGTTTTGTGCACGTCTTCATCTCTAACCTTCAGTTGGTGGTAGCCTGACCTCAAATCAATCTTCGAGAAATAACTTGCCCCTTGCAATTGATCGAACAAATCGTCGATCCTGGGCAAAGGATACCTATTCTTTATTGTGACCTTATTAAGTTCACGGTAATCGATGCACAGACGCATCGATCCGTCCTTCTTCTTGACAAACAGGACTGGCGCTCCCTAAGGAGACGAACTAGGTTTAATGAAACCTTTAGCTAGCAATTCATCCAGTTGTGCTCTCAATTCCTTCATCTCTGTTGGTCCCAACCTGTAAGGCGCTCTAGCAACAGGTGCTGCTCCAGGGATGATGTCAATTCTGAATTCGACTTGTCTATCTGGTGGTAAACCAGGTAGTTCTTCAGGAAACACTTCAGGGTATTCAGAAATGACAGGGATGTCTTCCATCTTGGGTTTCGGCTCATCAATAGTAACCTGTGCCATGTAGATGACACAACCGTTCTTCAAACATCTCGAGGCCTTGAGCATAGTCACTTGCTCAAGCAGTCCATACCGGGTATCTCCTTGAATGGTAAGTGATTCACCAGACGGAGTCTTGATCATCACTTGCTTCTTATTGCAGACAATTTGGGCCTGGTTATGAGATAACCAGTCCATGCCTAACACGATGTCGAAACCAGCTAACTTCAAAGGAAGTAAGGACAGAGGAAAAGAGTGGTTCTTAATGGATATGAAACATCCATCTAATATGGTTGAGGCGGTTTCTATGGTGCCATCGGCCAATTCCACCTCATACTTCACACTTAAAGTTCTAACAGGCAATTTCAACAATTCACAAAACTTGTTATCTACAAAAGACTTATCAGCACCTGAATCAAAAAGTACTCTTGCATAGACGTCATTTATAAGAAAGGTACCTGTGATCATTTTATCGTCTAGCACAACCTCCTTCGCATCCATCCTAAAGACCCTAGCATTGGTCTTCTTGGCCTCTTCAGGCTTCTTGGCGTATTTAGGGCAGTTGGTTTTAATGTGCCCTTTCTCATTGCAACTGTAGCACGTTGCATCCTTCAGCTTTTTGCAATCCAAGGTCTTATGGTCCTTAGACTTGCATATCCGGCAAGCAAAAGTTCTTGACTGAGACTGCGAGTTCGACTCTAACCTGCACTTCCCAAAGTGTTGTTTCTTGCAAATCTTGCACTTGGGCTTATCACCAGACTGGTGCCCATCCTTCTTTGACTCCGACCCTTTCTTGTGGTCGTTGCTCCCTCGATGCTTCTTGCTTGACCTACGTGAATTATCATCTTCACGTTTTCTTTTCTCAGCATCCTTGTTCCTCAGCGATCTTTGTCTGACCGCATCAAGAGTGAGTGACAAGGATATATCTGCTACTGATCTGAAAGTAGCTGGCCGAGAGGCCTTAACGCTTGCCTTTATTTCTGGGGCTAAACCCCCGATGAAACGAGCTATTCGTTTTGGTTCCGGGGTCACCAGATACGGGACCAATCGGGACATTGTGTTGAAGCTCGTGAGGTAAGCTTGGCAGTCAAGGTTCTGCATAACCAACGATAGGAAGTCAGATTCAATCTTCTCAACCTCGTGTTGAGGGCAGTAATTTTCCCTGATGAGGGCAACAAATTGTTCCCAAGACATGTTGTACAATGGGATCTTCCCAGTGGCTTGAATCAGTGATCTCCACCAGGCTAAGGCTTCGCCTTTAAACGATTGTGACACAAACTTGACTATATCCCTCTCAGCGCACCCGCTGATATCCACTACCGTGTCCATCTCATCTAACCACGTCATGCAGTCAATGGCTCCTTTTTCCCCATTGAAATCCCTGGGTTTACATGAAACAAAGTATTTATAGGAGCAACCCTTGTTACGGGGTTCTTGATTTAGTACAATCTGCTGAGATGGATCACTGTGGTGGTTTGAGGAGAGTCTATCATCATTTTTCTTGGGTTCTTCCTTCTTGGAAGGTGGCTTAGATAGGGTCCTACTTTGAGTCCCACTATACTCTTCATACTGCCGCTCCAAGGCCTTTGTAACTGCGCCGTCTACTAACGCTTTCAGTTCAGCACCCGTTAAAGTAATTCAGGCGTTATCATTATTCTCCACTGGGTGACTATTAATTTCGTCCGAGTCAGCCATTTTAAATTTGAACTGTTGCATAAGACAATGACAATAGTTTATTGGAGAGTTTATTATGGAATTGCCCCTTAGGGTAATTCATTAATCATGGTAAACAGAGACCATATTTGGTTAATTTATTAATCGTATTAAATTAGGATTTCTATTATAATTTATCCTAATTATAAACAATAACAATATATATTAGCACATAAGGCCTAGTCACAAGGACAAATTTAAATTATAAGCCATGATTTCAGAGAATCAAGGCATGAAGGTTTGAACATAGTTCATTACCTTTTTCTGACAGGGAGTCATAGCTACCACTGTCTTTTGGCTCATATGGAAACGAGCAGGGCCCGTAGGCACCATATTACCACGTATGGTCAAAATATGATCATCTTAATTGATGATTTAACCCATGATTCAGAGATCATTAAGTTGGGTTAGGAATCTGTGGAAAGATCCATATATAAAATGACGTGTGTGATTTTAACGAATCACTTCTGCCAGGAATGTTAACATGTTTTCAGATGTTAACTGGAAATTTGAATCTTTTAAATAGGCCTTACCATCTTGGCCCGGTCTTATAATGACCCAGAGGCTAGGTTATACCTCTAAGATCCTTAGTTAATAATTAAATAGGCAGATTATTTTTAAAAGGAATGATTTTAATTTATTTATTTCATATATATCTTATTTATGCATAATATGGCAAAAATGAAATTTATAAATTAAACATTCCATTAATCATTAATAGATTACATGTTGCCCTAAACGGGACTTTTTAATAAACAAACTTACCCACGCAGGGGTTTAAACAAAGACTTACCCACGCAGGGGCTTAATAACAAACATACCCACGTAGGGGCTTAACAACATAATAGTCCACGCAGGGACTTAAACAATAACATACCCTTGTAGGGGTTAGCAGAAAGATAGACCCACGCAGGGGTCAAAACAAACAAGCATACCCACACAGGGGTTTATACAGCAAGACTGGCCCACGCAGGGGCTCTACTAATACAAGGAATTTCAACAACAAATGGAAGGATTCAGTGGTCCTTCTTGCTCTTCCCCTTTATTAGGCTTGTCAATCCTTGGAAGAAAGTTTGTCGCTCCTTTCGTTCCTTGTGAAAGTCTCGCTCGACCTGGTCCAACCTTTGCAGAATTTCTTCACGCTCTGGTGGGGAGAACCTTGGCGGTTGCGATTGTTGCCTGATTATAGGTCTTGGAGGTATTTGGTACCCATGAGTTGGGTACCCTACTCCCCATGGATCCCCATACGGTCCTTCCGGATGATGGGTGTTATAGTTAGCCGCTACCAAGTATGGGTCGGCTTCAGCGTAGTTGTAGTTGGTGTGCACCGGCTGCTCAAATGGGTTATACGCCATGGAACCCGTGTATGCCGGAATTGGGTTATCAAAACCCATCAGTGGTGGCTGTGGTGCAACTGGGTGTGAAGGTCCACGCATTTGTGGATCTTCCCGAAGTGGCGGATAATGACTGCCACTTGATTGACGTGGGGAGCTAAAATGAAAGTCCCCCGCTCGCGCAGACATTCGCGCGCCTGCCCTCCTACGCCTCGGCGGTTGTGGAGGTGCCTGATTAACTGGTGGTGGTGGTGGAGGCGGTGGCGTAACTGCCACAAATCGTGAATCCATAGAGGGATCCTGCTGCTGCTGCTGCTGGTGAGGTGGCGAATGACGAGGAGGTGTGAAGTACCACTCATGCTGAGTAAATATCGCCTAAAAGCTGTCAAGACCACCATAGGGTGATCCGTGGAAAGAAGATCCATCCGAGATCTCGATGGGATGGTTCGGTGTACCACTCACCGGTTCAACGGGATCCGTGTCCTCGTCCATATCCTCCGCGTGATCTCTGGAGAAATGATCATCTGGCCCCAGGGGGTTAAAACCCACTGGTTCTTGTATGTAATTGGCCGGGTTAAACCGGCCCCTGAAGACAGGTGTAGGGTCTCCAAAAGAGTTGTGCGATAAGGATCGCTGTAAAGGTATGTAGGAGGATTGAGGGTTATCGGGCTCGTTCTCCGATTGTGGCCCATAAGAGTTGTGAATGGGAGGCGTCGAACTGTGCGATACAGATCGTCTAGCTGGTTCAAACAGGTTCCTCCTGTTATCTCTAGGGTCAGCGCTCGCGGTGGCAGAAGGAGCTCGCATATGCGAAGGTCCTGCCTCGTCGTCATTGGGGGCGGTGATTGGCCCTTTACCTCGTCCTCTGCGTCGAAAGAATCTTGGCGACATTTTTAATCCTGTCAAAACAACATAAGATAACAACAAGAAAATATATGTAAAATAAAGGACAACACAAAACAAAATAGAATTTGTCCTATGTTATATGTCTAGACTCGAAAGTTTAGAAATGTGCAATTGTGTCATTGAGATTAAACACAAAAGGTTAGTGTTTAATTCACTCAACGTTGGCTCTGATACCAACCTGTCACACCCCGGTTTCCACGATGTCACCGGTGGGCCCGGTGGGGGAGTATCGTGACGTGGTTGGCAACATAATAGTCAAACAACACAATATATAAATATGCACAGCGGAAGCAAATGGAAAATATAATTCAACTTTAATAATATTGTAATATCGTGTATCACAACAGTTGAAGGTTTTTCCACAGAAGGATCAAAAATAAATAGTAGTTCAACAGACTGTAGGCATCCTAAGCTTGCGAGACTTCTATTGATGCTAAGGAGAAATCCAGCCTATTACGCTTAGTACCTGCATTTAATCTTTTTGGGAAAATACGGCAGTTTACACTGGTAAATACAATCAACTGATTCATTTTTAAAAATGATTTAAAATTTGATTTGGATGCATGTGGCATAAACATTTTATAACTTGGGATAATTATTTAAATATATAATCTTGTAAAAGAATTACATGTTCCTTATGCGTTCAGTAGCCCGGAGCGTGCCGGGTTAAAGATCAATAGACACACCACATCAACTATTTATGCACTGACGAGTGTACGCCTACACTCCGCGCTTAGGTCGTGGCCATTTCGTAAAATGATGCCAAGGATATCCGGGACATGGTCATTAACCCCCCAAAGGCTTTAAGCAAACAAAACATATTTAAACTGGCCGATTAAATTATTCAATTAACCACCAAACGATGGAAGATTTAATGCCCGACCAAGCGGTATTTTATATACCGTAACCCAAGCCCGTATAGGGAAAATAAGTTAAGAGTATTTACCTGAGCAAAGTAATAATCACAATAAGCAAATGCAAGTAGCTTTTACTGGTACTCCTAATCTGGAACGAAGGTTTATAATAACCTATTAGAATCCTAACGGGTCTTTAATTAAGCTTAAGCTTAGACCGGTTAGTTTCAAAGTTACGGTTCGTACGCATGATTAAGCGAAGACCGGGATAGAATGTGATTTAGACCCGACAAGTTTGACTACTTGCTTAATATGGGTATATTATACACATTCTGGATTTGGAGATAAAACCGATAAGGTTTGACCCGTTTCGGCTAATTTATGTAAACTAGTTACATAAACCGAACCGAACGCGTAATAAGCGTAACGGGTGAACGTAAGAGCCATATACAGGTTTCCTAAGTTAATATACCTCAAATATGTTGTGGAGGTGCCTGATTAACTGGTGGTGGTGGAGGCGGTGGCGTAACTGCCACAAATCGTGAATCCATAGAGGGATACTGTTGCTGCTGCTGCTGCTGGTGAGGTGGCGAATGACGAGGAGGTGTGAAGTACCACTCATGCTGAGTAAATATCGCCTGAAAGCTGTCTGGACCACCATAGGGTGATCCATGGAAAGAAGATCCATCCGAGATCTCGATGGGATGGTTCGGTGTACCACTCGCCGGTTCGACGGGATCCGTGTCCTCGTCCATATCCTCCGCGTGATCTCTGGAGAAATGATCATCTGGCCCCAGGGGGTTAAAACCCACTGGTTCTTGTATGTAATTGGATGGGTTAAATCGGCCCCTGAAGACAGGTGTAGGGTCTCCAAAAGAGTTGTGCGATAAGGATCGCTGTAAAGGTATGTAGGAGGGTTGAAGGTTATCGGGCTCCTTCTCCGATTGTGGCCCATAAAAGTTGTGAATGGGAGACGTCGAACTGTGCGATACAGATCGTCTAGCTAGTTCAAACAGGTTCCTCCTGTTATCTCTAGGGTCAGCGCTCGCGGTGGCAGAAGGAGCTCGCATATGCGAAGGTCCTGCCTCGTCGTCATTGGGGGCGGTGATTGGCCCTATACCTCGTCCTCTGCGTCGAAAGAATCTTGGCGGCATTTTTAATCCTGTCAAAACAACATAAGATAACAACAAGAAAATATATGTAAAATAAAGGACAACACAAAACAAAATAGAATTTGTCCTATGTTTTATGTATAGACTCGAAAGTTTAGAAATGTGCAATTGTGTCATTGAGATTAAACACAAAAGGTTAGTGTTTAATTCACTCAACGTTGGCTCTGATACCAACCTGTCACACCCCGGTTTCCACGATGTCACCGGTGGGCCCGGTGGGGGAGTATCGTGACGTGGTTGGCAACATAATAGTCAAACAACACAATATATAAATATGCACAACGGAAGCAAATGAAAAATATAATTCAACTTTAATAATATTGTAATATCGTGTATCACAACAGTTGAAGGTTTGTCCACAGAAGGATCAAAAATAAATAGTAGTTCAACAGACTGTAGGCATCTAAAGCTTGCGAGACTTCTTTTGATGCTAAGGAGAAATCCAGCCTATTACGCTTAGTACCTGCATTTAATCTTTTTGGGAAAATACGTCAGTTTACACTGGTAAATACAATCAACTGACTCATTTTTAAAAATGATTTAAAATTTGATTTGGATGCACGTGGCATAAACATTTTATAACTTGGGATAATTATTTAAATATATAATCTTGTAAAAGAATTACATGTTCCTTATGCGTTCAGTAGCCCGGAGCGTGCCGGGTTAAAGATCAATAGACACACCACATCAACTATTTATGCACTGACGAGTGTACGCCTACACTCCGCGCTTAGGTCGTGGCCATTTCGTAAAATGATGCCAAGGATATCCGGGACATGGTCATTAACCCCCCAAAGGCTTTAAGCAAACAAAACATATTTACACTGGCCGATTAAATTATTCAATTAACCACCAAACGATTGAAGATTTAATTCCCGACCAAGCGGTATTTTATATACCGTAACCCAAGCCCGTATAGGGAAAATAAGTTAAGAGTATTTACCTGAGCAAAGTGTGACAACTGTACTCTGTAATCGATGTACGATGTAAAACAATGTTGATTATTAATAAAACAATGTGCTTTGGTGTTATTATATGTGTTTTGATGTTATTATGTGTGCAATTAGGTTTGGTGATTTTACAATTCGATTCTATTCCGATTTCAAGCTTTAAATCGCTTTCTGGAAGGTTATACGCGCACAGATGCGTAAATATAACCAGTTTAATGCAACAAACACTCCGGAATAGTGACATAGGCTTAAAATACCTTAAATAACCTTTACATAACTTAGAAATAAGTTTTGAATGGTTTGGTGTGTTGAAAACAAGTCTATTCGATCACAGGGACTATTTATGTCAAACTGTGAAACTATACCGATTCGTATGATATCGAACATTCCGGAACTTGATCATAATTTAAACATACCCTAAATATCCTTTACATAGCTTAGAAATAGGCTTTGATGGGTTCGGTATGCTAAAATAAACTTTATTGATCAATAGGGACTAAAAGCGTCAAAAAGTGCACAAGTTTGCACTTTAGCGCATATCTTTCGTTCTGAATACATCCGGACATCCAAAAATTTATGTAAGCATTATGATATGATGCTTTAGTGTTTGGCATGAGAAAAATCCATTCATCGCGCAATTTGGATCGTTTTTCGCGCTTGTGCGCATTCCGTTGTAATTAAGCGAACATCGCGTTCGTACGACCAAACGAACCAACATCCGACATATTTTTGAGCATGTTTCATGTCCACAATGTTTAGGCATCATTTTAGGGCCTTAATGTTGGCTTAACGGGCCTTAAACGGGTCGAAATGATTCTTAAACACCAACAGGGACCAAAATTGTCATTTTGGAAACCTGTTTTCTGATCATTTGGAAACTTGTTTTCTGATCAGAAGCTCCAGGCGGCCCGCCTGAGTTTTTGTGTATCCTGACGCGGGCCGCGTCAGCCTATCAGACCAGATTCAATGTTTTAAACAGCTGTTTGCAGCCCTTCAAACCCCCAAAGGCCAAGGCCAAGTGTCAATTCCTTATGGTGGGTGGCAAATTTACCTACCACAACATTCCAACATTTGTACGGCTTAGATCGTGCCCCATTTTCCAAGAAATGATCTTAACGGTAGTCCGAACACTATAAATACCCAACCCATTCCATAGCTAAAACCCACAAATCTGATTCAAAAGACTCTAAGTTGGAACCATTGTTTCATACCTGAGTTATTTGGATCGAGATTAGCTTTTGGGGACCCTGGGTAAGTGTTCCTTCGTTCTTTTATTGCTTTTCGAGTCCGAAAGTCAAACTATGTTTGACTTTTGGCGTTGACCAGTCAGTGGTCAACGCGAAGGTCTTTTGAACTTCATAACATGAGCGTAATCACGATGGTTATAGCCCCTAGTGGCTATACCTAATGATTACCACGTTATCTAGGCTCAGTGACGAGCCGTAGTTTGGGTCAAAATGCGCATTTATGCGTATTTTGTAACCAAACTACTCTAGGATATCAAAACCGTTTGTTTTGATATCAAAACCTATTTTCTAAACATGTTCTAGCATGTTTAGCTCGTCATTTTTTTAGATTAGTGCTTGTGTAGAGTCGTAAGTCAAGCGGACTAAACACCCGCTTAGACTTTCGAACACGACCCGTTTGGTCGATCATTAGGATCCGACCAAACATGGTTAGTGACCATAGTAGCGTAGGGAATAACCTTCCGAGGTTATACCTTATGGTCACCTAGTTTAGGTAGTTGTATGATAAGTAGTTTATATGCCTTAGGTAAATTACCAGAATACCCTTTTCATGTATAATTGGTAATTAAGCTTATGTAACCTAAACTGTTGTCACATAACTGATTATGTAACATGTTTAGGCATATAACACCTGTCATAGGACTAGTTAGACGTCTCGAATGCGCATTAGCGCGCACGATGGGTTAATGTAGCATAAGCTACCTTAATTGGTCGCGATGGGTCGAAAGCACTTAGGTTAGCTTCCGATTTAGAATGTAGGCTTTGTTAAACCATATCACATGAGTTCCAACACTCATTTGGTTTACAAGACCTCATTCTATCCGATCTTCCGATTTAGGTGTCTATTGTTTGATTAGTGATTCGATTACTAGGTACTGTTTGATTTCTCTGGTTTGCTCGAGTTTGTCGAAGTTCTATTGATTGAGGATACTTTGCACTTCTTGTGAGTACATAGTTCCCCTATTTTACTGCTTTCAATTGTTTTGGGGTGATTCATATGTACTAAATGTTTTCAAGGTTTTAACGATGGTTTCAAAGACGATTTTCGATGTTTTAACGATGGTTTCAAAAACGATTAAGATGGTTTATGCAAAACTAATAACGATTTCGATAATGTGAACGAACTTGTTGGTTGGGTTACATAACAAATGACATTCATTAGAAATGATCAAGCCGACCAGTATTAGGTTATGGTACCATAGGATCTGACAATTCCCGTTATTTCACTACACCCGTGGTTATGTGTGGGGGTAGTGGGTAACGACCGAATCTGTAATTGTTAACTTACCCTATGGAGGTTTGTTAATGCGAGAACGAGAAGCGACGAGGGACGAGTCACGAAGGTTTGAATGTTATTAGCGAGACGACCATATATATAAGTTATTCACAATTAAAACGAGGATGATTTGGACGATGTAAACGATGTTAAACGATTTGGGTAAACGATAACGATTTGGGTAAACGATTGGTTTTTGGTTAGTGTTTAGATAACGAGACGGGTGTAATGTGGTGAAAACATGGTAGATACGCCGCTGGTACTTCTTATATATAAGTGTTTTCAACATATTACATACCGTGGCGTTATTTAGCTCACTTGGGTAAATGATAGCGAAACGATGTCACACAACGATGTTTTCGAAGTAACATACGAGTTTTATTAACGAGTTAATACGAAATGTTTTACAATTTGCTTTACAAAAACAAAGGTTTTTGGGTTAAGAATCATGGCTACGAGGTTTTATAAACTATAACCCGCTCGATTTGAGTTGGTTAATAAAGTTGCAATATTATACTCTTTTCAAAACAAGGTTTCTAATAAAGTATTGCAACGTTTAAACTAGCCATGAATTCAATACTCCTATAAACCTATGTACTCGCCAGCATTTCTTTGTTGACTGTATTTTCACATATGTTTCAGGTATTAATGCTTGATGATGATTGCTAGGATGCACGAGTCACATAGGATATGTGTAAGACCCTAACACGCTTTAACTGAAAAGACGCAGCGGAATTACGTACCATAAAATTTCTTTCATCATAAACCTTAAGTCATACTTGAAAGTTCATTCTTTTTAAAACAACTCTTTTAAATTGAATACATCAATCTATCTCTATTATTGAATAGAACATAACTTATATATAACAGGTTACATTCTCTGACAACCCCGTACAATCCTTCATGTGACTCGGTCCTTGATCTCTATCCCTTAATGATCCTCGTGTTTCGTACTACCTGCGCTCACCACATAAAGTCTTAACATTAGTACGCATCATAAACACACAAGATTTATTCACGTTTACTTTTGTTCCATTAACTCTTTACGTTCCGGCTTTCCATTTGATCATACGATCCACGGTGAGATTCTTTGCTATTCCTGCGTTACACTTCATTCACCAGGCATGCTATTAATATCGTTAGTACTAATTTCATTGGGTACATGCGTAGCTATTTCTTACATACTTGTACATAATTATATAATCACACATAACCAATCACATACATACATTCGTACCCTTATATAACACATCTACGTCACTTCATGCGTATCTACATACACCCATACCTACATCATTAAGTACACTCATGGCATTATACATATATACAAACATACATCCCTGCTAGCTACATGCCTACTCACATACGTACCTTCATATTCATAAACTTACATATGCCACTATACTTATCTCGCTCCATTTTATGCTTGCGCACACGCTCATCGCAACTCATGAACACTTTACAATGAATTAGATTACATTTTGGGACACCCTATGGGCTACGGGACTGATTGGGACGAATTCTGCACATTTTATTGAACTTGTAGCTGACGCATGGTCGTGCGTCCCAACCGCACGACCGTGCGGATCCGACGACGTCGGGGGCACTGGTAGTGCACAAGCCAGTGCACTGGTTTACTAGGATACGCACGACCGTGCGGCCCAAGCGCACGACCGTGCGCCACCAACTTCTTACGGTGACAACCTACTGAGTTACGGTGGAAAAAGACTTCAGAGCCTACCGTAACTTACGGTAGCTACCGTAAGTTACGGTAGCGCCCAGATCAGCTATCAATCTTAAATGCTAAAACTCGCATAACTTGCTCGTTTTGCATCCGTTTCACTCGATTCTTTTTCCTACGCAACCGTAATTAAATCCCCCATCTCATGGAGTAAAAATCCAATATTTGGACTACCAAAAATTATGACTTTTAAGCCTTCGACTTATTACCCTTTTTTCCATATTTTGACCCGTTCATGCATTTATCCACATAACTCGTTTGTTTGACCAAAATTTCTTACGAACCTAATACTATCAATGACGTCTATCATAAAATTAGATTCTCGGATGTCTTGCATCCTCTTAAACCCATTTTCGCTCAAAAGCCTATTTTGACCCGTTAAGGGCATTTGCGCATTTTAAGGTCCTTAGCTTACGAAAATCATACTTCTCGCTTTCCTACTTTTCCAAAACATTCACTTAATCAATAGCTTGTTTCTAATCAACTTTTTAAGACCGTTTGCCCGATTTACCCATCAAGGGCGTTTTTGTCAACTTTGACCCGTCCTTTACTACAAAAGACTTCATTGCATAATTAACCCAATCATGCGACTTATCTAAAATTGTAAATGCACATACCTGGCTCGGATCAAAGCTATGACCCGTTTTAATACTTCATCCGCTAAATTGCTAGATAATAGCAACGCAAATCCTTTTTCTATACATTCTGAAATTTCATAATACTTAACAAAGAAATTCATTAGTCGATAACGCCAAAGGGTGACATCTTCACCATTTGACCCGTTAAATCTAAATGTCCATTTTATCCTTATGGGATGTTAGTTATTCATTATCCCATCCATGTAACTTATTACTTCGTTAACTTGCAACCAAAATTACCATAATGCCCCTTTTACCCTTTTTAACTATCAACTTAGTTTCTTGACATAACCACATGTTCCGACCCATACCAAGACTTGTCGGAACATCATAATTCACATATTTACTTACCATGTTTGTGATCTAAACATTGAATAGATATTCTACAAAATGGGTGTAAGTTTTACTTACCTAGCATCCGAATATGTTTCCCGTGCACATTAGTCCCGTTTGACCCGCTTCTTTTCCAAGCTTCCATATCGCTTATCAAGCATCAACTATCATATATCATTCTCAAGATAGTTAGCTTATTCATTATTCATCACAACCTTTTCATTACACGGATCTTACATGGAATTTATCATTCAACCTTATAACATGCTAATCCATCATTTCTTATCCGATTTCTTTAAACATTCACACACATGTATGATTCCAAACATCATTAACATAAGTAAATCATCAATTTACATTACATCATCTAAAACCCACTTCATAACTACATTGTTAATCACTTACTAGTGATCTAAACTCAATTATCTCTAATTTCATCATACCTTTGGTGTATGTACTACCTCCTAAGCATAGTGTACAACTAGTTCATGCATATCCTTCTAATCTTATTCATAATTCATCAAATTCCTCCTTCTAATCAACATAAATCATTCATGCATAAACATCAAACATGCTAGTATCACATTTTATTCAATTCATCATATATGTCAAAATACATCAATAATAGGTAAGAATTTGGACATGGATGATTTACCCATGTCATCATCTTCACCATAACACACGGGTTTCACCCTTAAACATCAAATTAACCTAAACCATGCATAATCCATGTTCTATATGATGATTCTAACACATACCCATTCTCAATTTCATACAATTTCGCAATTTACATCATAACCCACTTCGTGAAAGATCACCAATCTAACTTTTAAGACATACCTTATGATCCCATTGAGAAGGTGATTGTTAATCCGTACTCGGTTATGGATTTAGACTTCATTTACCCTTCCAATTTGAGGATTTTAGTGAAACTAGGGTTTGAACCTTGTTTCTTCTTCCTGGATGTCGACACACACACACTATGTGGTGTTTTAAGTTTATTTTATAAAAATCATGTTTCCCACTTAACGGTTTTGGTCCCTCAAGTTTCATTTTAATTATATAAGAGACTAAAACTCACTTCTTTATATTAACCGGGTTCTATTTTACCAAACCCGTTTTTGGGGTGTTACAAGTCTACCCCCCTTAATTTAGGTTTCGTCCCCGAAACCTTTCTCATTTCCATTCAACACTAATTATCCTTTCCCTTTGCCCCATCAACACAACCACTAGCCCATCTCAGTGACAATCTTCTATTTTCAAGAACCCGTCCCGGTGTTCTTATTAGTGTCGCTTTCACTAATAGCGTTAGCTTCTAACGCCTTTCATAGCTAATGGTTCATTCATCATTCTAATACTTGTATATCCTATGCAATATACCATTTTGTTTACTTGAAACAATTCCGACATCTTATTAATAACATTCCTTTTTTTTTGTTTATTTCAAATTTCATATCATCTTCGTCGACTATACGATCTAAATTCGTAATTATACATACACATCTATGTTTAATTTCGAGAGGTACGTCATAATGCTAAGTAACTATCCATTCTCGATTCATAACCATTCATATAATTGACTTCTTTCTAACAAGTCCATACTTTTCATGCCATACTTCCACGTAACCTACTCATTTCCTTGACCGGTTAGTAACAGTTCAACGTACATATACATTCAAACCTATAATAATGCTTACTTTCATATGATCCGTTTATATCCGGTCTAATACCTTCATCTCATCCTTTAAGATCACATTCTATACATATATTACATAATATTTAATTTTTGCTTCGTTATCGCAACGAAGTTACTATTTCATAGTCGTGCATTCGTACTTAACTCCAAAGTTAACATCGTTATATGTTCTCTATAGTTATTTGTACTATGCGTA
The DNA here is from genome assembly GCA_030545235.1 of Helianthus tuberosus. NCBI lineage: Eukaryota > Viridiplantae > Streptophyta > Magnoliopsida > Asterales > Asteraceae > Helianthus > Helianthus tuberosus. The sequence goes on along the minus strand of CM060411.1, from coordinate 42,049,423 downwards.
CCTTTACGTTACCTTTGAATCATTCCATTCATTTCACATTACTATTGATTTCACTTCATGCATTACTTAATTTACATAAGTAAATGTGTCGTACTAGTTCATCGTACGAGAGTTTAATCAATATGCAAAACTTCCACTCAAAACTTTTGAGATTCACTTTTTAATGACATAATTTTCTTCTTATGTTGACTATTAATAGTCAAACATCACATACCATACCATTCCTATTCCGTCATTCATTTCGTAGGTTGTTTTCAATTTACCAATTCATACTATCCGACATAAGTTAAACTTTTACTAACCTCATCTCATATCATTAATCCACGATCCGTGATCCAGATCGATCCGCATTCTTCCCGAACACTAGCCGTACCAGGCTAGATTTCATTTATCCACATATGGTGTCCCCACTTGTACACATCCTTCCACCAATTCAATTGATTTCATTGTGTCAAGAGTTCTAACATTATCATCAACAATTTAGCGGTTAGCACACATCATTCAAACATTCATCCTACTAGGTGTTTACTCACTTATAATTCTCCTACAATTTCTTACGTACACGCTATAACGTGTCACACATTTCATTCCTCTTATTTATCATAGATGCATTGAGGTACACATTCGTACTTCCTTCCATTCATGCTTACTTGCAAGGACATTCATTACATCATTTCAGCATTTTCGTTAAAACTTACCCTTCTCGTTCATACTTAAACCATTGTCCGGGTCGTAGCCCGTCATTCATTATGACTCCTAAGAGTCGATTACTAACACATCTAACACATATCTGGTTCCAAAATTTATCTCTTTCGTTTTAAAACTTAGGTTTGCGTGTCCATTAAGATCATTCTTCTGTTCATTTACCTTATACTTACTCATATGACTCGTTCGACACAACCACGGTCAAACTATCGACACATTCTGATGTGGACTAATTTAATCCTTTTTATATTTTAAATCCGTCCTGCGGACTCAAACGTAACATCCATACCTTTCGTTATTTCAATGTTTTGAATCCGTCCAGCGGTTCCAAACATACCATTCATAACTTTTCTTCCTTCTATGATTTGAATCCATCTAACGGATTTCAATCATATCATTCACATCTTTCATTCCTTACATGTGTTGAATCCGTTTCGCGGATCCAGACATATCATTTCTACATTTCATTTCCTTGAATCCGTTTTATGGATTCAAACATTCCATTCATGCCTTTCTTTCCTTGAATCCTTCTCGCGGATTCAAACAAGTCATCCATACTTCATTACTTTCATGCTTCGAATCCGTCTCGCGGATTCTATTATATCGTTCATACTTTCATTCCTGAAAGTCTTACGTTTCTCTTTACACTCACGCCCACCTACTACCTAATTCCAACGGACATACCTGTAACAATTATCACGGTCTCACGAACGTCATATGTTTCTTGTGTACTGGCCAGGTACACCGTCCACATACTAGTTTCGTGTCTTCGTGTAATCGCCACCTTATGTTCGAAAAATTAAGTTTCGGCACGTGCAACATTTTCAAAACTTCATTACCATTCCACTATTATATTTCATTTAAAATTTACTTTCACTTGCTTAATTACACCACTTCATACACCCACACGTTAAATTTACGTACCTGCGGTCCATTGGTCTTTTCACTTGCCTTGATGCCGGTTCTAGACCGCATTCACGGATCATCCTTTCCAAGCAGTTATGCTTACCTTTAGATCTTGATCGAGTCATGGATTGTACGAGTTCCTCATGACAAGAGCACACAGGTTTGAGTTCAAGCATTTATCTTCTCGTACTTGATTCACTCAAACCAGGGCTCTGATACCAACTTGTAAGACCCTAACACGCTTTAACTGAAAAGACGCAGCGGAATTACGTACCATAAAATTTCTTTCATCATAAACCTTAAGTCATACTTGAAAGTTCATTCTTTTTAAAACAACTCTTTTAAATTGAATACATCAATCTATCTCTATTATTGAATAGAACATAACTTATATATAACAGGTTACATTCTCTGACAACCCCGTACAATCCTTCATGTGACTCGGTCCTTGATCTCTATCCCTTAATGATCCTCGTGTTTCGTACTACCTGCGCTCACCACATAAAGTCTTAACATTAGTACGCATCATAAACACACAAGATTTATTCACGTTTACTTTTGTTCCATTAACTCTTTACGTTCCGGCTTTCCATTTGATCATACGATCCACGGTGAGATTCTTTGCTATTCCTGCGTTACACTTCATTCACCAGGCATGCTATTAATATCGTTAGTACTAATTTCATTGGGTACATGCGTAGCTATTTCTTACATACTTGTACATAATTATATAATCACACATAACCAATCACATACATACATTCGTACCCTTATATAACACATCTACGTCACTTCATGCGTATCTACATACACCCATACCTACATCATTAAGTACACTCATGGCATTATACATATATACAAACATACATCCCTGCTAGCTACATGCCTACTCACATACGTACCTTCATATTCATAAACTTACATATGCCACTATACTTATCTCGCTCCATTTTATGCTTGCGCACACGCTCATCGCAACTCATGAACACTTTACAATGAATTAGATTACATTTTGGGACACCCTATGGGCTACGGGACTGATTGGGACGAATTCTGCACATTTTATTGAACTTGTAGCTGACGCATGGTCGTGCGTCCCAACCGCACGACCGTGCGGATCCGACGACGTCGGGGGCACTGGTAGTGCACAAGCCAGTGCACTGGTTTACTAGGATACGCACGACCGTGCGGCCCAAGCGCACGACCGTGCGCCACCAACTTCTTACGGTGACAACCTACTGAGTTACGGTGGAAAAAGACTTCAGAGCCTACCGTAACTTACGGTAGCTACCGTAAGTTACGGTAGCGCCCAGATCAGCTATCAATCTTAAATGCTAAAACTCGCATAACTTGCTCGTTTTGCATCCGTTTCACTCGATTCTTTTTCCTACGCAACCGTAATTAAATCCCCCATCTCATGGAGTAAAAATCCAATATTTGGACTACCAAAAATTATGACTTTTAAGCCTTCGACTTATTACCCTTTTTTCCATATTTTGACCCGTTCATGCATTTATCCACATAACTCGTTTGTTTGACCAAAATTTCTTACGAACCTAATACTATCAATGACGTCTATCATAAAATTAGATTCTCGGATGTCTTGCATCCTCTTAAACCCATTTTCGCTCAAAAGCCTATTTTGACCCGTTAAGGGCATTTGCGCATTTTAAGGTCCTTAGCTTACGAAAATCATACTTCTCGCTTTCCTACTTTTCCAAAACATTCACTTAATCAATAGCTTGTTTCTAATCAACTTTTTAAGACCGTTTGCCCGATTTACCCATCAAGGGCGTTTTTGTCAACTTTGACCCGTCCTTTACTACAAAAGACTTCATTGCATAATTAACCCAATCATGCGACTTATCTAAAATTGTAAATGCACATACCTGGCTCGGATCAAAGCTATGACCCGTTTTAATACTTCATCCGCTAAATTGCTAGATAATAGCAACGCAAATCCTTTTTCTATACATTCTGAAATTTCATAATACTTAACAAAGAAATTCATTAGTCGATAACGCCAAAGGGTGACATCTTCACCATTTGACCCGTTAAATCTAAATGTCCATTTTATCCTTATGGGATGTTAGTTATTCATTATCCCATCCATGTAACTTATTACTTCGTTAACTTGCAACCAAAATTACCATAATGCCCCTTTTACCCTTTTTAACTATCAACTTAGTTTCTTGACATAACCACATGTTCCGACCCATACCAAGACTTGTCGGAACATCATAATTCACATATTTACTTACCATGTTTGTGATCTAAACATTGAATAGATATTCTACAAAATGGGTGTAAGTTTTACTTACCTAGCATCCGAATATGTTTCCCGTGCACATTAGTCCCGTTTGACCCGCTTCTTTTCCAAGCTTCCATATCGCTTATCAAGCATCAACTATCATATATCATTCTCAAGATAGTTAGCTTATTCATTATTCATCACAACCTTTTCATTACACGGATCTTACATGGAATTTATCATTCAACCTTATAACATGCTAATCCATCATTTCTTATCCGATTTCTTTAAACATTCACACACATGTATGATTCCAAACATCATTAACATAAGTAAATCATCAATTTACATTACATCATCTAAAACCCACTTCATAACTACATTGTTAATCACTTACTAGTGATCTAAACTCAATTATCTCTAATTTCATCATACCTTTGGTGTATGTACTACCTCCTAAGCATAGTGTACAACTAGTTCATGCATATCCTTCTAATCTTATTCATAATTCATCAAATTCCTCCTTCTAATCAACATAAATCATTCATGCATAAACATCAAACATGCTAGTATCACATTTTATTCAATTCATCATATATGTCAAAATACATCAATAATAGGTAAGAATTTGGACATGGATGATTTACCCATGTCATCATCTTCACCATAACACACGGGTTTCACCCTTAAACATCAAATTAACCTAAACCATGCATAATCCATGTTCTATATGATGATTCTAACACATACCCATTCTCAATTTCATACAATTTCGCAATTTACATCATAACCCACTTCGTGAAAGATCACCAATCTAACTTTTAAGACATACCTTATGATCCCATTGAGAAGGTGATTGTTAATCCGTACTCGGTTATGGATTTAGACTTCATTTACCCTTCCAATTTGAGGATTTTAGTGAAACTAGGGTTTGAACCTTGTTTCTTCTTCCTGGATGTCGACACACACACACTATGTGGTGTTTTAAGTTTATTTTATAAAAATCATGTTTCCCACTTAACGGTTTTGGTCCCTCAAGTTTCATTTTAATTATATAAGAGACTAAAACTCACTTCTTTATATTAACCGGGTTCTATTTTACCAAACCCGTTTTTGGGGTGTTACAATATGGACGAGGCCTTAGTGACATAAAACTATGATAGTCGTTATAAAACTTGCTATTCTATGTTAAGACAATGATAATGTTTAATATATTCAATAAAACGTAACATTTTTTGTATCCATGGTTATGAAACGATAATTCTGTTACAACACGCCCCGATGTTTCCGCCGCGCTTTGTTGTTTTACGCGGTCGGGGTGTGACACAAAGTAATAATCACAATAAGCAAATGCAAGTAGCTTTTACTGGTACTCCTAATCTGGAACGAAGGTTTATAATAACCTATTAGAATCCTAACGGGTCTTTAATTAAGCTTAAGCTTAGACCGGTTAGTTTCAAAGTTACGGTTCGTACGCATGATTAAGCGAAGACCGGGATAGAATGTGATTTAGACCCGACAAGTTTGACTACTTGCTTAATATGGGTATATTATACACATTCTGGATTTGGAGATAAAACCGATAAGGTTTGACCCGTTTCGGCTAATTTATGTAAACTAGTTACATAAACCGAACCGAACGCGTAATAAGCGTAATGGGTGAACGTGAGAGCCATCAGTAAGATATCATTTATTTTGCCCGAAATGAATTTAAACACAAACTATGCCCCGTAGGGGTAGTTTGGTCTTTTAAAAGGGTATAAAAGAGTTCAAGTATTTACCTGAGTTACAGGTCTGATATAATCAGCAAAAACACTTAGTTTACTTACTTATAACAGTAGGGTAAAGTATATATGTGAAAGTTATCAATTATAACCAAACTATGCACCGTAGGGGCATTTTGGTAATTTCACATAAGCCGAAAAGCTCAAAACTGAAGTCTGAGTTTAACAACTTTTCCTTACTGTTAAAATATTAATTTACTTCAAATATCATTAGGTATCAACCTTTGTATGTTTAAAATAGTTCTAGTACATACTATGCGTTAAAAACGCTTAATTAGGCGATTAGAAGCCGTTTCCGGGTTCTATATAGAAATCTGATATTTTTATTATTCCAGAAGGCTTAAAATAATTTATTTATCATTTATAATCAGTAGCAAAAGGTTTGGAGTCAATTAGATGTGTAAAACTCATTTTATAGCCCGTAAGGGCAAAACCGACAATTACCGGATTAAGCCTACGACCATAAGTTATGCTCAGCCTAAAATTAATTAAAAATCTTAAAAAATCCCAAAATAATATATGACATCAGTGGGTAAAGAGTTTGATATCAAAAAGTATGTTTAAATAGGCTATACGCTAATTATGTCGTTTAATCGCTAATAAACTTTCTAATTACGCTAATGAGCATAACTCTCAATCTACACCTCCAACTGATGTCAAATTTTGGGTGCAAGTTTATAAATCAGTAACTAAGGTTTCTACTCTTTTACATTTCCAAAAATCATGTTTTAAGGTAAAAAAGGCATAATGGTCAACATATGAGCAATTAACGGAATCATGCATATTAATTGGATAACTAATGATCCGAGGTGTATAATCACAGAGGGTTATACTAGCATGTAACCTGGTCCTATTAGAGCTCTAAGGAAATTCTAAAACATTCTCAAACGGGTCAGAACTGAAAGTCAAAGCAAAAGTCAACTATGCGACTTTCGGTTCCGAACCGGGTCTTTACTGAAAATTGTCGGGTTGAACATGTTTAGACATGTTCTTACATTCATTACCAAGTTATATTAATGATCAAAAAGGTTGTATGGGTTCTACATTGCTAATTATGCATAAATTGTAAATTAAGCATTCTGTTGACTTTTTAATAACAAGTTTGACCCGACATTTGACCTAGTTAGAGTGGGAATCAGAGGGTGCCCTTTTAAGGGTTTATTGCCCACATAATTACCAACTTATAACTACTTTCAATTCGACTAATCACTGGACCATTAGTGATTAATCGTTAAGTCAACCGTTAATTACGACGGTTTGACTTTTAAGCTAAAACTAAGCAAAAACTTAACTAAGAAAGGTTAAGCATACTTACAAGAGTCCTATGCACGATTTGTGAAGCTTAGAGAGAAGTCTTTAGCTCCAGAAATGCTCCAAAGTGCAGATGGAAGGTGTGAAGAACTTGTTGCAACTTAGTGGCTTTATATAGTGATTCAAACCCACTAGATTGTTGACATGCAAGTCTACAACTGACCACAACTCATCCACAAGTGTCCCTAGTGTTTAGGGGTTGCCTAGGGGTCGCCCAAGATGAGGAAAATCGGATAAGAGTCGATTAGAATGCAAATGGAAGACAAGAACCCAAAGTTCTCGGATCAGATGACCCTTAGCGCGACGCGTAGCCCCCCCCCCCCAGGGACCTTCGCGTGACGCGAAGCCCTTCTGATCAAATCCAAACTTTAGATTTTTTATGTTTTGATCCTTGGCTCTTCAACACTTTGTTTAGACTTCATTTCTTGCATTTTGAACCCTCCAAATTGATGATTAAGGGCTTCAAGACATATACACATTTTGTTAAGTCCTCGGTTAACTTTATTGTTACCCGAAAAGTCATAAACTTCAATGTTGACGCTTTAACCCCTTGTATACGAATTTGATCATAACTTTCTCATACGATAACGAAACTTTATGAAATTTATATCGTGCATTCTAGTGAGCATATTTAACCGTTACAAAGCTCCGGGTTTTTCAAAAGGTCACTCAGAGGTATAAGTTAAACATGTTGACACATTTAACCCCTGTAGTTTGTAATCTCTCACTTTCTTTCATATTTAGCTTCGTATGATCCATGATTTATTCGTTTGAAGGTATGAGCATCATGTAGGGTTAATGTACAATATATTTATTCACTGTTGACATTTAGAACTCGTATATTCACATACTTTCCATGATTGTCAACTTTAGTCCTTCAAAAACATTCTTTCACACGTTCAAACTTATGACACGTGTCAACACATTATAGGACGTGAATTTTCGAGGTGTTACACAGGATCAAACTGGGGAAAGTAAACATTGGGATTATTCATAAAGTTCTGAAAATGCCAGTCGCTCGTCCACCATTCTTCCAACTGCCCTGTAAAAGGTTGTGAGTTGACAATCGGGTCCGGAATAGCAGGTTCCAAATTAATTGGAACTTCAAATTGGGCGGGGAAATTGAAAAGGGTTTCGTCAGCAGGTCCGATGAGGTCACAATTTGCCAGTTTCCTATCAAGTTCTTCCCAAGGTGGCATCTCCTGGGCTTGACCGGAGCTCTCTCCTACCTCCTTTCCTTTTCCCTTTGGATTCTCCGTCTTCTTTACCCGTTAGGCAGCGGGTTTCTTCTTGCGTCCTCGCTTCTAGTCCAGAAGTCTTCTCCTCTTTTTAGGATTAGGTTTCTCCTGAGGCTGGGCCTGAAAGACTAGTGGCTCCTCGGTATCCGCCTGATACCCTGACTGGGTTCCTGTTGTATCCATATCGGTGATATAGATTGTAAAGTTTCGGAGTGCCTCCGACAGTTCATTCATGCTGTTAGCACACATGAAGAAACACACAAAAATTCAAGTTAAAATTTTATTTGTTAAATTAATTTTTCACAGAATCACAGAATGGCAGTCTGAAAAATTAAGTATTTCTAAATACTTAATTGGCTTAGATCAGTGGCTCTGATACCACCTTTTTCTCCCGAAGCCGCGAGACAGAAACCCGTGGTATTGGTGTTTAATTTGGCAGCGGGAATTTTAACAGGATCGTGAAAACTGAAAATACCCATTTATTTTATTTCAAATTTCAGGACAAACCCCGTAATTTACAATAAAGGAATTTCACGGGGAAATCCTTTGGTTACAAAAACATGTTTATTTATTTACTAAGCCACTTTATCCAAGCTGGTAGTGCGACATGGCACTTTTCCTTCTTCACAGTAAATCACCTGAAACATGTTGAAAAAGATTTTATCAGCGGGGAAATACTGGCGAGTCATTCACTTTGTACAAAACGACACATTGTTATAATCTACAGTATTAAGAGCGATTACAACGTTTATATATCATCTAATTACCCAAAACGGTATTTGTCACTCGACCATATCTGTGACTATGGTCATATCACCCATTGGCTAACCCGTTGTCCAATGGTGACGGTTATCAAGTAATGTATACAAAACCCCACATACCGGCTGTATTTGAAGATTACAAAGACTTAATCCCTGTAATTATAACTTTGAAAATAAATAGGGTTTTGGAAACAATTTGGTAAAAAGAGAATGACTCACATTGCAAGTTTAACTAGACAGAGTTTGCCTACTGATTAAGCCTGGTAACCTAGTTAAATAATGCAAACGAAACTAGGTTAGTAACTTAATACAACATTTACGATAAGCTCACGAAATCAAAACCCTCACGACGAATGACAAAGTATAGCCCGAATTCAGGTAGCACTTAAACATCCATCGAATCGGTTTCAATCGATCAGACATTGTATCGTATCAGCGATCGAGTTATTACCCTGTTATTGTAGCAGCGTTTCACTACTTTAACTTGTGATTTTGACAGAAAGAATGCACTTTTGATAAAAATTTTCGAGCACAGAAGCCTGGGCATGCAACGTACTATTTATAGCAGAAATTTGGGTCTCTCGCAACCCGCGTAACCCGAAGGAACATCCTTCGCGGCCCGCGAGGGCCACCCTAGCTACGGCTAGGGCTGCCGTGTCATGGCGTAGGTCTGCCATGTGTCTGACACGTGGCCCTGAAGCTTATCCGGAGAGTTGCAAGGCTGTCGCTTCCCGCGTAATCCTTGCTTAACTCTTACGCGGCCCGCGACTTACTACTAAAACTTGATTTTCTTGATTTTTCATGAAAATTAGGGTTTTAGGGGTCCGGGTTTTCACTTACGGAGTGTTTTAGGACATTTTCGTGCAGGTCCTTACATAACATATTTCATACTTTTGATTCTTTCCAGAAATGGAAACTTTATTCAAGAAATTTTTCAAAAATTTATTTTCTTGGTTTTAAATGATTTCTCATATTTTACTAGCATGCATGTTCATCAAAACTCATGTTCATCACTTTGTTGATGAATCTTGGTTGATCCTACATGCATGTATGCAGATCATATTTTTAAGCAAAAATAACCAAGATTCAAGTTTACTAGTCTAGATTTCTCCAAGTTCATCTCATAATCATAGAAAAATCATGGTTAAAAATAATGATTTTTAGTTGTTTCTTGTTGTTTTTCATGTGGGTTTATGATGAACTTGTAAAAGAAATCAAGAATACAAGTAAGACTAGTGTGATGTTCTTACAATTTTTGCAAGGAAATAAGGATGAAGATAAGAAAAATCTTGATGATCTAAGGCTTCTAGTTCCACCAAAAATGCTCCAAATAGCTTTACTAAACTCCCTTGTATCTTGTTTTATCCATGAACTTCCATATGAGCATGTATTCTTGAGTTTGAAGATTGGAAGGAGATGAAGTGAAGGGGTGTTTGGTTTAGCCTATTTTTGGAAGAGAGAGAGGAAGGTGGTAAATGTTGATGGTTTTTGGGGATTATGGAAGGTGGGTGGAGTGTAGAGAAGGTTTTACTTAACATTGATTCTTGTACACAACACTAATCAGGGGAAGGTTCATTTGAGAAGAAAATTTAATTGAGAAGAAAAAGAATAAAGGGTAATTTTGTAAAACATTAAATAGTTTTTCACTTATCTCATTTATGATCATTTTTTACTAATTAATTAGTCATAAAGACTAGTAACCTCCACACTAATTTTTTTTGCCTACACACATCAAAAGTTATCTTACATATTTCGAAATTCATCCTACACGTTGAAATTTATCCTACACAACTCGTAATTTATCCTACACAACTCGTAATTTATCATACACTTTAAATTATTTTATTTTATTTTTTTGAAAAAATACATATTTTGAAGATAAGTTACAAAAAATTTAATGTAGTTAGCTATTAAAGAGGAATACTACAAATTTATGACCTATGTAGATTTACTAATGTACCCTTATAGTAACATTAAATACTTATAACAAATGAAGTAAAATAAAGCATTTTTATTGGTTGAAATTTTTTCTTTTTTATTCTTACAAAAATTTTCTTCTCATTTGAACTCTCCACACACTAATCATCATCTCCTTGTTCCAACACAACATATTAGTGATGAGTGAGCTTAGGTGGGGACCCACAATTTTCGAAATCAGCCATGGGGGGTTATTTTATTGTTTTTTTATAAAAATCTTGTTTAAACTAGAAACTTTAGGAATTTTAAGAACTTTGATATTTTATATAAAAATATCTACAAGTTTTTAAGCTCTAATATTTTAAAGTGGTGTGACACTAGGTAAAACTAGTTCACCAAAATTTTTAGTTTGTTGTTCGGGTGAGAAAGTCGGTTCGGGTCCTGTACTGGGTTAAATACTGACACCGTGTTTTGTTTTAGTAAATACACGACAAAAATTATTTTTGCACATGTTTTATTATACAAATAATTAATCCAACTTTTTGGACTGAAAATTTTACTATTTCTGACACGGTTCCGGTACCGGCTTTGCTGACTGGCAGTTTACTGAACTAGCCGCGCAGCTTAACGCAATAAGATTAGATTGCAGATTTTGTGTCGTTTTTAACACCCATTATATTATTTATGTCAAATAATATTTATTTTTGGGTTTTCGGACAATTACTGTTTCGTTCTGCGGAATGCTGCATACTTTCGTAGTATTGCTGTATTTTTCTGCGGACTTGGACAATTTGGTTTTTAATTGGAATTTTCTAAATAATAAGGCACATATTATTTTTGGACAAAGCTTTTTTATAGAATATTTGTGTAGACATATCTGTATGTCTTGTTTTCATCGTGTCAGACTGTACCGCGACTAGTACTGACAAGTATCGTTTATTCGCGTTCCTAGTGTCAGTCTAGGATATTGTTTCTAATCGTAATTGATTTGTTATCATAATTCACTATGATTTTTGTAATTCCTAAACTTTTAAGACTTTAATTAATTAAAATCAAGTCAAACACGCGAAAATAAAAGTTGAAATAGTTGTTCAGGTTGTACGGAATTACCTGAATTTTGCCGTTTGTCACATATATAATTTACAAAACACTAGTGGGGTGCCCGCGCGTTGCGGCGGGGACCACAACACTTCGATGCTAGCGATGATCTCAACCCAAGTCATCTCTTACCAATAACCAAAATCCGAGCATGTATATTTATTACGTAACCTTTTATAAATTTTACATTAAATATTTTTTTATAAAATAAAATAGTAAGAAGGTACTTCTAAGTCGGAGTAGAACTTCTATCTCAATTCTTTAGAACTAATTATTAATTATGATCATTATTCTTAATATCAAACTCAAACCCATCACAAACCACACTTTCATTCACAAAAGCTAAAAAAAATCAAATTTTTTCGTTTATTCAAACACTTTTATGCATTAATATCACATGGGAACAGTCTGGTCATAATCCAAATTCCTAAAAGCGCAAAACAATAACTTGACAAAAATTACCAGCTAACGACCATCCTACACTTTATATAAACTACACTGTAAAGACACCTTTCTCTTTCTCCTCCGCAACTTCTTCTGTAACTCTGTCTGTTCATCAATGACGGATTTCAAATCTACACACACATCATCTAGTGTGGTTATTAAACAATAATTGTCATTAAATATGAATTATTGTGTGATGGTTCAAAAGCATGAAGCGATGGAAACCATAAATGAACTAATGAATTGTCGGTTAAATTGTATGATGTGCCGTGCGTCTTCAGGTAAGGAGATTCATCCGAGCAAGTTTTGTTCAGTAGGAATTATGTGTAAGCAGAATGACTTGAATTATGAACGATGATGTCTTGAATGAGGTAGAATTTTATAATGTTGAACGAAAGATTTCGTTTTACACTCATTCATGGCGGATATCAGTTACAACATATGAAAAGGCCTACGGTTATAGTCCTTTTAGATGCCTATTTAAAACAAATTATGGCAATCAATTTATTTTCTATGCACTTAATTTGGTAGTTACATGACTTTAAAAATGAGTTACACCGATTATCAAATATCATTATTTAGATTAATAAATGTATTGCCCATTAAATCATTATTTAATCTAAATAAATCGTTAATATTGGATGGTGCTAAAAAGATAATTTTATCCTTAAACTAATCTCATTTTGTATTGTACCATAAGCATAAATACTTGTATTTACTTAACTTTTACCGTCATCCTTATAAAATGCTTTATAATATAGTATAGATTATTCAAAGCATAAGTTTAAAAAATAGCTATTTTATTTTTGAGTTACGATTTTTCTTAACTCATGAAATAAATATATCTAAGTTCTATCTCTTTTCTAAATATATTATAAATATTAAATAAAAACAATTCTCTAGGATACACTGAGAAAGGCCTCCGACAAGGAGACCCGATCTCCCCGTTTCTCGTCTTGATTGTCATGGAAGCACTTTCGTGGGTTCTAAAAAAAGGAAAGTCGGTTGGTGAGCTTTCGGGAGTTCAACTTTCAGAGAATGAACAAGATATTAGTCATTTGTTTTATGCGGATGACGCGCTTTTCTTGAGGGAATGGTCGAGAGAAAACTTGGAGAAGACCACTAGAATTCTTCGTGTTTTTTACTTATGTTCCGGTCTACAAATCAATCTTCATAAATCTAATCTTTTTGGTGCAGGTACGACTGACACCGAGGTTGAAAATATGCTTGGCGTGTTGGGATGTAGAAGAGGTATTGTTACTTTTAATTATCTCGGTATAAAAGTGGGTGCGAACATGAATCGCATCACCAATTGGTTGCCGGTGATTAATGGTATGGAGACGCGTCTAGCATCTTGGAAATCCAAACTGTTGTCTATCGGGGGAGGGTTACACTTATTAGATCGGTGTTGGAAAATCTCCCCATATATTATTTCTCTCTTTTTAAAGCCCCCGTGACTGTGATTAATAAATTGGAAGGTATTATGAGGAGGTTTCTTTGGGGTGGTACGAGTAAAGACAAAAAAATTAATTGGGTTGCGTGGGATAGAGTTGCGAGACCTAAAAAGGCGAGTGGTTTGGGAATTAGCCGTCTTAAAGACATTAATGAAGCTTTGCTTCTTAAATGGCATTGGAGATTCAAGAAAGAAGCAAACAGTTTGTGGAAGAGGGTCATTGTAGAATGTCATAGGAGTAAAAACAATTGGTTGTCGCTTCCTCTCGCCTCTAATTCTTCCGGATGTTGGAACGAGATTATGAAGGTGGGAGAAAGATGTACTTCGGATGGTATGAAGCTGAATTCTTTTATCTATGGTTCGGTTGGAGATGGCAAGTCTATAAGGTTCTGGTGCGATTTGTGGATTCGGGAAACGCCTCTTCGAGAATCATGTCCTAATTTATTTAGATTAGAAAAATGTAAAGATTGTATGGTTGAAAGCAGAATCACCCTTGGAAGCACCGTTAAAAATTTGAAATGGAATTGGAAAAGAGAGCCGACGACAGCTGAGGAGGTTGGAGAACTTTTTGGGCTTTTGGAGCAGATCCATGATTACATTTGGGCTCAGGGAGTGGATTCGTGGAAATGGGTAGATGATGGCCCAACTAATTTTACGGTATATGCGGTTAAACAACTATTTATTTCGGCTCGGAATTATAGCGATTTTTATAAAATGAAATGGAACGAATGGATCCCTTTGAAGTGAAATGTTTTGGCTTGGCGAGCGGAACTAGATAGACTCCCATCTAGGGTGGAATTGACGAAGAGAGGTATGATTTTACAAGATATAAAATGTCCGTTTTGTGGCGATTCTACGGAATCATCGGCCCATTTATTTACTGCTTGCATTTTTGCATTGGAGGTGTGGGATCGGGTTGCGAGCCGTTGTAGGTTACCTCCTCTCTATGTGTTTGAGGTTAGGGATTTACTCTCTTTAGCAAAACGTTTGAAGCTGCGGAAACATGAGACGAGGACGGTTCACGGGATTGTGTTAACGACTTTATGCTGTATTTGGATTGCCATAAATGAGATGGTTTTTCAAAGGAAGAATGCTAAAGTGGTGGATGTTGTCGCAAATATTAAAGCTAGTTCGTTTTTTTGGATTAGAAATAAATCTAAATTCAAATGTATAGAATGGAAGGATTGGTACAATTCCCCTCTTATATTGATGTAACTTCTGGTTTTCCTTGCGGTCCTTAACTTGAGGACTTGCATGTGGTTTGTTTGGTGAATGAAGTTTATCTTTTTAAAAAAAGGATACATATAGAAAGGATTTGTAATCAAACATGTATTTTATCAGGTAATTTTATACTTGAGGTCAAATTATATAACATAAATACTGTAAAAAAACAGACCGGTCTTCGTTTCAACGTAACTTTTTCAAAACCAAGTCGGGTCAAATATGATATACTTCTATTTTTTTAAACACATTTGCATATTTCTTAAGAATAATCTTTATAGTGACATAACTTTTTCTTGATATTCGAATATAACGTTGCGACTTTTCTTTTAAATTGTTTAATTTTTTCAAATTATTTTATACGTTTGCCCACCGTGAAGCGCGGATATAGACTGCTAGTTGTTGTACAAAGTTGATGTAAAAGTTAACCTTTAGGTGAAATATATTATGAATTAAACTATAAAACAAAATTGTACCGATAATAAAATGTATCAGCGCTATAAAACAAAATTATATATTTCTTGTTGGGCAAAAAACTGTTCTTGTCATTTACGTTATTTATTAAGATTTAAATGTGAACAAAATGTAGATATTTCTTGTTTTAGAAAAGGCCAGTTACCCATCCTTTTGCCTATATATATAACTAAAACTGCATTCAGTATTGCACCAACTTGACACTGCCAATGACAATGTCATCCCATAAAAAGGAGTCGGATGATCTTCGGTCACCTCTCCTCCCTCCTGTGGTGATTCAAGAGCAACCACCACTCGAGATGCTCACGGTCGACCAAATGTTAACCAAATATTGTGGCGAGTTTGGGTTTTGGCAATTCAAGCATTTTGTTCTCACGTGTATGGCATGGACACTTGATGCCATACACACAATGGTTATGATTTTTGCAGACCGTGAACCTAGTTGGACATGTGAACCTGGTTCTGGATGTTTATGGGATTCGGACAAGAGCGTGTGTGGGCTTCAGCCAGGTTCATGGCGATGGGACAGTAGCGAAGGGTGGTCAACGGTGGCTGAGTGGGGACTGGTGTGTGGACAAAAGTACAAGGTTGGGCTAGTTCAAGCTTTGTTCTTCTTTGGTTGCATGATAGGTAACAACCCCCTTCTACATCTTTAAATAACTACAGTGATGTTAAAACTTTAAATAACTATAGTGATAGTAAAATGAGAGAGTTGGAGTTCAGCCAACACCTCTCGGTCTTGAGTCAGCTCGAGTCTATATGACCATCCAAGCGAAAAACTAAGCTTGTAACTCGCCTTCAACTCGAGCTGACTCGTGATTTAATTGATTGACAGTTTTGCTTTTTTAGTTTTGATTACTTTTCTATGTTTCTATTGTGATTTTCTCATATTTTGGGTAAATCCGTCCACAAGATCTAGGTGGTCACTACTAGAAAATCTAAAACTTCTTACACCAGTTTTCGTAGGAAATGTGTCACAAAACAGGGTTTTCCACGCATATGTGACAAATACATGATGTAGTGCCGTAATTTTGCAAAAGCTAGAGATGGTGTTTTTCACATGGTTTGGCAAATTTTTACTTAATTAATCTACTTATTATTATAATATATTAATAATTTCAAATCGAATTTTTATTAACGAAATTTCATAACTTGTATTTGATTTATTATTTCAAATTTTAAGTATTATTTCCAGTCAATATTAAATAGTTAAATATTTAAATCAACTTTTATGAACTGAGTTTTATATTTAATTATTTAGTTGACTTTTGATTCAATTTTGGTATTGAGTTCCATATTGTAGTGATAAACAATTCATTTAGTGTTTGTATGTAAGCTACAAATGATATCATGCATGTTCAGTTACAAAGTGTGATGTGATTCATAATTAGTCAATCTATATTATTAGTTATTTAAATAAATATAAAATTTTAAAACATTAATTTTTACATTAGTACATCACAATTATCAAACACTAATTTCTCATTTAAAATTTTACATTAGTACCTAGGTGTTTGTGAAGTGTAGTTCCTCCTAGTTGGTGATGATTCAAGTCGTATTATGGGGAAATTAGAATATGTAAGAGTATGTCAAGTTGCCTTAAAAAAATTAAAATATGTAATGAGTAAGATATTTTATTTTATTCAGCACTAAAGCATTAAACAAGAGCATTTGTTTAAACCCCAATCATCTTGAAAACATTTAATAGGAAAAGATAAGAAAACAACTCAACATTTTCTAAACTTGTATGCATCGTAGCTTATAGTAGATATCCTTAACTAATCTAAACTCTCCATTCTTTTTGTTCAAGTAAAAAAATTAAATGCATTAAGTAGCAAAATTAAATGCATCAAATTGAATTGAAAAGTATGTACAATGCAAGCAAAAAGAGTCATAAACTTTACAAAAGAAAAGATTATCAACTATATATCTAACTTGTTAAAAAGTAAAAACTATCATCTTTAAATACAATTAAACCAAAAATTCTACTACAGACCCCAAAATTTTGAAACCGTTATCAAACCTAGGACTGGGAACGGTTGCAATAAAGGACTAAGGACTTGTTAATTATAGTGTACGTTTGATCCGGAGGTATACTTGCGCTTGAGTAGGAGAATACTAGAAACAACATTGTTAATTTCGCCATGAGGGCTAGCTACTTGTAACCAACTTCGATCAGAGAGTAAGTGGAGAAAAATAACGAGAAATTTGTTATCAATGCTTATTTAATCTTCGATCAGAGAGTCATTAGAGAAAAATAATGAGAAGTTTGTTATCAATGCTTATTTAATCTGAATACTGTAATGACGAGGAGGTGTCTCTTCGCACACTCTGCCGTGTTAATATGCTTTAAACTATAGTTCTTCAAACTAGTAATGCACTAACTCAGTACTATTTCGTGAACGAAACACGCTACCAAACAATCTTTGATTTGGACTCGCTAGGGTTACACAATCATGTGTATATCGGTCAATAAACCAACATTAGTTTGGATGACACTTAAGACTGCCCCCATCAAAAGCAACCAAAAGAAAAGTAAGTGATCCATTTGTCAACTTGAGTCTTGTCTTTCTCCTTTTTTGTGATTTTTGATATGCTTTATCAACTTGCCAATTAAGCAGTTTATTCTCACAATATCATGTGTTTCACAACTACTTTATTAGTGAACAACATTACGTTAGGCTATAAAATACTATTAATAGTGCAAACCAAAAAGTTTGTCTAAAGATAAAAATGCCCATTCCAGCATCAAAGGATAAAAACACTCACCCCAATATTGGGTTTAGATAGATGAGATGCCTTTCCCCAAAGATACCTTCTCTGTTGTAAAATTACTAAAGAGATTAAGAGCTTAAGCTTGGGACCTTGGGTTTGGCGAATCTCTTTTAATTTCAAAGATGGATTTTCTTTAACACCGTTTGGAGGCACATTTTCTTTGCATCATATTTTTTTCATCAATATAATATGGAACTTCTTTAACACCGGAAGATAAGAAAGAAAACCCATTTTAGTTAAGAAAACTTAAGAAAATCATATGTAACAAACTTTTTTTTCTTAAAACATGGGGAATGTAAGTTGCATGTTTTCAGCCAAAAAAAAACGCTTACTAGATATATTTTATTAAAAAGTTGAATATTTGTATGTTACACTGTTTTTTAGTATATGTAAAATGTAATAAAGAAATTTCAACTTAAAAAAAAACTACTCAGGGGCTTTTTTTTGCTCTAAACGTTAGAAAACATTTAACTTATATACCCTAATTTTTTTAGAAAAAAAAAAGTTTGTTACATATAGTTTTCCTAAGTTTTTTCAACTCAAGTGGTTTTCTTTCTATAATTCCCATATATATATATATAGTCCGGTTAACGTACAATATTCCTTAACGTACGAGCGTACGCTGCGAAATTACGCACGTTGTAAAACTCAAAACCCTAATCACGCATGTTGAAAACCATAACATGCTTCATTACATAATTATAACATGCTTCATTACCTAATAATAACATGCGTGATTATGGTTTTTCAACATGCGTGATTAGACCCTACCTTATCTTTGCTATTGGTAGGATTTACTCAGTATGACGATGACGACGATGATGATGATGATGATGATGATGAAGATGATGATGCGTGATTAGGGTTTTGAATTTTACAACGTGCGTAATTCACAACGTACGCTCGTGCGTTAAGCAATAGTGTATTTTACACTTTTACTATATATATATAGGGTTAGGTTTATTTGTGAACAACTCTATTAATAGTTAATTGTGTGAACTAATCCTAGCCCTTGATTATCAATACATAAGTGTAAATCAATTGCCAGGATTTGATGATGAAAATACACTAGTATATTTTACGATTTGATAATGTAAATCAATGGCCAGAATTTGTTCACTCGGTTCACAAATACACTAGTGTTCATATATATATATATATGGGATGGAACATGAGAAAACTCATTTAAATGAGAAAAACTAAAAAACGGGTTAATGTTAAATGCAAACTCGTACGAGTTGTGAGATCTTAGAGAACTCGGCCTTACAAAATATATTTTCAAAAGATATTTTCAGAATTTATTTTACCAATAGTCCAAAAAATCAACTTTTTCAAAAAAAAATGTTGATTTACACCACCCATAAAAGACAATTATAGTTGGTGTAAATATTGTTTCATGTTGATGTCAGCAACTTTTTACAAAAACGTTAGCGTTAAAAGACTGAAAATGTAACTACGAAATTTTTTTACAGTTGTTTTTGTAACATTTTAATTCACATGTGTGAAAAAAAAATTGAGGCAAAACTCGCATGGATGGTTAGAGTTCTCTAAGTTCTTTCAACTCTTAGTGTGAGGTTTATTATTACAAACTAAGAGAACCAATATTAACCAAGCAAATTTTTTAACTTTTTTTTTCTTACGTTTACTTATATGTTACCAATATTTACCTAAATAAAAAAATTGATAAAATTTATGTACATTGACAGGTTACATAAAAGTACATCATAAACTACATATATGTCTCTACATATGTGTACATTCGCATGCTACATATATGTATTTTATCAATCTACATATAATTTTTTGGTTTTTTTCCTTTTTTCACAATAATGACTATTTAATAAAAAAAAGTTGAAAAATATAATTAAAAAAGTTACTTGATTGATAGTGGTTCTCTCAAGTTCTCAAATAACTTGTGGTTCTCAAGGGATGCTCACAATATATATATATATAGGGAGAAAATCATGCAAGAACCACCTCTTATTGCGAGAACCGCGAGAACGAATGTGAACACAACCAAAAATGCCTAAAAATAGCTAAAAATCACACAAAATTTTTTTTTTTTGAATTTTTTAATATTTTTTATAAAAAAATCGCTACTTTTCGAAGCAAAAAAAAAATTTTTAAAATTTTTTTTTGGCTTCTAAAAGTAGCGATTTTAACATAAAAAATATTAAAAAATCCAAAAAAAAATTTTTAGATTTTTTTTAGGTTTTTTGGGGGTTTAGTTTTTAGCATTTTAGCTTGGGGGGGGGGGTTAGGTTTTTTTAGGTGTTTTTTAGCTATTTTAGGTTGTGTTCACATTGGTTCTCGCGGTTCTCACAATAAAGGTGGTTCTCGCATGAGCTCCTCCCTATATATATATATATATAACAAATCTTGGCCATTGATTTACACACGTGGATGGTTAGGATTTCATCGTCAAATCGTAAAATACACTAGTGTATTTGATCATTAAAGGATATTTGAAAGCAGTAAGAAAACCACTATAAATACCTAGTTTAAGATACATATATGTAATACCTTTATAGCTACACAAATATACACCCCCTTCACGAGTTAGCATATATTTTTTTATATATTTTTCCAATGCTAGCCTTCTAGTTAAAAGAAATGAAAACAATTTTGATTGGTTGATAGAATTTTTCTCGGTTTTCAAATTTTTAATGGTTTTCTCTTTAACATAACGTATATATAGAGAGAGAATTATATATATATTATATATATATTGTTTACGAACTACCATGAATAGTAATTTTAAATTTAAAATAATATGTACCTTTTTAATATTTTATTATATTAATATATTATTTTTAATAATTACTTTTAACTTTTAACATATTTTTGTTTTTTCTTTTATTATTATATTTACTTTTAGCTTTTAACGTATTTTCATTTTTTCCTTTTCTAAAACCATATTTCTTTTATCATTTATTTTTGTTTTAATACTTCTTTTCTCTTATTTTTAATTTATCTTTGCTTTCTCAGTTAATTTGATATTTCATTAATAACTTATTTTCGTTATTTTTTTAAGCTTAAGTACGTAGTTTATATACTGTTTATGAACTACCATGAATAGTAATTTGAAATAATATGTACCTTTTTAATATTTTATTATATCAATATATTATTTTTAATAATACTTTTAACTTTTAACATATTTTCTATTTTTTCTTTTATTATTATATTTACTTTTAGCTTTTAACGTATTTTCACTTTTTTCCTTTTCTAAAACCATATTTCTTTTATCATTTATTTTTGTTTTAATACTTCTTTTCTCCTTTTGTTAACTTATCTTTGCTTTCTCAATTAATTTGATATTTCATTAATAACTTATTTTCGTTATTTTTTAAGCTTAAGTACGTAGTTTTGTTTAATTTTTACCCTCGATCAATATAAGTTTTATTAAAAACGAATTTATATTTCAAAAAAGTATTTATTTGGTATCGTAATATGGTACGATGATCTCATCTGAACCGATTCTAACGGTTAGGCTTTCTAAACAAAATGCTACATTTTCAAATAACGTTTGTTTTACGTTATCATTTGCTCCGTTTCGCGAAAACACGCGACTTAAAAAACCTAGTGAGATTTATTTGAGAGAGGGTTTTATTGTGAGAAAAGCAAGAAAAACCTAAAACTATAATTTTTTTCTTAGAATTTCAAGTTTTTTTCTTTACTTTTCATATACACATTAAAGGTGTATATCATATTATATACACGACAAAACCCATTAAATACTTTGTTCATATGTTTTTAATTTTTTTTTACATGTCTCAAGTTATGCGTAGATAATATTCATACACAAAACTTGAAAATCTATTGTTTGAATAATTAAAATGAAATTTGTTCATATTTTGTTCATGAATTTCACGATATTTAAATAAATAAACATTGCATTTCAAAATTTTAGTGAGTGTGTTTTAATCATATAACAAGACTCGTATATAGGGTTTTTAGTGGTCAATACAATATATACAAAGTTACTAAGAAAAACAATTAGCTATAGACTTTTTAAAAGACCCTTCTCTTCTTAATACGTTTCTAGAGTCCCTCCCCATGATAGTCGGCAACCATTTTCTGTTAGTAGCTGGTCACCATCTTTTTTTAATGGAACTATATATAGTTAGTAACTTAGTTAGAGTTGTTTATTAATTATTGTAGTTAGTATAATTTTTGTAATCCTTCATTCAAGATTTCCCATGTCCATCTTGGTTAGGGTTGGCATAATAGGTTAGGCACGATACAATAAGACATTACCCGAGGTGTGCTACACATGAACACAACACGATAACTAATCGTGTCATTTTTTGTACAAACACGAACACAAACTTTTTTAAAACATGTTACACAACATGACATGTGTAGGGACTCGATAAACAGAATGATGAACAATAAACAAAATAGGTTACATGTCGATCTTGTGAATTGCTCATGAAGCTAAAGCCATAAGGTCAAACACACACAACATGATGATGTGCATCGAGCTTGCGCTTCTGGTTGTGTAATTTCAAGATGTTATAATCTCTAGTTGGGTTGGGATGTTATAATCGGTGAAGAGTCGGTGTTGAACCCACAAAGAATGATACACGTTGAACTTGAACCCACAAAAAAGAATGATGAAATACATGTGAAAATTGACTTCTTCTAGCAGTCTCTGGATGTTATAATCGGCTAGGGTTTGTGGACTGATCATTGAGAATTAGAGGACGAGGTGAAGAGTTGTATGCCAACGTGAAGAGTGATCCCCTAATTCAGTCTAGCAAACGAGGTGAAGAGTTGTATGGAGACTTTGAGGACTACTAAGGTTTACGACTTTAGGTTAGTAAGGACTAAGGGCGTACGACACTAAAGCAAGTATTTTTCTTTTTTTTTAAATAAAAATTACATGTTTAAGTAGGTCATTAGCAGGTTAACAGAGGTTTAGCCAGGTTTGACATGAATTTAATTATGTATTACACATGTCAACCCATTTAAGACACGAAACTTGTTAAATTACCCAAGCTTGTATAACTCCGTGTCGTGTTAATAGGTCTGTGTCAGAATTTGTTAGCACTAGTCTTGGTTCCAACATATATTCTTGATAACATCTTCTTTTATAACTGTAACCTTATTAACTTATTTGAAGTTGAAATACATATGTATGAGCAAACCATAGTGCATTCATTATAACCCAGGGTATATTTTTATTATTTAAAATTGTCATATACCTACGATTATCAATTAAAATGGTTAATCTTGTTTCGCAGGTGGTGGTACATTTGGTCACCTTTCCGATAGCAAATTGGGAAGGAAACGATCACTAATGATTGTATGCATTTTGAACATCATTTTTGGCCTATTGACAGCCATTTCCCCGGGTTATTGGACCTATGTCCTCCTCCGTCTACTCACCGGCTTCAGCAACGGTGGGATTGGCGTTTGTGCCTATGTTCTCGCCATTGAACCCATAGGTCCAGCCAAGCGTGGAATTGCGGGTATGTCGACCTTCTATTTTTACTCAGTCGGGATAGCTCTTATCTCTGGAATAGCATACATATTTCAATCATGGCGGTTTCTTTACATTGCTTCTTCCATACCCTCCGTCATCTTTCTTCTTTTCATGCTCCCTTTCATCTCCGAGTCCCCACGTTGGTACCTCATTCGAGGTAAAACAGATGAAGCCATGAAGATCATGCAGAATATCGCCAAAATAAATGGAAACCGTCTCCCTGAAAATGTGTATATTGTCCTAGATAAGGAAGCTAAAAGGCGTGATCATGAGAGTATAGAAACTGCAACAAAAGAAATTATGGCCGCATCAATAAGAGATGTGATTAGGTCTCCATTATTGCGAACGCGTTTGTTTCTTCTTATGGGAATATACTTTACAAGCTCGATCGTGTATTATGGAGTAAACTTAAATGCCACAAACCTTAAAACAAATATCTACTTTAGTGTGTTACTCAATTCGGTTATAGAGATGCCAGGGTATCTTTTGGTTGCATTACTAATAGATAGGTATGGAAGCAAGTCATTAGGAATAGGAGCACAGTGGTTCAGTGGAATCTTTTGCCTTATAGGTAGCTTGATTGGAAGCAAGGAGAATTGGAAGGCAATGAGGATGGTGTGTGGAGTTTTGGGGATATTTGGGATGGCTGGAACTTATAATCTGTTATATGTATACGCGATGGAGTTGTTTCCAACTGTAGTCCGAAGCGTGGCGATTGGATGTGCAAGGCAAGCGGGACAAGTAGGATCCATACTAGTACCTTTCGTGGTAGTTAAAGGTGCTAGTCTTTCGTTTATGGTATTTGGGATATGTGGAATTGTGGGCGGTATTCTTATGTTTTTCTTGCCAGAAACATTGAACAGACCGTTGTATGACACCATGGATGGAATGGAAAGTTGAAGAAAATAAGTTCGCGATGCTTGCATAGAAACATTTAACAAGCTACTATATGATACTATGTACGGAGTGGCAAATGAAATAAACAAGTTCCCAATCCTAGCTTAGATGAAGTTGGAGCTTCTAGAAAGAAAAATGTAAGTTGGTTGAGTCTTTAAACGTAAATTATTTCATATTGTAAGTTGTTGGTTTTTTATCTTATCATCATGTTGATTAATGAATTCTATGAAACATTTTAATAGGATTTGAGGTCAAATAGAAAACACAATAAATAACCTGTAATTGAAGTGGAGGTTGTTTATCCTTACTACTACATTAATTAGGAAGTATTTTGAGGGAAGGTTAATAAAATCATGAACATGGGTGAAGGTGCACAATAATACACATGATTTTTATTTTATATGCTACAATGTATTTGTCAAACTAGAATTGAGTGGAGAAGATGGAGTGTTTCACTTCAAACTTCAAAGTAACCCAAGAAAAAAACAAATCACTTTTATATAAATCTTAAAGATCAAACTACAAAGATCCAAGTACAGAATACAACCAAATCAAACTCAAACACAATAAATTTACGAATGTGATGAACGAAATAACTAGTTATAACAACCCTCCAAAATATATCCGACACCTTAAAAATATTTAGAATGCCCCAATACGTCCTAAACTACACCCCGTATAAGAAAACGGATCCTAAATACCTTTATTTTCATTAAAATTAATTAAAAAAAATATATGGTCTCTGGCGGGGCGCGACAGATCCCTTGAGCGACGTCGCGGGCCGCGAGCGATGGAACAAGAGGCACGCCCTGGAGCTGCCATGTGGCAACACGTGTCACAGCTAGAGCGGTGACCCGACAAGGCTAGGGCCTACCCAGCCTATGTCGCGGGCCGCGAAAGCCCGCCTTGACTCCATCGCGGGGCGCGAGAGACCATCAGAACAGCCCTATAAATTGCCTTGAGCGGCCTTCAGTCCAAATCGCTCACACTTTCTTTTCTCTCTCGAAATTTCATATAGTATAAGCTATTCTCGGGCATAATACCCCCCTAAATAACGAAGTTTTGCCTCGTAAGTATCATAACCCCGGTTACGTATTAGATACGCTGCCCGATTGATCCAGGGTTCCGTAACGGCTGTCGAGGTTCTGCCCGACGTAGTCGTTGGAATGCCGTCTCGGGGAGGGTATTACTAATCTAAATATTGGGTTATTATACTAACGCGTGTGCATTTGTGTATTTAATAGATAATCACCAGGAAAACCCTAAGACAGCAATGTGAGTAATCTCCTTTTTGTAAACCTTTTTGCAAACTGTTTTTACAAAACCTCATATGATTAAAATTATATTAAACAGTGATTGAATATTTGTATTCTACAATTATCGTCGGTATGTTGGGGTTTTGTATACAAAATTTATTACTACATTGTTAGTAGTAATATGACCATAAGTCGGGTTGACAGTACCGTGGGTGGTAATTAAAGTAGATGGAAACAAATGTAATTGTGCGACCGCCCTCAATACTGTACAATGGTTTTACTTAACTTGATTAAACTGGGATTCACTCACCAGTATTTCCCACTGACAAAATGTTTTTAAACGCGTTTCGGGTAACAAAATGTGAAAGCCAAATAGAAGCCACCTGGACAACACTGAAGGCTTGGAAAAGTGGCTATAAAGTTACCTAAAATTAAGAGATGTTTTATTTAAATAAAATAGGGTTTAGCCCTATAAAAATGTGTGTACTTGAAACTTGGGATTTTTCCCATGTGTTTAATATATTAAAAGCGTGGTATTTTACCATGATAAAATATTTCCTTACTACGATCCTGATGTAATTTCCGCTGCCAAAATGATGAATACCTGGATACCACCGAAACTGGCCGCGGCCGCCCGTTCCCAGGTTATTAGGGGACTGGGGTTGTGACAGAAGGTGGTATCAGAGCTAAGCCACTAATTCAGCCACAGAAGTGTTCTGCTGACACCCAAATACTATATGTTAGGAAATTAATTTCGGAAATACGTGCATATCTGTATTTTATTGTTGTGTGTTGTTTGACTATTTGTTAGTTTACAGTATGAGCGATCACGGACCCTCCGACACCTATCGTCAGTTGTCCGGCTCACCTAGGAGCGAAGGCACATCTTCACAGCCTGCCCTCTCAGGGTATTCAGCTGATAATGAAGATGGGATATTCGTGTTTTAGGCTCAGTCTGAAGAGCCATTCCCTCCTAAAAAGAGAGGATGGTTCAGTAGGGGAGCACATGAGCGTAGGAAGAGAATGAAAAAGTTACAATAGCAGCGAGTTCTAGCAGCCACTAAGAGAGAAACAGATGCCCACACCCAAGACATGCTCAATAGGAGTCTAGCAAACTTCCATATTTTAGCAACCACAGCTGCCGACCCAAACCTGGAGCAACTCATAGCACCTCAACACAGCCAATGGAGATTGAAAATAACCCAGAAAACCAGATCCCAGCACCAGCCTTTGATCCCACTGAGATACCTAGAATACCAGCACCTAATCCCTTAGACCCAGACTACGATCTGTGGTTTGATGATCATAGGGATTATCAGCAACGCTACCACCTAACAGACGAACCCATGCCAAACCTAGCAGCTTACCCAGGTCTGGACCCTCTAGATCCCTAATATGATAATGATGAATACATTAGGGAAATCTTAGAGAATCCATATCCTCAGGAAAAACCCATGCCACAGTACCCAGATCCAGTACCAGCACCTGCACCCCCAATGAGTGTAGAGAATGTGCAAGAACTCCGAACCTTTGGTGAGGAGATTCTAGAAAGTAGCGAAAGGATGAGGCAGGTTGTAGAACGGCTCGTCTGGAAGTACGACGAGCGTAATATGGAGTTCTGGATGAACCCATATCAGTATTGGTGATAGTAATAAGAATATAATATATATATATATATATAATATGTGTGTATGAAAAAATAATAATATATCTATCGTAGTATAGACCACTTCGTGGTTAATGATGCATATTAGTATTGTACTTTATTTCAGTTGTATTGTAATAATTATAGATGCATACTATAAAAGAGAGTAAGTCGCAATGTTCGACGTTTTTGAACAATATGCGTGTTATGTGAATGTTTGCATTAAATATTATTTTATGATATTAATAATTGGCGAATGTTTAAAATTTAGATGGACAACGAAGTGAACCAGGAAAACCAGAATAATGATAACCAGAGTAAAAATTACCCGGATACCGATAACCCGAACAACAACAATAATGGAAACCAAGTGGATAACAGTGTCATCCAACACATAGTGGCACAAGCAATGCCATATATTATCAAAACGGTTAAGGAAGCATATAATAAAAGTAAACGTGATAGTAAACGACCCACTGAACCTGAACACAGTGTAAACAATGGACCCATACTTCAAATGCCCATTCCCAAAAGAATAAGAACCATGTCTTATGGTTGTTGGTCTTGTAAACCAATGAAATTCTCAAGCAAAGAAGGGGCCGTTGCATCTCTACGCTAGATAGAAAAGACTGAAGCAGTCTTGAAAATAAGCAAGTGTGCAGAAGAGGATAAGAGAATGTTTGCTTCCAATCTGTTTAAGAATTTAGCCTTGGAATGGTGGAATACTATCCTCCAGTCTAGGGGAAGTGATAGAATTTACAATATGGAATGGGAGGAATTTAAGAACATGGTGGAAAGAAAATTCTGCCATCCCAATGAAAAGGAACAAATAGCAAATAAGTTCCTAAACCTTAGGATGACTGGAGTGGATAGTAAGGGGTACACTACTTTATTCTTTGAATATGCTAGAATAGTGCCAACCCTTGCATCACCTGAACCAGTATTAATCTCCCGTTATATCTGGGGATTAATCAGTGAAATTAGACATGTAGTCAAGGCAGCTAGACCTCAAACCATAGAAGAAGCTATAGAACTAGCAAACACCTTGACTGGTGAATTAGTACGTATACGAGAAGAGGGTCAGAGGAGAAACCTAGCTCAAAGGCTTACCCAAGAATTTCGTTATGGAAATTCCAACCGTGGGAAAAATGTAGGTTCTACCTCTGCACAGTACTGCAAGGCTTGCAAGAAAAAACATTCAGGAAAATGCTCCATTTATTGCATTTTCTGCAAGATACCAGGACACAAGGAAGAAGATTGTAGGAAGAAACCTAATAATGGAATGTGCTTCAACTGTGGAGAAAAAGGTCACATCAAGCCAAACTGTCCAAAACTAGCTCCAGCCATGAACACCAAGAATACTAAAAATGCTAGAGCATTTGTTCTGACTGCAGAAGAAGCAAAGATGATTCCAGATGTGATCGCCGGTACGTTTTTAGTTAATGATATTTTTGCTAAAGTATTATTTGACTCTGGTGCGAACCAAAGTTTTATTAATACGTCATTTTGCAAACTTCTCAATCAACCATTAACTAAACTCCCACAAGAATGTCTAGTAGAGACAGCAAATGGTGAAACCATTAAGATTTCTGAAATCTTGTAGGGAGCAAGAATATAAATTCTAAACCAAAAATTTACTGCAAACCTTTACCCAATGAATCTGGCAGGATTTGATGTTGTGTTAGGAATGGATTGGTTAATAGCCAATGAAGCCAATATTTTATGTGATCAAAAGTCAATCCAAGTAAATTCACCAAAGGGTGAAAAGATCACAATTAAAGGAAATAAACCCTCTAGATCCACGGAATTTATCTCTGTAATGAAAACAACAAGTTATATAAGAAAATGATCATTAGTGTATTTGATTTCCATAATCACTAACACTAAAGGAAAAGAATTAAAGGATATTCTAGTAGTATCCCAATTTTCAGATGTATTTCCAGAAGAGTTACCAGGGCAACTGATGTGCACAAAATGCAACATATAAATTACATCAATTGTGGCATAAAACTAACCCTTTTTTAGTACTAATGTTGGAAAAAGAGTGCTTTTGTCTTCCTTTTGTATTTTCAGGATTAAATGAGCTCAAATGAACAAAAGAAGCAAAAAGGCAGCTAAATCTAACATAAATACAAGAAAAGGAACAAACATGGCATGCCCGACCTCCCCGACATCATCTTCCCAAGCAAAGCAAAACAAGAGAACAGAAGGCTGAACACGCCCCGTGCTCAGTGAACACGGGGGCGTACCCAAGTGCCAACATAAAAGACAAAGCTATAGAAGCTTCTATCGCCCACCACGGGGCCGTGCTCAGCGGACACGGGGTCGTGGTCAACTATAAGATTCGCAGAATCCAGGCAAATCTTGATAGTACAGATATGCTTCTGCAACGAGGGCATGCTCAACTAATGCAGACAAACTGCAATTAATGAAGACAGAGAAGATGATGGACACGGGGCCGTGCCCAATGGACACGAGGCCGTGCCCGAGCTACTGTTCAGGCTATAAATAGGGGTGCTTGGCTCATTTGCAAACCATCCCTTGGCACACCACCTCTCTCACACTTCACCCACCACCCACCACCATCACAACACCATCATCCACCACCATCATCCATTGTCCATCATAGAGTGTGTGAGTCATCTCGGGATCCAAGATTGATCGTAAGAGTTCTTGACAATCAAAGGCCATGTTTGCCTAAGTCTCTTACATCACTTGGTGAAAACAAGTGTCTAGTGTAATACTTTTTATTTTTAATCTTTTCGCACTTTTTACTTGGTTATGTATTAATGACTTTAATAACTAGTTTCTTATGTTGAAGGTGATTCTTCCTTATCGTTTGTCCGTGGTGTCTTGGCATTATTTTACTGTCTATATAAAATAAAAGATTTTCACCATTCATATCGCCACGGTCTATATGGAGATATGTTGGCTACCTGGTCGGGGGTTAAGGGAACGGTTTGGTAAGAGTCTTGCCTTGTTCAGTGTATAGATCCTGCAAGGACCTGGGTCAAATTTAGTAGCACCTCCTTCAATACCCACCGGTATTGGATGGCGGGGGTCCAAACTCTTTGATCCCCTCATATGTAAGATACTATTAATACTTTAATCCGGCTACTTAGGATTGTATCCTTGCTGACTCAGACTACTTAGCCGAGGGTAACGTCACCTCCAAAAGAGGGGCCTACAATAATATGCATTAATAACTTAATTAATTATCTTTCAATAATCCGACCCTGTAGGATTGTATCCTTGCTGACTCAAACTACTGGGTTGAGGGTAACGCCACCTTCAAAAGAGGGGCCTACTACAATAACTAAGATAATCTCTTAAAAAGTGCAAAAGTGCGGAAATAATCAAAGGTTACACTAAATACGAGTCGGAGCCAAGTGATTCATCTTGTCTATCTGTTTTTATTTTTATTTTATTTTTCAGCATTTTAGTTAGTTTTTATTTTTCTTGTATAAAACCTTTTTCTAACTTTTTGATTTGATTAGACGTTGAGGATAAACCGGTACTAAAAGCTCTTGTGTCGTTGGACGACCTCGGTATCTTGCCAACACTATACTACGCTCACGATGGGTGCACTTGCCCATATGTGTGTTTGGTGTTAGTAAAATATCGTGTTTTATAAATTTAAAACTTGACTAACGTGTAAAAAGTGCTTAAAATATACATTAAAATATAATAACACTCACGCACATCAAGTTTTTGGCGCCGTTGCCGGGGACACAAGGATTTTAAGAAAGTTAGGAATTGTTGGGATCGGAGGCTCTCATGATAGTGTTTGTTTGTTTGAAAATGAATGATCAATGAATATGAAAACATGTTAGGTGCAGCGGAAATGAAAACAAACTTTGTAAACACAATCAAAGGAGAAAATAGTTTGATAAACAATTGCTTCATAGAGTCAAAAGATTACAAATCAAAGCAAAAGATTACAGTCATGCTTACAAACTATACTCCCCCTCAGCCTGATGCCCCAAGGTAGGTTGCACACAAGATGAAAGGATTAGACATGAGGAGAAGAACTCGCTCAGTCAATCAAATGTAACAGTACAGGGCACTGTTAAATTTATAGGCAAACCAAACCACTGAGGTATCTCAGCTGACGTCACCATGAAAGCGACGTCTAACAGCCTAACAACCTGTATCTACTGTTCTTACACAAACACTGCTAGCCTAACTACTGACTATACATAAAACAGATATTTCACTAAACAACTGCTTTCTCTTTATGTCAGTGCTTTCCTCAAGGTTGATCAGTCCTTGACTGGGCAGTGCTTTATCATCAGTAGAAAGGACCAGCAGTTGTTGGATACTTCAGGGTTTTCATCAGCAGTTGAAAGGACAGCAGCAGTTGAATATGAGCAGCAGATAGAGACCATCAGTTGTTATAAATCACTTTCAAGGGGAGAGCAAAATGTAAACTGCTGCTTATTGTGAATCCACTGTTGTGACCTGGTTTTGGCTTTACATTATCTGTTCCTCTGGTAGGGTTCAATCCCAACAATCTCCCCCTGGAACAGATAATGCCAAAACCTTTCATTATTTAGGACCTTTATTGCTCATCAAGAGTGCCTTAGCTTGTTCTTTGAATTCAGCTTCAAATTCCTTTGCACTCTGGTCATCTTCATCCCTGCACAGTGTAAGCTCAAGGAGATCTAGTTGATCTTCAACACCCAGGCCTAGTGCTTGATTCCTTGATATATGCCTCACTTCTCCATTGGTTCTGACCAAGGTCAATACGTGGGTCTTTTGATCAGACATCCACTTTAGTATTTTTAAACCAAATGGGTTTCTTGGGATAGATTTATTTCCAGATGAGCTTGATGCATTTGGCCTTGAGAAAAACTGTAAAGCAGTATCTTGAACTTCAGACATTCTTTTAAAAGCTTCTTCTATGACTTTGTTTGCTGCAGCTATATCTTCTGCAACTTCTTTGTCAAGTAGCTCTTGTTTCTGTTGTTGATCAAGCTCACTGTCTGTGATATCTGCTGATGATGGTTTGCTTACTACTTTGACCCTTTTTGCAAGGTTTTGTAGTTTTGCTAGATTTTCTTTATCCGAAGCCAATTTCTTGGTAGCTTCTTCAATCAGATCATCTTCTTTAAGCCTTTCTTTTTCAACAGTCAGCATTTCCTTCCTTTCTTTTTTCAACCTTGTAACAAAGGCTTCTGCTGTGCTGATCTGTGTTTCAAAGGTCTTGACCTGTTCCTTCAGCTTTTTGTAGTCAGACTTTTTAGGAGTGTCCCTCCTTTTCCTAAGTCTTTCATAAGCTTCGTCTGTTTGCTGCTTGGTCCATTTTGCTATGGCACTTGCAGAATCCACTCTTGCATCTACCAACTCCTGCTTCTTTCTCTTGTATTCAGAAATAAGATCAGCTATGAGCTTCTTGTATTTATTCCAATTTGGAGCTGTCTTCTTCTTTCTTGGATCATTGTTAACCTTTTCAATTCTTTTTGCCTCATGCTTTAATGCAATTATTGGCCAATCTTTGAAATCTGTTTCTTCAGCAGGATAGAACTTCTCTTTCATTATGTATGCAAGATATTCCTTCCTCAATTCATTTCTTTGATCTGCTTCAGGAGATATGCTTGACATTTCCTTGTTCAAATCATTTGCATATTCTTTTATTTGTTTAACCTTGTTGAGCAGGAATTCTCTTCTTTTCAAAATGGCTTCATTGCCTTGATTCTTGCATTCAAGTTTGGCTCTTATCCTTGCTTGTCTTACTTTCATTTCAAGATATTCATCCATGTCTTCTGGAATTATGAAACCTATGAGAGAAGGAAATTTCCTTTTTGAAGGATCATCTTCAGTGTAAAATTGTTTCATCTCATTTTTCACAGCTTTTAATTCCAGTGGATTCTTAGCAGCAACAGGATCATACTTTTCATCAGTGTCCTGAGTTGTTTCTCTTTTTCGTTTGTAAAGCTTAGGAGGTTGTGATGCAAGACTGGTGAGAACAGTGGAAGATGACTGACTAACAGCTGTTGAAACAACTGGTGTCTCAACATCTGTTGTCATTACAACTGCTAATATGTCAGCAGATGTCTTCTGCTTTTGAGCAGGGGATGAAAGAGGTGGTGATGAAGGTGGTGAATCATCATCTGATATGAGATTCCTTCTTCTTTTTAATGAAGAAGGAGCAGATGATGTTTTGGGTGTGGTGGTAGATTGAATAGCAGTGGTTTGTGGCAGTGATTGACTGACAGTGGTTGAGACAACTTGTGTTTCAATCATTGTTGTCATTACAACAGATGTTGTAACATCTGTTGTCTTCTGTTTTAATACAGGAGGCAGTGGTGATGGTGTGATTGTAGATGATGATGGTGGAGCAGTAGTTGTGGTGGTGTGTGGTAGAGTGGTGTGTGTTGAAGATGTTGATGACATGGCAGCTGTTTGGCTACTGACAGCAGTTTTTGTAACTGCTGCTGCAGCAATTTTTGTAACTGCTGCTGTATCAGCTGTTTGGCTAACAGGTTTTGAAACCTGCTTTTCTTTTGCTTTTTCAGGCTCAATATGGAGGCCATGCTCTATTCCCTTCGTATTCAGTTTTCTCAACAGCTTGATATTCTCCCCCTTTTTGGCATTATCTGTAGGGGGGTTATCAAGGAATGATATGGAAGAAGGAGCTTTGCCAGAGACACTTTGAATGCTTTCCTTTATAGCCTTGATATCTGCTTGAGTGTCCTTGAACCTTGATTCAACCATGTTGGTCAGCATTTGTACTTGAATGGCATGCTTTTTGTCAGCCATAAGTTGCTGTGCTTCAAGCATGGGTTGAAAAATATTCCAAAGCTCATTTTCAGCAAATCCATGTTGTGCAGGTGCTTGAGCAGGAACAGCGGTGGCTTGTGCTTTCTGAGCTTTTAAAATCTCTTGCACCATCTCTTTTATTTCAGCAACTGATTCTTCAATTTTGTCAACTCTGCCCGTCAATTCCTGATATTTTGAATCATCACTTACTTTAGTAGGATCATCTGAATCCCCACCAGCAGTGGTTATATCAATGTGTGTCTTAGGGACAGAGTCCCAAAAATCATCCATTGATGCCCCTTGTTCTCGGTACTGGGGACTTCTTTCTTCAGCACTCGATAGACCTTTGATGGTACCAGTGGTTAGATCCAACTCACTGGTGGTCACCGAAGTTGCCATGGAAGAAATTGCCTTCAAGGGAGTCTTACTTATGAAACAACTGTCCAACTGAGGATCTGTTGATCCACCAGTTGTAGTTGCTGCTCCACTTGAACTACCACCGAGAGTTACTTGTAACTCAGGGGGTGTAACCTCCTCAGTTGTTGCTGGGATAGCAGGAGTAGTAGCATCAGACCCAGTCACTTGTAGGGGTATACTCTCAGTGACAGGTGATAGAGAGGAACTGGTTTGTGTCTGAGCTATAGCAGCTGCATGCAACAAAGGTAGCATGGATTGTGGCATTATTATTGGTGAGGGTATGGGGGTTGAAAGCGACATGTCCTTGGGATCAGGACTGAGGAAGATGGATCCGAGTGGATTCAGAGCTTCATATTGTGGTGTCCCTGTGCTTACAACCTGATCCTTTTGTGAGGATGCAGGAGGAGTTTTAGGCATGGGTTGAGATCTTTCCAACTGCTGTGAGGAAGTAGCAGCAGTGGTTTGTGGTGACTTTTGTGTTGTCACAGGCATTTCCTCTGGGATCTCATCTTCCAGAGTTGCCTTTGTTTTGGGTTTGGTGGGTTTTCTGGATGTTTTCTTTTTGGTCTTTTTGGTTATGTCAGGTGTGGGTTTCAAAGCAGTGGTTGTGCTGCTATGATCACCTGAAGCAGTGGGCTCAGCAGCTGATACCTGAGGAGCAGTTGTAACCACTAAAATCTGCTCAGGTACCCCTGCTTTTGTTTTTATTGGTGCCATCATCCTTGAAAATGTTTCTTTTGTTAAGCTCTTTATTTGACAATGAACACCTTGTTTTAGCAAATTTAAACTTTCCTTTTCAATTTTTTTTTCAAAATAGTAACTCAAAAATCTTGGAAAAAGTAAAAATGCTTTACTTTCAACGTTTTTCACCATGTCATTGAAAATCTCCTGGGAGTAGTTGTAGTCCTTGCTATTCAAAATAGCGTAACCCAGGCTTTGAATTTTCAATGGTATTTCGTTAAAAGATGTTGTTTTATTTGAGGCACACATCAAGAGTGTGTGAAATAAAAACCTGGGTGCAGATGGAAAATAACCCTTTTGTAGGGTATCTACCTTTGATTCTTCTGCATAACCCCTTTTCAGAAAATCAGCTTTTAACTCGTTTTTGTCAAAAGAGGTTTTACCGTTCTGATCATCGAGTATGAAGACTTCTGATATCGATTGTGGTGTGATTTTGATCGCTTTTCCCTGTAACGAGGAGTTAATGGCAATGACTCTATCGTCTTGTTTTTCAAGCGTCGCCTTTTTCCAAAACTCTCTCTGGGTTTGTAGATATATGGGAGCATTTACTGTCAACAAAGTTTTGTACTTTGATCCAGTTATTGCATCAATGATGGAGTCGAAGGTGTGATTGTCTTTGGGTTTTGTGAGTAGACCCAAATAATTGTGAGATTGTTTGAATGGTATTTCGATGGGTTCTTCGGCCGTTTGAGCGACCTCTTTGGAGGGTGATGGTGATTTAGGTTTTGATTTTGATTTTGTCATTTTTGTGGAGAAGAACGAAGAAGGATTTTGGAGATTTTGAGAAGAATGGTTGGAAACTGCTATGAGAAGAGAATTTTGGAATTCAATTCGACAGTGTAAAACCCTGTTTGGGGTTTAGGGCAGGGTTTTATTTGAAAAAAAATGATCGCTGATGTGGCAGCGGTTATTAAGATCTGAGGGCTAAAAACTGACCACGTGTCAAACACTGATGAGACGGATGAAGTATGTAAAACAGTTGTTTTAAGAGCCACTGACGTATTAAGCATCAGAGGTTACAACGGTAAAAATATGGGCAGTGGATGATTTTTACTATCAGTGGATAGCATATCAGTGAATAAGACACTGATTTTGAGCATCAGTGCTTTTCAAGAAAAATGAGGGATCAGTGGTTAACTTTCAGTAGTGGACAGTGTTTAGAGACCAGACATTTGAACAAAACAGTGGTTAGGATAAATAGTACAACTCTGAAGGACAGGTGTTTCAGCAACAGTTTTGAAGATTTTCATTCAAGGTTTTGCCACATGTCAATTTGAAAGACAGTGGTTTAGTACCCCAGATGATGAAAACCTTTAAGGCAATTCATTTTTGTTTAATATTCAATTAAAACATGAGTACCTTAGTAATTCAAGCACAGTTTGCAATCAACCTTTGATAAAAGTTTAGGAACAAACCTGAGTATGACATGATCATGGCATATGTACCATTTCCTTTTGACCCATTTATGAGGACACAAATACCACCAAAAATAAGGTATTACATCCTGACAGGAGCTGAAACTATTGCCAACAAAAACAAGCAAGAGTTTCAAATATATTATTATTAAAAAATTGAATAATATATCCTGGTTATATGAGAAAATCCTTTGAAAAAAAAATGTTTAAAGGATTTTCTGAGAACAGAATAAAAAAGGATCTGGTGTATTATCAATAGAAGACATAATCATATCATTCTCAAGTTTTATGAAAATGGTCAGCGGTTTGACAGCAGTGGTAGAATATTTTGGCAATATTTTGACCACTGTTTGGTACCATTTTCTGTGTCAGTTGATTGCAAACATGAGGACACATGGACACATGAGTTTTGAAGATCCTGTTGTAGATCTAATTTCTATGTGATGACTTAGAAAATTTGTCTAGTCCTTTTGTAAGTTCAATCTCTGGGAACACCATTGTCACCTGAACTTCCTTGAACCGATGAGCACAAGCAGTTGCTTAATTGACCATTATTACCCTAAACTTTGACTCATAAGTGTTTTATGTTTATACTCTTTTCTTTTGACTTCAAAAGTTTTGAGATAAACACACTTCTGAGTTTTTGTGAATATTAGTCCAAAATCATTTTGCAGTAATGTTTTGAGAGACTTGGTCATGTTTTCACACGTTTTTCATCCAATCTCACATTACATATGATGCGGACTATGTTGACCCCTGTTTTCTTAATGTATTTGAACATAGTTGATTTTGTCCTTTTTAGGAACTCAACCTGTTTTCAACTCATAAAATCTAAATAACTAAAGTTTTAATTTCCCTCTTTTTGTGTTTACAAAACAACAATGCTTTTATGAACATAGGTTTTGGTTAATCTGAGGTTTGTACTTTAGTATTTAATGAAAACATCACATATTCCACATCAACAGTTTAAATCAATTTAGAAAATAAAAATAATCTCATGGTTTAACAGATATTTGCTTTCAGATCTAGAAACCATGAGTGTCTTGTGCATGAATTTACTCGTTGTGTGAAATTTGTGTGTCATATGACATCTTGGTTGATTTACAGAGTTTTCGAATAACCATTTTGAACATGATTTACACAGTACTCTGTTTTTCAACTAAATACAACCAACCTTAGTATCAATGAAATTTTGAGCCGAACTGTTATGTCAAATTGATTGTTAGATCGAATTTGACTGTCCAGGCTCTGATACCAATTGTTGGGATCGGAGGCTCTCATGATAGTGTTTGTTTGTTTGAAAATGAATGATCAATGAATATGAAAACATGTTAGGTGCAGCGGAAATGAAAACAAACTTTGTAAACACAATCAAAGGAGAAAATAGTTTGATAAACAATTGCTTCATAGAGTCAAAAGATTACAAATCAAAGCAAAAGATTACAGTCATGCTTACAAACTATACTCCCCCTTAGCCTGATGCCCCAAGGTAGGTTGCACACAAGATGAAAGGATTAGACATGAGGAGAAGAACTCGCTCAGTCAATCAAATGTAACAGTACAGGGCACTGTTAAATTTATAGGCAAACCAAACCACTGAGGTATCTCAGCTGACGTCACCATGAAAGCGACGTCTAACAGCCTAACAACCTGTATCTACTGTTCTTACACAAACACTGCTAGCCTAACTACTGACTATACATAAAACAGATATTTCACTAAACAACTGCTTTCTCTTTATGTCAGTGCTTTCCTCAAGGTTGATCAGTCCTTGACTGGGCAGTGCTTTATCATCAGTAGATAGGACCAGCAGTTGTTGGATACTTCAGGGTTTTCATCAGCAGTTGAAAGGACAGCAGCAGTTGAATATGAGCAGCAGATAGAGACCATCAGTTGTTATAAATCACTTTCAAGGGGAGAGCAAAGTGTAAACTGCTGCTTATTGTGAATCCACTGTTGTGACCTGGTTTTGGCTTTACATTATCTGTTCCTCTGGTAGGGTTCAATCCCAACAGGAATCAACGGCCTAATCGTTTTTTCTATTTTTCTAATTTTTTTAGGATTTTTCTTAGTTTTTCAGCTTCTGCAGAACTCAGCACGGGTCGTGCCCGCTGAACACGCCCCGTGCCCAATCATTGGAACTGGCAATCCTGTTTTAAGTCAGACAGTAAGCTGAACACGGGGCCGTGCCCACTCAACACGCCCCGTGCCCAAGTTTTAGTTACTGAAAACAGAACCGTAAGATCCCGACGTTTGGTAATTTCTGACACAAACATGAGTGATACTGATATTTTTTACTTTCGGCACTCTTATGGTACGTGGTGTCAAATATGTGGTGGTTCTCATAAAGAATTAGAATGTTATTTTCTAAATTATAAGCCCCACTATATAGACCCATTGTTTTCCTGTAGCCTTAAGAGGGGCGAAAGTAAAAATAATCCCTATCTCTCCCTCGAATGCTCTCAACCGGATCTTGTAGGATAAATGCTTCTTGATGAACTATTTCAAATGGAAGATCTAATTCTTAATTGGTTAGAAGAACTTAGGATAGATTTCACTAATTTATCTCAAGACGATAACCAAGAAGAATTGTTGGGATCGCATTCAAATAAAAACAACTTCCTTGTTCCCGATGTTACCTCTAACTCTAGTGAGGACTTGAGCGATAGTCGTCCCTGTGTCGATTGTGCCGTGAAGGACTCCCCATCGACTTCGTTCGATGCATACATAGACCTGAGCGATTCGGCATACACCTTCTTTAACGAGAGCCTGGGAAAGGGTTGGACTTGTCCACCTACATATAGCATAGGAATCACCCTCACCGACAACCTCTTGCGTTCTCGTCTTAATCTAGAAAAATTAAGGTATCTTAGGCACTTTGGGGTTGTTCCATCCAGTAAGGAACCACCCGATCTGGATAAATTCCTTAAAATAGACAAACTCCATAAGACGGCTTCTAGACACGGGGCCGTGTCCAGGTCAACACACACCCGTGTCCACCCAAAGATTCCCGTCTGATTTCGTGTCAGAATACGGACAAAATATGTCAGGATTCCACCTGCACACGGGGCCGTGTCCAGCCGACACGGGGCCGTGTGCAGCATGCTGTCATTTTCTATAAATACAGCAAGATTCCTACACATATGGACCACTCCAAAGACAAAGATCTGGTGGATCTTCCCACATACCATCCTAGGTATATTCTAAAGAAGGTTCCCAACAACCATCTTGTCTTTTCCACTTTTATCCATTACCTTCTTCTTCAATTTCTCTTGACACCTCCATTAGAGCTTGAAATCTCCATAATTCCAAGCCTTATTGAGATGTTTGTTAGATTTTTATTCAAGGAATCTTGTTAAAAATAAGTTCTACAACAATGTTTTAAGTTGTTTCCGCTTAGAAACGTTTTAAAAATCACGAAAACAAATTAAAACTCCAAGATTCCTTATTCCAAAAATCTGCAGACATCTGAACACGGGGCCGTGTCCGAGGTACTGTTTACATAAAATTGAGCTCTTTTCGGTATGTCTTCTCAGAATGGCGAGCAGAACTAGCGGAACATCTTCATCGCACTCTAGGAACAACCGACAAGGAAGAAGGTCATCAACGGTTGAAGATTCTCTTGTAAACTATGTTTACGCTTTTAGAGAGGCCATTGATGAAATAACAGGAGTGGAAGAAGCATTGGTCGACCGTATCAATCATTTGACGGTGGGACTAGAGGGATGTCTTTGAGAGGTCAACCTTTTGCACCAAAGGTTGAACATTCTCGCTTCTCCTCCTTTGGTTCCAATCATTACCCAAAGGGCATGGAATGTGGTTCCCGAAGTCATCATACCGGCCGAATGGTATGCCATGCATCCGGAGCCCCCTCGGGACATACGATAAGGGGTTCCGGCTGGTGTCGCTCCTCCTCCACTAGATGTTGAGGAGAATGGCGTCGCCTTCTTCCTCCCAAGAGAGATAGAAGAATGGCTTTAACACCCCTCGGCTCGGAGTTCGACTAAACTTTTAGATACCGGAAATATATTTCCGGAATTTTTGTTCTCAGTGTAATAGTAGAACTCCTTATGATGATTTTTTGTATCACTTGACCTATCTAGTTTAGGACCTTTAATTTTTACTTTCCTTCTTTGTTGTAATTTTCTAGGACTATTATGTAATTCTCTCTATGACTTAATGAAAGATGGTTTTTAGCTAATTTGGTGTTTGGATGATGTTGTAATGGATAAAACACACTCGGGATGGTGAAGGATAACAAGGGGAACTTGAACCAGCACCTCATGCACGAAAACATGGCCATCCGATAAATTTTTCTTTATTACAGCAAGTTCAGCACGGGCCGTGCCCGCCCAACACGGCCCCGTGCTGCACAATCTGCAGAAAATGCCCAGTTCAGGTAACTGGACACGGGCCGTGTTCACCCAACACGCCCCCGTATCCAGGCTTCTGCTTTTTTTACATATTTTGTTACTGGCGATCTGAACACGGGGCCGTGTCCAGACGCCCAGTAACATAAATTTTGCTTTTTCACACCTTTTTACACATTCAATCAACCTAAAAACTTATTTTTGGGACACATTGAGGACAATGTGTAATTTAAGTGTGGGGGGGGATGCTAAAACTTTGAATCTTGCAAGTCCTAATTACAAGCCTTACACAAAACTCTATTGGAACCGCTAATCACCATAAACTTTTTTCAAAAAATTTCTTTTTTTTTACTTGTCTAGGTTTAACTTGGGAATTTCAAGTTCTAAAAAGGTTATATTTTTACAAATTTACAACCGATAGCATCGTGATAAAAAGAACCAACATAAGAAAATTATGAAAATTTGATTATATATACTTGATCACATAAAAACTCATTCCCACAAAAGTGAGTTTTGAGCCTTTATTGAGCATACATATACATATCTTTAAACTAAATGCTCATTTTTCATTTCTTGTGTGAATAGCCGCTTGGTTCTTACGACTCAAGAACTTGCCACGACGATACATTCTCAGTCCTTACCAACTTAAACCCGAGTAAGTAAATGATGGAGGCATTAGGACTAACCATTTTTTTATTTCTACACCATTATTTTTCTTTTTTTTTTTACCACCTACCCAAAATCCCCCTAGTTAACCCCTTTGAGCCTAAACCTTTTCATTTCTTAACCAAAAAAAAAAAACAAACACCCTTTTTACCCACCAAAACCTTTTTATTTTTTTACCCTTTGTTTTAGTAACAAGCTCGGTTTTTCGTATGACTATTCAAAAAAAAATTGTTGATGATGAAGCAAAAGAAATAAACAAGCAAGTTCATCAAAAATAACTTTGTTTGAATAATAGCTTCATCAAAATAAAAATTGCAAAAATAAAAAGTCTTACGAAAACCGATGCTTTTTACGCTTTTCGCCCTTTTCTACTAACCACTAACCCAACCACCTACCTTTAACCCAAACCTAACCCTTCACCCAAAAGTCCTCTTGATATTTACAAAGGTATATAGTTAAAAAGAGGAGGATTGATTGCTTGGCAAGCCTATGGTAGGAGTAAGTTCCATGCCGCTCTCGAGTGATTCACTAAAATACATCTTCGGCCGAGTGTTGAGTGATCCCCCGTGAGGTATGTGAACTTGTATATAAATGGAATTTTAAAAAGGCATGTTATGCCCTAATAAGTAATTTATCTTATGTAATGTTTTAAATAAATCATGACGAATAGGATTGTAAATAAATAAAAATAAAAACTTGATAAAGAATCTTGGAAATCCTGACACTCTTTGACAAGCCCAAAAACATTCTCTTCTACCCATTCCATTTGGGAGTGTAAAGCCACATTATAAAGAGTTTTGCTTGAGGACAAGCAAAGATTCAAGTGTGGGGTTATTTGATGTGCACAAAATCCAACATATAAATTACATAAATCGTGGCATAAAACTAACCCTTTTTTAGTACTAATGTTGGAAAAAGAGTGCTTTTGTCTTCCTTTTGTATTTTCAGGATTAAATGAGCTCAAATGAACAAAAGAAGCAAAAAGGCAGCTACATCTAACATAAATACAAGAAAAGGAACAAACGTGGCATGCCCGACCTCCCCGACAGCATCTTCCCAAGTAAAACAAGAGAATAGAAGGCTGAACACGCCCCGTGCTCAGTGAACACGGGGGCGTGCCCAAGTGCCAGCATAAAAGACAAAGCTATAGAAGCTT
The DNA here is from genome assembly GCA_030545235.1 of Helianthus tuberosus. Taxonomy (NCBI): domain Eukaryota; kingdom Viridiplantae; phylum Streptophyta; class Magnoliopsida; order Asterales; family Asteraceae; genus Helianthus; species Helianthus tuberosus. Next base: position 42,006,269 of record CM060411.1, on the reverse strand, counting down.
CTATCGTCCACCACGGGGCCGTGCTCAGCGGACACGGGGCCGTGGTCAACTATAAGATTCGCAGAATCCAGGCAAATCTTGATAGTACATATATGCTTCTGCAAACGGGGGCGTGCCGAGCGGACACAGGGGCGTGGTAAACTAATGCAGACAAACTGCAATTAATGAAGACAGAGAAGAGGATGGACACGGGGCTGTGCCCAATGGACACGGGGTCGTGCCCGAGCTACTGTTCAGGCTATAAATAGGGGTGCTTGGCTCATTTGCAAACCATCCCTTGGCCCACCACCTCTCTCACACTTCACCCACCACCCACCACCATCACAACACCATCATCCACCACCATCATCCATTGTCCATCATAGAGTGTGTGAGTCGTCTCGGGATCCAAGATTGATCGTAAGAGTTCATGACAATCAAAGGGCATGTTTGCCTAAGTCTCTTACATCACTTGGTGAAGACAAGTGTCTAGTGTAATACTTTTTATTTTTAATCTTTTCTCACTTTTTACTTGGTTATGTATTAATGACTTTAATAACTAGTTTCTTATGTTGAAGGTGATTCTTCCTTATCATTTGTCCGTGGTGTCTTGGCATTATTTTACTGTCTATATAAAATAAAAGATTTTCACAATTCATATCGCCACGGTCTATATGGAGATATGTTGGCTACCTGGTCGGGGGTTAAGGAAACGGTTTGGTAAGAGTCTTGCCTTGTTCAGTGTATAGATCCTGCAAGGACCTGGGTCAAATTTAGTAGGACCTCCTTCAATACCCACCGGTATTGGATGGCGGGGGTCCAAACTCTTTGATCCCATCATATGTAAGCTACTATTAATACTTTAATCTGGCTACTTAGGACTGTATCCCTGCTGACTCAGACTACTTAGCCAAGGGTAACGTCACCTCCAAAAGAGGGGCCTACCATAATATGCATTAATAACTTAATTAATTATCTTTCAATAATCCGACCCTTTAGGATTGTATCCTTGCTGACTCAAACTACTGGGTTGAGGGTAACGTCACCTTCAAAAGAGGGTCCTACTACAATAACTAAGATAATCTCTTAAAAAGTGCAAAAGTGCGGAAATAATCAAAGGTTACACTAAACACGAGTCGGAGCCAAGTGATTCATCTTGTCTATCTGTTTTTATTTTTTATTTTATTTTTCAGCATTTTAGTTAGTTTTTATTTTTCTTGTTTAAAACCTTTTTCTAACTTTTTGATTTGATTAGACGTTGAGGATAAACCGGTACTAAAAGCTCTTGTGTCCTTGGACGACCTCGGTATCTTGCCAACACTATACTACGCTCACGATGGGTGCATTTGCCCATATGTGTGTTTGGTGTTAGAAAAATATCGTGTTTTATAAATTTAAAACTTGACTAACGTGTAAAAAGGGCTTAAAATATATATTAAAATATAATAACACTCACGCACATCAGCAACCTCCAGACAGAGAAGTGGAATTTAGAATCCACCTACTACCAGGAACTGCACCAATTGCCAAAGCACCTTACCGTTTGGCAACCGCAGAAATGCAGGAATTGAAGAAACAATTAGATGAATTGTTGGAGAAAGGATTCATACAGCCAAGCTCGTCGCCATGGGGAGCACCGATCTAATTCATTAAAAAGAAGGATGGATCAATGCGTATGTGCATTGACTACCGTGAATTGAACAAGGTCACGATTAAGAATCGGTATCCATTACCAAGAATCGATGATCTGTTCGACCAGTTGCAAGGAGGACGATTTTTCTCTAAAATCGATTTACGATCAGGATATCATCAATTAAATGTACAAGAAGAGGACATTCCTAAGACCGCTTTCAGAAAAAGGTATGGACATTATGAATTTACTGTCATGCCATTTGGTCTAACCAATGTCCCAGCTGCATTTATGGACATGATGAACCGAATATGTAAACCATATTTGGATAAATTCATAATTGTTTTTATAGATGATATTCTTATTTATTCTAAAAGCAAAGAGGAACATGCAGCGCATCTGCACACACTTCTAAGTTTATTGAGAAAAGAAAAGCTTTATGCTAGGTTTTCGAAGTGTGAGTTTTGGTTAGAACATGTATAGTTTCTTGGACATTTAATCAATCATGAAGGAATTCATGTGGATCCTACCAAGATCGAGGCAATTACCAAATGGAAAACCCCTGAGTCACCAACCGAGGTTAGAAGTTTCTTAGGATTGGCCGGTTATTATAGAAGATTTATTCGAGATTTTTCTAGAATAGTCATCCCCTTAACTAAGCTAACCTGTAAATCCGTTAAGTTTGAATGGGGACCAAAACAAGAAGAAACCTTTAGAATTCTTAAGCAAAGACTAACCAATGAACCCATACTAGCGTTACCAGAAGGATCTGAAGACTTTATAGTCTATTGTGACGCTTTTAAGTTAGGCTATGGATGTGTGTTAATGCAACGTCAAAAAGTTATAGCTTATGCATCTAGACAACTTAAGAATCATGAAGAGAATTATTCAACCCATGATCTAGAATTAGGAGCCATAATTTTTGCCCTTAAAATTTGGAGACATTATCTTTACGGTAGTAAGTTTACCATTTTCACTGATCATAAGAGTTTAAGGTATGCCTTCGGACAAAAGGAATTGAATATGAGACAAAGATGTTGGATGGAGATACTTAGTGATTATGATTGTAATATCCAGTACCATGCAGGAAAGGCAAATGCAGTAGATGATGCTTTAAGTCGAAAGTATCACGAAAAAACAAAAAGAGTACGTTCACTTAAACTAAACCTGCAGATAGATTTAAATGAACAGATTAGAAAAGCACAAGAATCAGTAATCAAGGAGGATACTGAAAAATTGAAGGGAATGATTAAGGAACTAGAACAAGGAACATATGGAATTTGGAGATTCCATAAGAAAAGAATGTGGATACCTAAATTAGGAAACCTACGCCACCGTATATTAGAAGAAGCCCATAAGTATACGTATACTATGCATCCTGGAAATGCTAAAATGTATCAGGATTTAAGAAAGATTTTTTGGTGGATAGGAATGAAAAAAGATATAGCAGCTTATGTTTCTAAATGTTTAACCTGTTCACAAGTCAAAGCTAAACACCAGAAACCCTCAGGTTTGTTACAACAGTTGGAAATGCCTGTATGGAAATGGGAATTGATAACAATGGATTTTGTTAATAAATTACCCAAAACAAGAAAAGGTAATGATACAATCTAGGTGATTGTAGATAGACTAACTAAATCTGCTCATTTCCTACCAATGAAGGAAACTTTCAGTATGGAAGAATTAGCTAAATTATATGTAAATGAAATAGTTTCATTACATGGAATTCCTTTATCAATTGTTTCTGACAGAGATAGTTGTTTTACCTCTCATTGTTAGACAAGTTTCCGAAAAGCAATGGGAACCAAGTTAAATCTAAGCACCGCTTATCATCCTCAAACGAACGGACAAAGCGAAAGGACAATTCAGACAATGGAAGATATGCTTAGAGCTTGTGTAATTGATTTCAGAGGTAATTGGGACGATCACTTACCATTGATAGAATTTTCTTATAATAACAGTTATCACACAAGTATCAATGCTGCACCATTCGAAGCACTTTATGGACGATAGTGCCGAACTCCAGTCTGTTGGATAGAAATTGGAGAAAAGCAACTATCTGGACCTGAGATAGTACAAGAAACAACCGACAAGATTATTCAAGTCAAGGAACGATTGAAAGCAGCACGTGATCGACAAAAGAGTTATGCTGATAACAGACGAAAGCCATTGGAATTTCAGGTAGGAGACAAAGTGTTATTGAAAGTCTATCCTTGGAAAGGAGTGGTAAGATTCATCAAAAGGGGAAAGCTAAGCCCCAGGTATGTTGGACCTTTTAAAATTATTAAAAGAATAGGACCTGTAGCCTATCAGCTACAACTGCCAGACGAAATGGCAGGAATACATGATGTATTTCATGTACGCAATCTCGAAAAGTGCTTAGCTGATGAATCACCCGTAGTACCTCTTAAGGATATAGAGGTAAATGAACAACTTAAATTTGTAGAGAAGCCTCTATAGATTGAAGACAGGAAAGTCAAAAGTCTCAAGCACAAGAGATTAGTTCTAGTCAAAGTAAAATGGGACTCCAAAAGAGGACCAGAGTATACATGGGAGCTTGAATCAGAAATGCAAAGGAAATATCCACACCTGTTTCAGTAGACCTCGAGGACGAGTTCTAAAATAAGGTGGGGAAGATATAACAACCCTCCAAAATATATCCGACACCTTAAAAATATTTAGAATGCCCCAATACGTCCTAAACTACACCCTGTATACGAAAACGGGTCCTATATACCTTTATTTTCATTAAAATTAATTAAAAACAAAAATATATGGTCTCTGGCGGGGCGCGACAGATCCCTTGAGGGACGTCGCGGGCCGCGAGCGATGGAACAAGAGGCACGCCCCGGAGCTGCCACATGGCAACACGTGTCACAGCTAGAGCGGTGACCCGACAAGGCTAGGGCCTACCCAGCCTATGTCGCTGGCCGCGAAAGCCCGCCTTGACTCCATCGCGGGGCGCGAGAGACCATCAGAACAGCCCTATAAATTGCCTTGAGCGGCCTTCAGTCCAAATCGCTCACACTTTCTTTTCTCTCTCGAAATTTCATATAGTATAAGCTATTCTCGGGCATAATACCCCCCCCCCCCAAATAACGAAGTTCTGCCTCGTTGTAAGTATCGTAACCCCGGAAACGTATTAGATACGCTGCCCGATTGATCCAGGGTTCTGTAACGGCTGTCGAGGTTCTGCCCGACGTAGTCGTTGGAATGCCGTCTCGGGGAGGGTATTACTAATGTAAATATTGGGTTATTATACTAATGCGTATGCATTTGTGTATTTAATAGATAATCACCAGGAAATCCTTAAGGAAAACCCTAAGACAGCAATGTGAGTAATCTCCTTTTTGTAAACCTTTTTGCAAACTGTTTTTACAAAACCTCATATGATTAATATTATATTAAACAGTGATTGAGTATTTGTATTCTACAATTACCGTCGGTATGTTGGGGTTTTATGTACAAAATTTATTACTAAATTGTGAGTAGTAATATGACCACAAGTCGGGTTGACAGTACTGTGGGTGGTAATTAAAGTAGATGGAAACAAATGTAATTGCGCGACCGCACTCAATATTGTACAATGGTTTTACTTAACTTGATTAAACTGGGATTCACTCACCAGTATTTCCCACTGACAAAATGTTTTTAAACGTGTTTCAGGTAACAAAATGTGAAAGCCAAATAGAAGCCAGTTGGACAGCACTGAAGGCTTGGAAAAGTGGCTATAAAGTTACCTAAAATAAAGAGACATTTTATTTAAATAAAATAGGGTTTATCCCTATAAAAATGTGTGTACTTGAAACTTGGGATTTTCCCATGTGTTTAATATATTAAAAGCGTGGTATTTTACTCTGATAAAATATTTACGAACTACGATCCTGATGTAGTTTCCGCTGCCAAAATGATGAATACCTAGATACCACCAAAACTGGCCGCGGCCGCCCGTTCCCAGGCTATTAGGGGACTGGGGTTGCGACACTAGTTATACTGATCTGACACATCGGTGACACTTTTCTCTCTATTTGAAAAATCGGAGATACAACTGAAACCGAGAGAATGCTAGAGAGCTATTGAAGAAGATGAAAGACTAGTGTACCTTAGATTTAGACCTATAATTTTTATTGAATTCTTATTTTAATAAATGATTTCAAAGAATATCATATATCATCAACATATTCTTTCTGACCAAATTCTTTTTAATTTTATTTATTTTAAGTAATTTTGAATTTTTAAATCCAATAATGCGAAAGAGTTTTTTTTTCGTATAATTAATATAAAAGTTGAGTTCAAGTTATAATTACTTAATTAAGAGTTCTATTAGAACTATTATGTGACACTTGTGCCTCTGCGACCATCAAACAAATACCAAACCAATGAAATATTGTATTTCATACTTGGGATTTGTATAAATATGTGTATCTTTTGCACATATCAATTCTTGTTCGATTTCAAGCTTTAAATCGCTTTCTAGAAGGTTATACGCGCACTGATGCACAAATATAACCAGTTTAATGCAACGAACACTCCGGAATAGTGAAATAGGCTTAACATACCTTAAATAACCTTTACATAACTTAGAAATAAGTTTTGGATGGTTTGGTGTGGCGAAATCAAGTTTATTCGCTTACAGGGACTAATTTCGACAAACTGCGAAAGTATGCCGATTTGTACTGTAACGAACATTCCGGAACATGACCATAAGTTAAACATACCCTAAATATCCTTTACATAGCTTAGAAATAGGCTTTGATTGGTTCGGTGTGCTAAAATAAACTTTTTGGTCATTCAGGGACTAAAAGCGTCAAAGAGTGCATAAGTTTGCATTTTCGCGCATATCTTACGTTCTGAATACATTTGGACATCCAAAACTTATTGTAATCTTTAAAATATTTTATTTTAGTGATTGGCATGATAAAATTCCATTCGTCGCGTAATTTGGATCATTTTTCGCATTCGTTCGTGTTTCGTCGTAATTAACCGAACAACGCAACCGTACGACCAAACGAACCGACATCCGAGATATTTTTGAGCATGTTTCATGTTCCCTATACTTTAACTTCATTTTAGAGCCTTGAAATGGGATTAACGGGGCTTAAATGTGTCAAAATGCATCAAAAACCATGTTTTGCACATTCAGGGACCAAAATTGACATTCTGCCATAGTTATCTTAGAAAGGGACCAAAATGAAAAATCTAAATTCCAGCTTGTTCCAGCTGTTTCCCTAATTTTCACATGGTTTTAATGAAACTAAGGGCTCCCATGGTTTCACAAAACCATGGGCACATGTATACGGATGAAATCGAAGCTCGTTTTACGATGAACGATCTTAACGGTTGTGCAAAAACTATATAAACCCCACCCCATTTGCTCTCAAACTCACATTTGATCTGATTTTCATTCTCTAAGTTGAAGTCTTGCACTTCATACCTGAGAATAAATTGGATCAATCCTCCTTGGACTTTTGTAAGTCCTCTTTCGTTCTTTTACGCATTTTTAGCGTGAAAGTCAAACTTTGTTTGACTTTCTGCATTGACCAGTTTATGGTCAATACGAAGTTCATTTGAACTTCACATCGTGAGCGTAATCACGATGGTTTTAGTCTCTTATGACTATACCTACTGATTACCACGTTATCTAGGCATAGTGGCGAGTCGTAGTTTCGGCCAAAATGCGTATTCTTGCGTATTTTGTAACCAAACTACTTTTAGGTATCAAAACCGTTTGTTTTGATACCAAACCTGTTTTCTAAATTCATTAAACATGTTTTAACATGTTTAGCTCGTCACTTTAGGTTTAGTGCTTATGTAGAGTCGTAAGTCAAGCGGTCTAAACAACCGCTTAGACTTTCGAACTAAACCCGTTTGGTCGATCATTAGGATCCAACCAAACATGTTTAGTGACCATAGTTGTATAGGGAATAACCTTCCGAGGTTATACCTTATGGTCACTTCGTCTAGTTAGTGGTATGATAGGTAATTTATATGCCTTAGGAAAATTACCAAAATGCCCTTTTTGCGCATAAATTCATTTTAAGCATATGTAACCTAAATTTTGACATCTAAACTGATTAGGTAACATTATTTGACATGTTAAGGCATATAATACTTGTCATAGGACTAGTTAGGCGTTCCGAACGCGTTTTACGTGAACGACGCGTTAAAGTAGCGTAAGCTATCTTAACGATTCGTAATGGGTCGTAAGCACTTAGCATAGGTTTCGTTTTAGTATGTAGGCTTTGTTAAACCATATTGCATGAGTTCTTACACTCATTTGGTTTACGAACCCTCATGCTACCCAATCCTCCGATTAGGTCCGATTATTAACATAGTTACCTATATTAGGTTCCGTTTGATTCTGTGATCCCTCTAGCTTTGCTTGGTTGTTGTTCAAGACTTCTAAGCACCCTCAAGTGAGTACATAGCCCCCCTGTTTTACTGTTTTCAACTTTTTTAGGGTGGAACACATGTGCCTACTTGTTACTTTCGTGTTTTCCATGTTTTCATATCATATACTTGCTATGTTCATTAGTACACTATTAGTACATGATTTCATTATGTTTTGCTATGTATGTTCACTTAACATGCTAGCGCAATTGTTTTACGTTTTGAACCATTTGTAACCATTTGATGTATGTGAACCATTTGTAATCGTTGGATGTATGTGAACCATTTGTAACCATTTGATGTATGTGAACCATTTGTAATCGTTTGATGTATGTGAAACATTTGTAAATGTTTGAACCATTGGGTTAGGGAAGTGATTAGGTAACGGGGCGGGTGTAATGTGTTGAAAGCATGGTGGATACGCCGCTGGTACTTCCTATATAAAAGTGCTTTTAACACATTATATATCGTTGCGTTATCTAGATCACTTGGGTAAACGATTTTGAAACGATGTCACACAATGATGTTTTCTGAATAATATAAACCATACGAGTTTTGTTAACGAGTTTCTACGATATGTTTTACAACTTGATTTCATAAAACAAATGTTTTGGAGTTAAGAATCATGGCTACGAGATTTTATAAATCATATCCAACTTGATTTGAGTTGGTTAATTATGTCGCAATACTATGCTTTTCAAAATAAGGTTTTTAAATAAGTATTGCAACATGTAAAATGAGCCATGAATCTGACACTCATATAAAACCTATGTACTCGCCGGCATATTTATGCTGACGTATTTTCACATGTGTTTCAGGTACAATAGTTGATGATGTTGGATGATGATATTGGTGTACGCTCACATAGGAATGGACGAGGCCTTAGTGACTTAATAACAATGAAAATCTATTTGTTCATGTTTTTGTTTCTAATTCCAATGTAATGAAATACATTTAATTCAATAAAACGAAACTGTTTAATCCATGGTTGTGAAACAATGACTCTGTTACAACACTGCCTGACGTTTCCACCACGTTTTGTTGTTTTACGTGGTCGGGGTGTGACAGAAAAGTTGGTATCAGAGCCAATGGTTATAGGGAATTAGGTTATTAGTAATGCTTTGACCTAGACTATAACCTTCCTAGGACCCTAACACAAGTTATCTTGTGTTTAGTTTTAAAACAATACCGTCGCCTATCCTTAGATGACAACCACAATAAGAACACAAATTTCGAATCCGCTTTGAAAACTAATCATCTGTTCTAGGATGATTTATTATATGGTTTTGAACCTTCAAAGTTTTCAAAATATTGTCAAAGTTTGGTCTAAATATTGTGAACACGTGCAAACTGGAAGGGTGGGTGCCTGTATCCTGAGTCTTCTGTCTAAGGCTAGAGTGTTCGTACAAATCCGTAGTATCGGACCAGTCACTCTTGGGGTGAGTGTTCACTTATAGGAGAGCATGTCTTCGTGATACATTAATATAACCCGCCTACTTTGATTAGTCACTGTCTCATTTGTTTGCCTTTGGTAACAAACAAATGGTCACAATCTTCATGCGTTGTCATTCTCTTTTTTTTTCCGCTTGTTTCCTCCTATGCCTTCCATTATCTTCAAGATGCCTCTTCATCGTAACAACACTCAAATGTCCAAAATAGGTACTGCAATTACCTAGCGAATAGGCGTCGTACTCCAGAGGACCGTTGATTTAGCTATCACCATGACTCGCCTCAGGGATGAAGCCGTATAAGGGAACTGCTCCTTGGTACAATCAATGCCACCGTCATCATCCGAATCAAATACCCTGTTTTAAATGTACCCACGGTGGACGATGGGGACATTTGGTTAACATGTGCCGCTTTGCAATCCAAAGCAAAGCTGTTACAAATCCTGCTTTTGCTCAACCTTCAATTTCTGCTTCATATGTCGCCTTGACATATCTAGCGCCTCAACCTCATGAACTTCCTACCTTGTGTATCGACTTAAGCACGCCTAGTGCAACGTGTCGAAACACCTCTCATTACACAAATTCCGAAATCCGTATAGGATCTCTCTATCCTCATAATTAAGATCATTGTGGATGGATATCGTTCATCGGAGCCCTTAATTGAATCTTTGTATTATTCAATACGTACATTACGATTCAATAAGGACAAAGCCGAATTCCTATTAAGATATTCCTATGTTTATAGATAGATTCTTGAAAATGCTTAAAGTGCCAAATGAAATCCACGAATTGGATTCCTGGTGTGCTTTAAATATCCGTGTCCAAAGATAACAAATTAAAGGTCAAGTTAAACAATTATGTAATTATGTGCTTATGTGCTCCCTTTTTATGTTTTTGTGTGATCCAAATTTTTGTTATCCAAATCCTCGTAGAATCTTCCATATATTCGTATAAGGGATTCATAGTAGGATATCCAAGGGTACTATCTTAAATCCTTAATGGACTTCTACATTATAGTTAAGTCCCTTGGGTTATGAAGTACTATTCTATAATTGGACCCCTTGAGTGGTGTAGTTAAACAGAATGATCCAAAAATCTGGTTAGGAATATCATGTGATGATATAGTTGAAAAGACTCCTTGGTGGTCTAACTAAAGAGATCACTTGTCGATCTAATTAAAAGGACCCTATGGTAGTCTAGTCACACTCATCACAGGTTTGATTTTCTTCCCCTACACATTATGAAATTCACTGTGCGGACTGTGCAAGGAATTACGTAATTATGGACGCGTACATAATTATGGAATTTAGTGCACAGAAACCACAACAAGTTTTGTCATGTGTCTAGAGTTAACCCTATTCATTTCCATTTCTGAAGAATACCCATTGAGGAAAATGACTCATTCCGTGCATTTTCGTTTCTGAAGAATACCCATCGAGGGAAATGAATATCCTTTTGTTTAATCCTTCATTTCCGTTTCTGAAGAATACCCATTGAGGAAAATGACTCATTCCGTGCATTTTCGTTTCTGAAGAATACCCATCGAGGGAAATGAATATCCTTTTGTTTATTCGTTCATTTCCGTTTCTGAAGAATACCCATTGAGGAAAATGACTCATTCCGTGCATTTTCGTTTCTGAAGAATACCCATTGAGGAAAATGACTCATTCTGTTCATTTTCGTTTATGAAGAATATCCATCGAGGGAAATGAATATCCTTGATTTTTCTTCTTTCATTTCCATTTCTGAAGAATACCCATTGAGGAAAATGACTCATTCCATTCATTTTCGTTTCTGAAGAATATCCATCGAGGGAAATGAATATCCTTGATTTTTCTTCCTTAATTTCCATTTCTGAAGAATACCCATTGAGGAAAATGACTCATTCCGTTCATTTTCGTTTCTGAAGAACGTCCGTTGAGAGAAATAACAGGATTATGCCTTGCATATCTTTGATGGGTTATTCTACTCAAATAGATAAACACCCTAGATTCCATGCAAGACAAATATTTAACACAACGTCACAGACAGACTCATACGAATAAATTTCAGGATGAAATTTCCTAAAGTAGGGGAGACTGTGACACCTGTGCCTCTGCGACCATCAAACAAATACCAAACCAATGAAATATTGTATTTCATACTTGGGATTTGTATAAATATGTGTATCTTTTGCACATATCAATTCTTGTTCGATTTCAAGCTTTAAATCGCTTTCTGGAAGGTTATACGCGCACTGATGCGCAAATATAACCAGTTTAATGCAACGAACACTCCGGAATAGTGAAATAGGCTTAACATACCTTAAATAACCTTTACATAACTTAGAAATAAGTTTTGGAGGGTTTGGTGTGGCGAAATCAAGTTTATTCGCTTACAGGGACTAATTTTGACAAACTGCAAAAGTATGCCGATTTGTACTGTAACGAACATTCCGGAACATGACCATAAGTTAAACATACCCTAAATATCCTTTACATAGCTTAGAAATAGGCTTTGATCGGTTCAGTGTGCTAAAATAAACTTTTTGGTCATTCAGGGACTAAAAGCGTAAAAAAGTGCATAAGTTTGCATTTTCGCGCATATCTTACGTTCTGAATACATCCGGACATCCAAAACTTTATGTAATCATTAAAATATTTTATTTTAGTGATTGGCATGATAAAATTCCATTCGTCGCGTAATTTGGATCGTTTTTCGCATTCGTTCGTGTTTCGTCGTAATTAACCGAACAACGCAACCGTACGACGCGTTAAAGTAGCGTAATACTTGTCATAGAACTAGTTAGGCGTTCCGAACGCGTTTTACGTGAACGACGCGTTAAAGTAGCGTAAGCTATCTTAACGATTCGTAATGGGTCGTAAGCACTTAGCATAGGTTTCGTTTTAGTATGTAGGCTTTGTTAAACCATATTGCATGAGTTCTTACACTCATTTGGTTTACGAACCCTCATGCTACCCAATCCTCCGATTAGGTCCGATTATTAACATAGTTACCTATATTAGGTTCCGTTTGATTCTGTGATCCCTCTAGCTTTGCTTGGTTGTTGTTCAAGACTTCTAAGCACCCTCAAGTGAGTACATAGCCCCCCTGTTTTACTGTTTTCAACTTTTTTAGGGTGGAACACATGTGCCTACTTGTTACTTTCGTGTTTTCCATGTTTTCATATCATATACTTGCTATGTTCATTAGTACACTATTAGTACATGATTTCATTATGTTTTGCTATGTATGTTCACTTAACATGCTAGCGCAATTGTTTTACGTTTTGAACCATTTGTAACCATTTGATGTATGTGAACCATTTGTAATCGTTGGATGTATGTGAACCATTTGTAACCATTTGATGTATGTGAACCATTTGTAATCGTTTGATGTATGTGAAACATTTGTAAATGTTTGAACCATTGGGTTAGGGAAGTGATTAGGTAACGGGGCGGGTGTAATGTGTTGAAAGCATGGTGGATACGCCGCTGGTACTTCCTATATAAAAGTGCTTTTAACACATTATATATCGTTGCGTTATCTAGATCACTTGGGTAAACGATTTTGAAACGATGTCACACAATGATGTTTTCTGAATAATATAAACCATACGAGTTTTGTTAACGAGTTTCTACGATATGTTTTACAACTTGATTTCATAAAACAAATGTTTTGGGGTTAAGAATCATGGCTACGAGATTTTATAAATCATATCCAACTTGATTTGAGTTGGTTAATTATGTCGTAATACAATACTTTTCAAAATAAGGTTTTTAAATAAGTATTGCAACATGTAAAACGAGCCATGAATCTGACACTCATATAAAACCTATGTACTCGCCGGCATATTTATGCTGACGTATTTTCACATGTGTTTCAGGTACAATAGTTGATGATGTTTGATGATGATATTGGTGTACGCTCACATAGGAATGGACGAGGCCTTAGTGACTTAATAACAATGAAAATCTATTTGTTCATGTTTTTGTTTCAAATTCCAATGTAATGAAATACATTTAATTCAATAAAACGAAACTGTTTAATCCATGGTTGTGAAACAATGATTCTGTTACAACACTCCCCGACGTTTCCGCCACGTTTTGTTGTTTTACGTGGTCGGGGTGTGACATATTAATCTATTATCATTACTTTTTTTGGATGTTTCAAATTAAAATATCGGGAGTTCTTGGGTTCTAACCGAGAATAAAAGAAATTTGTTGTTCAAAAAACAACAACAACAACAACACAATTATTATTATAAACTGGGAAGATTAAATAAACGCAACTTTTTCTAATATTGGTTTTAAAACTGATTATTGTTGTTTCAACGCTAGAACCGGAACATTAGATTTTTTGGATTCTAAATCGGTAGTGTGTGTTAAAAAATATGGATGGTTTTAAGCAATTGAAAGTTGATAAAGACGATAAAATTACAAACAAAATAACAAATGTCTTGTATAAAGTATTAAGAAATTTGTGAGTTGTAATTATATTTTCATTTTGTATGTAATAAAAATAGTTTTCAATTATATATATTATTCTACTTTATTTTCTATCATACAAACTCTAGGAAAAATAATCAAAAATAACATACCAGCTCCCCAAACCAACCTATGAGATAGATTTTAAGGGTCGGCCAGGTTTAGATTATCAACATGTACCAACTTGACCGCTCTAATTTTTTATTTTGATACCAACAATCCTCGGTACTAGTCCTTTGCACCAAACAACTACTAGAGATGAGCACGATACCCGTCAGGTACCAAAATACAGGGAAAAGTGGTACCGGCACCGAATATACCTACCAAATGCTCATCCCTAAACACTACTTGTCAACATTGATCTTACAATAGCCAAATTATGTAATTTTCTAAATTAATTTTTTACCTAAGTTTGACTTTGCAAGGATTTAAAGTCATACCCCTATATAATATCATACCACTAGACCATATAGATTATAGATAACAACTTATGTAATATTGATTAAAATCCAAACCACCACTAGTTGAAATTTAAGTGATTAAACTATAATAGGTAGGTAACTAGAAGTGTTTATGGTATGCAAAATATTCTATGTATTATTCCAATACTGACACCCTATATATTGGGTAATGAATACAATGGGCATTAATTCTATTTTGGGTATATAAACACATACAATAATACAAATATAAAGGTTCTATTAGTAACCATTGGTAAATGGAAGTATTATATGATTGGTTTTTTCTTTGAGGCCATATAAAGCTTTCTGAGGCCGACATACTTCACCGAGCTGATTAGTAATTCCCGGTAGAGGAGTCATGTAGACCCCTAATGCAGATCACCATTCAGAAAGGCATTCTTGACATCCATTTGATAAATCTTTGGCGTTCGATGATGCTAGCAGAGTTTGCGGTTCATGGCGGTTTATACTTGTAGGAGGAGATCGTTATAGATGTTTATACGCAGGGGCTAGTAGTGGAAGATTTGTCAAATGGATGTCAAGAATGCCTTTCTGAATGGTGATCTCCGTAAGAAGGTCTACATGACTCCTCCCCCGGGAATTACTCATCAGCCCAGTGAAGTATGTCGACTTCAGAAAGCTTTATATGGCCTCAAACAGGCCCTTCGTGCTTGGTTTGAGAAATTCTCTACAATGATTACTTCCCTTAGTTTTGTTCCAAGTAATTACGATTCGGCATTGTTTGTTTGATGTACAAGAGCAAGACGCATCCTTTTGTCTTTATATGTGGATTATATGATTATTATAGGCAATGATTATGATGGTATTGAGTCCTTGAAGCGTGATTTGGCTCACCATTTTGCTATGAAGGACTCAATTTCAGAGTCTTCTGTTTCCCTCGACATCATCTTTGGAGTTGTGTAACTATAGTGATGTTGATTGGGATAGTGTTCCCAATGATCGAAAATCCACTACTAGTTTCTTTGTTTTCCTAGATGATTCTTTAATCTCAAGGAAAAGTAAGAAGTGGGATGTTGTTTCCATATATTCTACTGAGGCTAAGTATCGTGCTATAGTTGTGGATACATGTGAGATTGTTTGGTTACGATGGCTCCTACGAGATATGGGTGTCACTATCTTTCAGCCTACCCCCATTGCATTATGATAACCAAAGTGCTATGCAGATCGCAAAGACTCTGTTTTCAATAAGTGTACAAAACACATTGAAATTGATTGTCACTTTACTCGTCATCATCTTCAGCTTGGAACCATCTCCCTTCCCTTCGTTCCATCAGTTTGCATATTGCAAACGTATATACCAAGGCTCAGTTGGCATACTAAGGTTTAAGACTTTGGGTTAGTAAGGACTAAGGGCGTACAACACTAAAGCAAGTATTTTCTTTTTTTAAATAAAAAATACATGTTTAAGTAGGTCATTAGCAGGTTAACAGAGGTTTAGCCAGTTTAGACATGAATTTAATTAAGTATTACACGTGTCAACCCATTTAATACATGAAACTTGTTAAGTTACCCAAGCTTGTTTAGCTCCGTCTCACGTTAATAGGTTTGTGTCAGAATTTGTCAGCACTAGTCTTGGTTCCGATAGATATTCTTGATAACATCTTCTCTTAGGCCATCGGGGGTGCTCCCTGATGGAGGTGCCATCACGCGTGATTATCCACAAAACACCACCGCCACTAAAACTTAAAACGCGTCAAAATGAAAACCCGTGACATTTATCACACGTGAAGAAGTGTGGGTGGTGAGGGAAATTGTTGGGTGTGGTGGTGAGTGATGGGCATTTCCACTAGAATCCATCACTACTGATGGAATAATGCTTGATGACATGGCGGAACTTGATTGAAAGTTGTGAGTGAGTGATGAGTGATGACCACCCCTACCACCCTTATTATTGTCATCTTATTAACTTATTTGAAGTTGAAATAGATATGTATGAACAAACCATAGTGCATTCATTATAACCCAGGGCAAGGTTTTATTATTTAAAATTGTCATATACCTACGATTATCAATTAAAATGGTTAATCTTGTTTCACAGGTGGTGGTACATTTGCTCACATTTCCGATAGCAAATTGAGAAGGAAACGATCACTAATGATTGTATGCATTTTGAACATCATTTTTGGCCTATTGACAGCCATTTCCCCAGGTTAATGGTCCTATGTCCTCCTTCGTCTACTCACCGGCTTCAGCAACTGTGGGATTGGCGTTTGTGCCTATGTTCTCGCCATCGAATCCATAGGTCCTGCCAAGCGTGGAATTGCGGGCATGTTCACCTTCTATTTTTACTCAGTCGGGATAGCTCTTATCTCTGGCATAGCATACATATTTCAATCATGGTGGTTTCTTTACATTGCTTCTTCCATACCCTCTGTCATCTTTCTTCTTTTCATGCTCCCTTTCATCTTCGAGTCCCCACGTTGGTACCTTATTCGAAGTAAAACAGATGAAGCCATGAAGATCATGCAGAATATCGCCAAAATAAATGGAAACCACCTCCCTGAAATTGTGTATATTGTTCTAGATAAGGAAGCTATCTTAGGATCTGAGTTTGGTTTTGATTGTGTTTTACGTTTGAATTAAAATGAAAGATGAACAAGTAATGCAGCGGAATAAATGGAAACAAACTTTGCACACAATCAAACAGGAGAATTGCTTTCAACACACATTTTCAACAATGAACCGAATGATTGAATTTATTTCATCAACGATTACAATTGCATGCATGTAACAAACTCCCCCTCAGCCTGAGCTCACAGTGATTTGTTCGTACAGGAAGAAAGATGGTGAAGAGCTAATAGAACAGTACAAGGTACTGTTCTATTTATAGGCATGGACAAACCACTGTGGCATCTTTGCTGACGTCACCATGAAAGTGACATCTAACCTCCTAACAAACTCTAACAACTGATCTAATACAAGCACTGCTTATCTTAACTACTGATTACAATACATTACATAAATAAACTAAACTACTGTTGCATCCTTCCACAGATGTGAACCTAGAAGTACTTGATATAACCCAGCAGTGCTTGACCCATAGCAGTAGATTGAACAGCAGGTCTTCAGTCTTTGACTTGATCAGCAGTTATAGGTCAGCAGTTGTACCGATCAGTGGATTGGAGGTCATCAGATGTTGAAACCACTTTCAAGGGGAGAGACTTGTATACACAACATCTGCTTATTCTGGATCCACTGCTCTGATCCAGTTTTGGCTTTAATTATCTATTCCTCTGATAGGGTTCAATCCCAACAATCTCCCCGTGGAACAGATAATGCCAAAACCCTTCATTATTTGCAGATCTTTTTTGCCACATCAACAGTTCCCTTATTTTCCCTTTGAGTTGTAACTCAAAGTCTAAGGCATCTGTGTCATCTTCATCCCTGCATAGTGGAAGATCAAGGAAATCCTGCAAATCTTCAAGACTTGGGCCAAGTGCTTGTTCCCTTGTCATTTTTTTCACTTCTCCACTAGACTTGATCACAGTCAGTACATGGGTCTGTTTGTCAGTTTTTCACTTTAGTACTTTTGAGTCTGGTGGGTTTCTTGGGAGATTTTTATTAGATGAGGAGTTTGGTGATGCTGGCCTTGTGATGACTGTTTGAGCAGTGCTTGCAGGTTGATTCAGACCAAGAGTTTCTGCTATCATTTTCTTAATACCCTCTTTTACAAGGTCATCTCCTGCCATTAGTTATTCCACTGTTTCAGCATCCAACTGTTTTTGTTGTCTTCTTTTATAGATGGCAGCACCAGTTGGAGTAGTGGATCTCCTGATTTGCAGCTTTGGTGGTCTATTTGAAACCTCTGCTTCAGGATAGTCAGGTTTTTGTGGAACCCTAGGATCTTTCTTCCTTAATTCCTCCAACCTTTTGTAGGTGGTCCTGACTTTGTCTTCTCTCCATCTCATCACTTGATTTTTAGACCCATAATCAGTAGCAATTAGTTCCTCTTTCATTCTCTTCAGCTCCAATGTCTTTTCAGGTACATTCTTTTTGTACTTTGATCAATCAGGAGGAGTGTGTTTGACCTTATTCTTAATCATTTCTTGAATCCTGGTTGCTTCACTTTCAAGCTCAGGAATGGTCCACTCTTTGTACATATGTTTTTTCCCCTTATACTTCTTAGAAGCCATGATATTTTCAATGTAGTCTTTTCTGAGGGTTTCATCTGCTTTTTCTGATATTTGCTGACAAACATTCTTTGCAAACTGCTCTAAGGATCTGACTTGAGTGAATAGAAATTGGTAATGCCTTTGAATTTCTTTGTCAGTTTTTCCTTGAGAGTTTCTTTTGGAGATATCCTCTGCCTGTTGAGCCTTAACTTTCAAGTATTCTTCAATGTTATTGGGCCTAGGATATCCTTCAACTGATGGCAAACTCCTTTTAGCAGGATCATCCTCAAAGTAGAAGGATTTGATCTCTTCTCTGACTGTTATAAGTTCAAGAGGATATTGAAATCATGCAGGAGTCATGTTAAGATCGGAGGCTCTCATGATTGTGTTTGTTTGTATGATTTGAACAATGAATGAATATGAATCAATGTAAAGTGCAGCGGAAATGAAAACAAACTTTGTCAACACAATCAAAGGAGAAAATAGTTTGATAAACATTTGCTTCTAATAGAGTCATAAAAATTACAAATCAAAGCAAAAGATTAAAGTGAAAGCTTACAAACTAAGCTCCCCCTCAGCCTGATGCCCCAAGGTTGGATTGCACAAGATGAAAGGATTGAATTGAGGAGAAGAACTCACTCAAAACGATCAAATGTAACAGTACAGAGTACTGTTCCATTTATAGACAATTCAATCCACTGAGGCATCTCAGCTGACGTCACCATGAAAGCGACGTCTAACAACCTAACAACCTTTAACAACTGATCCTATACAAACACTGCTATTCTAAACCACTGATTATACATAAGACAAGTAATACTCTAAACTACTGCTATCTTCTTTCATCAGTGCTTTCCTCAAGGTTGATAAGTCCTTGATTTGGCAGAGTGCTTTGTCATCAGTAGATAGGACCAGCAGTGTTGACTTCTTCAGGGTTTTGTTAGCAGTTGAATGGCCAGCAGCAGTTGTATATGAGCAGTGGATAGAGACCATCAGGTGTTATGACTCACTTTAAAGGGGAAAACCTAATGTAAACGGCTGCTTATTGTGAATCCACTGTCATGATCCGGTTTTGGCTTTCATTATCTATTCCTCTGGTAGGGTTCAATCCCAACAATCTCCCCCTGGAACAGATAATGCCAAAACCCTTCATTATTCTGGATCTTTATTTCTCATCAGTAGTTCCCTTGCATGTCTTTTAAATTCTTCTTCAAATTCTTTGGAACTTGTGTCATCCTCATCCCTGCATAGTGAAAGTTCAAGGAGATCCTGCAAATCTTCAACACCAAGGCCTAGTGCTTCTTTCCTTGATGTGTACTTCACTTCGCCATTGGATCTGACCAGGGTCAATACGTGGGTCTTTTGGTCAGACATCCACTTTAGTACTTTTGAACCCAATGGGTTTCTTGGGAGAGATTTATTTTCTGATGAGCTTTGAGATATTGGCCTTGAGAAAAATTTTACAGCAGTATCCTGAACTTCAGACATTCTTTTGAAAGCTTCTTCTATGACTTTATTTGCTGCAGCTATATCTTCTGCAACTTCTTTGTCAATTTGCTCTTGTGTCTTTTGTTGATCAAGCTCACTATCTGAGATATCTGCTGAAATGTTTTTTGATGCAGATTTGGTTAGTACCTTTTTGAAAAGGTTTTGAAGGCTCACTGAACTATCTTCTTTTAGACCCATTTTCTTGATGGCTTCTGTGAAGTAATCAGCTTCCTTTTCTTTTTCTTCTTCACTGGTCAGCAGTTTTCCTTTCTCTTGGTTTATCACAAGACTCGGGTCAACTGTTGATGTGATCAGTGTTTTAAGAGCATCCAGCTGTTGTTCTATTTTGTTATAGTCTGGCCTTTTAAAAGAGCCTGAACCTGTTATCTTTCTTTTCTTCAGCCGTTCATAAGCTTCATCGGTATACTGCTTTGTCCATTTTGAGATGGCTTCAGCAGTATCTACCTTAGCATCTATCAATTCTTGTTTTTTCTTTTTGTATTCAAAAGTAAGATCAGCAATAAGCTTTTTGTACTTATTCCAATTTGGAGCTGTCTTCTTCTTACTTGGATCATTTTTAACCCTTTCAATCCTGTTAGCTTCATGCTTTAAAGCAATTATTGGCCATTCTTCAAACTGTTTTTCTTCAGCTGAATAGAATTTTTCTTTCATTATATATGCAAGATACTCTTTTCTCAATGCTTTTCGTTGATCTGTCTTTTCTTTGATCAGATCTTGTGCATAGTCTTCCATCAGTTTGACTTTTGTGGGCAAGAGTACCATTCTTTCTGCAATGGCTTCATCACCTTCATCTTTGCATTCAAGTTTAGCTCTAATCCTTGCTTGCCTTGCTTTCATTTCGAGATATTCATCCATGTCTTCTGGGACTACGAAGCCAATGAGAGAAGGAAATCTTCTTTTTGAAGGATCTTCCTCGGTATAAAATTGTCTCATCTCATTTTTCATAGCATCTAGTTCCAGTGGATATTTTGCGGCAACAGGATCATATTTTTCATCAGTTGGCTGAGTAGTTTCTCTTTTTCTTTTATGAAGCTTTATGGATGAAGAGGGTTTTGGTTGTGATGTAGGAATTATCAGAGCAGTGGTAGATGGTTGACAAACAGCTGTTGAAACAACTGGTGTTTCAACATCTGTTGTCATTACAACTACTGATGTGTCAGTAGATGTCTTATGCTTTTGAGCAGGGGTTGGAGATGGTGAAGTAATTTTTGATGGTGGTGATGGTAGTGGTGAATCATCAGGTATGAAGATCCTTCTCCTTTTTATTGTAGGAGAGGCTGATGATGTCGTTGGTGGATCAGTGGTTTGAATGACAGTGGTTTGTGTTTGACTAACATTTGTTGAAACAACTGGTGCTTCAACCACTGTTGTCATTACAGCAGATGTTGTAACATCTACTGTCTTCTGCTTTATGGAAGGAGATAATGATGATGATGGTGGTAGAGCAGTGGTTGTGGTGGTGTGTGTTGAAGTTGTGTGTGTTGATGTTATAGCAGCTGTTTAGCTACTGACAGCAGTTTTTGTAACCACTGCTGTATCAGCTGTTTGGATGCAAGTTTCAGATTTTGAATCTTTTGAGATTTTAGATGACTGTTTTCCTTGTTCTGGTTCAACATACAGACCATCTTCAATTCCCTTTTTCTTCATCTGTTTGACATTCTCCCCCTTTTTGGCATTATCTGCAAGGGGGTTATCCATAAAAAGGATGGTAGAGGGAACTTTTCTAGGATTGCTTTGGAGATGAACCTTGATAGCTTTGATGTCTGCTTGAGTATCTTTAAATCTCGACTCCACCATGTTTGTCAACATTTTCACATGTATCTCATGCTGCTGATTAGCCATCTGTTTTTGTTATTCAAGCATGGGTTGAAAGATATTCCAGAGCTCATTTGCAGCAAATGCTTGTGGTGGAGCAGGTGCTTGAGGTGGAACAGCAGTGGATTATGCTTTTTGAGCTTTCAGAATCTCTTGCACCATATCCTTTATTTCAGCAACTGAGGTTTCAAGTTTTTCAACTTTGCCCGTCAATTCCTGATATTTTGAATCATCACCCACTTTAATGGGATCATCTGAATCCCCACCAGCAGTGGTTGTATCAATGTGTGACTTAGGAACTGAGTCCCAAAAATCACTCATTGATGCCCCTTGTTCTTGGTACTGGGGACTTCTTCCTTCAGCACTTGTTAACCTTGTAAAGGTACCAGTGGGCATAACAAACTCACTGGTGGTTATCAGAGATGCTATTGAAGAAATTGCCTTCAAGGGAGTCTTACTAATGAAACAACTGTCCAACTGAAGATCTGTTGATCCATCAGTTGTAGTTGCTGCTCCACTTGAACTACCACCGAGAGTTACTTGTAATTCAGGGGGTGTAACCTCCTCAATTGTTGCTGGGATAACAGAAGTAGTAGCATCAGACCCAGTCACTTGTGGGAGTATACTCTCAGTGACAGGTGATAGAGAGGAACTGGTTTGTGTCTGAGCTATAGCAACTGCATGCAACAAGGGTATGATGGATTGTGGCATTATGATTGGTGAGGGTATGGGTGTTGAAAGAGACATGTCCTTGGGATCAGGACTGAGGAAGATGGATCCGAGTGGATTCAAAGCTTCATATTGTGGGGTCCCTGTGCTTACAACCTGATCCTTTTGTGAGGATGCAGGAGGAGTTTGAGGTAAGGGTGGAGATCTTTGTACCAACTGCTGTGAGGAAGTAGCAGCAGTGGTTTCTGGTGACCTTTGTTTTGTCACAGGCAGTTGCTCTGGGATCTCATCTTCTAGAGTTGCCTTTTTCTTGGGTTTGGTGGGCTTTTTGTAAGATTTTCTTTTGGTCTTTTTGGTAGTGGCAGGTGTGGGTTTCAAAGCAGGGGTAGTGCTGCTATGATCACCTGGAGCAGTGGGCTCAGTAGCAGATGTCTGAGGAGCAGTTGTAACTGCTAAATTCTGCTCAGGCACCTCTGCTTTTGTTTTTATTGGTGCCAACATTCTAGTGAATGTTTCAGGTGTTAAGCTTTTTATTTGAAAATAAACACCTTGTTTTAGCAAATTTTCATTTTCTTTTTCAATTTTTTTTTTTTAAATAGAAGCTTAGAAACCTTGGAAAGAGTAGAAATGCTTTGCTATCAACATTCTTTACCAAGTCATTAAAGATCTCCTGGGAGTAATTGTAGTCTTTATTATTCAAAATAGCGTAACCCAGGCATTGAATCTTCAATGGTATTTCGTTAAACGCTGTTGTTTTATTAGAAACACAACTCAAAAGTGTGTGAAATAAAAACCTGGGTGCAGATGGGAAATAACCTTTTTGTAAGGTATCTACCTTTGATTGTTCTGCATATCCCCTTTTTAGAAAATCAGCTTTTAACTCGTTTTTGTCAAAGGAAGTTTTACCTTTCTGATCATCGAGTTTGAAGACTTCTGAGATTGATTGTGGAGTTATTTGAATCACTTTACCCTGTATCGAGGAGTTAATGGCTATGACTTTATCGTCTTGTTTTTCAAGCGTCGCCTTTTTCCAAAACTCTCTCTGGGTTTGTAAGTAAATGGGAGCGTCTGCTGTCAACAAAGTTTTGTACTTTGATGCAGATATGGTGTCGATGATGGAATCGAAGGTGTGGTTATTTGTGGGTTTTATGAGAAGACCCAAGTAGTTGTGCGGTGATTTGTACGGGATTTCAATGGTTTCTTCGGCCGTTTGAGCGACCTCTTTTGAAGATGATGGTGATTTTGGTTTTGATTTCGATTTTGATTTTGATTTCATCATTTTGAAGAAGAAAGAAGAAGAACAGAGAGTGATTTGGGATGGAGGGTTGATAACTGCTTTGAGAAGAGAATTCTAGAATTCAATTCGACAGTGTAAAACCATGTTTGGGGTTTTGATCAGGGTTTTATTTAGGGAAAAAGTAAGTGCTGATGTGGCAGCGGTTACAAAGATCTGAGGGCTAAAAACTGACCACGTGTCAACCTCTGGTGATATGGATGAAAAATGAAGGACAATTGTTTTGAGAGCCACTGATGTACCGAGCATCAGTAGTTACAACGGTAATAATGTGATAACAGTGGAAGATTTTTACTATCAGTGGATAGTATATCAGTGGTTAAGACACTGATTTTGAGCATCAGTGCTTGTCAAGCAAAATGAAGGGTCAGTGGTTGACTTTCAGCAGTGGATAGTAATTAGGAAACAGATGTTTGAACAAATCAATGGTTAGGGGTAATATAATGGTAATGATTTGAAAGACCAGTATGTCAGCAACAGTTTTGAGAATTTTCATTCAGGATTTTGCCACATGTCAATTACACATTTTGAAGCTTTTACAACTTCTTGACAGTGGTTTAGTACCCCAGATGATGTAAACTTTTTACTGAGGCTACGCATTCTTGCTAGAATATTTAAATTTAGACATGAGTATCCCAGTAGTTCAGGGTCTATTGTCAATCAATTTATGATTCGTTTTAAGACAAACTTGAGTTAGATATGACCTTGACACTTGTACCAAATTCCTTTTGATCTGTTTTGAGGAGAGTATAACCAACAAAAATAAGGTTATCTATCCTGACATGAGATTGAAACTTTTACTATCAAAAACCAGTAAAAGTTCAAAATATATCATTTTTAAAAAAAATGAAGAATGATATACCCTGCTTTATTCGAGAGAATCCTTTTTTTTAAAAAACAAAAGGATTTTCTGAAAACAACACTAAAAAGAATCTGGTAAAATTTTCTCTGAAGCTCCTAATCATATCTATCTCAAGCTTATGAAAATGATCAGTGGTTTGACAATAGTGGTATGAAATTTTAAACATATTTTGACCACTGAGTGATACCATTCTCTTGTTGATTGATTGACAGTAAACAAATGAGGACACAAAATCACATAAGTTTTTGAAAACCCTGAAAAAATACCAATTGTTAGGTGTAGATTTTGTTACTTATGTGATGATTCTGAAAATTTGTCTAGTCCTTTTGAAAGTTTATTCACTGGAAATACCATGGTTACCTGAACCTTTTCCTGAACCAAGGACTGCACACAGTTGCTTTGATGACCATTTTTACCCCAACTTTTGACTCTGAAGTGTTTTATGTTTATACTCTTTTCTTTTTACTTCAAAAGTTTTGAGATAAACACACTTCTGAGTTTTTGTGAATTTTCTTTTTCCCTTTTTTTACCCTTGCCATTCATAAGTAATGAAATACTTACTAGGAGGTTTTATTGAAGGAATACTTTAATCCAGCATCATTTTGCAGTAATGTTTTAAGAGGATTAGCCATATTTATACAAATTTTTGACCAATCTCACATTACATATGATATGGACTATCTTGACTCCTATTTTCTTAATGTATTTAAACAGAGTTAATTTGTTCCTTTTGAGGATCTCAACCTGTTCTCAACACATAAGATCTAATGACTAAAGTTTTAATTTCCCTCTTTTTTCGTTAGCAAAAACACTAATGTTTTATGACCATAGGTTTTGTTAAGATCTGAGGTTCATACTTTAGCATATAGTATAACAAAATCATCACAAATTTTATCACAACAGTTGAAATCAATTTTGAAATTAAAAAATAATCCCATAGTTTAACAGATATGTTTTCAGATCTAAAAACCATGAGTGTTTTGTGTATGATATCACTTGTTGTGTGAGATTTGTGTGTCATATGACATCTTGGTTGATTTACAGAGTTTTTGAATAACCATTTTGAGCATGGTTTACTTGGCACTCTGTTTTTCAACTAAATGCACCCAACCTTAGTATCAATGAATTCTGAGCCGAACTGTTATGTCAAATTGATTGTTAGATCGAATTTGACTGTCCAGGCTCTGATACCAATTATTAAGATCGGAGGCTCTCATGATTGCGTTTGTTTGTATGATTTGAACAATGAATGAATATGAATTAATGTAAAGTGCAGCGGAAATGAAAACAAACTTTGTCAACACAATCAAAGGAGAAAATAGTTTGATAAACATTTGCTTCTCATAGAGTCAAAAAAATTACAAATCAAAGCAAAAGATTAAAGTGAAAGCTTACAAACTAAGCTCCCCCTCAGCCTGATGCCCCAAGGTTGGATTGCACAAGATGAAAGGATTGAATTGAGGAGAAGAACTCACTCAAAATGATCAAATGTAACAGTACAGAGTACTGTTCCATTTATAGACAATTCAATCCACTGAGGCATCTCAACTGACGTCACCATGAAATCGACGTCTAACAACCTAACAACCTTTAACAACTGATCCTATACAAACACTGCTATTCTAAACCACTGATTATACATAAGACAATTAATACTCTAAACTACTGTTATCTTCTTTCATCAGTGCTTTCCTCAAGGTTGATCAGTCCTTGATTTGGCAGTGCTTTGCCATCAGTAGATAGGACCAGCAGTGTTGACTTCTTCAGGGTTTTGTCAGCAGTTGAATGGCCAGCAGCAGTTGTATATGAACAGTGGATAGAGACTATCAGGTGTTATGACTCACTTTAAAGGGGGAAACCTAATGTAAACTGCTGCTTATTGTGAATCCACTGTCATGATCCGGTTTTGGCTTTCATTATCTGTTCCTCTGGTAAGGTTCAATCCCAACAAGTGATGGCAATGATTGGCTGTTGTACTTGAGTTGATGAGAGAGGAACAAGGTTTGGGATATTAACAAGTGAAAGAGATTGTGAGGATGTTGGTGGTGGTGATGGAGAATCATCATCAGGTATGAATATCCTTCTCCTTTTTAGTATAGGAGAAGCTGATGATGTTTTGGGTAGATCAGTGGTGGTGATTTGAGTGGTGGAAGGTGGCTGACTAACAGTTGTTGAAACAACTGGTGTTTCAACCACTGTTGTCATTACAACAGATGTTGTAACATCTGATGTCTTCTGCTTTTTAGCAGGAGGTGATGGTGGTGAGGTTGTTTTTGGTGGTGATGGTAGTTTTGGTGGTAATGGTGGTAAGGCAGTGGTTGTGGTGTGTATTGAAGTGGTGTGTGTTGAAGTGATGGTTTTTGGTTTAACAACTACTGAAACCACTGATGTACCAACAGTTGTTGATACAACAAGAGTGACAACAGCTGTTTGGGGAGAGGTTTGATGTTTGGAGGTGGTTTGGAGGCATGCTTTGTGGGTCTGGATGGTGTGGATTTGGGTTGCCTCACTTGTCTAGTGGGTTTCTTCTTTTAATCCTTAGGATTTTCATCATCCTTTGGCTTAGAAGGACCCTGTGCATTCAGCTCCATGAAAGCTCTCTTCTCCTGTTCCCACCTGGCTTTATCCTTATCCTCTCTATCCCTTTTTACACTTGCTTTTGCTTCATCAAGTGCATTTGTGGTAACATCAATCTTTTTACTACCATCTGGCAAAGGAATGTTTTTAGTCATATTTTCTTTTTCTGGTTCAATATAGAGGCCATATTCAATTCCCTTCTTCTTCCACTGCTTGATTTTCTCCCCCTTTTTGGCATTATCTGGAGGGGGTTATCAATGAAGAGAATAGTGGGAGGAGCAGTGCCAGTGGTGTTCAAGATATGGGCCTTGATAGCCTTGATGTCAGCTTGGGTGTCTTTAAACCTTGACTCCATCATATTTCTCAGCATTTGAACATGTATTGCATGCTGCTGATCAGCCATTTGTCTTTGTTGTTGGAGCAAGGGTTGAAATAAATTCCATAGCTCATTTGAAGCAGGTGCTTGAGCTGGAGCAGTAGGTGGTGGTGCCTTTTGAACTTTCAACAACTGTTGCAACATTTCTTTGATTTCTGCAACAGAGATATCCAGTTTGTCAATTCTATCCATCAATTCTAGGTACTTTAAACCATCACCCAACTTAATGGGATCATCTGATTTCCCACATGGAGTGGTTGTAACAGTGGTTGATCCAGGAAATGTATTCCAGAAATCATCCATTGTTGCCCCTTGTTCTTGGTACTGGGGGCTTCTTCCTTCAAATTGAGAAACCCTTTTTAGTGAACCAGTGAAGACTGGATACACAAGTGTTCCCAGAGAAGAAATTGCCTCCAAGGAAGTCTTATTGATGTAACCACTGTCCAAATGCAAACCAGTGTGTTCAGCACTTGTAGTGGCTGCTTCACTTGGACTACCACCAAGAGTTACTTGTAACTCAAGGGGTGTAACCTCCTCAGGTCTTGTTGGTGGGTTAGCAATGATTAATACATCAGACCCAGTCACTTGTTGAGGTATGTTCTCATTGACAGGTGAGTGAGAAGGACTGGTTTATGCCTGGTTCAAATCAATGGCATCCAACAATAATTTTGTTGGTGGGGGAATTGTGGAGGTGAGGTTGGGTGTAGAAAGAGAATTGGCCCAGGCATTGGGCTGTGGATGATGGAAGCAAGTGATTCCAGAGCATCATATTGTAGTGTCCCTATTTGTACAACCTGTTCTTTTTTAGAAGAAGCAGGAGGAATTTTAGGCATGGGTTGAGATATTTCTACCAACTGCTGTGAGGAAGTAGCAGTAGTGGTTTCTTGTGACTTTTGTGCTGTCACTGGCAGTTGATGCAGCTGAGAATAGACAGGCATCAGTTCTGGGGCTCTCTTTTCACATATCCACCACATAAACATTGCCACTTCTTTGAGCAACAAGTTTGGTTTTTCCAGTTTTTATTATTGATTCAATCTTTTCAACCATTTCTGGTCCAACAAACCTATTACACTCCTTTGTGAAGAATGATCCATATCCCTTATCACTCATTTGTGAAACACTCAGGAGGTTGAATTTTAGATTGTCTATCAGATTGACATTTTCAAATTTTACATTACCAGACTGTACTGTACCAGGCCCCGGAACTTTCCCTTTACTATTATTACCAAAGGATATATCACCCCCTCCATGGATTTTGAAATGTTTGAGTAGGGCTTTACATCCTGTCATGTGCCTGGAGCCTCCACTATCTACATACCAAAGGCTATCTAAGCATGCAGAAGCTCCCTGCACATGAAGTAAAAGGATTAGTTCATTAGGGTCTCCAAAGCCAATAAGGCTTTGGATGGGGTCTCAACAGTGTCTGGGATGAGTTCAGATGGATGGGCAGTGGTTAGGTCAGGGGTTTGGTCAGTTTTAGTACTGTTTTTCTCTAACCACTGTTGGGGTTCTTGACCAATCACCTGCTGATAACCAAAAGGATGCCTGTTCACTCTCGTTTAGAAGGCCTTTTGTAAGCCTCATAAACATGTGGGATCCTTTGGTATGGTGGTTGTCCCTTGCCTCTTCTGTATTGGTTGGCAGGGGGTGCATCAGTCACTTGAACATCTCTTTGGACAGATGTTTGGTTCAGCTGTTTTGTAACAGCTGTTTAGACTGGCACAAACAGTGGTTGATTTTTGGTGAATTTGACAGATGATGTTGATGGACTCAAGGATGTTTTTGCAGTGTACTCATTCTTTTTCAAATCAAAGTTCTTGAGATACACACATTCTTGAGTTTTGTGGTTTGTTTTACCACAGATGGTGCAACTTTCAGCAGGTACAATGACACTTGTTTTGTTTAGATCATATGCTTTTAGATGAAAACAGTCTTTTGTTAGATGATTCCTCTTTTCACAAAAATCACAAAACAGGTTTTTGATCTTTTCTCTTTTCTTCCTTTTCTCGGACTCCTTAGCAATAGAGTTTTGAACCACTGTTGGGATGTCTTTGATAGGAATGACCTTTGCTTTTGGAGCTGTGACACCATCAGTGGTTGTGAAATCCATGGGTTTGAAATTTTCAAGAATGTCACACTCATCAGACCATGTGGGTTTAAATTGGTATTTCTCAATTTCCTCAAAAGTTGAGGACCCCACAGATCTTTCCAAAGTGATCTTGTTACCAAATTTTCCAGTTATCTTAACTTCTTGGCCATTCTTGTTGGTTGGTTTTATTTCAGTTGAACCAGCTTGTTTGACAGCAGTGTTTTCAAGTTCATCATATTTTCTATATCCTATTCCAAACTTGAAATTGCTTTCAAGCTGTTTCTCAAGCATGACCTCGTAACCTTTGCAAGATTCCACCCATCTTTCACAAGTGATTTGGGTGGACTCCAACTCCTTTTTACAAACTTGGTATTTTTCTACCATAGTTTGGAGTTGAGTCTTGGTTATGCTCTGCTTTTCTTTGAGACTGCTGATTTCTTTGTCTTTTTCAGCCAATTTGTTTTTAAGTTCTTTCAATGACTTTTCAAATTTGACTTCATCAGTTAAGACTTTATCCCTAAGGTTTTCATTTACCTCTTTAATGCTAGCAAATGCAATAATGCATTTGTCTGAACACAGTTTTTCAAGAACTTGAGGTGATACCTTAGCAGCAGCCATCATGGCATAATCACATTGATGATCACCTTCTTCATCAGCTCTATCTTCTTTCTCACCAGCTTTCTTCACTTCTTTTTCTTCTTTATCTTCTTTGAACCAGGGGTCAAACAGTGGTTCAATCAGGGTTTCTGAATTTTCTCCCAGCAGTAGTTCACCAGCAACTGCAGTAACCACTGCTTCAGCCACTTCATCCACTGTTTCAGCACTTAGTTGTTCACCTTCAGCTTCTGCCCCTTCTGGTATTGACTCTAATGCCATCAAACAAAATTCATCAATAAAAGTATCATTAGAAGCATAGAGTGCAAAATTTTCATCACCAAGCTCATCAGGCATGCTGCTCCAGTCAACAAAGCCTTGGGTGAAAAAGATTTACTGATCTGATTGTACCATTGTTGGAGCAGCTTGTTGAGGTGCAACCGGTTGCGCTTGTGCCTAAGGGACAGGGGCTTGAACATACTGAATTTCTAGAACAGTGGTTTGAACATAATGCACAGGCACATGGGTTGCAGCATAGTGAGCAGTGTTAACATGGGCTGCAGGGGTATATTGGGTATAGTGCACAGTGCTTTGATGTTGTGGTCTAGGGTTTGAGCTGGGATGAGTTATTATTGGACCAGTGGTTTGACTCCTGCATTCCCTAGCAAAATGACCTAGCCTATTGCACTTATAACACTTCAGTTTTGACTTATCCAACCCCACTTTTAAATTCCCATGTAACCCTGGGAATTTTCTCCCTGTTCTTTTATAGAACTTGCTTCTTCTTACTCTAAGCAAAGCCAATTGATGCAAAATGTCCATTTCTTCTAAGTCAGTGGGATCAAAGTGTTGCAGATCATTGAGTTCAAAACACAAGTTATCTGACATCTGGTTTTCACAATTTGTAGTAAAAGCATAATTTGCAGAGTGAGAATCAGAGTTGTTAAAATTTCCACCAGCAGTTATATCAATAAAATGATCATAACTCTGATCCTTACTACTGCTACCAAATTCTTCCTGACCAAAAAGAGCTGTGCTGCCAAATGAATAATCATCAGCAACTTTGCCAGACTCTTACAACTTCTTTTTCTGGTTTAACTCCCTTTCATAGGTCAGGAGTCTACCATGAAGTTGGGCCAGGGTCAGATCTTTGAACTCAGCAGAATTTCTAGTTACAAATGCAATGGTATCCCATTTTTCTGGTAGTGATCTAAGAAACCTGCTATTTTGGGTTGAATTTGGAAAATGTAACTTTAACAAGTCTTAGCTCACTAATGAGACAACTGAATCGCTCAAACTGCTGAGTCAATGATTCACCCTTGATGTGACAGAAGGTTTCATACTGCTGATTCAAAATTTCCCTATTATTTTCAATAACTTCTTCCGTTCCCCCAAACTGTTCCTTCAGTGCATCCTATTGCTCTTTGGCACTGTTACAGTGTAACAGCCCAGCATAGATTTCGTTGGGTAATGCAGATGCTATGATGCTAAATGCTTTGGCATCGAGTTTGAACTTTTGAAAATCAGTTTCAGTATAGTTTTCAGGTTTTTTAGGTTCGAACTTCTTTGTATCCTCAGCACTTGGCACCATAGGAACATGGGGCCCAAAAACAACAGATCTCCATCATCCAGTATTCTGTTGAGCAAGGATGTGACCCATCCTTCTCTCCCAGATGTTGTATTCATTACGTTTAAGCATGGGTGGTTTGAAAAGTGAGCCGATGTTATTCTTATCATCTTGTGATTGTGACGTCATCCTGGTTGTTTTACAGGCACTGATTAACCAAATTTGATGGTGAATAAACCTTGCTCTGTTTTTCAACAAAACGAACAAACTATCAGTATCAACGATTGTGAGTTGAACTATTTATGTCAAAATGATTGTTAAATCAAATTTGACTGTCCGAGCTCTGATACCAATTGTTAGGATCTGAGTTTGGTTTTGATTGTGTTTTACGTTTGAATTAAAAATGAAAGATGAACAAGTAATGCATCGGAATAAATGGAAACAAACTTTGCACACAATCAAACAAGAGAATTGCTTTCAACACACATTTTCAACAATGAACCGAATGATTGAATTTATTTCATCAACGATTACAATTGCATGCATGTAATAAACTCCCCCTCAGCCTGAGCTCACAGTGATTTGTTCGTACAGGAAGAAAGATGGTGAAGAGCTAATAGAACAGTACAGGGTACTGTTCTATTTATAGGCACGAACAAACCACTGTGGCATCTTTGCTGACGTCACCATGAAAGTGCCATCTAACCTCCTAACAAACTCTAACAACTGATCTAATACAAGCACTGCTTATCCTAACTACTGATTACAATACATTACATAAATAAACTAAACTACTGCTGCATCCTTCCACATATGTGAACCCAGCAGTACTTGATATAACCTAGCAGTGCTTGACCTATAGCAGTAGATTGAACAGCAGGTCTTCAGTCTTTGACTTGATCAGCAGTTATAGGTCAGCAGTTGTACCGATCAGTGGATTGGAGGTCATCAGATGTTGAAACCACTTTCAAGGAGAGAGACTTGTATACACAACATCTGCTTATTCTGGATCCACTGCTCTGATCCAGTTTTGGCTTTAATTATATGTTCCTCTGATAGGGTTCAATCCCAACAAGCTAAAAGGCGTGATCACGAGAGTATAGAAACTGGAACAAAAGAAATTGTAGCCGCCTCAATAAGAGATGTGATTAAGTCTCCATTAATGCGAACACGTTTGTTTCTTCTTATGGGAATCTACTTTACAAACTCGATCGTGTATTATGGAGTAAACTTAAATGCCACAAACCTTAAAACTAATATCTACTTTAGTGTGTTACTCAATTCGGTTGTAGAGATGCCAGGGTATCTTTTGGTTGCATTCTTAATAGATAGGTATGGAAGCAAGTCATTAGGAATAGGAGCACAGTGCTTCAGTGGAATCTTTTTCCTTATAGGCAACTTGATTGGAAGCAAGGAGAATTGGAAGACAATGAGGATAGTGTTTGGAGTTTTGGGGATATTTGGGATGGCTGGAACTTATAATTTGTTATATGTATACGGGATGGAGTTGTTTCCAACTGTATTCCGAAGCGTAGCGATTGGATGTGCAAGGCAAGCGGGACAAGTAGGATCCATACTAGTACCTTTCGTGGTAGTTAAAGGCGCTAGTCTTTCGTTTATGGTTTTTGGGAAATGTGGAATTGTGGGTGGTATTCTTATGTTTTTCTTGCTAGAAACATTAAACATGTCGTTGTATGACACCACGGATGGAATGGAAGTTGAAGAAAATAAATTCGCGATGCTTGCATAGAAACATTTAACAAGCCATTATATGATACTATGGACAGAGTGGCAAATGAAGCAAACAAGTTCCCAATGCTAGCTTAGATGACATTGGAGCTTCTATAAAGAAAAATGTAAGTCGGTTGAGTCTTTAAGCATAAATTGTTTCATATTACAAGTTGTTGGAGCTTCAAAGTATCCCAAGAAAAAAAAACAAATCACTTTTATATAAATCTTAAAAATCAAACTACAAACATCCAAGTAGAAGTACAGAATACAACCAAATCAAACTCAAACACAATAAATTAATTTACCAATGTGATGAACGAAATAACTAGTTATAATGGTCTAACATACCGGTGACTCTCTCTCTATTTTTGAAATTAGAGATACAACTGAAACCGAGAGAATAATAGAGAGCTATTGAAGAAGACAGAAGCTTATCCCAACCCCTGATATGAAAAAAAAGTATTAAAGTTAAAAAGTAAAGAAAATAACTATTATTATAATATTAAAATAATAAAAGTATTAAAAAAACTATATATTATTATAATATTAAAATCACTATTCATTTTATTTCCTTTATTAATATATAGTAAAGTAATAATAGTAATAATAATAATGACACCCTATATATAGGGTAATGAATACAATGGGCCTTAACTCTATTTTGGGTATATATACAATAATACAAATATAAAGTTGTTAATAGTAACCATTGGTAAATGGAAGCATTATATGATTGGTTTCTTCTTTGAGGCCATATAAAGCTTTCTGAGGCCGACATACTTCACCGGGCTGATGAGTAATTCCCGGGGGAGGAGTCATGTAGACCTCCTCATGTAGATCACCATTCAGAAAGGCATTCTTGACACCCATTTGACAAATCTTTGGCGTTCGATGATGTTAGCAGATTTTGAGGTTCATAGCGGTTTATGCTTGCAGGAGGAGATCACTACAGATGTTTATACGCAGGGGCTAGTATTGGGAGATTTGTCAAATGGATGTTAAGAATGCCTTTTGTAACATATGTGCTTGTAATCATTATGAACAGTTCAATTATCAATAAAACAATGTTATTTGATCCCAATGTTTGTTTGGTTGTGTTTTACATTTTTCATGTTTTGACTTTTATTCAATTTCAAACTCTATATCGCTTTCTGGAGAGTTATACGCAAACTGGTGCGTAAACGTAACCAGTTTAATGCAAAAAATACTCCGGAACATCAACATATACTTAACATACCTTAAATAACCTTTACATAACTTAGAAATAAGTTTTGAAGGCTTTGGTATGGCAAAAACAAGTTAATTCGCCTACAGGGACTAAATTTGACAAATTGCGAAAGTATGCCAATTAGAACTGTAACAGACATTCCGGATCATGGCCATAAGTTAAACATACCATAAATATCCTTTACATAGCTTAGAAATAGGCTTTGAGGGGTTCGGTGTGCTAAAATAAACTTTTGGGTCATTCAGGGACTAAAAGTGTCAAAAAGTGCATAAGTTTGCACTTTCGCGCATAACTTACGTTCTGAATACATCCGGACATCCAAAAATTTATGTAAGCACTAAAATATTTTATTTTAGTGTTTGGCATGAGAAAAATCCATTCGTCGCGCAATTTGAATCGTTTTTCGCGCTTATGCGCATCCCGTCGTAATTAAGCGAACATCGCGATTGTACGGCCAAACGAACCGACATCCAAGATATTTTTGAGCACATTTTAAGTTCCCTATACTTTAACTTCATTTTAGAGCTTTTAAATGGGGTTAACGGGGCTTAAACGTGTCAAAAATGCATCAAATAGCAAGTTTGGAGCTTCAGGGGCCTGTTCTGCCATTTTTCAAACTTCTGGTCTGCAAGGTGCTTGCGCACCTCAACACTTAAAACCTTACGGTGCGCAAGCAGGGGTCAGATGCAAAAACTTGTTTTTAACAGCCTGTTTCCAGCCTTTAACCCCCCTAAAGGCCAATGCCATGTGTCAAACTCTTGTGGTGGAGGCAAAATGAGTTACCATAACATTCCGACAAGTGTACGGGTGAGATCAAGGCACGTTATCCAAGAAACGATCCTAACGGTGGTCCATTTACTATAAATACCCACCTAAACTTCACTCATTCCTCACAAGAATCTGATCTTAGAAGCTCTAAGTTGAAACCATTGTTTCATACCTGAGCTACTTGGATCAAGATTAGCATTCGGGGACCCTTTGTAAGTGTTCCTTCGTTCTTTTATTGCTTTTCGATTCCGAAAGTCAAACTTTGTTTGACTTTCTGCATTGACCAGTTTATGGTCAATGCGAAGTTCGTTTGAACTTCGCAACGTGATTGTAATCACGATGGTTATAGTCCCTTGTGACTATGCCTACTGATTACCACGTTGTCTAGGGTCGTAAGGGTAAGCGATCTAATAAATCGCTTATACCTTCGAACCCGACCCATTTGGTCGATCATTAGGATCCGACTAAACACATTAGGTGACCATAGTATATAGGGAATAACCTTCCGAGGTTATACCTTATGGTCGCTTCGTTTAAGTAGTTGTATGATAGGTAGTTTATATGCCTTAGGTAAATTACCAAAATGCCCTTTGATGCCAAAATTCATTTTAAACATATGTAACATAACCGATGACCTCTAAACTGATTTATCAACAATATTAAACATGTTAAGGCATATTTTACTTGTCATAGGACTAGTTAGGTGGTTCGAACGCGTTTCACGCGAACAATGCGTTAAAGTAGCATAAGCTACCTAAACGGGTCGTAATGGGTCGTAAGCACTTAGGTTAGGTTTCATTTAGTATGTAGGCTTTGTTAAACCATACTACATGAGTTCCCATACACATTTGGTTTACGAACCCTCATTCTATCCGATCATCCGATATAGGTCCGGTTTATTAACATAGTTACCTATATTAGGTGCCGTTTGATTCCGAGATCTCTAGCATTGCTTGGTGGTTATCTTAGGACTTCTAAGCAATCTCAAGTGAGTACATAGAACCCCCCTCTTTTAAATGTTCAAGGTGTTTATGTGAGTACATAGACCCCTCTTTTACTGTTTTCAAACTGTTTTGGGGTGAAACACATGTGCCAACTTGTTACTTTCGTGTCTTTCATGCTTTCATATCATATACTTGTTATGTTCATTAGTACATGATTTCATTACATTTTATGCTATGTATGTCCATTGTGTGCATACTTAGTACATCGATTTACATTTCATGCTATGTATGTCCATTGTGAGCATACTTAGTACATCGTTTTACATTACATTTCTGCTATGTATGTTGACTGATAGCATGCTAGCACATTGATTTACATGACTTTTCTGCTTTGTATGTTAACTTAGCATACTTAGTACATTGTTTTCATATGACATGTATACAATTGCTATAACATTTGGTTTGCACAAACGAGACTTATATACGTTCATTAACATTAGCTACTCCGCTCGGTAGTAAGTACTGGTACCATAGGACTTGACAAATCCCATTCCTGACATCTCGGGTTTGTTTGGATCTAAGGAATGACTGAATCCGAAAACATTTCTTTTGATAACCTTGACTAAAAGGGTTATCCGACTGTCTCAAGGCTTGAATGTATGCGTTAACTTACCACATAAATGTTTGTATCAATGTAACATGCATTACTTTGCAAAACATAACTTTTTTATATATTCAAAATACTTTGTTTTGTACATTTCTACATTTGGATTATGTGACAATACTTTGCTTACAATACATAACATTTGTTACACATTACTTCACTACATTTGGACTTTTAAACATTTAACATGGCTTATACAAGGACTTTTGACTATTGGTTTAAACATAGACTTTATTACATTGGTGGTTTGTTTAAGTGGCTTAAGTAACGAGATGTGAGTAATATGATACAATCATGGTGGATACGCCGTTGGTACTTCCTATATATAAGTGTTTGTATTATATTACATATCATAGCGTTATTTAAATCATTCAATTTGGACTTATACATTTTTCACAAGTAACACGATTTTCACAAGACTTTGGTTTACAAACAATTTACTTTATACAACTCATTTTACTTGTTCATACATTTAACCATACATTATTCTTTTATTTATACATATCATTTGATCTTATCGCTTTTTAAATGACTTACAAAACAAAACAATTTACAAGGTTCATGACTGACTTTTACTAAACAACTTTTTCTAAACTTATAAGTCATGAATCCTATTTTCACAAAACCTATGTATCTCACAGGCATTTTTATGCTGACGTACCTATTTTCACATGTGTTTTCAGGAGCTGTTGCTTAGGATGATGATCGTGACACTAGGGCGGACATGTGCCTTAGAGACTTAAAATAAAGATAGAACTAGCTTAATTATGTTCTGAACTCTTTATTTCCTGTTTAAGACAATGTAACTCTTATGTTGATAAATAAAGTACAACTTTGAATGCCATGGTTATGAAACAATTAATTCTGTTACAACACTCCCCGATGTTTTCCGCCACGTTTTGTATGTTATACGTGGTCGGGGTGTGACAGAAGAGTTGGTATCAGAGCCAATGGTTATAGGGAATTGGGTTATTAGTAATTCTTTGACCTAGACTATAACCTTTCTAGGACCCTAACACAAGTTATCTTGTGTTTAGATCTTAAAACATGCACTTCACCTATCCTTAGGTGACTATCAAAACAAAAACCAAATTTTTCCGAAACGATTTTTGAAAAACAATCTTCTGTTTTTGAATAATTTATTACAAGGTTTTGAACCCTCTATTATAAGGTTTTGAACCCCTTTGAGTTTTCAAAATCTCGTCAAGGTTTTGGGTTTTAAAGATAATGTGAACACGTGCAAACTGGAAGGGTGAATGCCTGTACCCTGGGTTTTCTATCTAAGGTTAGAGTGTTCGTACAAATCCACATAATCGGACCAGTCACTCTTACCTGGGAACTCTTGGGGTGAGTGTTCACTTATAGGCGAGCATGTCTTCGCGATACATTATTTTTGACCCATTTACTTTGATTAGTCACTGTGTGTCGTTTGTATGCTTTGTGATGCGAACAAATGACCACCATCTTTGCTTTTGTTGATTTAGTTTCATCTCATTCTCTTCATTCCGTCATCTCACTCGTTTCCTTTCATGTTTTCCTCTTTTAGAATGCCTCCTCGACGCGAAAACCAGATAGCGACTGCCGAACTGGCAGAAATCATTGCGCAGCAGATGGCTGCTCAATTTCCAAACCTCTTTGCTCAATAGAACCAAGCCAACAATAACAACAATGCTCCATGCAAATTCAAGGATTTCAACTCGGCTAAACCACTCAAGTTTAGTGGTTCTAAGGGAGCGACTGGGCTTCTTCAATGGTTCGAGAGCATTGAGAATACTTTCCGCCACGTGCAGTGTCCTGACAATCGCAAGGTCGAGTTTTCTTCGAGTGTGTTTCAGAAGAGGGCTCTCACATGGTGGAACGGGGTTATGAGAGACCGTGGTGCAGAAGTTGCTCTAGCACAAACTTGGGCTGAACTTAGGGCCCTTATGATGAGGGAGTTTTGTCCTCGTCATGAACAACGAGCTTTGGAGAAAGAGTTTGATGACTTGAAATAAGACAGTGGCGAGCACAGGGCATATACTGATAGATTTGAGGAGTTGAGTCTGCTTTGCCCAACAATGGTTACCCCACTCGACAAGGCTATCGAAAGGTACATCGACGGCCTACCTGACTCAATGCAAGACATCATTACTGGTAGTAACCCTGCCACACTCCGTCAGGCGATCGAGTTAGCAGCGACATTGACTGAGTCGCAGGTTCGAAAGGGAAAGCTGCATAAAAAGGGTGACAAGGGTAAGAAGCAGGCGTCTGACAAGGGGGATAGCAAGAAAGGTCAAAACAAGAATGGAAAGAATTCTGGTTCCTCAAAGGGTTCTAGGAAGTGAAAGGCTTCCCAAAACTATGTCGTTACTGCACAGGCCCAAGCTGCACCAAATCAGCCTGCGCAACCACTAGCCAAGAAGCCATATCTTGGCACTGCGCCTTTGTGCAACAGGTGTAACGGCCTTCACCTACCACATCTCCAATGTCGTCATTGCACTAACTATGGGAGAATTGGCCATCTTGCCGCTACTTGTCGCATTCCTGCTAACCAGAATCAGGCCATTCATAACCAAGCCCAACAAGTTGCTCAGCCTCTTGCTCAGCAACAAGGTCAAGCTGCACGACCTCATTTTCCTCCTGGTTCGTGCTACAATTATGGGGATCTGACCCACTACAGAAACCGGTGCCCAAGGCTGGCCAACCAGAATCAGAATCAGGCTCAGGCTCGAGGTCGAGTTTTCAACATGAATGCACAGGAGGCACAAGCAGACAATGAAGTGGTGAACGGTACGTTCTTTATTAATAATCAGCCTGCATCTGTTCTCTTTGATTCGGGTGCCGATAAGAGTTTTGTGGCTTTATCTTTTGAGCCATTACTTCGCGTGTCTAGAACGAAACTAAGTAAACCTTTGACAGTAGAAGTTGCTAGTGGTGAACCCATTGTTCTTGATTCTATTCTTCACAACTGCCAGTTGAACCTTAACGACCATCTTTTTACTATCGACCTCACGCCTATGCAACTTGGAAGCTTCGACGTTATTGTGGGTATGGATTGGTTAGCCAAGCATCGCGCAGAGGTAGTTTGTTTTGAGAAGATTGTTCGTGTGCCGCTTTCGACGGGTGAGATCCTACAGGTTTGTGGTGAGAAACCTGCTGGTGGTCTCAAACTCATGTCTTGTTTTAAAGCTCGGAAGTATCTGCGAAAGAATTATGTGGCCTTCTTGGCACATGTCACAGCAGCTAAAGGCAAAGGTAAGTCTATCCAAGATATTCCTATTGTTCGGGATTATTCTAAAGTATTCCCTGAAGATTTACCTGGTCTACCTCCAGCACGCCAAGTCGAGTTCCGTATTGATCTCGTACCTGGTGCCAATCCCATTGCCAGAGCTCCATATCGTCTTACAGCGGCTGAGATGCAAGAGTTATCTAAGCAGCTTCAGGAGCTCTCTGAAAAAGGTTTTATCCGTCCTAGCTTTTCACCTTGGGGTGCTCCCGTTCTTTTTGTCAAGAAGAAGGATGGATCATTTAGGATGTGTATCGATTATCGTGAGCTTAACAAGCTTACCATCAAAAATCGATATCCCCTACCTCGCATCGATGATCTCTTTGATCAGTTACAGGGCGCTTCTTATTTTTCAAAGATTGATCTGCGATCTGGATATCACCAACTTCGTGTGCATGAAGAAGACATTCCCAAGACAGCGTTTCGCACTCGTTATGGGCATTATGAGTTCACAGTCATGCCATTCAGTTTGACTAATGCTCCTGCTGTCTTCATGGATTTAATGAATAGGGTCTGCAAGCCTTATTTGGATCAGTTCGTCATTGTTTTTATTGACGACATCTTGATTTATTTAAAGACGCGAGCTGATCATGAGCAACATCTTCGTCTTACTTTTGAACTCCTAAAGAAAGAGCAACTTTTCGCCAAATTCTCCAAGTGTGAATTTTGGCTTAAAGAAGTTCAATTCTTAGGACATATTATCAACGAACAAGGTATTCATGTAGATCCCTCCAAGATCAGTGCGATTAAGGATTGGGATACGCCTACTACTCCTACTGAAGTTCGTTCCTTTCTTGGTCTAGCGGGTTATTATCGCCGCTTCATTGAGAACTTCTCAAAGATTGCAGTTCCTCTAACGGCTCTAACTCAGAAGAACAAGCCCTTTGATTGGGGATTCAAGCAAGAGGAAGCATTTCTGACTTTGAAACAAAAGCTTTGCGACGCGCCTGTTCTGACTTTGCCTGAGGGCAATGATGATTTCGTCATTTATTGCGACGCATCTAAGTTGGGTCTTGGCTGTGTTCTGATGCAAAGGAGCTGTGTTCTGATGCAAAGGAACAAAGTCATAGCATATGCATCGAGGCAGTTGAAGATACATGAGAAAAACTACACCACTCAAGACCTTGAGTTGGGTGCAGTTGTCTTTGCTCTTAAGATCTGGAGACACTATTTGTACGGTACAAAATGTGTGGTTTTCACGGACCACAAAAGTCTTCAGCATATCTTCAATCAGAAAGAACTCAACATGAGACAATGACGTTGGGTGGAGCTTCTAAACGACTATGACTGTGAAATTCGCTACCATCCTGGTAAGGCGAATGTCGTAGCCGATGCATTGAGTCGTAAGGAACGTACTAAGCTTCATTGTGTTCGTGTTCAATCTGTTATTCAAGCACGATCTGATATCCAAGCCCGCATTTCTCAGGCTCAACAATCTTGTGTTTCACAAGGTTTGATGGATAAGGAATTTCCCTATCACATAACACCTGATTTGGAACTGAAGGACAATGGATCGTATTACTTCATGGACCGTTTGTGGGTCCTAAGCCAAGATAACCTTCGCACCTTGCTTATGGATGAAGCCCATAAGTCGCGTTATTCTGTTCATCCTGGCTCAGATAAGATGTATAAGGATCTTCGTATTCAGTATTGGTGGCCTGGTATGAAGAAAGACATTGCCTTATATGTATCAAAATGCCTTACTTGTCTTAAGGTTAAGGCTGAACATCAGCGTCCTTCTGGTTTATTGGTGCAACCAGAGATCCCAGCTTGGAAATGGGAAAACATTACTATGGATCTCATTACCAAACTTCCGCGCATAAAGAAAGGTCATGATGCCATCTGGGTAGTTGTTGATCGACTTACTAAGTCAGCACATTTCTTGCCAATCCGTGAGGATTTTTCTGCTGACAGACTTGCAAAAATCTATGTGGATGAAATTGTAGCTCGACATGGTGTTCCTTTGAACATCATTTCTGACAGAGATGCTCGTTTCACTTCTCATTTTTGGAGAACCATGCAATCTGCTATGGGGACCCAACTTAATCTGAGCACGGCTTATCATCCGCAAACGGATGGTCGATCTGAAAGAACAATCCAGACTCTGGAGGATATGCTTAGAGCTTGTGTGATCGACTTTGGTGGTAGTTGGGATTCACATCTTCCGTTGATTGAATTCTCCTACAACAACAGTTATCACTCCAGCATCAACATGGCTCCTTTCGAGGCTCTCTATGGTCGAAAATGTCGTTTACCAGTCTGCTGGAATGAGATCGGCGAGGCTCAACTTACTGGACCTGCCCTCATTTTAGAGACAATTGACAAGATTAAGAAAGTTCGTGATAACCTTTAGACAGCTAGAAGCCATCAAAAGAGTTACGCGGACCCAAAACGCAAGCCCTTGGAATTTCAAGTCGGTGATCGAGTATTACTTAAGGTCTCACCTTGGAAAGGTGTGATCAGATTTGGAAAGAAAGGAAAACTTGCACCTAGATACGTTGGACCATTCAAGATCGTCGAAAGAATCGGTAAGGTAGCCTACAGACTTGAGTTACCTCCTGAACTTGGAAATGTTCATCCAACCTTTCACGTGTCCAATCTCAAGAGGTGTTTAGCTGATGAGAACCTCCACATACCGCTTGACGAAATTCGTGTTGACAAAACACTGAA
The DNA here is from genome assembly GCA_030545235.1 of Helianthus tuberosus. NCBI lineage: Eukaryota > Viridiplantae > Streptophyta > Magnoliopsida > Asterales > Asteraceae > Helianthus > Helianthus tuberosus. The sequence continues at coordinate 41,963,140 of CM060411.1, read as the reverse complement.
ATTTGTTGAGAAGCCAGTGGAAATCATGGAACGTGAAGTCAAGTGGCTCAAACGCAAGCGCATTCTTTTGGTCAAAGTTCGCTGGGAAGCTAAACGCGGACCCGAGTTTACTTGGGAATGCGAAGATCAAATGAAGGCGAAATATCCGCATCTTTTTCCACGAGTTTCCTCTAAATAAATTTCGGGACGAAATTTCCACAAGTAGGGGAGACTGTAACATCTGTGCTTGTAATCTTTATGAACAGTTCAATTATCAATAAAACAATGTTATTTGATCCCAATGTTTTTTTGGTTGTGTTTTACATTTTTCATGTTTTGACTTTTATTCAATTTCAAACTCTATATCGCTTTCTGGAGAGTTATACGCAAACTGGTGCGTAAACGTAACCAGTTTAATGCGAAAAATACTCCAGAACATCAACATATACTTAACATACCTTAAATAACCTTTACATAACTTAGAAATAAGTTTTGAAGGCTTTGGTATGGCAAAAACAAGTTAATTCGCCTACAGGGACTAAATTTAACAAACTGCGAAAGTATGCCAATTAGAACTGTAACAGACATTCTGAATCATGGCCATAAGTTAAACATACCATAAATATCCTTTACATAACTTAGAAATAGGCTTTGAGGGGTTCGGTGTGCTAAAATAAACTTTTGGGTCATTCAGGGACTAAAAGTGTCAAAAAGTGCATAAGTTTGCACTTTCGCGCATAACTTACGTTCTGAATACATCCCGACATCCAAAAATTTATGTAAGCACTAAAATATTTTATTTTAGTGTTTGGCATGAGAAAAATCCATTCGTCACGCAATTTGAATCGTTTTTCGCGCTTATGCGCATTCCGTCGTAATTAAGCGAACATCGCGATTGTACGGCCAAACGAACCGACATCCGAGATATTTTTGAGCACATTTTAAGTTCCCTATACTTTAACTTCATTTTAGAGCTTTGAAATGGGGTTAACGGGGCTTAAACGTGTCAAAAATGCATCAAATAGCAAGTTTGGAGCTTCAGGGGCCTGTTCTGCCATTTTTCAAACTTCTGGTCTGCAAGGTGCTTGCGCACCTCAACACTTAAAACCTTACGGTGCGCAAGCAGGGGTCAGATGCAGAAACTTGTTTTTAACAGCCATTGATTTACATTGTGAGCATACTTAGTACATCGTTTTACATTACATTTCTGCTATGTATGTTGACTGATAGCATGCTAGCACATTGATTTACATGACTTTTCTGCTTTGTATGTTAACTTAGCATACTTAGTACATTGTTTTCATATGACATGTATACAATTGCTATAACATTTGGTTTGCACAAACGAGACTTATATACGTTCATTAACATTAGCTACGCCGCTCGGTAGTAAGTACTGGTACCATAGGACTTGACAAATCCCATTCCTGACATCTCGGGTTTGTTTGGATCTAAGGAATGACTGAATCCGAAAACATTTCTTTTGATAACCTTGACTAAAAGGGTTATCCGACTGTCTCAAGGCTTGAATGTATGCGTTAACTTACCACATAAATGTTTGTATCAATGTAACATGCATTACTTTGCAAAACATAACTTTTTTATATATTCAAAATACTTTGTTTTGTACATTTCTACATTTGGATTATGTGACAATACTTTGCTTACAATACATAACATTTGTTACACATTACTTCACTACATTTGGACTTTTAAACATTTAACATGGCTTATACAAGGACTTTTGACTATTGGTTTAAACATAGACTTTATTACATTGGTGGTTTGTTTAAGTGGCTTAAGTAACGAGATGTGAGTAATATGATACAATCATGGTGGATACGCCGTTGGTACTTCCTATATATAAGTGTTTGTATTATATTACATATCATAGCGTTATTTAAATCATTCAATTTGGACTTATACATTTTTCACAAGTAACACGATTTTCACAAGACTTTGGTTTACAAGCAATTTACTTTATACAACTCATTTTACTTGGTCATACATTTAACCATACATTATTCTTTTATTTATACATATCATTTGATCTTATCGCTTTTTAAATGACTTACAAAACAAAATAATTTACAAGGTTCATGACTGACTTTTACTAAACAACTTTTTCTAAACTTATAAGTCATGAATCCTATTTTCACAAAACCTATGTATCTCACAGGCATTTTTATGCTGACGTACCTATTTTCACATGTGTTTTCAGGAGCTGTTGCTTAGGATGATGATCGTGACACTAGGGCGGACCTGTGCCTTAGAGACTTAAAATAAAGATAGAACTAGCTTAATTATGTTCTGAACTCTTTATTTCCTGTTTAAGACAATGTAACTCTTATGTTGATAAATAAAGTACAACTTTGAATGCCATGGTTATGAAACAATTAATTATGTTACAACACTCCCCGACGTTTTCCGCCACGTTTTGTATGGTATACGTGGTCGGGGTGTGACACCTTTCTAAATGGTGATCTCCATGAGGAGGTCTACATGACTCCTCCCCCGGGAATTACTCATCAGCCCAATGAAGTATGTCGGCTTCAAAAAGCTTTATATGGCCTGAGACAGGCCCTTCGTGCTTGGTTTGAGAAATTCTCTACAATGATTACTTCCCTTTGTTTTGTTCCAAGTAATCACGATTCAGCATTGTTTGTTCGATGTACAAGAGCTGGACGCATCCTTTTTGTCTTTATATGTGGATGATATGATTATTATAGGCAATGATTATGATGATATTGAGTCCTTGAAGCGTGATTTGGCTCACTGTTTTGCTATGAAGGATTTGGGTTAACTACGGTATTTCTTGGGTATTTGTAACACCCTTACTATTATAAAACGGTTTTTGTACTATTAACGACAATTACATGTGTACTTACGAATACACATACATATAAAATAAGGGTTTACAAAAAAATTACAGTTTAAAAATAATACAACATAATGTAATTGAGTTCGTCATTTAAAAATAACGACGACACACATGCGGAAGCTTCATTATCATGTGTTCGGTTCTTCATCGAGCTTGATCTTCATCTGTGTGCATAATTCAGTCACCTAAATTCAAAACCAACATAAAAGTTAGTTTTAATAAGTTAAATACATGTTAAATCAAGTTTCATGAGTCAAAATAACAAAATTCAAACAAATTGCAACGTTTAGGGGCGTTGCCACACGTGTAACACCTCGTAAAATCGTGTCCAATTATGTGCTGACACGTGTCCCTAATCCTAATTATGTCAAACGTTGACTAGGATGGACTATTATTGCCAAACAATGAAAACTTTGAATATGCAAGGACTAAAAGTGTCAACATGCTTAAACTAAGCCTCTGAGTGACCTTATACGGTGTTCGTATTCTTTTAATAAGCCACTTGTTGGATAAACGAAAACGTTTGCAATATAATTCAAAAGTTTGTGCATAGAAGGGTTAAAAGCATCAACATGTAAATTCTTACCTCTGAGTGACCTTTTAACGGACCAAGAGCTTCATGATCTTCGTTCATACTCTCAGGAATGCCTATATTGGTCGTTCAAGGCTTTCATGCCGTTAAATGATAATACGCATAAGTTTGTGCGTTAAAAGGGTTAAAATCGTCAACGAGAGAAACTAGTGTCTTCGGGTGATCATTGTAACGAACCCAAAGCTTAACGGTGTTGGCTATACTTCCATGAATACCTAAAATCTAACTTGAAGGGCCAAAACTGCTAAATATGAAAGTTATTATGAGATAAAAGGTGCAGGGACTGAACATGTCATCTTTAAAACTTGTTTGGCTGGAATGGGGGTGGTCGCGTGCCGCGACGGGACTCCTGGTCCCTTGTCACGCGACGCGAGAGCCCTATCTCGACAGAATCCTTTGGCAGCTGTCTTCTTCTTCCTTGCAGCCCAAACAAACCACTCTATACACTCATAATTCGATACCATGAGCTCTTAGTTGGTTTTAAAACATGGTTTTACACCTGTAATGATCTTGGAGCTCCTCTAAACACTTGGCATGATCCAAGGGTGTGATGTTTCACTATAAATAGAGGTGCCTTCCATTCATTTTTCTTGCACCATTCTTGAATCTTTATATTCTCTCAACTATGGGAGCTCCTGAGTATTAGGAGCACACCAATGAGTTCTCTTCAGTCCTTAGGACACTTGTAAGTGTTCCTTTCGTGACTAGTTTCTGTTTTATAGGCTTTTAAGCCAAAAGTCAAGCGTTATCATAATAACGCTTTGACTTTTAGTAAGACCTTAAAAGGTCAAGCCATTGTTCGCAACGAACATAGCTACGTGGTCGTAATTAGGTAGGTGTTAATCCCTCAAAAGGGCACCTCCTAAGAATCACGTTTGCTTGGTTAATTGACGAGTCAACGTATTGACATTTTAAAAGTCAATGGGTCAGATTTTAAAATAATTGCGATCTGAGTTTACGAGTGTTCTAAAATATGTTTTATCACTTAAACAACTTAATAATAATTAATAGAACATGTGTAAACATGTTCGGCTCGTCAATTCCAGTTTTAGGGTCGGTTCGCAACCGAAAGTCGCGAAGTTTGACTTCTGCTTGGACTTTCTATTATGAACCGAATTACCCTCAACCCAGTAGTTTGAGTCAGCAAGGATACAATCCTAAAGGGTCGGATTATTGAAAGATAATTAATTAAGTTATTAATGCATATTATGGTAGGCCCCTCTTTTGAAGGTGACGTTACCCTCGGCTAAGTAGTCTGAGTCAGCAGGGATACAGTCCTAAGTAGCCGGGTTAAAGTATTAATAGTAGCTTACATATGAGGGGATCAAAGAGTTTGGACCCCCGCCATCCAATACAGGTGGGTATTGAAGGAGGTCCTACTAAATTTGACCCAGGTCCTTGCAGGATCTATACACTGAACAAGGCAAGACTCTTACCAAACCGTTCCCTTAACCCCCGACCAGGTAGCCAACATACCTCCATATAGACCGTGGAGATATGAATGGTGAAAATCTTTTATTTTATATAGACAGTAAAATAATGCCAAGACACCACGGACAAACGATAAGGAAGAATCACCTTCAACATAAGAAACTAGTTATTAAAGTCATTAATACATAACCAAGTAAAAAGTGCAAAAAGATTAAAAATAAAAAGTATTACACTAGACACTTTGTCTTCACCAAGTGATGTAAGAGACTTAGGCAAACATGGCCTTGATTGTCAAGAACTCTTACGATCAATCTTGGATCCCGAGATGACTCACACACTCTATGATGGACAATGGATGATGGTGGTGGATGATGGTGTTGTGATGGTGGTGGGTGGTGGGTGAAGTGTGAGAGAGGTGGTGTGCCAAGGGATGGTTTACAAATGAGCCAAGCACCCCTATTTATAGCCTGAACAGTAGCTCGGGCACGGCCCCGTGTCCAGTGGGCACGGCCCCGTATCCATCCTCCTTCTCTGTCTTCATTAATTGCTTTTGTCTACATTAGTTGACCACGGCCCCGTGTCCGCTGGGCACGACCCCGTGTGCAGAAGCATATCTGTACTATCAAGATTTACCTGGATTCTGCGAATCTTATAGTTGACCACGGCCCCGTGTCAGCTGAGCACGGCCCCGTGGTGGGCGATGGAAGCTTCTACAACTTTGTCTTTTATGCTGACACTTGGGCACGCCCCCGTGTTCACTGAGCACGGGGCGTGTTCAGTCTTCTGTTCTCTTGTTTTGCTTGGGAAGATGCTTTCGGGGAGGTCGGGCATGCCACGTTTGTTCCTTTTCTTGTATTTATGTTAGATTTAGCTGTCTTTTTGCTTCTTTTGTTAATTTGAGCTCATTTAATCCTGAAAATACAAAAGGAAGACAGAAGCACACTTTTTCCAACATTAGTACTAAAAAGGGTTAGTTTTATGCCACAATTGATGTAATTTATATGTTGCATTTTGCACACATCAAATACCCCACACTTGAATCTTTTCTTGTCCTCAAGCAAAACTCTTTATAATATGGCTTTCCACTCCCAAATGGAATGGGTAGAAGAGAAGGTTTTTGGGCTTGTCATAGAGTGTCGGGATTTCCAAGATTCTTTATTTAAGTTTTATTTTTATTTATTTACAATCCTATTCATCATGATTTATTTAAAACTTTTCATAAGATAAATTACTTATTAGGGCATAACATGCCTCTTTAAAATTTTATTTATATACAAGTTCACATACCTCACGGGGGATCACTCAACACTCGGCCGAAGATGTATTTTAGTGAATCACTCGAGAGCGGCATGGAACTTACTCCTACCATAGGCTCGCCAAGCAATCAATCCTCCTCCTTTTTAAGTATATACCTTTGTAAATATCAAGAGGACTTTTGGGTGAAGGGTTAGGCTTGGGTTAAAGGTAGATGGTTGGGTTAGTGGTTAGTAGAAAAGGGCGAAAAAGCGTAAAAAGCGTCGGTTTTCGTAAGACTTTTTTTTTTGCAAAATTTTTATTTGGATGAAGCTATTATTCAAACAAAGTTATTTTTGATGAACTTGTTTGTTTATTTCTTTTGCTTCATCATCAACACATTTTTTTTTAAAAGTCATACGAAAAACCGAGCTTGTTACTAAAATAAAGGGTTAAAAATAAAAAGGTTTTGGTGGGTGAAAGTGTGTTTGGTTTGGGTTAAGAAATGAAAAGGTTTAGGCTCAAAGGGGTTAACTAGGGGGATTTTGGGTAGGTGGTAAAAAAAAGAAAAATAAAGGTGTAGAAATAAAAAAGTTAGTCCTAATGCCTCCATCATTTACTTACTCGGGTTTAAGTTGGTAAGGACCGGGAATGTATCGTCGTGGCAAGTTCTAAAGTTGTAAGAACCAAGCGGCTATTCACACAAGAAATGAAAAATGAGCATTTAGTTTAAAGATATGTATTTGTATGCTCAATAAAGGCTCAAAACTCACTTTTGTGGGAATGGGCTTTTATGTGATCAGTATATATAATTAAATTTTAACTAAACTTGTCATGCCTTTTCATAATTTTCTTATGTTAGTTCTTTTTATCACGACGCTATCGGTTGTAAATTTGTAAAAATATAACTTTTTTAGAATTTGAAATTCCCAAGTTAAACCTAGACAAGTAAAAAAAATGAAAATTTTTGAAAAAAAATTTGGGGTGATTAGCGTTTCCAATAGAGTTTTGTGTAAGGCTTGTAATTAGGACTTGCAAGATTCAAAATTTTAGCATCCCCCCCCCCCCCACACACACACTTAAATTACACATTGTCCTCAATGTGTCCCAAAAATAAGTTTTTAGGTTGATTGAATATGTAAAGAGGTGTGAAAAAGCAAAATTTTATGTTACTGGACTTCTGGACACGGCCCCGTTTTCGATGGACACGACCTCGTGTTCAGGTTCCAGTAACCAAAACTTACAGAAGGTGGACACGGGGGTGTGTTTACTGGGCACGACCCCGTGTCTGGTCAAAAGTCTGCAAATCTAGACAAACAGCAGGTCTGGGGGAGTGGGCACGGGGGCGTGTTGGCTGGACACAGCCTCGTGTAGACAATCTGCAAAAGTGAAAAACAGGTTTCTGGCTCTAGTTTTCCTGTCCCGGCTTTAGTAACACTAATGTTTAGTGTTCTAAGCCTCTTATGTACCTGTTTTAGCAATAAACACTACACCAAACCATAGCAAACATCCTATATTACCAACATTCAACATCCACATCACAAAGTTAGAAAGAAAAACAAATGTAGAAAATAAAAAGAGTTAAAGGAAAGTAAATTGTTCAACACACGGCACGCAGGCCGGAAATTGTTCAAGATAAAAGGGGGTTAACCTGTGGAATCGTCAACTGACCGCTTCTGCCTCCGCTCATCCCGCCTAATCCATATCCTCGTCCTCATCATCATCATCTCCTCCACCATGCCCCGCAATGTACTCCCGGATATTCCCGATATCATCTTGGATATCGGATATGTTTCTCTCGATAGCTCCAACCCGGTTGTACGTGTTGCTCACCATGTTATAGGTGTTCCTGGTGCACATGAGGTTTTCCTGCAATAAATCATGTAAACTTTGGAAGTTAGGAAAACCACATCCTTGTGAGGAGGATTGGCCTGGATCACCATGGGGCTGGTACTGGTACTGATGATGTTGTGGAGCGTGAAGGACGAGTGCCTCTTGTGGGTTCCATGCATGCCCCTGCATCCTTTGGAAGCTAACCGATCCGTCTTCAGCCTCATAAATTAAGTTCATGGAGCGGCAGATGTGTACATCCACTCTTCCCGGCCATGGACTCCTTTCGAAGGATCTTGGTATGCTCGTGAAGTGCTTGAAGAGACGGTATATCCACCCCCCGAAAAAGATAGGGGTTGGTGAAGTAGCAAGTCGGTTTAGGTGCATGTTACGGATCAAGAGGTACGGAACATCTAGGTGTCTGCGGGTATGAATGCAATGAAGAACCACCAAATCTCTCAACCCAACAACGCCACTGCTATCATGCCTTTGGCTAAGAGAGTAAGCGAGGACTCTATGAATGTAACGGTAAAGCGGGTCCCTCAGCTTAGTGCTCTTAGTGCTGCTCGGGTTGTAGTGCCCTTCACCAATCTGAGCCCATGCGGCTTGGCGTTCGTTCTCATCCAACTCTCGCACTCCTCCGGTATTTTCTTCATTACCCGCGTCTTCCTCCGCATACAACCCAATTATCGACCCAAATTGTGCCATCGAAATCGAGTACTTAGTTCCACCACATCGGAATACTACCCCATCATTGTCAAATGGGTCACACCTTGAATTGAACGTGAAGGTGCTATAGAATTCCATAGTGCACTCGTGGACTGAGCGAAGTCGAGTGGTTAGGGTGACTCTTAGTGGGCTGGTAACGAGGTTGTTAAACCGGTCAAGTTGGTTCACCAATGCTAATAAATCCATGCATGCTTGTCTTGGGTATTCTTCCGGTCTTGTTTGAAGCACTTCGTATCTAGCCCTAGCATCGAGCTCATTTGCGTTGAACCTTGTGAATTTCCTCGACATCTGAAAGAATACATCAAAAGTTAGCATGAAACAGTGGAATTTTCGGACAAAACTGCAAACAGCGGGCTGGACACGGCCCCGTGTTCAGCGGACACGACCCCGTGTCCAGGCATCTGTTACTCAAAAATTTCATATTTCGACCCGGTTCCGAAAACTTGAAAATTTTTGGTCCACTAGGTGCGGTTTTCCCCGAAAATGAAACCCTAAGTGCCGTTTTTCCCAAAACAACTCGTTTACCCATTCAATTTTATCTTTTTCGGTTCAAAAACAAGGGTTTGAGGTTTTTGTGAGAAATCGGGCGAATCTTTGAACAATACAAGTGAATTAACTTCCTATAACACTACTCTAACTAAATGCTAACAGATTAAAGCAAAAATTTTAGGTTCAATCCGGATGAAGTTCAAGAACCCTAGATTTTCCCCAAATTTTTGATGTTTTAACTACATGCAAATGCTTAATCTAACTACTAATGATGATAGAATCATACCTTGATGTTGTTAGAAGTAGGGGAGACGTCGAAAATCTGCGGAAAATCGCCTGGAACTAGAGCGTTTTTGGGGAAACGGGGCGTGTGGAATGGTATAACTGTTATGAAAAAGGGGTTTTATCCCGACAGTCGCGCGGACACGGCCTCGTGCCGAGCAAAAGTTTTTTTTTAGTGCTCGTGTGAGTGCCCTTTGTTTCCCAAAAACTTGGTTAGAAGACTTACCGGTTATGATGTCATCCTGTTGGTTCGTAACTTACCAGGTATGATGTTGTTGCTTCTATTCTTCGACCGTTTGAAGCGAGATCTCTTCCTCTTCGTCCTCAATAAATCCTTGATAGAGTTTCAGTCGTTGGCCATTGACTTTGAATGGGGGCCCATTTCGAGATTTAATTTCTACTGCACCGTGTGGGAAAATATGGGTGATGGAAAAAGGTCCTGTCCACCTAGACTTTAATTTACCAGGAAATAGTCGAAGTCATGAATTAAACAAAAGAACTTGATCTCCTACTCGAAATTCATTAGGTTTAATATGTTTGCCATGCAAGTTTTTCATTCTCTCCTTATAAATTTCTGAGTTTGAATATGCGTAATTCCTAAGTTCGTCTAACTCATTTAATTGACAAAATCGGTTTCTACCGGAAAATTCCAAATCTAAGTTCACATTTTTAATTGCCCAGTAGGCTTTGTGTGCAATTTCTACTGGCAAATGACAGCTTTTCCCATAGACTAGCTTATATGGGGTTGTACCTATTGTTGTTTTATAAGCAGTTCGAAAAGCCCATAAAGCATCATCTAATTTATCTGTCCATTCTTTTCTATTTAACCCTACGGTTTTTTCAAGTATTCGTTTTAAACCTCTATTAGTCACTTCGGCTTGTCCGTTTGTTTGAGGGTGATATGCTGTTGAGACCCGGTGATAGACCCCATGTCTTGTTAAAAAAATTTCAAGTTGATGGTTGCAAAAATGGGTACCTCTATCACTTATTAATGCTTTAGGTGTTCCAAAACGAGAGAATAATTTTTTCAGAAATCTTACCACGACTCTTCCATCATTTGTTGGAAGTGCCTCGGCCCATTTAGACAAGTAATCTACTGCCACAAGTATATATTTGTTTCCTTTTGACGGTGGGAAAGGTCCAATAAAGTCGAGCCCCCACACGTCAAAAATTTCACAAACAAGGATGCCATTTTGTGGCATTTCGTTTTTGGAAGAAATATTACCTGTTCTTTGGCAAGCATCACATGTCTTGACAAGACTTTGGGCGTCTTTGTAAATGGTTGGCCAATAAAATCCTGAATCAAATACCTTTCGTGCGTTACTAGCGGCACCATGATGTCCTCCGTATGGACCTTCATGACAATGGCGGAAAATTCTTCGTGCTTCGCTACCATGTACGCATCGTTGGACGAGTTGGTCGGCACACATTTTGAAAAGATAAGTGTCTTCCCAAAAATAATGCTTCACATTAGCAAAGAATTTTTTTTCTTTGATGATGTGGCCAACCCTTAGTGACTATACCGCTAGCTGGGTAGTTAGCATAGTCAGCGTACCATGGTTCTTCTTTGTATTCCACCATGTCTAGGGACTCTGTTGAAAATTTTTCGTTGATTTTCTCGTCCCTGGTTGCCTCCAAAGCTGGGTCTTCTAAGCGTGAAAGATGATCTGCTGCGGTGTTTTCTGCTCCTCTTTTGTCTTTGATCTCAATATCAAATTCTTGGAGGAGTAAAATCCACCTAATCAAACGTGGTTTTGCGTCCTGCTTTTTGAAGAGATATCGAATGGCTGCATGATCTGTATAGACTATAGTTTTAGAAAGAACAAGATAAGAACGAAATTTATCAAAAGAAAATACCACAGCTAGTAACTCTTTTTCAGTTGTTATGTAATTTTCTTGTGCATCGCTAAGTGTTTTACTAGCATAATAAATTGGGTGAAAATGCTTTTCTTTTCTTTGTCCCAAGACAGCTCCAACTGCAAAGTCACTAGCATCACACATGATTTCAAAAGGAAAATTCCAATCAGGTGCTATCATGATAGGTGCATTGACTAGCATTTCCTTTAGGGTTAGAAATGCTTGATTGCAATCCTTGTCACAGATGAAAGGAGCATCTTTTTCAAGTAGTTTTGTTAGAGGCCTTGAAATTTTTGAAAAGTCTTTGATAAACCGCCTATAAAATCCGGCATGCCCTAGGAAACTTCTGATAGCTCTAACGGAGGATGGGGGTGGTAATCGAGAAATAGTGTCCATTTTAGCTCGATCAACTTCCATTCCTTCGCTTGAGATTTTGTGACAGAGTACTATTCCCTCAGTTACCATGAAATGGCATTTTTCCCAATTAAGGGCGAGGTTAGTTTCCTCACATCGGGATAGCATTCGTTCAAGGTTATCGAGGCATTGGTCGTATGAATCCCCAAAGATAGAAAAGTCGTCCATAAAGACTTCCAATGTCTTTTCTATCATGTCATGGAAGATAGCTACCATGCAACGTTGGAATGTTGCGGGGGCATTACATAGACCAAATGGCATGCGTCGATAAGCAAAAGTTCCATAGGGACATGTGAAAGTTGTCTTTTCTTGGTCTTCGGGTGCTATCGGGATTTGAAAGTAACCTGAAAAACCATCCAAGAAACAGTAAAATTTATGACCGGATAATCTCTCTAACATTTTATCAATGAAGGGCAAAGGAAAGTGATCTTTCCTTGTTGCTTCATTTAATCGTCTATAATCTATACATACTCTCCATCCTATGACGGTTCTCGTTGGAATTAATTCATTCTTTTCGTTAGTTATTACCGTCATACCTCCTTTCTTTGGAACAACTTGGACGGGACTTACCCAAGGACTATCGAAGATAGGATAAATAAGTCTGGCGTCAAGTAATTTGATGACTTCGTTTTTAACCACTTCTTGAACATTTGGATTTACTATACGGTGTGGTTGTATTACCGATTTGTAGTCATCGTTCATTAAAATTTTGTACGTGCACATAGAAGGACTTATTCCTTTAATATCTACAAGCTTCCAAGCAATCGCATTTTTGTGTTTTTTCAAAAGGTTAATTAATTTTTCTTTTTCTAAACCATTTAACTTAGATGAAATAATTACAGGTGATTTACCATCTTTGTCTAGAAAAGCATATTCCAAACCTTTTGGAAGTTCTTTGAGCTCAAGAGGTGGGTCTTTAGGAGACTCCTTATTTGGTTGCTCATTTTGATCAAGAACTTTAAAAGTTTGTTCTATGGCGACCTCTTCTTCAACAAAGTGGTCAAACTTTTCACTTGTATCGGGTGGTTCATCTTCATCTTCAATTAGGGGGTCATTATTGTCGAATGGATGTTTCATTGATCGCTCAAGATCAACACTCTTTTTAAATGCCCCTAATTGAATAGGTAGATTGTTAAACTTCCGGTTCTTCAAAGCTTCGTGGGTTTTTACAAAGGGTCGTCCCAACACTAGAGGAGCATCATCAAGGATGACAAAGTCGGTTGGGATTACCATTTGATTTGTTTGAACCAAGACATCCTCAACTACACCGATTGATTTTATTATTTTCCGATTAGATAGAAAAATGGGTATTTGAAGTGGAGAAAAATCACTAATACTTAATTTTTCGAAAATGTAGTTGGGCATTATATTAACGCAAAGATCTTTATCAATTGTGACGGACTCACCTTTTTCATTGTTTAACTCATGTGTCGGTTTTTCACTTATTTGTTCTTCCATTTTTACACTTTCAGTTATCTCTTCTTTAATTAATTCTTCTTTTGCGCGGGACTCCTCTTCCCTAGCGCGAGATTCTTTTATATAGCGCTCGATAACTTTAAGGTGTTCTAATATCCTATCGGTCACTTCGGTTATAGAGAAAGGATCAGGATTTTCAAAGCTTGAATCCGGTTGTTCGATCCTTTGTTCCTTATAATACCCATATGAAGTAGATGGTTCACACCATTGTTCTTCATTGTAAGCATATGATGGATAAGGGTCGTAATTTTGTTCTTCATAATACTCATATGAGGTGGGTTGTTCATGCCATGGTTCCTCATAATAAGCATATGAAGGTGGTGGCTCATATCTTGGTTTCTCAAAGTATGAGTAAGAAGCCTCATACCTTGGTTCATCAAAATATTGGACCCCCGCCATCCAATACCGGTGGGTATTGAAGGAGGTCCTACTAAATTTGACCCAGGTCCTTGCAGGATCTATACACTGAACAAGGCAAGACTCTTACCAAACCATTCCCTTAACCCCCGACCAGGTAGCCAACAAACCTCCATATAGACCGTGGAGATATGAATGGTGAAAATCTTTTATTTATATAGACAGTAAAATAATGCCAAGACACCACGGATAAACGATAAGGAAGAATCACCTTCAACATAAGAAACTAGTTATTAAAGTCATTAATACATAACCAAGTAAAAAGTGCGAAAAGATTAAAAATAAAAAGTATTACACTAGACACTTTGTCTTCACCAAGTGATGTAAGAGACTTAGGCAAACATGGCCTTGATTGTCAAGAACTCTTACGATCAATCTTGGATCCCGAGACGACTCACACACTCTATGATGGACAATGGATGATGGTGGTGGATGATGGTGTTGTGATGGTGGTGGGTGGTGGGTGAAGTGTGAGAGAGGTGGTGTGCCAAGGGATGGTTTGCAAATGAGCCAAGCACCCCTATTTATAGCCTGAACAGTAGCTCGGGCACGGCCCCGTGTCCATCATCCTTCTCTGTCTTCATTAATTGCTCTTGTCTGCATTAGTTGACCACGGCCCCGTGTCCGCTGGGCACGACCCCATGTGCAGAAGCATATCTGTACTATCAAGATTTGCCTGGATTCTGCGAATCTTATAGTTGACCACGGCCCCGTGTCCGCTGAGCACGGCCCCGTGGTGGGCGATGGAAGCTTCTACAACTTTGTCTTTTATGCTGACACTTGGGCACGCCCCCGTGTTCACTGAGCACGGGGCATGTTCAGTCTTCTATTCTCTTGTTTTGCTTGGGAAGATGCTTTCGGGGAGGTCGGGCATGCCACGTTTGTTCCTTTTCTTGTATTTATGTTAGATTTAGCTGTCTGTTTGCTTCCTTTGTTAATTTGAGCTCATTTAATCCTAAAAATACAAAAGGAAGACAAAAGCACACTTTTTTCCAACATTAGTACTAAAAAAGGGTTAGTTTTATGCCACAATTGATGTAATTTATATGTTGCATTTTGCACACATCAGCTGGGAATACGGGTCGGCTAGAATGAAGGCTAAGGAATTTGCACTCCTGATGCTTAAGGCCTATGATGTCTAAAGCTCTGTTTATTGGATCCTGCCCGTGGGCTTGTATCGAATGCTTGTAATACTTTTATACATTAAAGCTTTATTTTAATAATTTTTAATCCAATACTTCCGCTCTCTATTATAATTGTGATAACTGTTATCCCGTCGTCACGATTGTACTCATCCAGGCCCACCGAAGATCGGGGTGTGACAGGTTGGTATCAGAGCTACAGTTTGAGTGAATTAGACACTAGCCCTTAGTGTCTAATCTCAAATATCACAAATGAAGATTCCTTTAAAAACTCTGTGTCTAGACCTGAATATAAGACTACTATTAATCTATATAGTAGTTATTGATTTTATACCTCCAAGACGTCGCGGGCAAGATGAAGAATCTGTTATGGGTCGCGGAGAGACCTTTGAGTAGCCTAAAGTTCAACATGGTGAACTACATATGTTTTGGAGATGATGACTCCGATACGAGGATGATAAACCTCGTCTGATGATATATCTTTTGATATTCTTGTGATATCCTAATATCATGTTTATGAAGTTTATCATATTTAATAGACATTTCGGTGATATCTCACCAGCTGATTGAAACACCAACAAGTATGGAAAGTCGTATCATGGCAAGGATATATTCGTGCATTTTTGGCACCAAATTTCTATTCTTTGATTCAAATGTTCTCTCATTCAAGAGAATAAACAGAAAAAGGAAATCACTCTTTCTGATTCATGCTTAAAGCATATAATTTCGAGTTTTCGAGCTCGATAAATTCAAACCCATCTGGGTATATATATTATATTATATAAATTCGGCAACTCTCGCCAGCAATTTCTCCAACTGGAATACGACAATGACTTTTATTTCATTGATTTTTAACAAATGCCAAACTTAGTTTGACAAAAGCGCCATATGATAATTGGCAGTATTTTAGTGTGTCCCATAGATTGCTTTCATGCCTGGCCATTATGACGGTTTAATGCATGGAACCACTAAGATCTCCCAACGGTCATATTGTACTGATATCGGCTAATAGTAAGCATTTATTATAATTTGGCGATATTACTGCCATAAGAAGAATCATTGATTTTATGGAGCCCATTTTATGATTTTTCCTTCTGATAATATGAAGGTCGCATTTATTGCTCCTACCTTATCAAACAAATCTCTTGATTGCGCAATAGACGAAGGCGAAAAAGCACGCGTTCCCACCAATGAGTGGTTGAAATAGTGCAAGATGTTCGTCCAAATATGAGACGACATATCCCCAATTCTCCTGATAAGGAGAGGGGTATATTTATAAACGGTGTACTTTATTGAGTCGTACCATATACAGTGTACTTTATTGAGCTGTATTATATACGCAGTACTATATTGAGGCGTATTCCCGAATATCCCATGTGGAGAAAGGGTATATTTATAAACGGTGTACTTTATTGAGCTGTATTATATACGTTGTACTATATTGAGGCGTATTCCCGAATATCCCATGTGGAGAAAGGGTGTATTTATAAACGGTGTACTTTATTGAGTCGTACCATATACATTGTACTTTATTGAGCTGTATTATATACGCTGTACTTTATTAAGGCGTATCCCCATGTCTCCCAATAAAGGAGAAGGTATATATTTAAATGGTGTACTTTATTGAGTCATATCGTATACACTGTACTATATTGAGGTGTATACCAAATCTCCAACTAAAGAGAAGTGCATATAATTAAAACGTCAAATAAGACGTGTCCTGGAAACTCCAACTAAGGAGAATGACTAAAGGTGCCAACTCTATTGGGTGAAGACAAATTAGTCAAAGGACTGCTAGCAATCAAGCAAATAAACCTCTTTTAAATTACTCGGTCTACTAGTTCTTATGAAATTGAGACTAATAAATAAGACCATGATAAAAGACTCCGTCTCTAATATACATTTTCCCACCATTGGTAGTGGTTGAAAAGAGTTATAGAAGTGGAAAACTGATTCCCTCACACTCATACAATCTTCAAAATCTTAAAGTGATTCTTGTCCGACTATAGGACGACACTTATCTAAGATCTCCAACTAATTTCCAAATAAGTGGAAAGGATATAGAAATTTCACTCATCTATTGTAACACCTGTTCTTATAAATCAATTGTTTAACGTATATTTTGCGAAAATAATCATGTAATTAATGATTATATATACATCGGAAATACGGGTTTGTTAAAAACTTTTACAAATTAAGTGATATACATAATGTGATTTAATTCGCCGTTTAGAATAACGACAAAACAATGTTGCGGAAGCTTTGTTTAATGTGTGTTCGGTTCTTGCTCGATGCTCGATCTTTATCCGGGACTCTCGACATTCACCTGTGATCAAAACCAACTTAAATGTCAGTTTTGATAATTAATTAAACTAATACAACGGGGAAATTAGGAAAATCCAACATGGATATCTTAAACCCAAAACAAAAACTTATTTCTGACCTCCACCGTAACTTACGGTGTCACCGTAAGTTACGGTGGCCTCTGTGTTTCAATTATTCAACCGTACAACAGTAGGTGTTTACCGTAACCAAATCATGTCCACCGTAACTTACGGTGGCACCGTAAGTTACGGTGGCCACTGCATCATTCCCTTCCTTTTTGCCGTTTTCGACACGAAAACTTTCGTATCTTTCAATCCGCTCGTCCGTTTAACCTACCGTTTCTTCCTACGTGTTTGTAATTTGATTCTCCATCATATGGAGTTAAAATCTAACATCCGGTTTAACAAAATTTCAGACTTTTAAGTCTTTGGCTTATTACCCTTTTTGCCAACTTTTGACCCGTTCGTGATTTCATCATCAAACTTGTGTATTTGACCTTTATATCTCATATACTTCTTCAACTTAATGTTATTTACCATACTAGATTTTAATCCCCGGTTTATTACACAAATTAAACCCGTTTTCGTTTGTATGCTTATTTTGACCCGTTAAGGGTATTTATGCACTAAGGTCCCATACATCCCTTTTATACTTATCTTAAGGATTTAATCTACCAAAACACTTATTTCCAACAACCTTTAAAGGTCGTTTGCCCGGTTTACCCAACAAGGGCATTTTAGTCAACTTTAGCCCCTCATTTACGACGAAGGGCATTTGCTACAATTTGACCCAAAAAAAAATGTATGTTTAACCACAATCGTATTTATACGTACCTGGCTCGAGTCAACCTAGTGACCCGTTTCAACACCTTGCTTTTATTACCGATATTCTATGGCGACGCAATTATCCAAATTACTATTCGCTCCTGTAACACATGACTTGACCACCACATTAGTTGATTTTGTCAAATGACGTTATTCCCACCATTTGACCCGTTCGATCTATATATAACACAACATTTTCATATGTAACAAAAACATGGTTTTTATTTACAAATCACACATCCGAACCATTTCGGATTTTCTCACTAGATCCCTTTCTTTCTAAAGTCAATTTCCTATATTTTTAACCCATTCGGCTTATGCTATGGGTGTCCTTTGAAACTTATTTTACTTTAGTCAATACTTGACTAAATTTCCATTTTTACCCATTTTCCATTGCTAGTTACGCTATAAGGTAACTTTAAGAAAACTCTTAAACTATTAACCAATTCATGACTAGTTTACCATTTTGCCTTTTTCACCATTAATCATGGTTTAAAATGTTTCTATTCGTTCCAACCCAATTCGTTTCATGTTGGAACTCATAATTCGAACCAAATCCTTTGTTGTATTTATCGCCTATAAAATAAACACGTATACTACAAGTAGATGTAAGTTTTACTTACATTGCATCCGAAACATGCTTTTACTTCTTATTTGCTTCGTTTGACCCGCTTCCTTTCCAAGCCTCCACCTAGCTTGTCAAGCGTCAAACTATCATCATAATTCGTAAGACGATTAGTTTAGTCATAATCATTTACGACTATTCCATCCTACGGGTTTTATGTCGAATTTATCATTCGTCCATATCAAAATTATCATTCGATCTAATAATTGGTCAGTTTGACTTGTAAAAGTCAATTGACTTATCAACATATTCAAATGCACATTTGGTTCAATGAACTCACTTAGGCATATTTCATCCGAACTCTTAACGAAATCAAATTTCACATACTAACTAGTAGGCCGCGATTTCATTTAGGCATTTCATATCACTGAAAATGGGCTGTTTTTGGTGACTTGTTTAACCTGTTTACATGTCTTCAAAAATTATGATTTTTTTATATGGCGTACATCTCAGAGGGTTAGGCCTTGTGTTAAAATTTCAAGATCTAACTCTTTACCAAAAATTCATAAAAATTCATTTACTAAGCTGCAATCAGATTCGTCACTTCTGACTGCAGCTTACGGAAAAATTCATTTAAAATTCCTCGTTTATCCGATTGACGAAATTCCAATTGGCGATTCTTTTAATCACTTAAAAATTTCTACAGTAAGAATTTGATACCGTAACTCAATTCCTAAATTGAGTTATGACATTCGTAATGGGCTGCAAATTCTGCCAGAAAACGCAGCTTGAACCTTTGATACGGAAAAATTCATAAAATGCTCAATTCTCGTCGAAAAAATGCGATTCCAGTGGGGTTTTAAAGATATTTCATGGAATTACATTTTAGACTCAAGAAACACATGTTTTTATCATGTTTTGTCCAGGTTACAGCCGATACAAGTCGGCTATAAATTCTGATCAAGAGTCGTTTGAATTCAGCTTTCACTTTAAGCAAGTTCTTGACATCATAACACCATTTTAGCAATCAAAAACCCTAACAACAATCACCTTCAATGGTGTTCATGGATTTTTTTACTAAAATTTGGCACGATTTCAACATATCTTGTCTAGGGTTTACTCCTAAACACTACAAGGTTCCTATTTCATCCATATAACAAGCATGCATCAACAAATTTCGAATACCCTAAATTCATGAGAATTTCAAGTAGAGAATTAACACCAAATTTTACATACCTTGTAACCCCCTTGTGATGAGGATCACTAATCTATGCTCAATTTTCGATTTGGACTTGGTTTGATCCTTCAATTTTGTTGATTTGTTGAAGTTAGGGTTTGAGCTCCCATGGAGCTTTCCCCTGGTCGCATACGTATGTGTGTTTATATTTCTATTTTTTTTTTATAAGTGTTTTAATAAAACACTATTCTAGTAGCCCATGTTTAGTCCCTCAAGTTTAGAGATTCATATATGAAACTATAACTCATAGTTTATTATTTAATTACCCTTTACTAACTAGGTTAATTTTACCTAGTTAACTTGGTGGGTTCCGGGAGCTAAAAACCCGTTTTATTTTAAGTCCCGTTGACTCGGGTTCTTATAAAGTCAATTCCTTAATTCTTTGATTCGCTTGTATTTAAATTATTAGGATTTCTTATTAAATCCAAATATTTACCGGGTTAACTTTACTGCTAATGGTACTTTACCCGTCTTTTGGTATTAACGGAGTATGATTACCAAACCCGTTTTAGGGGTGTTACAAGTCTACCCCCCTTAAAGAGGTTTCGTCCCCGAAACCTTTTCTTACATAATTCATTGAGTTTAAACTCAATGTATTCTGTCCGAGAAATATTTTAAACATTAATTATACTTTTTAACCAATCGTTAGTATTACCAGAAAAGTATGGTAACATCTTTTTGGTTACTAATTGTCTACATATCTCCTACGACATAATGTAACTTGAAATAACGTAATTCCGTTATTTCTACTAGTTTAGTTAACTTAGCGATTTCCATCGCTTTTATATATTATCGAACTCTTGGTGAATCCGTTACCTTGACCCGTTTAAAGGTCTTTAGTGAAATATTTCACTTTTAGCAATAATTTCTTTTGTTTTCAGATTTATTTATTCGGTTCAGTTATACCGAATCCACCGCTTACAAGCAAACCAATTTTTTTTTATTGATTTGAATTACTGGCCTTAACCGGTCTTACTAACTAGACTTATTAGTCCCGTTACTTTTCACCGCTCGCTTGGTTATAACGTGATTTTACTTCACATTACATTTCCTAACCGTGATCGTGTCACATCGTGTTTAGTTTGTATCAACCTTTCATTTTCGAAAATATATCACTTTTCGAATATATTATCTTGCGCCTATCAGTGTCAAGACTTGTATCTTTCATACTTATTATTTAAATTCCTATCAGAATTTATGTTTGTAAAAACATTATTTCTTACTAAAACCGAAGTTTTAGTTTTAGGATCTTCTCTTTAACTTTTGTCAATTATCCATACCAGGATATTGACAGTCCATAATTTATTCTTATTTGGTTATATCCCAATACCGGGCTCATTATTCTCTTGCATTTAACGCTACCTTTATCTGGCTAGCGCTCATTTGTGCCATTCGGCGTTATATTGTATTCAACCTGTTTGACCTATTAATGTGAAATCCATCACTTATAAACAATCAACTTTATTCTTTATTCAACCCATTCGACTTCGAATAGTTGAACATATTTACTCACAATTTCTATATACGAGATTTTATAGTCATAACTCGTAATCCAAGCCCTTTGATTTTTTTTTCCGCATTCACGTCTCTTGGTTTACGCATGTGTTTAATCCTTACCCATCAACCGGGTGTTTTACCGAAGTCGTTATTATTGCAACTCTCCCGGTGTGCATTAAGACCTCGCTTCATTTTTATATTCCGACTTTGTCTTTAAGTTTGACGTTTTACAAAAACGACCCGTTAAGGGACATATTTGCATTTTCCGGGTTCGAGTGTAAGTACACTCCCTCCCAATGCTTGTCTAAATCAGTTTACATGTTTGCGTTTTCTGGGTTCGAGTGTAAGTACACTCCCTCCCAATACTCGTCTAAATCATTTTTCATGCTTGCGTTTTCTGGATTCGAGCGTAAGTACACTCCCTCCCAATACTTGTCTAAATCATTTTTCATGCTTGTGTTTTCTGGGTTCGAGCGTAAGTACACTCCCTCCCAATACTTGTCTAAATCATTTTTCATGCTTGTTTGTCCCTTCACTCGGGCTCATCATCCTAATGTAATACGCTTCCGTCACACGGCTGTGCGTTTACATTATTATCAATTATTTTGCTCATTTGATTCATTTGGGTACTTTTAAGTTAGTCCCATTCACTCGGCCCTTACTACATCGGATGTAAACGTGTCCGCCATAAGAAGTTCATGGTATCATATGCCACTACTTACTTGGCCAGAGTAAGCGATTAACACATGACACACATGACCTTTTTATAGTTTTCACATCACGCCCTATGTAAGTGACGCCTCTATTTGTTTCTCTTGGAAACAATATCCCGAATACATTTTCTATTCGGGTTTTTCCAAGTTTTTAATCTACATATGCAACTTTCAATTTCTACTTATTTGTTGCATATTACTATTTGTGCGATTATTTAAAATGTGCACCTGGTAATGTTTGCCCCGACGGACGTTCCTTGCCATTAACCTTGTTCGCGGTCGTTACGCGATTTAGTCCTCGGTGAGCATGCTCCTCTTGTCATACTTCGGACCGTTCCCTCATCGTATCCACAATTCGTTTGACTCTCGTCGTCTTCAACGCGAATGTCCTTTAATTAAAACATTCACAAAAGTTAGTAAAATCAACTTTAATAATCGCCCGTATTATAATACAAGGCTTTTTCTACTATACGCGTCAAAGCACGTATTTTCGTCAACTATATCAATCATTTTAATTGGGGTAACGTGTATCACACGATAGCCCTATGTGTTGTTTACAACACTTTAGCATGCTAAACTATTAACATACATGTACTTACCGGATTTGCGATCAAGCCTCGAACCGAACACAATTTACTCTTTAACCATGAGCTCTGATTACCAACTTGTAACACCTGTTCTTATAAATCAATTGTTTAACGTATATTTTGCGAAAATAATCATGTAATTAATGATTATATATACATCGGAAATACGGGTTTGTTAAAAACTTTTACAAATTAAGTGATATACATAATGTGATTTAATTCGCCGTTTAGAATAACGACAAAACAATGTTGCGGAAGCTTTGTTTAATGTGTGTTCGGTTCTTGCTCGATGCTCGATCTTTATCCGGGACTCTCGACATTCACCTGTGATCAAAACCAACTTAAATGTCAGTTTTGATAATTAATTAAACTAATACAATGGGGAAATTAGGAAAATCCAACATGGATATCTTAAACCCAAAACAAAAACTTATTTCTGACCGCCACCGTAACTTACGGTGTCACCGTAAGTTACGGTGGCCTCTGTGTTTCAATTATTCAACCGTACAACAGTAGGTGTTTACCGTAACCAAATCATGTCCACCGTAACTTACGGTGGCACCGTAAGTTACGGTGGCCACTGCATCATTCCCTTCCTTTTTGCCGTTTTCGACACGAAAACTTTCGTATCTTTCAATCCGCTCGTCCGTTTAACCTACCGTTTCTTCCTACGTGTTTGTAATTTGATTCTCCATCATATGGAGTTAAAATCTAACATCCGGTTTAACAAAATTTCAGACTTTTAAGTCTTTGGCTTATTACCCTTTTTGCCAACTTTTGACCCGTTCGTGATTTCATCATCAAACTTGTGTATTTGACCTTTATATCTCATATACTTCTTCAACTTAATGTTATTTACCATACTAGATTTTAATCCCCGGTTTATTACACAAATTAAACCCGTTTTCGTTTGTATGCTTATTTTGACCCGTTAAGGGTATTTATGCACTAAGGTCCCATACATCCCTTTTATACTTATCTTAAGGATTTAATCTACCAAAACACTTATTTCCAACAACCTTTAAAGGTCGTTTGCCCGGTTTACCCAACAAGGGCATTTTAGTCAACTTTAGCCCCTCATTTACGACGAAGGGCATTTGCTACAATTTGACCCAAAAAAAAATGTATGTTTAACCACAATCGTATTTATACGTACCTGGCTCGAGTCAACCTAGTGACCCGTTTCAACACCTTGCTTTTATTACCGATATTCTATGGCGACGCAATTATCCAAATTACTATTCGCTCCTGTAACACATGACTTGACCACCACATTAGTTGATTTTGTCAAATGACGTTATTCCCACCATTTGACCCGTTCGATCTATATATAACACAACATTTTCATATGTAACAAAAACATGGTTTTTATTTACAAATCACACATCCGAACCATTTCGGATTTTCTCACTAGATCCCTTTCTTTCTAAAGTCAATTTCCTATATTTTTAACCCATTCGGCTTATGCTATGGGTGTCCTTTGAAACTTATTTTACTTTAGTCAATACTTGACTAAATTTCCATTTTTACCCATTTTCCATTGCTAGTTACGCTATAAGGTAACTTTAAGAAAACGCTTAAACTATTAACCAATTCATGACTAGTTTACCATTTTGCCTTTTTCACCATTAATCATGGTTTAAAATGTTTCTATTCGTTCCAACCCAATTCGTTTCATGTTGGAACTCATAATTCGAACCAAATCCTTTGTTGTATTTATCGCCTATAAAATAAACACGTATACTACAAGTAGATGTAAGTTTTACTTACATTGCATCCGAAACATGCTTTTACTTCTTATTTGCTTCGTTTGACCCGCTTCCTTTCCAAGCCTCCACCTAGCTTGTCAAGCGTCAAACTATCATCATAATTCGTAAGACGATTAGTTTAGTCATAATCATTTACGACTATTCCATCCTACGGGTTTTATGTCGAATTTATCATTCGTCCATATCAAAATTATCATTCGATCTAATAATTGGTCAGTTTGACTTTTTAAAAGTCAATTGACTTATCAACATATTCAAATGCACATTTGGTTCAATGAACTCACTTAGGCATATTTCATCCGAACTCTTAACGAAATCAAATTTCACATACTAACTAGTAGGCCGCGATTTCATTTAGGCATTTCATATCACTGAAAATGGGCTGTTTTTGGTGACTTGTTTAACCTGTTTACATGTCTTCAAAAATTATGATTTTTTTATATGGCGTACATCTCAGAGGGTTAGGCCTTGTGTTAAAATTTCAAGATCTAACTCTTTACCAAAAATTCATAAAAATTCATTTACTAAGCTGCAATCAGATTCGTCACTTCTGACTGCAGCTTACGGAAAAATTCATTTAAAATTCCTCGTTTATCCGATTGACGAAATTCCAATTGGCGATTCTTTTAATCACTTAAAACTTTCTACAGTAAGAATTTGAGACCGTAAATCAATTCCTAAATTGAGTTATGGCATTTGTAATGGGCTGCAAATTCTGCCAGAAAACGCAGCTTGAACCTTTGATACGGAAAAATTCATAAAACGCTCAATTCTCGTCGAAAAAATGCGATTCCAGTGGGGTTTTAAAGATATTTCATGGAATTACATTTTAGACTCAAGAAACACATGTTTTTATCATGTTTTGTCCAGGTTACAGCCGATACAAGTCGGCTGTAAATTCTGATCAAGAGTCGTTTGAATTCAGCTTTCACTTTAAGCAAGTTCTTGACATCATAACACCATTTTAGCAATCAAAAACCCTAACAACAATCACCTTCAATGGTGTTCATGGATTTTTTTACTAAAATTTGGTACGATTTCAACATATCTTGTCTAGGGTTTACTCCTAAACACTACAAGGTTCCTATTTCATCCATATAACAAGCATGCATCAACAAATTTCGAATACCCTAAATTCATGAGAATTTCAAGTAGAGAATTAACACCAAATTTTACATACCTTGTAACCCCCTTGTGATGAGGATCACTAATCTATGCTCAATTTTCGATTTGGACTTGGTTTGATCCTTCAATTTTGTTGATTTGTTGAAGTTAGGGTTTGAGCTCCCATGGAGCTTTCCCCTGGTCGCATACGTATGTGTGTGTATTGATTTCTATTTTTTTTTTTTATAAGTGTTTTAATAAAACACTATTCTAGTAGCCCATGTTTAGTCCCTCAAGTTTAGAGATTCATATATGAAACTATAACTCATAGTTTATTATTTAATTACCCTTTACTAACTAGGTTAATTTTACCTAGTTAACTTGGTGGGTTCCGGGAGCTAAAAACCCGTTTTATTTTAAGTCCCGTTGACTCGGGTTCTTATAAAGTCAATTCCTTAATTCTTTGATTCGCTTGTATTTAAATTATTAGGATTTCTTATTAAATCCAAATATTTACCGGGTTAACTTTACTGCTAACGGTACTTTACCCGTCTTTTGGTATTAACGGAGTATGATTACCAAACCCGTTTTAGGGGTGTTACATCTATGCGATGATAATCATCCCCAAATATCCTAATGTGGAGAAGGATTTATAAACGGTGTACTTTATTGAGCCGTACCATATACAGTGTACTTTATTGAGCTGTATTATATACGCTATACTTTATTGAGGCGTATTCCCGAATCTCCTCAAAAGGAGAAAGGGTATATTTATAAACGGTGTACTTTATTGAGTCGTACCATATATTAGTGTACTTTATTGAGCTGTATTATATACGCTGTACTTTATTGAGGCGTATTCCTGAATCTCCTCATAAGGAGAAAGGGTATATTTATAAACGGTATACTTTATTGAGACGTACCATATACAGTGTACTTTATTGAGCTGTATTATATATGTTGTACTTTATTGAGGCGTATTCCCAATTATCCCAATGTGGATAGGGACTTATATTTAAACGTCACTACGACATATTCCCAATTATCCCAATGTGGATAGGGACTTATATTTAAACGTCATTGCGACGTATTCCCAATTATCCCAATGTGGATAGGGACTTATATTTAAACGTCACTGCGACGTATTCCCAATTATCCCAATGTGGATAGGGACTTATATTTAAACGTCACTGCGACGTATTCCCAAATATCCCATTGTGGAAGAAGGACTTATATTTAAACGTCAATTGCGACGTATTCCCAAATCTCCCAATACGGAGAGGGACTTATATTTTCAACGTCCACTGAGACGCATCTCCAAATGAGGAGAAGAATTCATATTCAATATGTTGACTGGAACGTATCATTAAATCTCCAACTAAATTCCTAATTGTGTGGAAAGGAGAAAATCTTTGTCAACTTTGTGATAATACTCGTTCCAAATCTCCAAAAATTCCCAACTATGTGGAAGGAGAGGAATCATAATACTGCTTTGTCAGTTAAAACAACTACAGTTGTGACCTTTGTGGTTCCTTGTCTAAAGTGGTGGGTTATACCAAAACCTCATAGTCTATATGATCAATGCGATCAGGAGTAGTATCATTTCATAAGATGATCATATCATTTATCATCCTTAGTGATGTTTCGCCTACGGGCAACAACATATTGTCCATTTGAGACATTGACATTGTGATCTTTATGATCCCCTGTCCAAGGTGGTGAGCTATGCTCAAGCCTAATAGTCTAGATGATCAATGTGATCATGACTAAAATCATCAATATAATGATATTTAACATCCTTAATGATGCTTTGCCTACGGGCTATATTATGTTGTCCAATTGTGACAAGATAAATTGTAATCTTTTACGATTCCTAGCCCAAGGGGGTGAGCTATGCTCAAGCCTCATAATATATATGATCAATGCGATCATGATTAATATCATCTATATGTTGCTCGTATTTAACATCCTTAGTGATGATTTGCCTACGAGCTATATTATATCGTCCATTCGAGACAATGACAGTTGTGACCATTATGGTTCCCTGTCCAAAGTGGAGGGTTATGCCTAAGCCTCGCAGTCTATATGATCAAGTGCGATCATGACTGATATCATCAGTGCGATGATCATTAATTTAGCATCCTTGTGATGTCAATCGAATTGCCTACGGGCCATATTATATCGTCAATTTTGACGACAGTAGTGGTCTATGACCCCTTATTCAAAGGTAATGAACTATGTTCAAACCTTAAAGCCCTTTGATCAAATGAGATCACGGTTTATATATATCTTAAAATGTTCTTCGTAACAAGGCTTCAATGCCATATCATTCAACGTCCTCCGTGACGAGGACTTGTGCCATATCTTTCACAACCTTTGTGACAGGACCTTGTGCCAAGCCTTTCACGTCCGTCGTGACAAAGCCGATGTGCTATATTTAAATGTCCTTCGTGACAAGCCAAAGTGCTATATTTAAATGTCCTTTGTGACAAGCCAATGTGCTATATTTAAAATGTCCTTCGTGACAAACTAATGTGCTATATTTAAATATCCCTTGTGACAAGCCGATGAGTTATACGGCTAAGTCCATTACCAATTATGGTAAGTGGGACTAGTGAAATTAATATATAAACATACAGATCTGTAAGATCTAATGCAAATAAATTAATTTGCAATATAGTTCTCGAAGAATTACTGATGGCTTTATTATCTTTCAGATAAACATATGGCGAGCCTAAGTGTTGGCAAAATAAGTAAGAAAAACGGTGGTAACGATTTAGAACACCGAAACCGTAATGATGAAGAGAATCGTCTTCGATCCATAGTTTCCGATGAAGTCGATAAAGCCCTGGCTGGATTTATGGCCACATTTAAAGGGTCAAAATCATCAGTACAGAAAGAGAACTCTGTTTCTAAACCCCGTTCTAATACTCATAAGACTGAAAAGTCTCAATTCTCCTCAACTAAGAGTGAGCAGAGTATCAAGAGTATCAAGAAAACTGAGTCTCATGATTCTAAGAAGGAGTGTACTTATAAATACTTCATTTCTTGAAAGCCTATGACTTTACGGGTGAGATTGGAGCAATCGATGCTCTGAAGTGGCTGGATGAAACGGAAACCGTTATTGATATAAGCGGTTGTGCCGCCAAGGACGTCGTTAAATACGTGTCCCAATCCTTCAAGGAGGATGCTCTGACCTGGTGGAAGACACTAATCCAATCTACTGGCAAGGTTGAAATGTACAACCTTAGTTGGTCAAAGTTCGTGGAACTGATACGCGAGACTTATTATCCACCTCACAAGGTGGAGAAAGTTGAATCTAACTTTCTAAAGCTAACCATGAAAGTCCTCGAGTGTCGAGCCTATTTATCTAAATACAACTCATTATCAAGACTCGTACCGTATTTAATTACCCCCGAGTCTAAGCGCATTGCGCGATTTATTGGAGGACTCACTCCAGAAATCAGGGGGATGGTTAAATCCTCCAAACCTGCTACTTATAGATCCGCTGTGGATCTGGCTCTTTCTCTCACTGAAGATGAAATAGGACCAAAGGCGATTAAGGCCGAGGAGGATCACAAGCGAAAGCGTCATGATACCCCAAGTAAAGATTTCAAAAAGGGTAAGACTGGTTCGAATTATAACCAGTCCAAGCCGAATGAGGCAAAACCCAAGTGTAAAACCTGTGGGAAGCAACACTTCAGAAAATGTTTCCGTGAGCAGACCAAGGGATGTGGCATCTGTAAGGATATGGATCACAAGTCTCATGAATGTAAAGATTTGAAAGACGCCACCTGCTATGGATGTGGCGAGAAAGGGCATATAAGGACCCGTTGCCCAAGGAGGGCGACTGACAAGAAGAACAAGGCCACTGATGGCCAGAAAGGCAATGTTTAAGCCTTCCAATCTGCTACAGCAGAAGCAGTTCAAGACAGTTCTTTACGGATCTGTTTCCCGTCAATGATTTATTTACTAGAAACTTGTTTAAACTCTGGAGCTAGTTAAAGCTTCATCGATTGTAAATTTAATAAAATCTTGTTTTGTTCTTTTAAAACTTGAATATCAATTATAAAATCAAGTGGCCAACCTAGATGGTTTCACATATGATATATCCTTCTCGAATCATTTGCCTTTGATAATCTTTCATCTATAAATCCTACGGGGTTCGATATGTTCTTAGACCTAGATTGGTTAGTCCAAAAACCAAATCCGCTTTATCTGCAGTAAGAAACTTATCGACACTAAATTCCCATCTGGTGATATACTCACCATTCGTGGAGAAACAAACATTATGAATTGACCGAAGAAGCTTTTATGCTTCAGGTATCCAAGTGATTGGATGGAGGATGTGTCATCCACATGACACAAGTGAATTTTGATGAATTAAAGTCGAGAGCTGAAGACCTTTGTGTGGATGGACATGAGAAGTCCATAGCCACCCAGGAAGCTTAATGTTTAGAATGTTCGACAGTGAGTCGAACATAGTAGCCCATTTTTTATCTGTATCACTGAACTAGAAAATCCCACATAGAATTGGGAAATGGTAAATCTAATATCTAAGTTACCTAAGTTAAATCTTGGCAATGACGCGATGTAAATTACAGTCGACAAACCTACTAAGTCGATGCTTCTTGTCAATTAAGGAAAATTATAAATTCCGACAAGTTAAGCCATATAAAGACAACATCGAATCTTAGAGAGTAACGTTGTCTTAATTATCGGATTATGATACTAAATATATTACTATCTTTGGAAATTTCAGCGAAATTCTCAGCTGATAAGCACTTGTCATGTTTCGCCATGACGTTTATACGTGAGCTTAAGGTTTATTGGAAAACCTTGTCCATTGTAGACCATAGGATTTAAAGGTCCCAAGTTTCTCTCGTAAATGTGAATGGGATTCCCATTGGGGCCCAAGATACTCTTGAAAGGTTGAAACCTCCTACTATATGGAATTAACCGTATTACTCTGAGCAAATCATGAGGTCGAGAGTTCTTTTAAGGGGTGAGGATATAACACCTCGTAAAATCGTGTCCAATTATGTGCTGACACGTGTCCCTAATCCTAATTATGTCAAACGTTGACTAGGAGGGACTATTATTGCCAAACAATGAAAACAGTGAATATTCAAGGACTAAAAGTGTCAACATGCTTAAACTAAGCCTCTGAGTGACCTTATACGGTGTTCGTATTCTTTTAATAAGCCACTTGTAGGATAAACGAAACCGTTTGCAATATAATTCAAAAGTTTGTGCATAGAAGGGTTAAAAGCGTCAACATGTAAATTCATACCTCTAAGTGACCTTTTAACGGACCAAGATCTTCATGATCTTCGTTCATACTCTCGGGAATGCCTATATTGGCCGTTCAAGGCTTTCATGTCGTTAAATGATAATACGCACAAGTTTGTGCGTTAAAAGGGTTAAAATCGTCAACGAGAGAAACTAGTGTCTTCGGGTGATCTTTGTAACGAACTCGAAGCTTAACGGTGTTGGTTATACTTCCATGAATACCTAAAATCTAACTTGAAGGGCCAAAAGTGCTAAATATGAAAGTTATTATAAGATAAAAGGTGCAGGGACTGAACTTGTCATTTTTAAAACTTGTTTGGCTGGAATGGTGGTGGTCGCGTGCCGCGACGGGACTCCTGGTCCCTTGTCGCGCAACGCGAGAGCCCTATCTGGGCAGAATCCTTTGGCAGCTGTCTTCTTCTTCCTTGCAGCCCAAACAAACCACTTTAAACACTCATAATTCGATACCATGAGCTCTTAGTTGGTTTTAAAACATGGTATTACACCTGTAATGATTTTGGAGCTCCTCTAAACACTTGGCATGATCCAAGGGTGTGATGTTTCACTATAAATAGAGGTGCCTTCCATTCATTTTTATTGCACCATTCTTGAATCTTTCTATTCTCTCAGCTATGGGAGCTCCTGAGCATTAGGAGCACACCAATGATTTCTCTTCAGTCCTTAGGACACTTGTAAGTGTTCCTTTCGTGACTAGTTTCTGTTTTTTAGGCTTTTAAGCCAAAAGTCAAGCGTTATCGTAATAACGCTTTGACTTTTAGTAAGACCTTAAAAGGTCAAGCCATTGTTCGCAATGAACATGGCTACGTGATCGTAATTAGGTAGGTGTTAATCCCTCAAAAGGGCACCTCCTAAGAATCACGTTTGCTTGGTCAATTGACGAGTCAACGTATTGACATTTTAAAAGTCAACGGGTCAGATTTTAAAATAATTGCGATCTGAGTTTACGAGTGTTCTAAAATATGTTTTATCACTTAAACAACTTAATAATAATAAATAGAACATGTGTAAACATGTTCGACTCGTCCATTCCAGTTTTAGGGTCGGTTCGCAACCGAAAGTCGCGAAGTTTGACTTCTGCTTTGACTTTCTATTATGAACCGAATTAGACTAGTATGCTACTGATTTAAGGTTTCGTTATGATTGTAATATGATGTAACATAACCCTATAAGGTTATATTACATGATCATATTAGTAATCTGAGTTTTATGCAAGTTTCTGTATTTATGCCATACTTTGACCTTTATGCCCTTTTTAGAAAAAATAAGGTTTTAGACACAAATGAGCATGCAAATGAGTTATGTACTGATAAGTAAACATATTTATAATATTTTGATGTTTATAACCTGGTCATAAACTGAGTTTACGCATATGATCGTAAACTATGCTTTTAAAAGGACTAAAATGCCATTTTTCATCTAATGAGTTTTAAACATAATTTCTTGGCAAAACTCATTATGTACTGATGTGATATCACATTTGGGATTTATTGGGATGCAAAGTCAGAATGTAAACTGGGTTTAACTTCAGTTTCGTATACAATGCCGATAAATGACGATAATGCCCTTATGGCACATAAAACGCGTTTTAGGCATAATATTCAAACCAAACATTTTCCTTACCGATTTGTTATGACAAATAAAATATTTTAACTATTCAAAGCTAGTCTTAACATCAGATTTCATAAATCTTCACATAAATCGTCATTTAACGACATTATCGTCGTTTAGGCGCGTAGTATAGTTTTAAACCATATGTATGAGCCAAGACTTGTTACCTACTGAATTTATAAACCATTTTAAATGTTTTTATAGTAGGTATAAGTTATGAACTCAGAATCCCAAATAAGTTCTCAAAACTATGTGTGAAATGACCAAATTGCCCCTACGGTGCATAGTTTGGTCATAAAGTATAAACCACACATATATTTGATATCCTACTGATATGATATCATAATTTAACCATTTTTGCAGAATGTTTATGACCATAACATCAGTTTACTTGCAAGCTCCTTTTTATAAATTATAAAATTACCAAAATGCCCTTATGAGGCATAGTTTGATTTTAAAACCTTAATGGACGTACAAGTTGATATCCTACTGATATTATAACTTGTTTAAAGTATATTGGCATATGGAACTTGTTCATGACTCATCCGGTTACCCGTTATCGCCTATATGCGTACGGTTAGACTTACGTAACTAGTTTACATAAATTTACCGGAAAGGGTTTAACCTTATCGTTTTGATCTCAAAATATAGAATGTACTATGTTTACCCATATTATACAAGTCCTAGTACTTGTTGGGTTTAAACCACATTCTTTTCAGTTTACGCTTAATCTAGCGAACCTATTCTTAAGTATCGGGTCATATCTAAAGGATCTACCTTTGGCCTGTATACATTCTAACAGATAATAAATCTGTTCATTCCAGACTATAGTACCCCCCAGATAATCGGACTTGAGTCAATAATACTTAGACTTGCGGCTCTTTGCCAAATATAGTCTTATTGATTGGAAGCTAGCAAAAAGGTAAATACTCTTGACTTATTTTAGTGTAAACTTGGGATGGCAAATATGCCTCTTGGACGGTTATTACACAAGTAAGTCGCCTATGATTGCGCAAAAGTGTATGAATGCGGTTTTATTCCGTTTACTTGATAATTACTGTTATTGGGGGTTATTGATACCATGTCCGGACAACCCAGCGGGTTAATCAAGTATATAATCTCGTAACAAGAATAATCCCAAGATATTTTTCAAAGATCACCTACGGGTTATCTATATGTATAAAACTGTTTTTGAAAAACTATTTTTCCAAAGAGTCAGTTAAGTGTATTTACTAGCTTTGGCTGACGTATTTTTGAAGGCTAAGGAATTTGCACTCCTGATGCTTAAGGCCTATGATGTCTAAAGCTCTGTTTATTGGATCCTGCATGTGGGCTTGTATCGAACGCTTGTAATACTTTTATACATTCAAGCTTTATTTTAATAATTTTTAATCCAATACTTTCGCTGCTTATTATTATTGTGATAACTGTTATCCAGCCGTCACGATTGAACCCATCCGGGCCCACCGGAGATCGGGTGTGACAACATGCGACAGTTATAAGGGGTGGGCTTCACGTGACGCCAAGCCCCCATTTCGACAGAATGTTGTTTCTCTGCAGCTGCAGTTGCCCAGCTATAGTTTTAATTGAAAAACGAACTTCAAAGTGTCATAACTTTTTATCTACTTATCCGATTTACTTGATTCTTTTTCCTATGCGATCGGAATTTGATTCTCCATCTCATGGAGTTAAAATCCAACATCTGAATTCACAATTTTTTTTATTTCAAGCTCTCGGCTTGAAATTCAATAATAACTCTTTTTGACCCATTCATGATTTTATCAAACAACTTGTATCCAAACCATTTTAAACCATGGTTTATTTGTTATTTCAAATCCTTGGCGCGTAAACATAGCTTTTATGAAATATGCGTCTAGTACACAAGCTATGCACATAATCCGTTTTGACCCGTTTAGGGGATTTAAACAATTTAGTCTAAAACTCGCTCTTTTCTTTTCACACTTCACAATCCCATGTTTAAATATCTGCTTATATTCCACCACGACTATTTTATGGTAAATTTAGCATAACTAAATCATTATCCCGAATTTACCCTTCGGTTGATCATTTTAAGCAAATGACCCATTTTTAGGCATTTGACTCACTAATGTGCATGCCTATAACTTTTATTCAAATCTAGTTATTCCACAATCAAAAATGCAAGTTCCTAAACAACCTTTATGGGTCGTTTGCCCAATTTACCCTTGAAGGGCGTTTTGGTCAACTTTAGTCCCTCATTTAACGACGAGGGTCTTTCGCTAAGATGTTTAACCAGTATTACTCGTTTAACTATAAATCTATATATGCGTACCTGGCTCGAGTCAACGTATAGACCCGTTTTTCTTATACCTCGCTTTTATTAGCGCGAAATTTTATGGCGAGCAATTATCCAAATTGCTATTCGCTCCTGTGAACAAATGACTTGACAACCAAACATTAGTCGATTTGGTCAAATGGTGTTATCACTACCATTTGACCCGTTTGGCCTAAATGACCAAACATTGATGTTTATACAAACTTGGTATTTAATTTCACATTCACGCATCCGACCCATTTCGGATTTTACCCCAATATTTCTTTTCATAAATTCTTTTTCTTCCATAATTAACCCATTTTGGCTTACGTCATAGGTATCCTTTAAACCTCAATTTACATTAGTCAACATTTGACTAAATTTCCATTTACCCCTTTTTCTTATTATTAGTTAAACTATAAGGTAACCTTAACGAAATCTCATTAAATCTTAGTCATTTATGACTAAATTACCAATTTGCCCCTTTTTACCATTAACCATGGTTTTTATCATTTATATTCATTCCGACACGTATCGAATCGCGTCGGAAGCCACATTTCGAATATTATCTTTATCGTATTTATAGCTCATAAAAATAAATACGTATTCTACAAAAGATGTAAGCTTTACTTACTTTGCATATGATTATGCCCTTCTCGCGTATTTGATCCGTTTGACCCACTTCCTTTCCAAGCTTCCACCTAGCTTGTCAAGCGTCAAACTATCATATAATTTCCACAAGGTGGTTAGATTAGTCGTTCAATATCATGACCTTCACACCTCATGAATCTTTTTCTATGTTAAAACTACTATTCGACTTCATCATTTGTTAATTCAACTTATCAAAAGTTAACTACTTTTGATTACATGATTTACACAATTAAATCTAAATCAACATTATGCTTTGAACCCTTATCGGTTCATACTTCTCATAATTTTTCATATTAAAATATATATTTCACACGAAATTTCAACATTTTAGCTTGCATTTAGGCATTTTAACAAACACCTAATGGGCATACTTTTACACATTTACAAACTAGTTCATAACTAGTTAACTTTACCAAGGTTAACATCAAAATTCAAACCTCCATGTCTAGTGTTAATGAACTACACCTAGTACTTGTATCATAACATCAATATTAATCAATTTAACTTTCTAATTCACGTATTCATCACAATGATATAAAACCCACTTAGCACATACATGGGTAATCATCACATTCCTAGTTTTTGACATTAATTCATCAAGTTTTTAACTAGGGTTTGTTCCTAGACATGATTTCAACCCAATATCACTCATATATATAACATTCATCACAGAATTTCGATTTATGAGTGTTCCTCCTAGAATCATAACTTCATCATATTACAAAATTTGACATACCTTATGATCTCCTAGCTTGGGTGATCGCGAATTTGTGTTCATGCATCGATTTGAAACCAAAATTGGCATTCAATTTGGTAAATTTAGCTTGAGTTAGGGTTTTGGCTTGCTCCTTGGAGCTCCTGGTCGATTACACGCACACACACCTAGTGTGTGTGTAGTGTTTTAATTTTAATAAAAATCAAGTTTCTAACCTTCCCCTTTTGGCCCCTCTAGTTTACCCTTGTTGCATATAACATGTTTTAACCAAGGTTTCACATAACTACAAGACTTGTAATTAACTAGGTTATTTATTTTCTAGTTATTTTATCTTATTCATAACCGCTATTATATATATATATATATATATATATATAAAACCTATATATTTTTGGGGTGTTACCTAACCCGTTTTATTTTAAGTCTCGTTAACTCGGGCCTTTTATATACTTTGTTTTCTCAAAGTATTTATCCTCTTTTTAATTAATATTAGATTTATTTATTTAAATCCTAATATTTACCAGGTAAATTTTCACCACTAACGGTATTTTACCCGTCATTAATATTAACGTGGTTTGGTTACCAAGCCCGTTTTTTGGGTGTTATAGTATTTAGGTGGCTCAATCTCCAAAACAATATATCCTTTCTCAGACAAAGTGTATATTTGATCTATTTTGGTGGGCAAGACTTTCTGATAACAAAACTATAGACACTCCTCTTGAAACCAATGCACGCTATTCTCCCACTGATGGTATTCCTTTATCTGATCTGAGCCTATATCGTACTATTGTACACAGCTTGGTTTATCTTACAGTTACTAGACCTGATAGTGCTCATGTTGTTTATGTGGTTAGCCAGTTTGTTACTGATCCTAGTTTTGTTCATTAGTTTATCCTGTTCACTATCTCTCGGCCCCATTGTATTGTGATAACCAAAGTGCTATGCAGATTGCAAAGATCTCTGTTTTCAATAAGCGGACAAAACATATTGAGATTGATTGTCATTTTACTCGTCATCATCTTCAACTTGGAACCATCTCGCTTCCCTCCGTTCCATCAGTTTGCAGATTGCGAACGTATATACCAAGGCTCAGTCGGTATCTTGATTTCGATTCTTGTGTGAGAAACTCTCAATGTACAGTTGCATTATGAGTTTGAGGGGGGATGTTAACATAATTAAGATGTTAGTGTGGGCTTGACCCGTTAGCTAATTAGCATTTATATAATTTGTATATTTCTTTCATTTGTTTTGTATATAATTTGTATACATACATTTTAATAAGCATTAAAATCATATTCGTTGGTACGCTTGAATTTATATAATATTCTCACTGCATAAGTTATCTTCACATTAAGATGCATATTATTGTTTATTATTTTGAGTTAATTACTGTTTTCTTCCTTG
This sequence comes from Helianthus tuberosus, assembly GCA_030545235.1. Classification (NCBI taxonomy): domain Eukaryota; kingdom Viridiplantae; phylum Streptophyta; class Magnoliopsida; order Asterales; family Asteraceae; genus Helianthus; species Helianthus tuberosus. The sequence goes on along the minus strand of CM060411.1, from coordinate 41,925,783 downwards.
TATTTTGTCAAAAATCACTATTTCAGTCCATTAGTTTAAAAATTGCGATTTCAGTCCTTGTGGTTTCACATTCATAACCATTTCAGTCCTTGTGGTTTCACTTTCGTAACCATGTCAATCAATTTATTCTGTTAGTACAGAGACTGAAATTGTTACGTGGTGGACTAAAATGGTTACGAAAGTGAAACCACAGGGACTGAAATCGCAAATTTTTAAACTAATGGACTGAAATAGTGATTTTTGACAAACCACAGGGACGAAAACAGTAATTAACTCTATTATTTTCCAATAACATGTTGACATATTATATTATTGTTTATTTTAACCAGACAAATATAAATGCAAATTATTCACTCATACATCCAAGATCATGGAAAACCAAAGTGTTCTGACTTTAAATTTTTATTTATTCGGGAAGGTTAATGATTAAAGGGATAAGGTTGTTATGGTTTAGAACATCTTATTCTCCATGATAATATAAAATACTTTATGTCGGAAAAAAGTTATGCTTCTGTTAAAAAAGGATTGGAAATGCGGGACAATAGCACAATGCGGCGTGCTCACAACCAACGGGGTAAAATGACACCCCTTCAAAATGATTTATATGTAACGAAAATATTAAAAACAGTGAACATATACAAACTTTTATATATTTTTAAACCTCTATGAAAGCCTATAATATGGAGTAAAAAAACCTTTATTCGTGAGAAGAAGTCCATGAAGGCCAAAAAGAACTTTATATTCTTATGTTTGATTTGAGAATCATTGATTCATTGGAAAGCTTAATCTATATCTATATGGGTTGAGTTATAATACAAAGTATCTATTATATATAATAAATGTGTTAAATTTTGCTGATGTGGCAAGCTAGGAGGGCCTCTAAATTTTGCTTTTTGGCGGGAAAATCACATCCACTTTTCTTTGGACGCGGGATCCGGATTAATTCGGGTCGGAATATGAATAATGGATCCTTTATATTTCCTTTTTCCTCATTCTTCTTGAAACCCTAGATCGGCCGCACAAGTTGTTCCTCTCCTAATCAAGGCGATTCTCCATCTTCACTTCGTCATCCCTTCATCATCTTCAATTTATGACTTCTGTGTTGAACTCACACTCAATGGCGGCCAGAAACACACTCCTCATGTACCGGCGTGACACCAGTTCTTCAATCTTTATGCGCTCAAAACCCTAGCATAATCGTTCTTCAGTATTTTCCTATTCCAAACACATTGAAACCCTAATGTATTCCACTTCCTCATAATCGTCGATTCCACCTCCACAATCTTGCACCTCTCGACTTGTAAAAAGGTACGTTTTAAATATTCTACTCATTCACGTTCTATTTGTGAGTGCTAATTAATCCTTGTCTGTCACTATTGTTCGTCTATTTCCACCAATGTTGTTCTTTTTTTTCCTTATTTTGTTTTGGTAGATGAGATTGAAGTTGTAGATGGCAAAGAAATTGACCCGGAGATTGTGCCGACGGCGATGATTTTGGATATGTTATTATACGTTATTTGGATCTGTTCTAAAATACCCTAATGAAAAGTTATATTATTCGATGTTACTTATTTGCAGTCATTTCGGAATTGATACATTACACATCTGCAAGAAACGTGGATTGATTTACCGTTCAGATGCCGTTAATTGTTTAGAATACATTCTTGGACTGGGCTGGATCATAGTTGGTAATAGTGCTCATAGCAGGCTCTATCCTAAAGGTACATGTTTCAACTGTGAATTTGGATATCAAATTTATTTTCGTGTTTACTGTTACAACTTTCTTTACTGTTACAATTTGAGTTAGCGATGGTGGTTTGGTTCTTTTGGTACGGTTGTTCACCATTTGGTTTCAAACCATGAAATCGCCCAAATTGGTTATCGGTTTGGTTTCGCAGACAGCCTTTTTATTAAAATTCGGTTGATCGGTTTCAAAATTTTAAACCATAACGAACAGTTTGGCTTACGGTTTATATAAAAAGCTGGCTGTATAAAACCGGACCGGACCGTGATATCTAATAATTAATTTTTGATTTTTAGATATTTCATATTATAATTATTTAATTTTTGTCTAAAATAAGATTAAACTTAACTGGATGAACATTGAGGTGGTTTTTTTGAAGCTTCTGTATAAGACATCAGACACCATACACCTTTTGTAAACTTCTTTATTACGTGTTCTGTTTTAAACTTAAAATATGAAGTCTGCATATAATTTTTACTTTAGTTGTTTTGGACAGTAGACGTTTTCTTAAAAACATATCCATGTACTTTGGCTACATGTTTAAAGAAGCTTGTATTTTAGACAACTCCATTGAATTATAAAAATCTATTTTCGCAGTTTTTATTTATATATTATGCCAGTGCAAATGTGATGAATTTGATGACTAGAAGCAATGGAGATGCTTTAAGAGGTTCTGGTGTTGTGAGATCGTTTGACAATATGGATGTAAATGCACAATCTGGTGGCACTATATATGGGAGAGATGCCATATAAAAAAAAACTTTTAAAAGTTCGAGGTGACTGATTTTGATTGGAGAGATAAGATGCCGGAGTGCCCGGTTATTATCGAGGTAAGGAACAGTTTGAGAACCCTTTGGCGTACTTGCAAAAGATTGCCCTAATTGCTTCAAAATATGGTAATAGTTGATTTATTTGTAATAGAACCACGACTCTTTCTATAAGTTTGTCTATGATACATTGTAGGCCTCCTGTTATGCTCATTAATTTGCAACACATTTGCTAATATTGTTAGCTGTAGATGTGACATTAGATGCCTTTTCTGTTGGTTTCCATTCCAAATTCTAACCAAAGTATTTATGAGTTGGATTTAACCATGTGTTCGAGTGCAACGTAAGTTGGTTTTGAGTGCTAGACATTGAATTCATTAAAAACTTGGTTGTGGTATACATCATCAACCGAGCATCTACCACTCTATCTTCCGACCATGAGCAATGACATTCTTCTACAAGTGTTGGTATATTATTTTGAATAATTAATATTAGTACATCATTGATATTAAATGCTTTCCTTAAAATTCATTTTCAGGTATATGCAAGATTGTTTCGCCTTTGAGTGCTTCTATTCTCACAGGCGTGGTTTTTATGAAAGAGAAAGCTGGCTTTAGGTTTATAGCTATAGTGCAACCTCTTCGTCTGAGTAAGTGAATGGATTATTGAGGATAAGGTTACCTTTTACCTGAGTGGAAGGTGGGTTTCCTTAATTTTTTTGGTTTTTACTTTTAAATTCGCCTTTCATATTTTGAATATTGTTTTTTTCTTTCAGAAACTATAAATTCCGTGATTTTGAGAAAATGTTGAACAAGGTTTTTACCGGTAGATATTAAAGTGTAGAGTATGCACGTGATGTTGATAGTCAACACTTTATTCTTAATCATTCCCTCATGTTGATAATTGTTTCTTTTATCGCCATAAAGCCATTATTCTCATGACGGAGAACCGTCATTATCAACTGTCAGGGTCTTAGCATTTGGGTAATTATTTTTTAGGTTTTTTGGCCTTCTTGATAATAATATGAAGTTTCAAAATCAAGCTTATAAGTTATAACTTTTTTTTATTTTTGATTTTTGGCCTGAGTTAAAGCAAATAAAAAATCAAATTCAATAAGTTGTGAAGAAATTATCTCAGAGTAGTTACATGTTTCTTCTATAGGGGGTAAGTAAATCAATTAATGGTGATAGTTATACAAAGTCGTCCCTTATCGCTTCTTGCAAACCTTTAGGCAATTTTGGTGTTGACTTTGACTTTTTCGGGTAACAATGTTTCTCTTTGTTGACTTAAGACTTTCATGTTTGGACTACTCAATTTCATGCAGCTTATTATTGGTTAACTTGAATGAATGAACATGAACAAGCCTCCTTTTGTGTTTGTTTAGTTCATCAGCTCACATCTCATTTTCTTGCATTTATTTTGATTAACTAATCCTTTATTAGAGAAGATAATCTAAATTGAGATGTAAACAATAAAATGCACAGGTGTGGCAGTGCATGTGTGGTTTGGACTTGCACTAGGAAAAAATATTATTTTTATGATAGTAAAAACACAACCCAAATTGACCGGTTTATTATTAATTTGGTTCAATGCCACATTTATATGTAGCCAATACTTCTTTTAGAAACTTACTTTATCTATAATTACCTATATTATGTTCGCAAAGTATTAAACTTGGTCTTCAACGAACCACCTATTATGTTGTTTTGATAACCGAAGGAAACCAGAGTTGTTGAAGAGTTGCCATAACTACAGAATCAGTAAATCAGTTTCTTCATAGTTAATTTGCTGGTATGGTACTACTAATCGGTTTTTTGCTCCTATCACTAGATCTTGGACAATTTGTTGATCAATCTCGCATGCCCCAGTAAGTTAACTATAGTTTTCATCGTTGTTATTTGTCTGGAATTTAACTATTGTAATATGTTTATTTTGTTCCTTAATGATATAATAATAAACGATTCATCTGGCACAATTCGTTGATCCATCTAGCACACCCTAGAGATGGTCAAACATTTATTTACTTATGGAGATGTTGATATGAGCAGTGTTTACTTAGGAAACATGTCAAATGGGTTAAATGTCATGCAAAGCATGTATATTTCTTATTTTTTCATGTTTGGACTACTAAATTGTTTTCATTCAAAACTTAGATGATTTTTGTATAATATTGTTCCAGTCTTGCAAACTGTAGTGCTTTTTTTTCATTTTAGTATGATTTGTCTGCAATGAAAAGTGACGTTGGTTTGAAAAATCAACCATTGGCATGTTACAATATTTGGCGAATGATATATGGAGAAATTGTGGACTCATCAGTAAAGAAACGACCTCGTGCTTGGCATTTTGTGAAAAGAATTACTCACTCTTTCAGTTTGTCGTGTTTATTTATGCAAAAGTCTGTAGTATGATATCCATGTTGCTCGAACTGCCATACGTGCATTACAGAATTAGCCACTAAGAAGAAGGAAGCTAGACATTCACTACTCAATTCCAAAGGTTCAAATTTCGATTTTAATGTCTTTTTTTCCTTACTGTAGATAGAAGTTAATGTAATTTAGCTTTCTAATTGTTTTTTTTTTTGTGTGTGTGTGCTAGGATAATTCATCAGACAAAAGATATAAATCAAGGTACTGAGCGAAAAGTTCGGTGGTCGGGCGCCCCCGGCCCCTTCTATCGCAGTTTTGGGGCATACGGTGAGGTTAAAGAGGTAAATTTCATCTCTTTTCAGTGGTCCCTCTAATGCCAAAAACAAGTGGTTACCTATTTGAACCACAAGTGGTTACCTATTTGAATCATAAGAATTAATGTAAAATGACCAATTTGCCTCGACTTAACAACACAAATTAACTGGGTTTGTGTTAAAGGTTGACCCCTATATCAAAATATGAAGTTAAAGGTTGTTTTTTTTGCGAATTTTAAACTGAAAGGCACATTGTGTAGTTTTGATGATACATAAAGGTTGTATTGTACAATTTTGTCTTCTACTTATAAATATCTGTTTTGAGTTGTTTTTGAGGTGCGGGTATTCCTAAGAATTTTGCTCCCACCATTGGAATAACTGTCGACCATAGCCGCGAGAACCGCTCTTTGGAAGGCTTTCAAGACTAAGTTTACTTATTTCCTTAAGACGAGCAAGAAAAACCAAGGTAAGTCTTCTTTGGCTCATAATTTGTTTCCTTTTTATTACCAATCTTGAGGGTATGTTGGAAGTGGTGCTTTGACCCGGTTACGAATGGGTCGCAACTACAAAAAACATTAACTTTATTCGTTATTGTTCATCTTATATAAAATTTTCATTTTTTGTAGTCTTTACCTGGTGATTATGCCACCAACATTCTTGGAAACTATGCTCCAAGCTGCACTTTCATGATCTCTGCAAGTTATTTATATTTATGACAAGTGAAGTTTAAAAAATTTGGAGGTGTATATTGTTCCTACAAGGAGTATGATGCAGTCAACGAGACTAGACTTTCTGGCATTAAAAATTGGCGAGTCAAGCGGTTTACAGTGTGTATGCGTAGTTCCTTTTCATTGTTATACTCTACCTCTAAACGGGGTGTATGCGTAGTTCCTTTTCATTGATATACTCTACCTCTAAAGAAAATGGACGGGATAGTAAGTATATTTCTAATTAAAAAGAGTTGGCCCTTTCCAAGAGGAAAGAATGGTTTCTCTAGGTATTATTGTAGTTTCTTTTACTTTTCTCTTGCTTAGACATTAGACAACATTTGATTTATATCTACTTAGCGTACTCCTTTTGTTTGCTATAAAATATTTTGAATGTACTTTTGTTTGCTATAAAATATTTTGAATCATATAGTTTTAGTTTTGCATGAATGTTTTTAGCTTATTTTCCTTTCATTGGGCTACACAATCTTTACCAGATCAAGAAATAAGATTTTCTACTAGGTTAGGTTTCTCCCTCGAAAACCATAATCTTAGGCCAACATTTATGTATTCACATTTACTTGGATATCATTTCTTATTTAGGGTTTAGCGTGTATGGCTTTCTCATTTTTAGCTACTTTAAAAAAAAACTTTCCCATTTGACCCATTATTAATAAAGTCGACTCTAATTGTGGACTTTTTTGGATCCTTTTGAGTATCATTTCTATAAATTTATAAAAGCATGAGGCTTTTGTTACTTCTGTGAACTTGTGAGCATGGAATAATATTTGTAAATATTCATTAAATCATGTTAATCATTTGTGATTAGTAAAGTATCATACTGTAAATATATATGTATATTGAGAGCTCTAGCCTATAAATATAGGACTATTGTAACCTATTCAATAACAATAAATAAAAAATGATCTTCTTTTGGAGGTTCATAACTATGTTTACTATTTTCCACATGCTTATACCTGTGAATTTTTCTCTAGACTTATTAGTGACATTTTTTTTATAATTTTCCACCTAAAACACAAATGTCAACTGGTAGCTTCTTGCGAATCACATGAAACCGGCTGACCGAACAACAATTAATAAGCAATGATCATTTACAACCAATTGAATATGTATGATGCCTATTCTGTTGAGACTTTATTATTTTAGTTGAAAGTATCATCCTCATTGCATGTGGTACATCTTCTTTGGGAAGTTTTTTTTGGTTGTTTGTCACATGCCTTTTACATTTACACCTCATGGGTAGAGGTGCACAAAATAACCGGTTAATTAACCGTAACCAGTTATTAACCGAAACCGTAACCGGTTAATAACCGATTTAGGAATAACCGGTTCAATAGGTTATTTAACCGTAGGTTAGTAACCGGTTATAAGTGTTTAGTATAATAACCGGTTATTAACCGGTTTTTTTAAACCGGTTTTTTAACCGATAGACTGGTTAACCGAAAAAATCAAAAAAAAGGCAAAAAAAACCGGTTAATAACCGAAAATAACCGGTTAATTAACCGAACCGGTTAAAGTAATTAACCGGACCAGTTAAAAAAATAACCGGTTAAAGTAATAACCGGTTAAAGCATTAACCGGTTAAAGTCAAAAAGTCAAATTAACCGGTATAACTGGTTAACCGAACCGGTTATTAAAATTAACCGGTTTGTGCACCTCTACTCATGGGTGCAGTTTTATTTTATCTAGGTGGTCATTGTTAGCATTTCGTTTTTGAGAGTAGCAGTCGTGTTTTCTTATAATTTGTTCCAATGGGTGGGTTTCCTGAAGGCAATGATGACGCATCTTTGTTGCTTTATGTACACTAAGATAACAATGAGCCTTTAGCATGTCTTTATGGCGCAACCGAGATGGTCATGCTATAGTCATTGCTGTCACTTGGCAACCGGGTACTGTGTTACCATGTTATGTGTGCTCTCTCATTGACCAAGCCTTATCATCATTTCATCCCAGTTTCTAATAATTTTCTAGATTGTTATTTGCTGTTTTGGATCCTCCTTTTAACATTTTGGTCAACTCTAATAAGTCATTCATAGTCATGGCGTTTTTCACTTAATGTTTTCGAGTTTTTGGTTAATTACCCTTTGTGTTGTATTGGTTTCGTCTTCTTGACTTCCTATTTTCTTACTAATAATAGGGTTACGCTAAAAATCATTTTTTATGTTTCATATATATAGAATTTATTTTTTAAGTTGCCTTGCAAAAATATTTCTTGCCCAGCCAATGTATATAACTTTCTTTGTATGGTTGGCTTTTTTTTCCCTTGGACCAGCAAGAAGTACGGCGGGGCGACTTCGGCCGCCCTCAAGAACGGTTTGATGACCTCAACGACACCAAAGCCTTACTTTCACGGTTACTTTTTGGTGAAAGCATTGGTAATACATTTTCATTGGGCAATTTTGAGCTTTTTTTATTAATCTTTGGTTTGATTCTTTAACGGGTTTTGTATATTTTTTTTTAATATGGTAGGGATGAATAAAGATTCAAAAGACTTCACCATAGAGTTGTTTTTTTAAGACGCATCTTTGTTGCTTTCAAATAAAATTTCAAACACAAGTTTGACAAAGTAAATTCTTATTTTCCATAATTCATTCCATTTCTTTTTTTTTCTACCTTAAATTTTATGCAAATTAAGGACCACATTAAATAGCATATTTGAAGTCTATATAGTTATCGGTTAACAAATTTAAAAGGTCAAATACATTTATAATGATAATTAAGAAATCCATTGTTAATAAAACTGATTAATAAAAATACGTATTCATATTTAGATTCAATCCATTCCTCTATGCCTAACTCAATTTTGTAAATTGGTCATATATTCATTTAACTCAATTTTGTAAATTGGGTTTTATCAAACTTATTTTTAAATGTGGCACTCTCAAGAGTTAAAGTATAACATAATTGAAGCTGAACATATTTCGTTAGGTGATAATTGTTTTTTCAATTGGTCAAAAATGAATTCGAGGTTATTGGTTACGAAGCTCCAGTAAGTAGAAATATTAGAGTAATAGGCTTTCAATTTATATTTTCAAACCAGAAAAACATATTTCCTTCATTTACTTATCTTTTCGGTTTTGTTAGATCTATAATGCTTCATTGTATTTTAATCTTCAACTTCAGATTTCCATAATAAGTCCATGCGTACAGTTTCTTTATAATCAGTAAACGTAATTTTTTTTCTAAAAATAAGAAACATTTCATTTTTCAACACCGCAAAATTCGCGGGTATTAGAACAGATTTAAATTCACCATTGTTCTGTTGTAAATGCAAATAGACATATCATTTTTACTTTTTTTGTTGACTAAGTTAATGAAGGTTTGTCATCGGTTGGTGTGATTTGATAAGAGGTGATGGCATGTCAATTGATGATTATTGTGTTTTTAAATGGTCACGGAGCGAATGGAAGCTTTTGGTTGCAAAACCTCCAAAACATGTAGTACCACACTAAAATAGCCTTTACGGGAGTTTGATGTTTTCATTCATCGATTCACTTATTATTAGTATTGTATTGATTTCTTATCCTTTAAATTTTTTGAACAAGCTTTTTATGTGTAATATGTTAACTTATTTTTTTATTGTTTAAAAAAAAGACCTATTTTTAATACAGAGGAATTTATAAACACGAATCATAAACAATCAATAAGTTTATAAGTCTACTCGTGATTAACTTATGAGAAATTTATGACTGCTTATAGCGAAGGTACTAATATGTCATATTATTGTATTAAGAATTAACAATGTACTAACAAAGTTTAATGAAATAATGCGTCATATTTTAAAAAAAAGTATGCATGTTTAATAAGTAATAAAATAAAACTACCCGGGAAGCATTCCCGGGTGAAATATTGGTTCTAAATTAAAGACTACAACTAACATTATGTTTGCAATTGACTTATTTATATTTAAATAATTCAAAATATAAAAATCACATGTGTATATTATTGCTAAGATATAGATGGTTCAACATTTTGAAAAAGTGGAATATTTGCAATAACTTTGAACAAATATTTCAATGGATTAATTGATTCTATTAAATAGTAATCACCATTTCAATCGATGGATATGGGATAAATTGAATTTATGTTTCAAGCCCATTTTCATTTTACTTTTATAAATTAGGTTATTAATCTATATATTATACTCAGTAATACATTTATATGTTTCATTCGTTCATACAATGCTTTATATTCCTTTTGAAATGCTACTCTTTGAGATTTTAACCAACCTAAATGCTATATCAATTCATCGCTTCAAATGTGTATCCAGAGAATGGCGAGACGGACTATCATCCTCTACATACGTAGAAAATTATCTGGTAATATTTTGAAAATTATATGGTAATTGTTACCATTGATAAATTGCATTGTTTGCATATATTATTATATACGATTCACATTGAATCATTGTATAAATATCCTCACAAATTTTATAAAAAAAACCCTTGTAATAAAATTAATAAAATATTAATATCCTTTAAATAGAGCGACCCGTGGGTACCACGGGTTATAACCTAGTTTAAAAATAAAAAGGATAAGAAGCTACCAGAGAGTGACAAGTGTCCTAAGAGAATTAAATGGAAAGGGTAATTTTGTCTACAAGAGAATATGCACATGCAAGTCAAATGTTATTTCTCCCCCCCCCCCCAATTTTTAAACGTCCGTAACTTTTTTATACATCTTTTGTTTTTGAAAAAAATTATACCATAAAATCGAGCGTTTTTTTATCTTTAATATGAGTACCATATTGTTATATTTTTCAAAAAAAAAAATTCAAAAACCCAGTTGCATATTACACAATGGACATGATGTAAAACACAATGTAAAGTAGATCAAAAACACAATCAATGACAACAGATAAAGAAACAATGGACAACATACTAAAACACAATGACCATAACGTATAACACAATGGCGATAACATATAACACAATAAGTATCAGACTAAATAAAAACACAATTGATGACAACAGATAAAAGACACAATTAATGACAGCAGATAAAAGACACAATGGAGAGCAGATGAAGACACAATGGAAAACAAACTAAAAACACAATACACCACAAACTAAAACACAATGAACAAAGATAATAAAAAATTGAACAAATTATTAAAACACAATGAACAACATATTAAAACACAATGAATAACAAATTAAACACAATGACCTGAACTAATAACACAATTTATAGAAAACCCAGATATAACACCATCTTCATTGTGTCATATATTGTGTTATAGGTTCTTATAAAAACGCAATGGATAGAACCCAAATTAACATTGTGTTATAGGTTTTGATAATAACACAATGGACATGATGTAAAACACAATGTAAAGTAGATCAAAAACACAATCAATTTACAACAGATAAAGACACAATGGACAACATACTAAAACACAATGACCATAACGTATAACACAATGGCGATAACGTATAACACAATAAGTATCAGACTAAATAAAAACACAATTGATGACAACAGATAAAAGACACAATTAATGACAACAGATAAAAGACACAATGGAGAGCAGATGAAGACACAATGGAAAACAAACTAAAAACACAATACACAACAAACTAAAACACAATGAACAATGATAATGAAAAAAATTGAACAAATTATTAAAACACAATGGACAACATATTAAAACACAATGAATAACATATTAAACACAATGACCTGAACTAATAACACAGTTTATAGAAAACCCAGATATAACACCATCTTCATTGTGTCATTTATTGTGTTATAGGTTCTTATAAAAACGCAATGGATAGAACCCAAATTAACATTGTGTTATAGGTTTTGATAATGTAACAACCCTCGGTAAAACCAACACCCTTATAAATATTTATTACACCTTATTATATGTTAGAATGTCCCAATACGTCTTATATTATACCCCGTATGCGAAAACCGAGCCCGTATTATGTTATAGTTTATAAAAATAAAATAAAAACCTGAAATGTAAGTTGAGGCGGGCCGCATAAACCCACCCCAACATCTTACGCGGGCCGTATGGGAGTGTTGACCGGACTCCGCTGAATCCTTTAGTTCAAGCGGGCCGCGTAAGACCTCGTCTAAGTTGACACGGGCCGCGCGTGTTCCAAATGGTGGCACATTCATGAGCCGACACGTGTCGACATCGTGGCGGACCTACTCAACGACTCAGCTAAGCTATAGTTTGACCGTGTGTTGACGCGGGCCGCGTAAGGCCTAGCCTTACCTTACGCGGGCCGCCTTAGAGTCAGTATCAGACCATATAAATAGATGGCATCGGATTACAATTTTCGTCGCTCACATTTCAATCTCGAATCACCATTTATGTAGTAGAGGAATTATAGTCGGGTACTATACCCCTAATTAGCGAGGTTCTGCTCTGTTGTAAGTATTATAACCCTGGTTTCATAATAGTTACGCTGCCCGATTGATTTAGGGTTCCGTAATAACTGTCGTGGTTCTGCCCGACGTAGTTGTTGGAATGCCGTCTCGGGGAGGGTATCATTAATTATTTCAAAGGGTTATGGTACTAACCAATGTACATTTGTATAAATTATAGATTATACCCAGGAAACCCTTACGAAAAGCCTAAGACAACAATGTGAGTTATCCTCTTTTTGTTAATGTTTTTGGTAATGTTTTACCAAACCTTAAATGTTTTACTATGAAAATTAGCAGTAATTGAGTCTTTGTAGTTATTCAATTACTGCCGGTATGTTGGGGTTTTGTATACAAAATTTTGTACTACTTGCGAGTAGTAAGTCGGGATGACAATGCGTTACCATTGGACAATGAGTTAGCCAATGGGTAATATGACCCACAAGTCAGGATTGATAGTACCAAATGGAGTAATTGTGTAGACATAAACAAAGTGATCACTCTCAATACTGTTCACTGTGACTTTAAACTTGATTAAATTGGGATTCACTTACTAGTATTTCCCGCTGATAAATATTTTTAAAACATGTTTCAGGTAACCCAATGTGACAGCCAATTAGTAAAAATCCAGCTGGAGAGCACTGAAGGCTTGGGAAAATGTGGCTATAAAAGTTACCTAATAAACGATGTTTTAAATTCAATAAAATTAGGGTTTGTCCCTAATAATGTATTGTAATAAGAAACTTGGGTTTTACCCATGTGATTATTAATATAAAATAAGATGGTTTTACTCTGATAAACATTTCCTAACTACGGTCCTGATGTAAATTCTGCTGCAAGACTAAATAAAACTGATACCACCGAACTCTGTGATCACGTCTGCCCGTTCCCGGGGATCAGGGATCGGGGGTTGTGACAGATAATAACACAATGTATAGAAACTCTACTGACCAAAACCCAGTTAAAAGACACAATGACCTGAACCTTTAACACAATGCAAAAAAAAAAACCAGTAAAAATGAATTTTTTTTATTTTATTTTTATATGATAATATGGTACTCATATTAAAGATAAAAAAACGCTCGTTATTATTGTGAATTTTTTTTTTTAAAATGTCGTATGAAAAAGTTATGAACGTTTTAAATCGATGGGGGAATTGGCATGTGCCTTGCATGTGGTGAGAGAAAATCCATAAATATAGGATTCCCTTTATGCCCTTCTATTATCTTCTTTTCCCTACAACTAATCTCAACCATCCAAATCTAAGATCAATGGTCTAGAATCCTTCTTACCTTTCTTATTTATTTTATCCTTTTATTTGATCCTAACCCATATCTATATATTATAATAAAGCAAAACAATTTATGGCCACTTGACATTCTCTAACACCACTTATTGTCAAGTGGCAAACTCTTACTCCATATTGTTTGATTTTAAGCGCTAAAACTAACGCAATGGCTTCCGCTCTTTTTACTCAGACGATACTCAATCGTTCCTGACTTTTCTTATTGTTTAAATCCTTTCCTTTCAACCTTACTGCAAATCACATACCGTAAATTTTCATCTTCAACAATGGATGACACTATCAAATCTTTAGGTTATCATTGATACAATAGCATGAAAGAGAAGGCCTATGACCGGAGATCGTAGATGGATTTCACCTACCTCGATGTCGTCGCCTACTCTATAGACTCCCCTATGATGGAAATTCTAGGGTTTGTTCTTTTTATGCATCAACAAATCCTTTCATAAGCTTCATTTAATTCCACTAATTCTCTCAAATCATTGTTTATTTTTCACGAATTCTGATATATGTTTGAATTGTTGAGTACTTAAATCACTAACGAAGACTATTTTCCCACCACGACAACCACTCTCACCATGCGCGAACACCACACGACCACCACTTTGCGTGACCACCACACGACCACTACTCGCTCATTCTCTTTAAGTATGATGTAACTGATAAAGGTCCGTTTATGTAGTCGGGTTTTGGTTGCTCGGTCATGAGGGACGGTTGGTGTTCTACCTCCGTTTGGTTATCTAATATCTTAACAATTTAATAGTTGACTGGATGTATACAACGGGGAACGGGGATGCAATGGTCGGGGAAGCAGTGGGTAACGAGATCGTTTCGGCTAGGAAAGAAGCGGTTGATGGTTGATGTTGTTGATGGTAGATGATGTTATTTTGAAAACTTTTGTTATGTGTGTGTGTATAGGTATCATGACTTATTGTAGGTTATTTAACTTAATCTAGGAACTCTATCAATTTCAATGATAGATGGCCAAATTATTCGGATTTAATTACAGTTAAGATTAGGGTTCTTCGTTCATAGAATTTGGGGCTTTTGATCTTAGAATAGAGATTTAATGAAATTGGAAGTTTGATGTTGTTAAATATCATGTTAGGATGCTATGTGTAATTTTTGGAAATTTTTGGACTTCGATCGAATTTATTATAGATTTTAAGCATTATATATATTTGAGTTAATTGTCCGGATAGTCCTTGTGGTTTACCATTTTTTCACCTTTAGTCCCCACTTTTCTAAAATTACATCTATGTTCCCTGTGGTTTGTTTAGTTGTTACTCGGATATACCTCCTATTAGATGGAGGTTAGTTTTTCATGTTAAGTTAATGTAAAAATGACAAAATACCCCTTTTATCTAAAAATAACAAAAATATGTAGATAAACATTAAAAGAAATCATACAATACGTGGGACCCACCTTTTAGAAAGAAAAAAACAAATCAAACCCCACCCTTTTACTTGACCTGATTGGCGCTAAACCAACAACCTTTCTCTGACCACGATTCCGACCACCATCGCCGGAAACCTACAACTCACGAAACGTTCACTCCGCCACCACTGTTTACCTTGTCACTACCATCAGAATACTAATGGGGTCATTAAGTGACCAGACATTAATATTATTCCAGCAAATGCTTATCGCCACATACAACAAGAGAAATATGGAATGCTAGTAAATCAACATTTCTACCCAGGAAATGTTTAAATTGTTCCAGTATGAAAACAGCTCCCAAAGTGCCAAACAAGAGAAATTGGTATTTGATACCGACATATTATCAGCAACATACAACACCAATCAACTAAATCGCAACATACAAACCTTCACTAGAATAGTTCTCCTCAAACATTCGTTTAACACATGAACCCAACGCCTCAAAAAAAATTGTAACTTTCTTGAGCATGGGCCGATTGATGGAGGGCAATGGGGTCGTTGTTTGTCCCTTTAACAAAATGCTTCAGATTGAGGTTAACGGCCACGTTATTGTTTAATTAAATTGAAGGTGTGATTCAGTCATAGCATCAACCCGTTCCTGTGGTGGGCTATATGATAGAGAGGGAAGGGTTTCGCAGGTGGGGTACGATGAGGTTTCATCGGAGAAGAAATAGGGAGGATGGGGTTGGTCGCTAGCTCATTTGTAGGAGAAGGGTGCGGCGAGGTTTCACCGGAGAAGAAAAGGGCATGGTGGGTTGGTCGTCGTCTGGTGGCTGGGAGAAGATAAGAAAAGGGTGTGGGGTTTGTTTAATATAGTTTGTGGGCCCCACAAATATATACTTATTAAATACCTATCTAATTTATTTTGTTTGATCATTAAGGGTAATTTAGTCATTTTACATTAACTTAACTGGGAAAACTAACGTCCATCCAATCGGGGGATTATCCAAGTAACAACTGAGTAAACCACAGGGAACATAAATGTAATTTTAGAAAGATGGGGACTAAAGGTGAAAAAATGGCAAATCCCATGGACTATCCGGGCAATTAACTCTATATATTACAAGGAAAACGTATAATAAATGAATTTATCGAAATATAAATACATTAATATTTTCTAATAAATTTGGGAAAAATTATAACATGGAAATTTTATATAAATCTCATAATTTTTTGTGATTATTTATGCAAATTGTAATATAAAAATTTTGACATTTTTAATAAATGTATTTGTTCTAAGTTAAAAAGGGTAGAACCTAAATATATATTTTCCACGTAATAGGTTATGAGATTAATCTTTAATGATTTGATTAAATATTTTTTAATATATACATAAATATAAATACTATACATAAATATAAATACACACGAGATGTGATATTTGTAATTCTAGGCCAATTATCGAATTTTATACTTGATATTTTATAAGCTCAATAATATGTCTTAATATATAAATTTTGGCTAGAAATAAATAAATTTTAGACTTATATAAATATATACCTATATTTTAATCGCGTGGTAATCATAATTATTTATTCTTGACTATTAATATAACCAAAATTTCTTAGAATTATGATTTATAAATTAGGCTATTTAAAAGTCCCCAAATCAAGAACCTGAATCTCTTGTTTCATTATATTGTTTTCCTTTTTAATTTAGAATATATTCGTTATATCCATTTAAGGCGATTTGGTCATTTAACTCACCTCGCATGCTCGCGTGCGGTAACTCTCGTGGATCGTTTCTTCGCAACCAGTTAGTAGATCTACCTCTTTCCCCTTTTTATCAGTTAAACTTTTTGGGGTGTATCATGTGTCGTGTTTCCTATTGTTTTCTAATTGATTAAATAACATGTGAGGTCAATGTGTCACTATGTGTATCGCGTTCATTGTTTATATTATTTCTAATATCTATTATTGCATATATGTGTATCTATTGTATCAATATTTGTGATTGTGGTAATTTATTTGATTGTTGTTGTGGCTGTGGTGATTACGATTGTTTCTACAACAAATGATATTGCATGTTAAATGTATTGTAAAAATCAATTAATAAAGCGAAAAAAATATTTTTTTAAAAACCTAGATCTGTTCACCAACATTTTGTTGACGTGAAACCTTTTTACGGATGATACAGGTACAGAAGTAGGAGATAGAGTTGAAGGCAAAGACACATAGGACATGCCTTAGTAATAAATTGGACCTTTGTTCATAACTAACTATCATTTGAATAATGTATGAATTATGTTAATGTTTTCTATGATTATGTGTGACAAATTAATTTGATGACTTTAAATATCTAAACTTATGATAGTGTCATAAGCTATGGACTATCATTATGCCCCATACCATTCCGTTGATAGTCGTTGTATGACATCAAACTCCTCCTCCGCCGTAAAAATGTCGTTATCGCCGCGGCAAAAGCCGATCTATACATTGAATCCTTCAAACACTTCTCCAAAATCATCAACAGCCGTCACAAATCACCTACACACATCCACGTTGACTGCTACAGGAGGGTGATGTAGAATTGGTTAAAGAGCGAGCTCGAGTATCTGGTTTGTTATTATATAGGTTGATTCAGTAGGGATATACTAGTTCGATGAGGGTGGTTTTGGATGAGGAAGTGTTAGAGAAACAAAGAAAGACGGCAAAACATGATGAACTTCAACAACAATGTGTTGAAATGGTAACAAGGACGAACAAGAATAGTGATCACGTTGAGAAGAAGAACGCATTTCAAGGGGTGTTTTGCAGTGATATTCCATTTGTTGGGAGTTTGTTGTGTCAAACTGGGTTTTAGTATAATGGTAATTCCATGTACGAAGTTTGAAATTATTACTTTTTAATTAGTTTAATAAACATTAAACTAAAACCCTTCTATAAATATGATGGTTTAAGTTGTTAGATTATAAAATTGTGATGTACAAATTGGTGGTTATGATGTCATTAAACAATTTGGGTGAAAAAGACATAAATCCCTCACGTGATGTGCACGTGAGGGTCTATTGTGTTTGTTTTTAACAGCCGCTAGGTTTAGTATTTAGGTGTGTTACAAAACCTAAACCACGTAACCTGAACATATTAAAAAAAAAATTAGTACCAGAAGCAAAACTTACTATAAACCATAAGGTTTATCTGTATAATTAACGTTAACAATAATAATATTTCCAAAATGAGTTTAGTTTTTTGCTTTTAAGGAAATGAAACAATATGAGATTGTCAAAGCTTTACAATGTCTTCCACGCCACCTTGATACCTAACAAATGGTTGATAAAAATGAAAATAATAGTTATTTAATTCATACGTAATTACAAAAAGAGTTAAATGCCCGGATAGTCCCTGTGGTTTGTCCTTTTTTTCACCTTTAGTCCCTAACTTTCTAAAATTACAGCTATAGTCCCTAATTTTTCAATTTTCGTTCT
Organism: Helianthus tuberosus; assembly: GCA_030545235.1. Taxonomy (NCBI): domain Eukaryota; kingdom Viridiplantae; phylum Streptophyta; class Magnoliopsida; order Asterales; family Asteraceae; genus Helianthus; species Helianthus tuberosus. The sequence continues at coordinate 41,907,315 of CM060411.1, read as the reverse complement.
CGGATAGTCCCTGCGTCTAACATCAGTTAGTTTTCTCGGTTAAGAGGTTGTGAAATGACAAAAAATACCCTTTTCTTAAAAATGACAAACCACTGGGACTATCCCGGCATTTAATAAATAAAAAAATTAAAATCTAATTAATAAAGTGGGCCCCACAACCTACCCCACCCTCACCATACCCCTTTCATCTTCTTCTATTCTCTGATATGTGGACTGTTGAACTGCAACTGATTAACTGAACTTGGATTCAATCCTCCTTTGACATGCTTGATTATTTTAACTCCATGCTCATCAGCTCTAGTTAGGTAGACGATCGCAGTCATTTTGACGATAATCGGGTTTTGAATTTCAACCCAGAAATTTGCCGGAGAAAAACGAAACCACCACCACCTCCACCTCTACCGTCAAAAACGAAATACTTTGTTGTTGCAGGTTGTAGAGAACGGGTACGAGTTTTTCCGGCCAGATTCAAGTTTGGGCGGCGGCTTGTGGAGGGCACACAGGTTTTTTCGGCCAGATTCGTTTCTCCGGGAGTTTATATACTCCCATTTTGTTAGGCCTTTGTAAATTTTTGTTAGGCATCAGTAGTCCTTGTAAACTTCTTGGCAACAACAATTTCATAACTGATCAGTAGGTACAAAATATGTATGATACGCATTTGTTTGTAAGTAAAGTAAACCGGTCAGCAGCTGGAATGTTGACATCTGAAATGAGCTGAAGTTGGTTCGCAAGAATATTTTAGGATCACTCGGTGTTAGACTGAATTTAGTTGCATAAATTTTTGTACATAATATTTCTTATGATTAAGCTTTTTGTGATTGTGGTTGGTGGATGTTGGTGGTGGTGGTGGTGGTGGAGATGGTGGTGGTGAAGAGTGGAGAAGATGAAGTGCGTGGGGTTGGTGGTGAGTCCACATAAATTATTTAATATTAATTATATTTTTTTAACTTTTTAGGTAGAGTAAACTGTCATTTTGGTCCCTGTGGTTTGGACACTTTTGCCATTTTAGTCCAAATCTCAAACTTTTTAAATCTGGGTCCCTGTGGTTTCATTTTTGTTGCCATTTTAGTCCAAAAGTAAAATCTTGTCAAATTTCACTAATCAAACCCTCAACTTTTGTTCTTTTTCACAGGGGTATTTTTGTCATTTATGTTTTATTATAACTAATTATCAATTAAAATTAATAAAACTAAAATATTATAACCTGACCTGTAAAAGCACATCTCTTCCCTAACCCAAACCCTAATTCCACAACTACCTCCAACTCCACCACCGCCACCTGCTCCCTTCTCACCACCGCCACCAATACCTCCTCACCACAACCGCTACCCGAACTCTCTCCATTTCTCCATCCACTATTCGATTCGTTTGGTATACGCGAACTCTCTCCATTTCTCCAAATCAATAACCATCATTCCGGTGTTGAAGTAGCAAGCATTCCTACCATTGAAAATGCCGGAATACTGTCGGTTTGACCAGAAACCGCCGGTGAAGTATTTCGTGAAATTCACGTGACAATACTCCGGTGCTCCGATTGTTTTCTCACCTAAACTTGTTCCCCATAGCTTTGCCACGTCATCAACCACCACCAGATCGAAAATCAGCTTGACGCACCGACGTTGAAATCAGCTTCCGTAAAATCTCCGGATCGAAATAATACAGTTTAAACTTCAATTTATGGAAAGTTTGAGAAACTAGGGTTTTGAGATTCGTATCGCGGCATTAGAAAGCGGCCGTCACTCTCTGATCTGTGATTCGTCTTCATCGGTGGTTGATGATTAGAAAGCGGTCGTCACTGTCTCCGTCACTCTCTCCCCCCCCCCTCTCTCTCTCTCTCTCTCTCTCTCTCTCTCTCAAACGGTGAGGGTGGTTTTGGGGTTTTGGGGAGGGTGGTGGTGTTTGTTTAGTATTTCGTGAAAAAAAAACAGGTTTAGTTGTGGTGGTGGTGGTGTTTGTTTAGTGAAGTGGGTGATTATGTATATTTATATTTTTTCTAAATAAATGGAATTAAATGTATTTAATTTAGTTCTTAATGTGTTAAATGAAAAGCAGTTTGACAAAAATACCCCTGCACAAAAAGACAAAATAGGCAGGTTGCAGCAGTCAAAAAATGAAGTTTTTTTAATTTTGGACTAAAATGGCAACAAAAACGAAACCATAGGGACCTAGATTTAAAAAGTTTGAGATTTGGACTAAAATGATAAAAGTTCCCAAACCATAGGGACCAAAATGGCAGTTTACTCTTTTAGGTATTAATTTAACAGTAGGAGTATTTTGGTCATTTCGCATCCACTTAACACAAAAAACTAACCCCCATCCGCCCCAGGGACTATCCGGGAATGAAATTGCAAAAGTTGGGAACTCTAGCTGTACTTTTAGAAAGTTAGGGACTAAAGGTGAAAAATTGGCAAACCACAGGGACTATCCGAGCATTTTTCTCTTAAAAAACATGACTCGTAATCTCGTATTTGTTATGCAGCTTTTATTTATTTTTAATAAATATACATACATAGAGACAGTGAATCGTACATTACAAATAAACACAAAAACATTTATATCTATTGTTTGTGATATATAATATAACTATTGTCTTTCTCCCTTCCGCAACTTTCGTTTTTATAAGTTATTCATACATGTAATTCTTTGTATTAAAGATATTTATGTGTGTGGTGTAATTGTTAGGAATGCTATTTTTAAAACAGAAGTAATTAAATTCAACCATTAAGGGTATGTTTGTTCTAAGTAGCTGGTTGCTGGTGGTTGGAAGCTGTTAGTTGATGGTTGGATGTTAGTAGCTGATAACTAGTAGCTATAGCATTTTAGATATATTTGGTGTTTGGCAGAGTAGATGAAGCTTTTAATAAAATGTATAAAATGACCGAAATTGACATAATTAAAAATTTAAAAAGTTTGTGCATCAAAAAATTCATTATCTTTAGATGTTAAAATAGTTATTTTTTCTCTAAAAGCTTGAAGCTCCTTCTAAACGCTACTAGCAGGAGCGTTCAACCAAAATGTTCAAGCTCCTAACTTAAAAGTTTCAAACTCCTAACTTAAAAGATTCAAGCTCCTTCAACCAAAACAATTTTTTTATTGAGTATGAGTTTTTTGTTAAAAAATTTAAACTAGAAGCTTCTAAAAACTACATGTCAAACATACCCTAAATTGTATCAAATGAATTTGCCGTTAAAAAAAAGTATCAAATGAAAATGAAAGGTCTACATTGAATTTAGAAAAAATATAATAATTAATTAAAGTTGAATATTTACATATTAGGCAAGAAAATAACAATCTCTCATTTTCGTTGACTGTAAATTAAATTATAATAAAGTTGTTTCCTAACGCTTGGGTGTTTGACATTGCTTATTAAATATTATATATTATAAATTTGTAACACAAATAGGTATTAGTTGGTTGTATCTCATGTTTAAAGTGTGTTTTATGGATATTATTTATTTATTTATTATATTTTATACTATATAAAGATATAATCCGCAACTATGCAATATTGCTTGTACCCTATGCATAATAAACTGTAAGGTGGTTTTCTTTTATCTGTGCGCTACTTTTGTATTATAATTAAGTAGGTTTAGTGACTCATACTTGGAGTATATGTTGTTGGTAACACGTAAAGGTTTCATAAAATACTTTTGGTTTCACTCTAACCATTTAGGTTTATTTTTCTACTCCTTGTCCGGCAACACACATGCCATTCCCATGGTGGTTATTGATCTGCGATTGACAAATATGGAGAGAGAAATGTGCGTTGATTATAGAGTGCGAAGCAAAGAAAGAGGTTGTTGTTTTCCTCGTCGATGCCGGCGGCTCCGGCCGTCTATGGCGGCGGCGGGCTTAAACAGTCTGGTGTCTTCATTTGTTCTCTGTTTCTCGCTTTGAATCTTTTGCTTTGAAGATTCTCCGAGATAAAATCCATGACGATGATGCTAACTTCGTCTGAGATTGATCAAATAGGGTGGTGATGATCATAGGGTAAACCATACCTGAACCCTAATTATAGCTTATACTTTCTATCCTTTTTAAGCAATGATGGATTCATGAGCTTTTGCGGCTGTCATGTTGGTCGGAGCCTTTAGATTCTTTAATCCAATTTTTTAATCCTAAATTTTTGTGGGTTTTTTTCTTGAGTTTGTTTTTTGGTATTTTATACACTTTCAAGTTGAAAGAACGAAAAAGGTGATGTTTTTTATGGGATTTTTGTGTTTGGTATGGTGGTTTTGTGGTGCTGCCTTTTGGTGGTGGTGGTGGTGGTGGGGATGGATTAGTGGTTTTGATTGGGGTGGGGTGCATCCATATCCGTTATGTCGTGTTAATGCGAAAAATTAGACTAAAACGTAAAACATAAAAAAGAATAACTAAGTCGAGCTACAACCTCGCTCGTTGCAACGAACCTGTCAAACAGAGAAATAAAGACGCATTGCGATAGGCCTGTCAAATGAAAAAAAATAGACGAAAAAACATTGAAAAAAACTAACTTTTTTTTTTTTGAAAAACCCCTATACTTATAGTACAAGTTTATGAAGCACCAACATATTACTAATTTTATAGTATGAGAATTTTTGTTAAGGATAAAAATATCAGGAAGTGTTGCTAAAAATATCAGACTAAAAAACAAACACATTGGGGCATAATATCAGGAAGTGTCACAATCCGCATGAAGAAGTATGTAGAATCACTTAATTTTTTTTGTTTTTTATATAGCTCGTATTATTTCATATAATTTTTGTTTTCAAAAGGTGCGGCCGCCCACCCTGGTCAAAGGGTAGGCACGCCCCTGTCTATAAGGGACTATGACATCTGGTTATTAAGCAAATGTTTGATTTATCAAAAGAGCAGAAATGGCTCAAACTTTAAACGGACATAACTTGGGCTAGGATTGGAGTTACGGGGCACCTGAGCAGGCGGCGGAAAGGTCTCGACGAACCGGATCACATGGAAAACACCGTAGGTGGTTTGACCTATTTGTCAGGCTCGAAATCCTTGATTAAAGACACTAATTTCTCCAATCAAGATTTTTCGCCAAATTCATCAACCTTCCTTACTCTCCTTTTTTGACGATGTTCCCTTCTTGTGCCCTGCTGATGTAGCTCATGTTTGCGCCCGGGTAGTGTAACCGCATAGATATAGGCCATGTTTGGCTTAGCTTTTTAAAACACCTTATAATTCTTTAGAAAAGTTAAAAAGTTATAATGGAGTGATTTATTGAGTTTTTCTCACAAAATAGTTTCATCCAAACACTTTTTAACTTTTCAAAAAATCAATAAATTAAAATAGTGTTTGGTTAAATCAAAAGAAGGGTTTGAAATTAATTGTTGCATGTGTATTCAAATTTGTTGTCAGCACATGTGTTTGCATATGAAATCATAATCGTTGGATAGCACTGTTAGTCATCAAATTTGCAAAGTGTCGGATCACCATCCGACACTTAACCAATTCAATTCACATTGCATTTGTCTTGAGGTCAAATCTTCGAACCGTCAATCGATCGAATCACGATCCGATCCACGTGCATATTATACAGTTTTGTCATCCAAGTTTGCCAAGTATCGGATCACCATCCGATCCACGGAACATTGTTCATACAAGTGTTTTAAAGTTCAAGTATCGAACGGCAATCCGAACGGATTGCCATCCGATCCAAAACACTTTATTTGTTTGTTTCACAGGTCCAAGTGTCAGATAGCACATCGTCGGATCTCCATCCGATTCACGGCGTTTTGATCCAATCGTCGAACGGCCATCCGGTTCAAAGCATATTAGTCCAATAGTCGAACGACAATCCGTTCAATTCGCCATCCGATCCATAGCATTTTGGTTTGTTCAATAAGTGTCAATCGTCGAACGGCAATCCGAACGGATTGACATTCGACACCCAGCTGTCATTAAAACTTTGACTTGTGTTGACCATATCCGATCGAAGCGCGATTCGATCGGATTGACATCCGATCCAAGCCAATCTGATCCAAAGTCATCCGATTGACTTTCGTTGACCTTGTTCGATCGGATACACATCCAATCCAATTGTCTGTTCATTTTTAAAACTGGTCGTTTATTTGTTCGCTTGCAGGTGATTCACAGTAATAAACGAGGAGCAAATTCAAGGTGATAAACGAGGAGCATCATGGCTGAAGAATTCTACAACACGTTTTACAAGGCGTTCACGTCCGAATCTTCCGAAACATCGACTGCCACAACAAAAAGTATAACAAAAGCAATAACTTAGAACATTAATCATGATAACTTTTACGGAACATATTCGAAACCACCAAAGCTCGAAAGTATTGAAGATTACACATGGTGGAAAGAACGATTCATCAACTGGGCCAAAGCTTATGCGCACGAAAGCTAGTTTTGTATGGAATTCGGATACAGTAGACCAGTCTATGATAAAAACGAAGAAATTCCACTCAAAAGCTTATTCGTTGATGACAAAAAGAACTTTTCATACGAACAACGAATGATTGCCTTAATCCAGTAATCGATTAGAGATGACATATTCGCATTGCTTAATCACAATGGTTCATCTAAATCAGTGTGGGAAGCTTTACGGGTTAAAGCTGAAGGGGGTAAAGAAATCAAAAAGAATAAAATAGCCTTACTTAAAAAAGAATTTGATTTGTTTGACGGTTTAAAAGGTGAATCCGTAAGACAAATGATTGAAAGATTTTGTCATCTTAAAATTGAACTTGAAAGGTTTGAAATTGTTAAAACACGTGAGGAAATCATTGACAAAATCATTGAAGCGTTACCACGAGCTGATCAGTGGCAAACGTTCGTGTTTATTTTGAAAAACGATGTGTTGTTTGATACAATTACTCTTGATGCTTTGATAGAAAAGATTGAAAGTCATGAGCTTGAGCTACAAAAGCAAAGCAAGATGAGTAGTTCTTCGCATCAACAGAATGTCGGTCTTTACTACAAGGGCAGTGTACCTTCGGTGACAGTTAGTGAACCGATAAAGACTGCATATAGTGTTGAAAAAACGAAAGACTCACAGGAAAGCTCATCAAGCTACAATCCAGGATATCATTCATCATCAACAACATCAAACTTTGAAGAACTTGAAGAGATTCTCTGCAACATCACTTTAAAGCTAAAGAAGTCTTCAACAATGAACATCAACGCTGCTAAACAGCAAATGAGTCTTCTAGGATCAATTCTGGAATCTTACGAAGATCTGGTAGCTGGGAAAATTGGAAATTCTGAACTGACAAAGGAAGATTACGACCAGATCGATCCAGAAGAGATGGAACTCATTGATCTAAGATGGTGTTTGGCAAGCTGCATTCGACGAGCTCAGTGGTTCATGGATATAACTGGCAGACAATCAATCTGTGGACCATTAACAAAACTGGGCTTCGATAAATCAAAAGTGACCTGCTTCAAATGCAAGCAAAAGGGTCATTTCAAAAGAGAATGCAGAAACAATGTTGTTGAAGAAACCGCAAATCCGTTTAAAGAAGATTACTATCAAAAGGCGATCTATCACAAGAACAGAGAAGAATCATCAAGGTTGAAAAAAATTGAAGATAATCCTGAAAAGGAAAAATCAAGATCTTGTGTTGTGATACAAGATGATAAAGGGTTTGACTGGAGCGAATTCCTTCCAGAAGATGATCTTGTTGATGATCGGTTCACACCTCATGGCAGAACTATATCAAAGAACAAACATCGTGCATTTATTGCTGAGTAAAAGAGAAAACGAGAGAAGAGATTCTGAAAGAAAAACATACAGAGAGAGGTGTATTGCAGGATATCGGATTGAAGAAATGGAGAAAGAATAAGAAGAAGCAAAGAATTATAGAAGATATGACAAGAAAAGAGATTGTTATATCAACAAAAATGGTGATCCTGTCGTTCATCGAAACGAAGTGGTGTTTGACGACGTTCTTGCAGTAATCCCTCTATCCGGCAAGTACTATTCAAATGTTGCGAAAGATAAACATTATGAGAAAAAGCTGGATAAAATCATCAGAGATGTCATGACTGCGAGTCTAAGACAAAGAGATGAAGAGAGGATGAAGAAGAATGTTGAAAATCTGGTGGATGAACTGAAGAAGGTTGCTGATGAAAAGAAAGTGGAAGATGTCAAGGAAGAAGAAGGTGAAAAAGAAGAACAGAAACTAGAAGAAGAAGCTGTTACTGAAAAACAGCAGAATGAAGATGATTTGAAGAAGAAAGAAGAAGCTGAGAAGAAGCTTGAAAGTTTGGTTGAAATAGATGATGGTGCTGATGCTAGTGGGAAACAACAGGAAAAAGAAGTTGCTCAGACACAAGAGAACACCGAAGTGCCAATCACTGAGGTAAATACTTCAACTAAATCTGAAGTCTTGAATAAAACTGTTGAACAGTGCAAGAAATGCATGGAAACGTGCAGTGCTTGTACTGAAAATGATGAAAAATTCAGAACAAGAGACTTAGAATTCACTAAAATCGAAGAAGTTTTTAAAAATAAATGTAAAGAGATGATAGAAAACTAAAAGATTTTAAAAGATAATGACGAAAAGCTAACACAAAAATGCAAGTTTTAAGAAAAAGAAAATGAAAGTTTGAAAGAAAAGGTTTCAAAAAATGACATAAGAATGTTTACAAAAAGAAAATGCTTTTCAAGAAATGAAAAAGGAGTATGATTCAATAAAACTTGCATATCATATCACAAAAGAATCATAAGAAGACGTGAAGAGTCAAATGAAACTTGGTCAATCGAGATTGAAATATTGTTCTGAAACATCTGATACGCTTAAGCGACAATATTCAATAAAGCAACAAGTTGTAAACTCTTACATTGAGGATGTTGCTAAGCTAAAGCGTAAAATAGCTGATTTAGAACAAGACAACAATAAGTTACATAGTTATCATGTTTCATCATATGTTCTTGAACGCATTTTCAATCTAAAACTGGATGGTAAAGATTTTGAGCAAAACAAGAAAGGAATTGGCTCAGAATATCATCAGGTTCCACCACTGTTTGAGGAAAAGTTCACATTCTATGATGACGAGAAGGTGGAAAAAGCTTTCAATTTGGTTGATCAATTGCCAGATAACATTGACGTAACCTATTCCAAATCTGATGATTCTAGTGATTCAGAGGTGGTAGGTAAGGTCTTTGAAAGTGTTTTGAAAGAAGAGTCGGTTGAAACAGGTAAAACTGAATCACAGGATGAAAATGAAGGTAGTTTTCATGAAGGTTATCTGAAAAACTCAAAATCTGAGAAAAAGGCGAATGATGATTCAAAAGGATTGGTTTATACCATGATTGGATAGGACAAATTATTCTCAGATCTTGAAGTCCCGATTCAGAATGTGATTTTAGAAAAGATTGACAAAGTTTTCAAGATGATTGAAATTGAAAAATCCGATATTTCAAAGTTTCCTGGAAAGAGTCACAAAACTTTTTATAACAAACCTGGTTACAAAAAGAAAAACATGAAGGCTGGGTTGGGTTATAAAAGGAAACAAAATTGGAAAAGAAATGAAATGCCAAATTATCAGACAAAGATGAATTTTGTTCCCTAAACAAGTTCCGAAGAAGAGAAAGAACTCCAATTTAGACGACAGTCTAATGAAGAGTTCTATGCTCAAAAGAAAAAGCAACAACAACAGGTGAAAGATGTTTCAAAGAGAACATGTTTCAAATGTGATCAAACAGGACATCTTGCACGCAAGTGTCCAAATCCGAAACCTGTTGGTGTTGAAACGAAAAGGAAGTCTGATGTTGTGAATCAGAAGTCAACCAAGTTTGATTCAAAGCAAACTTGGAAGCCGAAAATATCAAAGGCTGACTCACAACAAACATGGAAACCAGTGACACCCAAATTAAGAACAACACAAAGTTGGAAAACAACTGTTGATGCAACAAAACCAAACCAGTTTTGGAAACCAAAGGTTGTTGTTCAAAATCAAAATGTTCAAAAAGAATCACATTTTTACAAAAGAAGTGCGTCTAAAGGACAAACTTGGGTTGAAAGGAAACAAAAGGTTTCTGTGAGTGATAATCGGAATGAAAATACATTTGTGAAAAATGATAAAGATTTTCCGAAGTTGAATGAAACATATTGTATTGATATGCCTAAGGTCAAACAGACCTGGGCTAACTTGTTCAACTAATTGAGTAAGTGTGAATGTGCAGGTGCTCAAGAAAACAGATGCTTATCAAGTTGGAAACGAGAGCAGCCTGGCACGAGAGGAGGAGGCTGCTGAACCCTGCGTCTGAAATCAGGGAGTTTGTTTGATTTCTGTACATAAATAAACCATATTTCAAAAACCCTAAAAAATTGAAAAATTTAAAAACCAAAAATATGTTTTTATTTTGTCAAAAATTGAAAAATCAAAAATATGTTTGTTTTTAAATTTTGTCAAAAAAAATAATGATTGAGTGAATATGCCGAAACCCTCACGACTGAACAAACATGATTATTTTCACAAGATTGAAAAACGGTTTTCAAACTGTCGAATATCAATGTGTTGTAAATCATGGGGGTATATTTTCTGCAAAACAGGGCATGAAAAGCAGAGAATGGATGGCGAGACAAAGTTATCTACATCGGTTATCAAATTTTCTTTAAATGTTTTGAATTTTAGGGGGAGTAAGAAAATTTCAGAAAATCCAAAAACATTAGAAAATTTGAAAAAGCCAAAAACATGATAAAAGTCAAAAATGACTTTTTGTGTAAAAAGAGGAAATGATAGTACATCAGTAGACAATCACAGTACGCTAAAGAAATGGATAGTTAAAATGTGATAAACAGTCTCACTGATGATATGCCAGTAGGTTTTTACACGCTTAGTAGATTGATTTCGAGATATAAACCTAAATATCAAATACTTACTTATCTCGTGGGGAACATCTCTCGGATATATGGGTAACCCCCGAAATCTTGTTTGAGATATTGCCTGATTCTGAGATACTAGGTCTTTATACTGTTTGATATCTAGGGTATTATACCTGGTCTTCTGATATTGCTGAAGCAATGGCCTAGACCTCGTATAATACTTACGCGCTTTTAAAGCTCACCCTCTGCATAAAAATTGATAAAATATCGAAAGATACGAATCAAGCGCAGTTGTAGAAAAGATTCTCTAAAGGGAACACACCTAAAGTCGAGCCTTCATCTCTTTGACTGAACGGAAGTTCATACCTGAGCTCTCAAGGTATCGCACTAACCCATAATACAGATATCAAATTGGTATACTCACCTGTAAGACTGAATCTAGGGAATCTTGATACGGTAGTATATTCTGAGGTGGGACACGCGAATAAGTTTAAGTCCTTAAAACATTAATCTCGTATCTCGAATCAGTTGAACTTTGTGTGAAAATTTAAGTGGATCAATATACTGACAATCTAAGTGAATCGTTTAGAACTTAAAGTGTTTAAAGCTCAACGGTGCTAGTGATTTGTCATAAACTGATATGATCCTCTGACACGAACTCAAACAAAATTATTGTCTGTAAATATTTCTTTACTGCTTTAAATTTTAGAAAAAAAATACAAAAAGATTTTTGATTCCATTTTATTTTCGACAACCGATGTTCGAGAGCTGAGTTTCAAAATCTAAGTATGCTGAACGTGTTTCTGAAAATAAACAAGTTCATTAATTTGAAACTTGAATTTTTTAATCAAAAATCAAAAACAGTTTGTGAAATCTCCAAGGTCATTAATTTGGACTTGGATGATTAACTATGAGGGAGTTGGATTCTTAAAACTGTGAAAATCTGTTGTAACGAGCTAAGTTTCGAATTTGGATTCTTAATACTGCCAAATCTATAAAGCATTTTGATAGGGGGAGTGAAATCAAGTTAATCGTGGATATATTCATATTTTTATATTTTAGAGCCAGGTTCTTGATTAAAAGTTTTTAAGAGCCAGGTCACGATTCCTGGACAATCGAAAAAGCTTTAAATGTCGAATATTTAAATGTTTTAGCTTACGCTAAGAGAGCCAGGTCTTCAATCCTGGACGATTCAAAATGTTTTCACTTATAAATGTTTGAGAGTTGCAGATGATATTCCAGACTACGATCCCGATAGCCGAGTCTAAGGGGGAGTCTGAAGACGAGCTCAACGCAAGGGGGAGCTTGTATCCGGAAAGCCAGGTGACGATCCCAAAAGCACGGAAGCTTGACGAAAGGGGGAGCCTGAAGAAAGAGTCTAACCGAAAGGGGAACTGAAGCTGAAGACAGATCCACGGGGATTCTGTTCGAGCAAGAGGGAGTCTATGTTGCTGAAGGTGTGATAAAGCTTCAAGAAGACTCAGAGAGAGAGAAAGACAAGACGCTACGAGATTGATTGCAGCAATCTCCAAGGGGGAGTCTGTTAGTTCAGTAATGTCAATCGCCTCCGTCTATACGATCCGTAGCGAAAAACTGAACTAATCAAGCCTTATAGTGTAATATTTAGATAGAAAATACAAGGTGGCATTATTGTAAATAAGGAAACTCTCCTTATATCCTTTGCCTATAAATAGAGGAGTTAGGGGTTAGATTAAGAACTTTTGCCATTTGCATCATTTGGAGCTTTGAAGGTTAGAGAGAGAAACTAGAGAGAGAAAGTGCTCAAGGTAATTCGTGGTGCTTTGTACTTGCCGTATATTGAATAGAATCATGTTTATAGTACGTTCTCGTGTTCGGTCCACGCACGTGTACGGATTCCGCACGTCACACGTGTGATACGCAATCGTTACGGAGTTGAAAACCGGTCCTAACATTGTTTTTGAAAAGTCATAGATGGGTGACCTTTTAAACTTGAGGTTAAAATTATAAATGTGTCAATATTCATTTTAAAACAACTTATTAAATTATAAAAGAATATCCTTTGTGGTCATTTTATCTTCCCTCTTTTTGTTAAATAAACAATGCCAAACTTAGTAATTTATGTTCTAGAAAAAGTAGAATTTTAATGTGATATGAGATTACAAGTCATGTTATTCTAGAGGAACAAATTATAATATGTCACACCCCGATATTTCCACGTATTACCGGTGGGGGGTATCGTGACGTAGTCGATATCATCATAGTCAAACAACACAATTTTAAATGCACAACGGAAGCAAAAGATAAATATATTACAATCCGAGTATAAAGTAATATCAAAGTATTACAACGGAAAGTAAAGGATCCACAGGCGGATCAAATAAAAGAAAACTGTTCAACAGACTTTAGGCATCTAGAACTTGCAAGATTCCCTATTAACGCCCTGAGCTCCCAGCCAATTCCGTACAGTACCTGTCACTTAATCTTTTTGGAAAATACGTCAGTTTACACTGGTAAATACAATTAACCGACTCATTTGAAAACATTTATGAAAATTGATTTGAATGCACAAGGCACAACATATCTTTTATAACTTGGGACAATTATATAAATAATCTTGTATACAGATTTACATGTTCGTTATACGTTCAGGGCCCGGTGTAGAAACCGAGTCAAGATTAACAGACACGCCACAAGTACAGGCCCACAAGAGAGTGAGATACCGTTTCCCTTAGGCACTGTCAGGTGTATGCCTACACCCCGTGCATAAGACGTGGCCATTTTATAATATAATGATGTCAAGGATATCCGGGACATGGTCATTAACCCCTTAAGGCTTTTATTTCAAACAATACAGATTAAAGCGGGTTACCTCAATAATTTAATCACAATACGACTAAACATTCAATACACGACCAAGCGGTATTATTATAATACCGTATCCCAAGCCCGTATAGGGAAAATAAGTTAAGAGTATTTACCTGAGCTAGCAATGCAATTTATACTCAGCCGTAAATTCTAATCAGAAAGCACAAGTAATTTTACTGGGGCTCTTAATCTGGAATGAAGGTTTTATAATAACCTATTAGAATCCTAACGGGTCTTTAATTAAGCCTAAACTTAGACCGGTTAGTTTTTAAGAAAAATACTGTTCAAACGCGCGATTAAGCGAAGACCGGAATAGAATGTGATTTAGACCCGACAAGTTTGGAGACTTGTATAATATGGGTAAACTAAACACATTCTGGATTTCAAGATAAAAACGGTAAGGTTTGGCCTGTTTCGGCTATTTTATGTAAACTAGTTACATAAACCGAACCGAGCGCGCAAGAGGCGTAACGGGTAACCATATGGGTCATATACAGGTTTCCTAAGTTAATATGCTTTAATTATGTTGTGATACCAGTATGATACCTTCCATTATGCCCAAAACGAGTTTAATCTCAATATAAGACCCGTAGGGGTATTTTGGTCATTTAAAAGATTATAAAAGAGATTAATTTTAAATTCTGACACTCAGGTCTGAAACAATCAGTAACACAACTTAATTTAATAGGTTATATCAGTTGGTGATAAGTCTCATATGCCAAAATGGTTTTAAACCCATACTAGGTGTTTAATACGCGTAAAAAGCCGTTTTAAGCGATTTCCGGGTTATACAGGAAATCTGAGTTTTCTGATTAGGTTATAAATTTCAAAATACTTCATTTATTATATAAAATCAGTAGCAATTGGATTGGTGTCAAAATACTAAGTAAAACTCATTTTTTTACACAAAAAGGGTATAATCGGTATTTACCGAACCAAGGCCATAACCTTAGGTTATGATCAGGTTAAAAATAATTAAAAATCTTCAAAAGTCTCAAAATATTATATTACATCAGTGGGTAAAAGGTTTGGTGTCATAAATTGGGTTTAGATAGGCTTTACGCTAATTATGCCTTTTAATTAACAAAAAGATTTCAAATTACGCTATTGGGCATAACTCCTAATCTAGACCTCCAACTGATGTGAAATTTTAGGGACATGTTTATAAATCAGTAATAAAGATTATTGTCCTCTCACATCTCCAAAATTCTCGTTTTATGGTCAAAGGGCATTATGGTCAACATTAAGCAATTAACGGAAACGTGTAAACGAATCGGACAATCAATGATCCAACCACAGAGGGTTATACTATCATGTAACCTGGTCCTAAGGAAGCTCTAAGGCATTTCTAAACCCATCTAAATCGGGTCAGAACTAAAGTCAAAGCAAAATTCAAAGTTTAGCGACTTTCGGTTCCGAACCGGGTCTAAACAGAAAATTGTCGGATCAAACAAGCTTAGACCGGTTCTTATACTTATTACCAAGTTATATGAGTGATAAAACAAGTTACACGTCTTCTACATTGCTAATTATGTGTTAATTCGCAAATTAAGTTTCTGTTGACTTTTTATAGCAAACTTTGACCCGACAATTGATCTAGTTAGAACGGGAATCAGAGGGTGCCCTTTTAAGGGTTTAATGCCCACATGATTACCAACTTATAACTACCTTAAGTTTGACTAATCACTGGACCATTAGTGATTAATCGATAAGTCAAACCTTAATTACGATGGTTTGACTTTTAAGCTAATAACTAAGCAAAACTCAATTAAGGAAGGTCAAGGATACTTACCAAGGTCTAATGCATGATTAGAGATGCTTGGGGAAAGGCCTTGAGCTCCAGAAATGATCAGGAGTGAAGGTATGAGTGAATGATCAAAGTTTGCAAACAATGGGGCTCATATAGGGCCTTTGATCCATCAAGATCATGACAAACAATGCTATAACTAATCATGGATCATTCACAAGTGTCCCTAAGGTCTAAAAGCAAGCTTAGGCAGCTCCTGGAAGTGTAAAAGGGCAATATAAGTCGGTTACATGGGCTGAACAGCCAACTTACGAGTTTCTGCATCTGGCACATGCTTACGGACCGTAAGGTCCAGGTCTTACGGTCCGTAAGGACCTGGTCAGCATAGTAAAGTTTCAATTGTTGACAGGTTTAGCCCCTGCACTTCCAAATGCCATTTCCGACATATCTAAGGCCCGTTAAACCATTTTTAGGGCTCTACCATGATGCCTAAGCATAGGGAACATGAAACATGCTCAAAAATATGTCGGATGTCGGTTCGTTTGGTCGTACGGTCTCGTCGTTCGGCTAATTACGACGAAACACGGACGGACGCAAAAAACAATCCAAACGACGCGACGAATTGAATTTTATCAAGCCAAACACTAAAATAAAATATTTTAGTGCTTACATAAATTTTTGGGTGTCCGGATATATTCAGATTGTGAGATATGCGCGAAAGTACAAACTTGTGCACTTTTTGACACTTTTAGTCCCCGCATGACTTAAAAGTTTATTTTTGCGCACCAAACACCTCTAAGCCTATATATAAGCTATATACAGGGTAAATAGGGTATGTTTAACTCATGGTCATATTCCGGAAGGTCCGATAGCATACGAATTGGCATACTTTTGCAGTTCGATGCAAATAGTCCCTCTAACGCGCAAACTTGCGCATATCATCATTTAATGGTATTGAAGCCTTATCTAATCCATATTTGGCATTCTTGAAAGTATTATTAAACATCATAATGCTTCGGGCTCGATAAAAGGTCATTCAGAGGTATAATTAAACATATTGACACTTCTAGTCCCTTATACTTGCAAAGTTGCGCGTAACTTCACTTTTAGGCATAAAAGCCTTGGATGGCCAATGTTTGGCATTCCCGAGAGTATAATCAAATATCATGAGGCTCTCGGTTTGTTAAGAGGTCACTCAGAGGTAAGAATTAACATGTTGACGCTTTAAACCCCTTTATTGCGCAAACTTTCAATTAATTACACAAACGGCTACACTTGATTAACAAGCGGCTCATTTGTGAATATAAAACCGTAAAAGGTTATTTAGAAACTTATTTTAGGTATGATAATACTTCCAGTTCTTTCATAATTAATGCTTTTCGATTTTTCGAAAAATTAGTCTCTTATATTCAAGGTTTGACTTTACTAAGGTTTATTACACGTGTCAATACTTCATTGAACGTGATTTTACGAGGTGTTACATAATAGATAATTGCGATAATCACAAAAACTTCGGTCGAATACGATAGGGTAAACTTTATGATAAGGTGGAGATTGTTAGAAGGGAAAATTACCAAAATGGTCGTTGACCAACATGAATTTCCAAATTGGCCAGCTCATGCGTCTGAGGAACGGTACATCACAGTTTCTGATAGGTGTGTTGCATACGCTTGTCAAATTGTTGCGTCTTTGAGTAGGAAGATGACACATGGCGATTCTAGTGAGTTGCGTCCAAACGACGCTTTAGCGCCGTTTTCCAGACACGTCACGGTCCGCTTGAACGGCTGGCTTGATTCGTAGCACCTGGCTCAGACATAATAGGTTTTTTCCGACGTGTCGACCCGACGTTTCCCTGGCGTCCTCGACACAAAAGCAAACAATTCTTCGAGGAGTCTGTGCTGACGCAACCCAGTGTCAGCGGTCTTCAAGGAGTCTATGTTGACGCCTCTGATGCATCAGGGACGTAACCTAGTATCAGTCTTCGAAGCTTCAGTGCAGACGCTTCCCGTGCGTTAGTGAGGCAACCTAATGCCAGTCTTCGAAGCTTCTGTGCGGACGTCTCCCATGCGTCGCCGACGCAAGGATCTGTACTATAAGTTTGGCCGACGCATCCCGTCTGAAAAACGAAAGTACTGTACAACCTAATGCTTATGTTGAGTCTGTGACGCATTTACTTAAACCATACGATTTTATTTACACGTTTTTAAAGTTATGGGGACCCATTATCCATAAAAATTATCCACACGTTTTCCTTGAATGTACATTTGCTTCTTCAACTATTATTGGTCAACTGACATGGTTGTTAGATATGTCGTTTATACTGGTGGGAAGTCGTTGACGGGAGACTTAAATACGTAGTTGAAGCCGGTTCTTTTAGACGTGGTTTAGAAACTCCTACAAATATCTCATCATACATTTTTGAAAAATGTTTATGAGATGTGTGGGCTTCAAAACATCACACGATAAACCTACAAAATGTGAACCTTTACTGATCCTATAGTTCATCTTCTGGTGGACCTTCTTACGGTTTCAAATGTCCCTATTTAAATGGTCATGTTTTTCAAAACGATGACTTTAATGAAGCCAAAAAACTAGATTTAGAAAATTCATTTGAAAATCCAATCCCTAATAGTCTGGCGAGTAAAAATAAATGTGGGTTTTACGAAGGTTATTTTGTATTTGATATCAAGGGTGGAGATACAATAGGAAGTTTATTTGGCTAGGAAGGCTAGGAAGTGATCTTGACCATCCATTTAGTTAATCAAGGGCTAAGATTAAATGAATAAAATTGAAGCAAAAAAAAGAGGCGCGTGGGTTTGTTAGGGGCATTCTAGTCAATCCAGCACAATAGTTTCCCTCTCCTCGAATTCCCATCCATTTTTTAAACGTTAATAACTTTTTCATACGACATTATTTTTTTTATAAAAATTGCACAAAAAAAAAAACGAGCGTTTTTTATCTTTAAAACGAGTATACTATTGCTATATTTTCGATTTTTTTTTGAAAACCCAGTTGCGTAAAACGCAATGGAGAAAACCCAGTTGCGTAAAACGCAATGAAAAAAAACGTAAAAAATGACTTTTTCTAAAACGCAACGCACCAAAAACACTTAAAAATGTCTTATTTCTAAAACGCAACGCACCAAAAACACTTAAAAATGTCTTATTTCTAAAACGCAATGGCCAGAAAACACTTTAAAATGTCTTATTTCTAAAACGCAATGCCTAGAAAACACATAAAAATGTCTTATTTCTAAAACGCAATGGCCTAAAAACACAAAAGAAACCGTTCTCTCTAAAACGCAATGAACTGAATACACATAAAAATGTGTTTACCTAAAACACAATGAGTAAAAACACTTCAAAAATGTTTTATTTCTAAAACGTAATGACCAGAAACTGTTGTTCACAGAACCAGAAACTGTCCAAAACGCAATGACCAGAAACTGTTGTTCACAGAAACAGAAACTGTTGTTCACAGAACCAGAATCTAACTAAAATGCAATGACCAGAACCTGTTGTTTACAGAACCAGAAACACTGTATACGAATGCAGTTTTGTATGTGAATTGTCTGAACCAGGAAGCAGGAGATAAAAAACTGTCTAGGAATGCAGTTTTCCAGAGGCAATTTACAGAAAATTAATTTTTCTGATGCATTTTTATTGCAGCTCAACCCCAGCCAGGGGCTGCCGCCCCTGGGACCCCGCTACCAGGGGCGCTGCCCCCGGACCCCCGCCAAGATCGTAAAACACAATGACTAAATCAAAAACCCAGATCGTAAAAATGAATTTAAAGAATTTCTTACATGGATCGAAGTGATTTCTTCAACAATTGATGAAGTTTGAATGATTGAAACACTTATCAGCGCTCGAATCGAACGAATCGAGTGATTATCTCCAAAATCACCGGAAAAAACGAGATTTTTTATGAAATTAAACTGGGTTTTCTTCAAAAAAACTGAAGAACACGTTGATCGGGTGTTTGAATCATTGATTGGTGATGAAAATCGCACTATAATGTAGTGATTATTGAGATATAAAGTGAAGAAATGGTTGAAGATTGTGGGTTTTGAAAATGGTGGGTTTTGAAGTTACTGGGTTTTGAAAAGGAAGAAGAAAGGGTTGGATTGACTAAAATACCCTTTTTTCTTTATTTTAAATGTTGCCACATGTCCTAATCCTATTGCTTCCTACACTTCCTAGCCAAAAATAAACTTTCTGTTTGATCTTTTCCCTTGATATCAATGAAAGTATTGTTTTTTAAATTTTAATATTGTACTCCCCTAAAATATTTGCGTATATAACATTCTAAAATATACCCATTGAAGGGGTAAGGTCCTAAAAACCTTGTAATAAGTACTTGGGACCATACCACAACCTCGTCTTTCAAGCCCTTTTTACCTTGCGTGGCCGCGCACTGGTTTTATAAAAGAAAGGCTTAAGGCAGATAGCAGACAATACCCACGCGCCAAAAGGAAATCATAAATCCTTGCGTTTTCATAAAGGATGAAAATCCTAGGACAAGCTCTTCCGCTTAATAATATCCAGACTTGGATATTATTTACTTAACTGATACCACATGGTAAAGAATCACACCAGATTACAGCAGTAGTCTTCTAGAAGATTTAATCGTGCAGCACTCAGACGGTTACAACCGTCTGAGCCACGTGTCATCTCCCCAGCCTCCCTTAGAGTCACGGTGATGGCATGGAAATAGAAAGAAATCGTCACCTGTCCACTTTCCACGTGGCAATATCCCAGCCTTTGATCTAAACAACGATCCGTGTGCTCTCACGTCGGATCAAAGGAATTAACGATGGAGAAAAATAACCGCTACGGCGTTAGCATCTTCCGTTAACTTTTCAATAACAGGTTTTCCCTCCCAAAACTCCCGACTATAAATATGAGAACAATTCAGGTATGTAAACCAAGTTACTCACACTTCGTCAATACTTCTTCTTCTTCATAAACACATACTTATTCTCACGCCGGAGTCGGGTCAAGGAGAGAACCCCTTTCTCCCCTTGACGAGGCTAACGGTGCTTTATTTTGCAGAGTTTACCGGAGAAGAAGAACCGTTCCACCCGATCGAACGAGAGAAAACCCACCTTTTTATGCGGATTCAAACCCCCTAGATAATTCGATTCCAGTCAATTATCTAGTGTTTCTTCACCCATATATTTATATTACACACACTAACTTTTATTATTTATCAAACCTAACATTAAACTATTACACAAACTTAACTAAATACATAAAAGTTTAAAAAATCTGAACGACAAAGGCTTCATCACTGTTACGACCGTCGTACCTATATGTATTCTTCACCCGTGTCAGTTCTGCTCCCTTCAGCCCAGGCAGGTACGACTTCCGTAAGCCGGTAGTTTAATTGACTCCCCCCGAATTCGCAAACGATCAAACTGGAGTTCCGCCATGGTGCAGTAGTATGCAAAGTTTGCTTTATCATCGGTGACACCATCCCAATCATCATACTCAAGTGGAGGTGCCGGGTTAAACATGTTAGGATTTAAACAGGGTGAGCATCGTGGTCTTGCTACCGATGTTTGGTAGGCTCTTACCGGTGGTTGGTAGGTTGTTGTCGGTGTTTGGTAGGCTGTCAGCGGTGGTTGGTATAAGGGTGTCGATTGTTGGTATAATGCTGCCGGTGGTTGGTATAGTGCTGTCGGTGGACGGTTCAAACCTGCATATGAATGGGTAACTGCTGCAGGTGAAACAGTTTTAGGGGTTGAAGATCTCTGAGAACGTTGCCTAACGTTTGATTGTCCGACTTCAACACCACCCATATCTTTTAATTTGTTAGTTATGTAGTTCTGGTGATTTTTAAATGTATAGATGCAAATGTGGTATTTTTATAGATGCCATTATGTGTATTTATATTGTTATGTAAGTATTTAACTTATACAGTAACTAACACAAAATATACATGGAACAATTTTATTAATTTTTATATATACAATAACTAACACAAAATATACATTGAACAAAAAAAAAATTTCCAAATACAATGACCAACACAAAATTTATGAATTTTTTTTTGTGAGCATAATTAACACGTTGTCATCTCCAAGTTCCCTTTGTAAGTGAGTTCTTGGGAATTTTGTTGTGATCCGAGCCTCCTAGAGAGAATTCCATCACATCCGTGTTATCTGCTAGGTACTGTCGCCCATAAGTACCTGCACTTCTAAAGCTAAGAAAAAAGTCACGTTGAAACAAAGTAAACACCTTTTTTTTTATCATGTGACTATTGAACATCGGTTTTTCCATTCAAAACACCATAGATGAACATTGTGTATTTATATGAACATTGGTTTTTCGGTTCAAAACACAAAAAATGCACATTGTATATTTATAGCCTCAAAATTTTAAATTAAAAAATATTTAAAATAGTATAACATCCCAAAAATACTAAAAAATTAAAAAAGCGAAAAATTGCAAGTCCCGAGGCATCCGATGTGTCTTTTTCATCACAAGCCAAAAGGCTCCAAGCCGTTTTAAGGTGATGTTGTAGCCATCAACGAGCCATCTGAAGCAGCCGCGCCAAACGCAACAGCCGGCAAAATGACTGGGATGCGCCGGCGGCTGCTCATCCCAACAAATACGCCACATGTCGCCTTTATAATCATCAACGCATAAGGACTGTGATGCCCCATTCCATTGACAAGTGAGCTGGCCAATTTTGAAACTCATGTTGGTCAACGACCATTTTGGTAATTTTCCCTTGTTAAAATGTATTGTATAAGTCAAACATTTAATTCTACTAAAGTTCGAAGTTGGTGTCGAGGTGTTCGGTAGCATATTGGTTGTTCTGCAGCAACGGTTAGTGTCGAGAGGGATTGTTTTCGATAGAGGTATATTAATGGTAATTTTTTAGTAAAATTCATAATATTCCTAGTTTTACATCGTTGTCCTTCGTAACTCAACCATAAAGGAGGGATATCGTTCTACACACCATGATACCACTAGACTAAAGGCCCGTTAATGATTATTTATTGTTAATGTAGTTTCTTGTTATAATCCTTTAGGTAAAAGCTAGATTAGGTGGACATTTAAGAAAAAGAAATGAGAATCCAATTAACTTTAATTTTGAATTTGTTTTTTTTTCACTACTTTTGAGTTATAAACAAATAGCTGATAATTGTACGTTTCAATTTCAATTGTGGATCTAATTTCAACACTTACGAAATAAAATACGGTTCTTGTTTTGCCTTATAAAGATAAACGATTGCGTTACAAGAATTATTCCGTCCTTTTTTAGAGAATTTCTTTATTTGATATTAAATCTCACCCATAATAAAGCTAACGTAGGGTCTGAGAAGAGTAAAATGTAGACAACCTTATCTTGACCCCATAGGAATAGAGAGCAGTGAGACCCCCGGCTTGATTTATTTGATATGAATATGATATTTCATATATTACCTATAACAACAAAAGACATGATAGGGAATAGTGTTTCCCTGTCATTGAAGGAAATGGACGGTTAGCTGCCAGCCTTACACTTCTTCATTGGTCAAGCCAAATTACAATTTTGTTCCGTTTAAAGTTACAGGTTTGTCGTTGGGTTTTTTTTCCTCCCAACCAAATTATGAATTTGCCCTCAGTTCAAATTTACAGTTTTACCATCGTTTTATGTTTTTTCCCCTATGAAATTACAATTTTGCATCCAATGTAAAATTACAGTCATGCCATCGTTTTAGTTTTTTTTTTTTTTTTTTGACAAAAATATGGTACAGTTTTGGTTTAATTGGTTGACTAGGTGTAATTTTATTCGTGCCAGTCAGTTGTCTAGCACACATTCATTTGACCCTAAAAATTACAATTTTGCCCCAATTAAAATTATAGTGTTTCCATCGTTGTTTTCCTCACAAAACTATAGTAGTGTTTTGTCTTAACTGGTTGAGTCGATGTAGTTTTTCTTAGATCGTGTTATGAGTAGTATGTACATTTACCACAGACGTATATTTTATGTGAGATAAATATTCGACTTAGTGCCCCGCAACGTGGGCATGGTAAAAACTAGTTTCGTATAACAACAATTGCAGGGAACAGTGTTTCCTGCCATTTGTCGAAATGGGCGGCTAACTGCTACGTTGGTGTTTCCCCATTAGTCAAGCTGAAATTTATAGTTTTGCCATTGGTTTTGTTTTTTTCTTCCCAGCCAAATTACGATTTTGCCCTCAATCCAAATTTACAGGTTTGCCATCCCTTTTGTTTTTCTTCTCTGTGAAATTATGATTTTGGCCCCAGTAAACAATTACAGTCATGCCATCATTTTAGTTTTTTTTTTATAAAATTATGGTAGTGTTTTATTTTAATTGGTTGAATTGATGTAATTTTTATTTGTGCCATTCGGCTATCTGCAACACGCTCATTTGTCCTGAAAAATTATAATTTTGACCCCAGTTTAAATTATAGTGTTTCCAATGTTTTAGGTTTTTTTTTTAGCAAAACTATGGTAGTATTTTGTTTTAATTGGTTGACTTGATGTAAATTTTTTAGATTGTTTTATGAGTAGTATTTACAAGTAACCGAAACACAGATCTACATGATATGAGAAAGAAATATTCGGCTTAGTGCCCCGCAACACGAGCCACGTTTTGGGCTGTGTGGGCTGGGGTGAGACGGTGACCATGTTGTGGTTTAAGCGCTTAACGATTCGGTTTTGACCGTTTAAACTGACTTTTTCGTTTTTAAAAGAGCTAATTGTATGGTTTGTGTAAAGTAACAATGTTAGATACTAATAGTTTAAAGTAATAATCTAGAGTATTAACTTTTGATTTTGTAATATCCTCGAGTATTAAAGGCTAACTCGAGTTAAATACTAACTGAGAACTAAAAGTATTTTCATCTTTCATGTCTTACTGTCTTAGTACCCAATCTTGTAACTTTTGAGAAACCAGTAGGATGTATTGCGCAATTAGCTCTTATCATTTAAAACACATTTTTTTTTGTTATGTAACTAACAAGTTAACTCACTTAGACCGCCCGTAGTGAGATTATGAAGGAACGAGTGGCCGAAACCGGGAAAAAAACGGTCGAGTCGTCTTCCGATCTCGAGTTAAAGGAAGATTTCGAGGAGATGAACCGTCGTCTCCAAGACATTCGCGACCTCGGCCACCAACGTTATGAGATTATGAAGGAACGAGTGGCCAAAACAAAAAAAATTAACGAGATGCAAGAGGCGAGACAAATGGAAAAAGACATTGAGTTTTTGTCCAAACCTATCGACCACCTACAAGGCGATGCGTTATTTTTTTTGGGTTTTTTTTTCTGTTTTTGTTTTATTTTCTGTTTTTTTTTCAATTTTTTTTTATTTTTATTTTTATTTTTATTTCAAGTAATGTAAATTTTTTTTTTAAATTAATGAAGTTTTTTATGTTTTAAATTAAAATAAATAATTGTGAAATGATTGAATGGGGGTTATTGGCATAATGCCCCACTACGCCACTTTTGCTATAATGCCCCATCGCTGACTAGGACGCCACGTGTCGGATAATGCCCCATGATGAGACATTATAACACATTACCACTACACACATGTTCTTATTAAACATGTTAACAAGTTAACTCACTTACTTGTATACATACGTTACCCATCATGCTTGCTTATCGGACTCGTCACCGCCACGCACAAATCAATCGCATCCATCATTTTATTATTTACTTTTATTTCAATAATTAATCCCAATTTTCATATTATTAAATTCCAATATTAAATCCCATTTATTCTTCGTGACATTTATATATTTCCGTCCAAACAATCTTAATCCATTCACCGCCAAAACATTCTTCAAAGTTGAACCAACACACATTCATGAACCCAATAATTCTTCTTCTCTCATTACTAATCGCATCATGCATGTTTTTCCGATCGGAATCCACAAGCAGATCCGATTTCCCACATGGGTTTACATTCGGAACCGCCTCATCTGCTTTCCAGGTTCCGATTTCTTGTTCAAACTCATTCAGGCATTTCATCGAACACGTTATGTGCGTATTGTAACTCATCATGTGGGGTTGGTTAATTGATCGTTATTTGCAGTTTGAAGGGGCAGTTGATGAAGGAAATAAAGGAGATAGCATCTGGGATACTTTTTCGAGGAAACCCGGTAATTAATTTAGTAAATTAAGTTTGTTTATTGCTGATTTTGACTTTTTTTTTAAAGTGCAATTGAGCAAGTGTTTGAGTTTGGGTTTGGTTGATGATTGTTGGTTGATTTGAATAGGGAGGATATTGGATTTTAGCAATGCGGATCAGGCGGTTGATCAATATCATCGATTTAAGGTTAGTTTTTTGTTTAATTTTGTGGCAAAATTAAGTTGTACGATGTTGAAGGTTCGGATTCTTTACTTTGTTGTGTTTGCAAGCAAATTTGATGCTTTGTGGAATATATTTTCACTAAAAACAATCCATCAAATTATACATACATTCCACTAAAAAACAACTCCTATATCAATATATTTTCACTAAAAACAAATACTTTTTCTCTCTCCTTTTCAATTAAATAATATTATCATTACATTTTTCTCTCTCCTTCACTCACAACCGCTTTCAATATATATTAAAAAAATTATACTGGGTGAACAGTGTCCCCCCAAATATACAGATGAACAGTAACATTTTCTCTCTCCTCCACTCACAACCATTTCTTAGGGGACTAGGGGTGGTTCACTAGTGATAGAATCTATCACTCTCAATGTCCAATAAAATTATGCCATGTCATCAACCAAATTTCCATCACTAGTGATAGAAATGTAGGAGAGGTGGAATCACTAGTGATGGAATTCTATCACTCCCATTTATTTTTAATTTTCATTTTAAAATTAGAAATTAACAATAAAACACTAAAATTAAAAATTTCATTAAATTTAAAACATACTACTTCAATTTAACATACTAGAAACATACAATTTAAAAAAAAAAAAAAAAAAACCTACTCCTCGTCCGAATCCGGAAACTCCAAACCTAGAGAACCTACTAGTTCGATTAAATCGAATCTCAAACGAAAGTGAGTTTCTTCGTTACGCAATTGTAAATGGATATCTTGTGGAACTTGAACTTGCGTAGGAGGATCCGGCACCCAATCCGGGGATATTGCACGCCCGTCGTGTTTGATCAGCATATTGTGCAATATGATACATGCATACACTTTGCTATGAATTGATTTCTTGGTCATCGAACGAACCGGTCGGTGTAGTATACCCCATCTACCCTTTAAAACACCAAATGCCCTCTCAACATCTTTTCTTGCCGATTCTTGCAATTTTTTGAACGCCTTTTCTTTAGCCTCGACAGGAAATGAGGGAGCTTTCACAAAAACAGACCAAGACGGGTAGATACCATCCACAAGATAAAAGCCTCGTCTGTAATGTCGACCGTTAACATAGAAAGGAGAGGAAGGTGCGGTACCATCCGTTACGCTTTGGAACAACGGCGACGTGTGCAACACATTGATGTCGTTGTTTGAACCTGGAACACCGAAATACGAATGCCAAATCCATAAATCATTCGACGCCACCGCTTCTAGTATGATGGTTGGTTTTTTGATGTCTCCCCTCACATACGCCCCTCGCAACTCTCTTGGACAATTTTTCCACTCGATATGTGTACAATCGATGCTACCGAGCATCCCGGGAAAATGCCATCTAGCCTCGTGTGCGGCGTAAATACGTGAGATGTCGTGGCTCGTCGGTTTACGTAAAAACTCGTTAGTATACAACTTAATGACCGCGTTGCAAAAAAATTGCAAACATTCACGTGAAGTTCTTTCAGACATAGCTAGGTATTCATCATATTGATCGGGTGGGTTACCTGTCGCTAGTTGGCGAATGGCGGACGTGCATTTTTGTATCGTCGTGAAACTTGGTTTGCCCCTCGCATCGTAACCTTCTTGAAACCATTCCTCGCTTGCTTCGATGTCTCCAACAATCTTTAAAAATAATTCTTTGGGTAAACGAAACCGATCTCTAAACGTTTCGGCATTGTATAGCGGGTTTTCCACAAAATAATCGTTCATCAAAACTTCTTTGGCACGTATACGATCACGGTCGACCATCTTCTTCAGTTCTTCTTTGGGCGGGACGACTCGGCATCAAGCTCGTTATACACCGACACAAAATACTTTAGCGTCTCGTTGTCGGAAGACGACTCGGTATCGCTGTCGCTAGACATCGGAAACGTCGAATCGGTAGGGAATTCCATTTGAGAAAGATATAAAATTTGTGAAATGGGTTTAAAAGATATAGTTTGGTGTGTGAAAAATGGTTAAAATGTAGATATATATATAGATAAAATGGATAATTTTTTATTTTTTTTATTGATTGTTTACCGTTTTAAAACGGTCAAAATGGTTCAAACGGTCGGATTTTTCAAATGTTTAACGCGTTGTGGGTGTAACGCGTTTTATTTATAACGCGTGAAACAACTAGCGGCGGCGGTGTAGCGTTGCACTTCAACGCGTGATGAACGAGTATCACGCTACCGCCCCGAGTCCCCTTATACCCTTTATAATATAAAAACTACCCCTCACATATTTTGATGGTTTGGATGAGAATGCTAAGGGTGTACGGGGCACAAGCGGGGAGGGGGATCGGTGACCCCAGTCCCCGATCGGGAACACCGCCGCCGTCACCGCGGGGACCCAAATCGGGGAGGGGTTTCGGTATTGTTTCACCGCATGAAGGAGAGAGGAGATGGTGGGCAACCCTCATTTTCAACCAATCAATTATTTTCCTTTTTTTTTAATAAAAAAACAAGTCACCTAAGAGGGGAGTGCCGCCATCAAATTGGGGTGTGAGGGGAGTTTAAGAGGGGAGTTGACGTGACATAACCTGATTGGGTGTGCGTAAGAGAGGGCACTCCCCTCACCCTAAGTGTTCTTGAAGAAAAGTAATTTTACTTTAATTATTAAAAGTTTAAAACATTAAATGAGGCCTATAGGGGATTTTAAAATTGGTATTTTTTTTTTTAATTTTGTAACTTGTCATATAAATACTGAAATTAAAGATTGAGTAAAATACACGGATGGTCTATCTGGATTTGGTCCCTGCTTTTCCAAAAGTACACAGACGATCCTTGTGGTTTGCACTTTGTAACGCATTTAGTCCCCAACTTTTGACAAAAGTACATGGATGGTCCCTGTGGTTTGCACTTTGTAACGTCCCTAACTTGGACCTACTAAAATCTTTAGATTTCTTAGCTGGGGACTAAATGCGTTATAAAGTGCAAACCATAGGGATCATCTGTGTACTTTTGAAAAGCCAGTGACCAAATCCAAAATTTTGGTTAACCACTCGGACCATCCATGTACTAAAGATATAAATAGTGAAATTGATGGTTCTTTAACTCCACTGGTAGCACAAGTTATAAGCCTTTTTTTAGTTTTCACATATTCTACCATGTTTCGTTTGTTAGACGGTTCAAGCAAGAGTAGCTTTTGGATCAACTTCTTATCAAAACAATGAAATTAAAATTTATGTCTTTGTTATGATCAGACGGATATCGAATTGATGAAGGATCTGGGAATGGATGCATACAGATTCTCAATATCATGGTCAAGAATATTTCCAAGTAAAGTTACAAATCACCATAAAAATCATATGGTATAATGTCGGTTTCTTTGAAACTGGCAGATGAACTAAAATGTGGTTTCGTTCCAACAGATGGAACAGGCAAGCCGAATCCACAAGGGATCGGATACTACAACAACCTCATTGATTCTTTGTTGGAGAAAGGTCAATTCTTGTTTATATTTCATAAGATTGCAACTCGTACATTGTACGAATACGAATATCATACACGTATACAGCATCTAATACAGGTGAAGTTATGTGTATCTTTCAGGAATTCAGCCCTATGCAACTTTGTATCACTGGGATCTTCCACAAATGCTTGAAGATGAATATGATGGATGGTTGAACACTCGAATAATGTAAGGAAATCAAATATATATTTACGTAGGTAGGAGCACTTGCATTGCATAATCAGTTTTTAGAGTAAAATGTCATTTTCGTCCTTGAGGTTTGGCCAGTTTTGTGACTTTCGTCCAAAGGTTTGTTTTTTCGCATCTGGATCCAAAAGGTTTGAAATCTTGTCATTCTCATGCGCCTCGTTAACTCCATCCAATTTTTAACGTTAATTCATGGGTATTTTCGTCTTTTTAGACATTATTGTGATGATTAAAGGGTTTGGGTGGGGAGAAGTCAACAGAGATGGATCTTTTTTTCTTATAGCGTTTTTATTTTAATAAAAAATGTCTAAAAGGACGGAAATGCCCCTCATTTAATGGAGAAAAATGGATGGAGTTAACGAGTTGGAAAAAAATGTCAAGATTTCAAACCTTTTGGATCCAGATGCGGAAAAACAAACCTTTGAACAGAAGTCGCAAAAGTGGCCAAACCTCAGGGCCGAAAATGACATTTTACTTTCAGTTTTAACTAAAGAACTATGAGAACCATATAAATACTTGTACTGACTGCTTTAAATGTGATGCATAAGGCGGTTGTATAACCATCTGTCAAGCACTACTTACAAGTGCATTATGCGATTCTCTACTTAAAAACTGATTCTCCAGTGAACGTGTTCGTAGCTAGGTATACAGTAAATACTGAAAGTAGGCTTACAAAACATGTTTTGTTTTTTTGTTTTTTTTTTATTTCGTAGAGACGATTTTAAGCACTATGCGTTTACATGTTTTGAGGCGTTTGGGGATAGAGTGAAAAACTGGATAACGTTTAACGAGCCTCACGGATTTGCAATTCAAGGATATGATTACGGAATTCAAGCACCCGGACGTTGCTCTTTTCTTTTCCATTTATTATGTAAAAAGGGAAAATCAGATGAGGAACCGTATATTGTAGCTCACAATATTCTCTTGTCTCATGCTGCTGTTTATCACGGATACCAAAAACGTTTCAAGGTAATTTTTCGGTCATAATATCAAAGTGTTAAGCAAATGTTTTTGACCTCATAAAACGAACATTTGAAAGTAATTAGCTATTCTTACAATAAAAAAAAGCTTTCGTAACTACAGAATCTATAAAAAGGTACACAGATGGTCCACGTAGTTGACCAAAATTTTGGATTTAGTCCCTAGTTTTCAAAAAGTTACACGGATGGTCCATGTAGTTTACACTTTGTATTTTGTAATGCATGTAGTCACAGAGACCATTCGTGTACTTTTGAAAAGCTAGGGACCAAATTCAAAATTTTGGTTAGCCACAGGGACCATCCGTGTACTTTACTCCTATAAAAATTTAGAGAAAATGGATAAAAAGAATTTTGCATATCTGTTCCAGGTATCTTATGAAATCCGTAATCTTTTTTGAGCAATTATGAAATTCCCTAATTATTGTGTACACTTTCCAGAAAAATCAAGGAGGTCAAATCGGGATATCATTAGATATAAAATGGTACGAACCGTTCTCCGACTCTGACGAAGATCAACAAGCGGCAAATCGAGCAATGGATTTCGAACTCGGCTGGTAATTATTTCAAATATTGAAAAAAAAAACATAGTAAAAACTAAAAATCTTACTTTCAGGGTAAAATACCAATTTCACATGTAACGCAGATTAAAGTGAATCAGGTTTCTTGATCCTCTTTTGCTTGGAAACTATCCTCTTTCTATGCAAACACAAGTAGGTGACAGGCTACCCGAAATCACTCCCGACGTTTCAGAATTTATCAAGGGATCGTTGGACTTCGTTGGCATCAATCATTACACCTCGTTATATGCTAAAAATGACAAAACGCGTATCAGAAAATTTATACTGCGAGATGCTTCCACAGATGCCGCTGTCATTACATCAAGTAAACCTTCTCAACCAAGTCATAAAAAGTATAAATAAATAAAAGAATAAAATGCCATTTTCTTTCCTGAGGTTTTGTCAGTTTTGAGACTTTCGTCCAAAGGTTTGGTTTTTCGCATTTGGATCCAAAAGGTTTGAAATCTTGCCATTTTCATCCGGCTCGATAACACCATCCATTTTTCTCCGTTAAGTCAGGTTATTTTCGTACATAAAGCGAAAAAGACCAAATTGCCCTTTAAGTGAATACTTGTACATTATGCTAAATGCTTGTACTTAAAGTGAGAAAGACCGCATTACTCTTTAAGTTAACAAAAAAAGACGGAAATACCCCTGACTTAACGGAGAAAAATGGATGGTGTTAATGAGCTGGATGAAAATGGCAAGATTCCAAACCTTTTGGATCCAGATGCGGCAAAACAAACATTTCGACGAAAATCGTAAAAGTAGCCAAACCTCAGGGATGAAAATGGCATTTTACTCTAAATAAATATATGAGTTTTTGGCACTCTGGTTTAATGGTTGTTTTTGTGTAATATAGCTTCTAGAAACGGAGAATCCATTGGAGAAACTGTAAGTCAGCTGTCTCGATAAATCATAGAATCTTGATGAAGAAATTATACAGGAAAAATGATTATATTTATAGAGTCTGATATTTATTTGCAGGCTGCTTCGAGTTGGTTACGCATCGTGCCATGGGGATTAAGAAAAGTAGCGGTATACATCAAAGAAAAATACGGGAACCCGCCAGTGATCATCACAGAAAATGGTAAATTTGACTTCATTTACTTGTAAACGGGTCATTTTAGATTATATATTATCTCTAACGGGTCAAATGCAGGTATGGATGACCCGAACAAAAGTAACATAGATTTAGAGGAAGCACTTCAAGATGAAAAGCGGATAAACTACCACAGGGACTATTTATCTAACCTATCAGCTGCTATTAGGTTTCCAAACGCTAAATTCATTTAATTGAATTAGTTTTGTGAAATGTTAATTAAATCGACTAAAAACTTGGTGATTGCAGGGAAGATGGGTGTGACGTTCGGGGATATTTCGTGTGGTCGTTACTTGATAACTGGGAATGGAACTATGGGTATACGGTTCGGTTTGGACTTTATTATGTTGACTACAAGAACAATTTGACAAGGATCCCAAAGTCTTCTGTTAATTGGTTCAAAGGTGTTCTGAAATCTGATGATTATATAAACCATTAGTTGTTTAATTTGATCCTCATGTATATGTTGTATATTACCCATATAGAAGTGTACATGATGAACATAAACATACTTGTTTATCTAGTTGTAAAGTTGAAAAGAAGTAGCACTTTTTTAAGAGTGCACTTTGTAATTTGTATCAATTTATTAAGTTGAAAAGAATTGGCATATTTGTTACTGTGCTGGTATGATACCGCACTTGGTATAGGAATCGAAAGAGATGTATTATTCGGTTGGAATTGGTTTGGTTTGTTACGGCACTAGCAGGAATGTCAAGAAACCATAAAAACGAATAGCTATACCAGAGAAACCATAAAAACGGATAGCGATACCAGAGAAACCATAAAAACGGATAGCGATACCGGAGAAACCATAAAAACGAATGGCATCACCGGTACTAATGTTCTTCCGACGTTATTGGTTCAATTTGGTCACGATAAAGAACAAATATAAAACAATAATAGTTGACTCGTTCGCTTTTAAATAAAACTCTTATAACATATATAAAAATTAGCACTTCAATGAAAAGGTAAAAAATATCATTTTATATAATTAAAAAACTAAAATGTGACGCAGCTTTGCTGACATATACGTTGGTGCTTATGATCGAATATACAAACCTACCATATATACAACTAGGATGAGCATTTGGTATCGGGTACCGGTACCGAACCGTACCGTACCGGGTATATTCGGTACCGGTACCAATTTTCCATGTCATGCTCATCCCTAGATACAAAATACAAAGGTTATATGTACCCAATGCACAAAAAAACTATACCGTGATGCTAGAAATGAACACCCCTGTGATTGAGCGCGCCTTACTGTCTTAGACGCGCTTTTTAAAACTTACGATGTGACTATCGGCTAGGAACAAAAACAACAGTAATAAAACAGAAACGGAATAAGAAATAAACGTAAAAATCTGCTAAAACTGGACAAAAACATTCAATCATAAAACAAGATTGTTCAAGTGTCGTCACAAGACTTAAAGCAAACTGAATATATGCATTTATACGCGACACAACTTTATTAGCGTAATCGACAAATTACGAGCGCTTAAGAACGACCACACTGATAACCATGATTGCCAGTCCCATAAGCGTCGCTCCAACAGCGGTTTGCTCCATCGATATGCCAGCGGTTCCATCTGGATTCACAGTAACCCCATCTTTCGGTGAACCGCCAAAAAAGGACTGGAAAGTATCAGATAAAGTGTTCATCATATCAACCACTGTAACAGTAATCTTCTGTTTGATTTCCTCAACATAATCCATAAAACCTTTTCCAGCCGCAGCTTTAGATTCACCTGTTGCTTGTGTCGAATCAAACACGCTGTTTACATTCGAATCCACTTCTGGGAAAACAACATCTGCAAACAGACAATTACAGAGTGTTCGTTTTACAGAGTGCTTTCGTGGAATACGATGACGAAAAGGTTAAAAAAGCTGGACAGTTGCTAACCGGTTTTATGGGTCTGTAGAAAATCAACGAGATCGGGGTTTTGCAGAACGGCATTCCACACATTTGGATCAGAAGCAATTGAAGCAACGACACTCTTGTAAAACCGAAACATTCAATGTCGTTATAGCAAAGAAAATTACACCAAAAAAATATAGAATTTTAATTCGAGGCGCAAGTACATTAGAAATTGAAAGAATGAAGAAACAAACATACCTGAGCTTTAGGGTTCTCGTTAAGAAGCCGAAAAGCTTGAATTGCATGCTTTGATGGTACGGGAGCAACCAATGTTTCACTGACAAGACAAGGTTTAGTCTCCGCGTATTCTGAATCGGATAGCTTTTGTGCATTGGTGGCATTTGGATGCAGATAAGTCCTGAAGAATAACAAAACATAAAAACATCATGTTGAGTGACTTCCAAAAATGCGTAAAATCCGCTAGTTCATATCTTTTGACTTGATACCCAAAAAATAAACAATAGTGTTAAGCACCAAGTTTCTCAACGCATTATCAATGATCTAGATATCCTATTTTCCGCTTAATTTGTCATCAACTTTTTTGTATCGAAAACCCATTCGGGACAGAGAAACAAATTATGATATGGTTTAACCAAAGTTCCAATTAGAGAATTCATAAAAGTGGCCACTTTTGTAGGTGTGTTATACCTCTGCAGCCACTCAGACAAAAATCACGTCTATAGCATAGTTGCCAATAGCGAGCGTAGCGATCGCTATATTGTGCTATGTAGTTGTAGCCATAGATAGCGATAATAGTGACAATTTTTTTAAATATAAATAGCAATTAAATATAGCTATAAAATAGCTGCATTTTAGGTTTTTGTTAAATATACATGTAAAATAGCATATACACCAGGTATTTTGATATAACATACATATAAATTTTTATTTTTTTTCTAGTGTATCGTTAACTATAAAATAGCAGCCCGGTATTTATCTTATCACTATTTGTCGCTATTCGCCATTAAACAACTGACATACAAAAACCCCCCAATGGCGCATACATACTTTTTACTGCATACATACTTTTTACTAGCGTATCAACCGTTATATGCATATGTAAATGCATGTTCTATATCACTCTTCCACTCGCGTAGATTGAGAAACCGACGCATAATCAATATCTTTCGTCCACATAACAGACTGTTACGCGAACATAAGTAGCATATCACAAAAACCTCTTTCTACGCGAGTGAAAGGCGATACCAGAGTACTCATAACATTGAACAAAAAAACATTGTCTGCAAAAACCAAATCTTTGATCACCCATGAATCAAGAACCCATAAACTTAACTTAACCAAATTCCTAAAAATGAACACTCCTATGAACAAATCACATTAAAAAAAAAAAAAAAAAAACATATAAACAATATGTGGGCCATTAATTAAAAAAACACAAAATCTAAAGTAAACAAAGTACACGAAAAGGAAAAACATCAAATCCACATACTTCTCAAGAGCATAATTGAGATCAGAAGTAGCCTGTCTAGCTTCCTGAACAGTCGGAGCCCCACCAAACACAACCCGGGCCACCGGTTCACCCGCTTCCATAAACAACTCATCTTCCACACCGGCAAACTCCCAATCCTCATCACAGGCTTTCTCCACCAACAAACTCTTATTATTATTACAATCATTATTACAACCGACAGACAGTTTCAGATCATCGGACGAACAACTGGACACAACAGACGCAACCGATCGTTTGGCCTGTCGGGCGGCGGACACCACGGGGCTTTCGCCGCCGCGGAGGCTGCCGTTCAACACGCTGATTCCGGCCACCTTTGCTGCCGCTCTCATGGCTACTCCACCACCCATGATTCCGGTTACGGAGTTTGTGATGGTGACGAGACGATTGGTGGTTTCTTTGGTGTTAAGGTTAATAATAATAATTTATATACAACCGACTATGTAACCTATGATCCGGTTACCCGATTTGAGTTATGATTCCGAAAATATCTACGTTTCAAGTTTCAAATTATAATTGGATAAACATAAGTTGTTGTAAGTTTGTTATTATGTTTATCACTTTATTAGAAATTATTATTTATTATTATTATTATCTATTTTGTTATTATTGATTACACTTTTTTCTCTAATAATTTGTGTTCGTGAATCAAAAAAACAAAAAAAAAGTTGCGTAGTTGTGTTAAAAAAATATTTCTCGACAATATGATATAACTTTTTTTTTAAACTTGTAATTAAAATAGAGTTATAGTGATTGTTGATACCTGTATTTGTTTATTATATCAATATTGGTATTATTATAACTGGTATTGGTATTTGTTTAATTGGTTTTCGATCAACGTAAAACATGTTTTGATATCTTTTCAAGTCTTGTATTTTGAATATACCAAGTATTAGTAACGTACTGTAACACCCCGAAAACGGGTTTGGTAATCAAACCACTTTATACTAAAAGACGGGTAATTTACCTTTAGTGGTAAAAGTAACCCGGTGAATATTATGATTCTTAAATAAACAAGAATTTACTAACTAGGAATTCTAACCTAGTTAGCTAATAGTCTAGAAATAACTTATAATAGGGTTAAAAACAGCCAAACTATAAGTTATACAAAAGAGGAAGGGTTAATCTTGTAAAAACTGAAACTAGAATTAATTAAAACAAAAACCAAACACACCATTTGGTGTCTGGTCGATCAGGAACGCATGAGGAGCGACCAAAGCTTCTCACCAAACCCTAACTCCACAAATTTGATCAATTGAAGGCTAATTCCTGTCCCAAATCGAAATCTGAACATAGATTCGTGATCCTCATCACAAGGGGGTTACAAGGTATGTGAAATTTGGTGCTAATTCTCTGTTTGAAATTCTCATGAAATTGGGAAAATCTGAAATTCATGGTTGCATGTTTGTTTTATGATGAATTAGGAACCATATAGTGTCTAGGGACAAACCCTAGACAAATACAAGTTGAAATCATGTGAAATTTTAGTGAAACCTATGAACATCATTGTAGGTGATTAGTGGGTTATGTGTAATTTGATGAACACTAGGAAATAGAGTGTTGATCTAGTGTAATTTGACAATTTTGAAGTGATTTCAGAAATTTAGAAGTTAACAATCATGTAAAATGGTTGATTTGGGGTGAAATTAGGGCTAGGTGACGAGCTAGAAATTTGCAATATAACCATGTAAAAATCTGCCCCTAAAGTGTTTGTGAAAATGCCTCAAAGAAGGCTTAAAATTGAAATTTAAAGTTAAAACGCATGATTGTAACGATTTAGCGAATTATCAGATACATGATTGAAAAAGGGTTCTAAACGGATTGCGAATTGAACTCTTTAGGCGAGGAATCCGGATCGTCAAATGGACAAGCCGGTGGAAATACGCGTTTGGAAAGGATGCTTAAAAGGTACGTAACTACGGTTCCGTTACATTATGCTTGATTTCGTATTTTCGTTAGTAGACTTTAAATTAGCATAATACATGAAATTGGCATTTAGTTGAAGTGACGAAGATCACTAGGTAAATAAACGGGTCAAAAGGTGAAATTATCACCCTTTGACAATATCGACTAATGGTTTGTCGAGTTACATGTTTATAGGAATAAATATCAAATGGTTACACACATCGCTATTGCTTAGCGGCTACTAAGTCAAGGTATTGAAACGGGTCAATATATTGATCCGAGCCAGGTATGTATAATGATTCAGCTCATCATGTAGAACTTGAGGTTTTCTAAGAGTTAAACAAGGTCAAATTGGATATTTGGTTATCTTAAAGATAAACCGAATAATTCAAGTTATAATTGTAGTGTTTTAGAAACATAATGGCTTCTGAACAAGGTTATAGTTAAAAGATCGAATTTTTGGGTCAAACAAGTATCTGAAAGTCCTTTGTCGTAAAAAAAGGACCAAAATTGACCAAAATGCCCTTGTAGGTTAAATTGAACAAACAACCCTTAAAGGTTGTTTGGAAACGAGTTTCATGATTAAATAAATACTTAGAATAAGTGGAGAAGTTGAAAGATGTAATACGTTAGTTAAATAGCTCTATTTGAGTCTTGCCGTAAAATAACAATCCGAAGAGTAAAACTCGGAACATATAGATATACACATTGAAATCCAACAAACAAAGAGTTGTAGTTGAAGATTACTTGATAAGAAATGTAGGAATAAGATGCTAGAAATGAAAGAAAGCGATTTCAAGCTTTAAAGTGCTTAAATACCCTTAACGGGTCAAAATAAGCATACGAGCGAAAACGGGTTTAAATTGTGTAATAAACCTATGATTAGAACCTAATATAGTAGGTAATATTAATTTGAAGAAGTGTATGAGATATAGGAATCAAATAAATACATTTATTTGATAAAATGCATAAACGGGTTAAAATTCGGTAAAAAGGTAACGAGTCGAAGGCTTAGAAGTCTCAAAATTTCTTATTTTGGATGTAGGATTTTAACTCCATAAGATGGAGGATTAAATTACGGACGCGTAGGAAAAAGAATCGGGTAAAACGGATCAATAACGAAGAAGTTATGGCCGTTTCCGTGAAATCAGGTCGTGCTGGGTATGTACAGCATCAGCTGAAGGCAACAGGCTGTGAAAAACAGGGCTAGGCGTGACGCCTAGGCCCTTGGCGTCACGCGAAGCCCCCTAACTCCGAAAATTTTTAAAATTTTGTCATTTTAACCCCTGTACTTGTTTGAACTTTTTATTTGACTATCAAAACTAACTTTTAAGTTGGTTTTGATCATAGGTGAATGCCAAGAGTGCACGGATGAAGATCAAGCGACGAGCAAGAACCGAACACGATCACGAAATAAGCTTCCACACTATGTATCATTATTATGTTAAACGACGAACGTACACCTGATATGTTGTATACTTTTAAATTGTAAAAAGTTTTAATAAACCCGTAATTTCCAATGCATATGTAATCTTAATTACATGATTGTTTTTCGTAAATGATACGTTAAACCTTAATTTATAAGAACGGGTGTTACAAGTTGGTATCAGATCCTTGGTTTAAGAGATTCAAGTATGGCGGGAAAGCTATGCTTGGACATAAACCTTACGCTCTTGATAAAGATTGGTGTTCGGTTCGAGGCTTGATCGCAAATCCTGTAAGTACATGTATATCAAAGGTTTAGTATGATTAACGTGTTGAGAACAACACATATGGTTATCGTTGATGCGTGCGAAGTGTTACTTATATTAGGTGTATATTTTAAGCCCTTTTTAACACTTATTTTAGCCAAGTTTTAAATTTATAAAACACGATATTTCACTAACACTAAACACACATATGGGCAAGTGCACCCATCGTTGAGTGTAGTATAGCGTTGGTAAGATACCGAGGTCGTCCAAGGACACAAGAGCTTTTAGTACCGGTTTATCCTCAACGTCTAACCAAAATAAAAGTTTAGAAAAATGTTTTAAACTAAGAAAAATAAAACTAACTAAAATGCTGAAAATAAAAATAAAAATAAAAACAGATAGACAAGATGAATCACTTGGTTCCGACTCGTATCTAGTATAACCTTTGATTATTTCCGCACTTTTGCACATAATTAAGAGATTATCTTAGTTATTGTAGTAGGCCCCTCTTTTGAAGGTGACGTTACCCTCACCCCAGTAGTTTGAGTCAGCAGGGATACAATCCTAAAGGGGTGGATTATTGGAAGATAATGAATTAAGTTATTAATGCAGTATTGTGGTAGGCCCCGCTTTTGGCGGTGACGTTACCCTCGGCTAAGTAGTCTGAGTCAGCAGGGATACAGTCCTAAATAGCCGGGTTATAGTATTAATAGTAGTTAACTTATGAGGGGATCAAAGAGTTTGGACCCCCGCCATCCAATACCGTGAAGTATTGAAGGAGGTCCTACTAAATTTGACCCAGGTCCATTGCAGGACCTCTAAACGCTGAACAATGGCAAGACCTTTACCAAACCGTTCCCTTAACCCCCTACCAGGTAGCCAACATACCTCCATATAGACCGTGGAGATATGAATGGTGAAAATCCTTTATTTTATATAGACAGTAAAATAATGCCAAGACACCACGGACAAACGATAAGGAAAGATCACCTTCAACATAAGTAACTAGTTATTAAAGTCATTAATACAAAACCAAATAAAAAGTGTAAAAGATTAGAAATAAAAAGTATTATACTAGACACTTTGTCTTCACCAAGTGATGTAAGAGACTTAGGCAAACATGGCCTTGATTGTCAAGAACTCTTACAATCAATCTTGGATCCCGAGACGACTCACACACTCTACGATGGACAATGGATGATGGTGGTGGATGATGGTGTTGTGATGGTGGTGGGTGGTGGATGAAGTGTGAGAGAGGTGGTGTGCCAAGGGATGAGATGAAATGAATCCAAGCACTCCTATTTATAGGCTGAACAGAGAGCTGGACACGGCCCCGTGTCCGCTGGGCACGGCCCCGTGTCCGTCTGACACTCTCTCTCCTCATTAATTGTAATTCGCAATTACAATAAATGCGCCTGCTGTACTTTCGACACGCCCCCGTGTCCGCTGAGCACGGCCCCGTGATGGGCAATAGAAGCTTCTATAGGTTTGTCTTTTCTGCTGCTTCTTGGGCACGGCCCCGTGCTGGCTGAGCACGGGGCGTGTTCAGCCTTCTGTTTTCTCTATTTTGCTTTGGAAGGTGCCGTTGAGGGTTCGGGCAGTCCACTAATGTTCCTTTTCTTGTATTTATGTTGGATTTAGCTGTCTTTTTGCTTCTTTTGCGTTTTTGAGCTCATTTAATCCTGAAAATACAAAAGGAAGACAAAAACACTCTTTTTCCAATATTAGTACTAAAAAGGGTTAGTTTTATGCCTCATTTGATGTAATTTATATGTTGCATTTTACACACATCAATCGTGTAATACACGTTACACCAATAAAAACGATATAGAATAGATATAGTCAACGAAATTACACGCGTTGATGCGTATAGTAGAAAAGCCTTGTATTATAATACGGGCATCCTTTAATGTTGAAATTACTAATTGTTGTATATGTTTTAGTTGAAGGACACTCGCATATGAGGATAGCGAGAGTTTAACAAATCGCAGATTTGACAGAGGAACGGTCCAAAAAGTATGCTCATCAAAGACCTAAATCGCGTAACGGTCGCAAATAAGTAATGGCAAGAAAGCCCGTTAAGGCAAGCATTACCAGGTGCACATTTTAAATATAATTGCACAAATAGTAATATGCAACAAATATGTAGAAATTGAAAGTTGCATATGTAGATTAAAAACTTGGAAAAACCCGAATAGAAAATGTATTCGGGATATTGTTTCCAAGAGAAACAAATAGAGGCATTACTTACATAGGGCGTGATGTGAAAACTATAAAAAGGTCATGCGTGTCATGTGTTAATCGCTTACTCTGGCCAAGTAAGTAGTGGCATATGATACCATGAACTTCTTATAGCGGACACATTTATGTTCGATGTAGTAAGGGTGGGGTGAATGGGACTAACTTAAATGGTACCCAAATGAATCAAATAAGTAAGATGTTTGATAGTAAACGTAAACGTAAATCGGATGACGGAAGCGTATTACGTAAGAATAACGAGCCCGAGAGAAGGGACAAGGATCAAGTAAAAAGAAAATACATACCGACCAATAGGAATGCTAAGGCATAGGGATAAAAGTTTGACTGTCACAAGTTATGAAATTCACATGGACAAGTCAAACGAATCGAATAAAGAATAAAGGACTTGATTGAATAAAAGCGATGGATCTCGCTAAGACGACCAAATAAATTAAAATAACGTCTAAAACCATATAAGAATGGTTACTTGAAAATGATTACGGTAAAGATACCCGATGAATGGGTAGGATTTGGAAAGAATGCGTAAACCAAGAGACGGGAAAGCGAGATAGAAAGTCAAAAGACTCGGAATATGAGTCATGAATAAAAGACAAAGAGAATTTGCAAACAGAAATCTTAATAACTACGCTCAGCTATTTCAAAGCTGAACGGGTCAAACAAAGACTGAAGTTTGGCATTCATAAGTGATGAATGTTCACACGAACAAGTCAAACAAATTTAATAAAGGATGACACTTGCTAAAGTAAGTAAGCGCGAATCGGATAAATAAAAGTGCGAAATATTAATAAACCTATGTAAAGGAGTTATAGGCGTTAAAAACATTGAAATAAAAGAACCCGGGTAATGGGACGTAAAGAAGTACAGGTAAGAACCGGGTAACGGTAAGTGTATGGAAAACCGACGTGTAATTGACGTTAGAAGTCGAGAAGTCGGAAAGATGATTCGAAAGAAAACAATGTAGCCTTAGACTACGGTCAATGTCAAATGAGATCCAAAATGTAAAGGTGAATAATTATAAACATAAAAAGGGGTGCCTTAACGCCATATGCGTATATAAACGTATACACATTTGAATAAAGACTTGAATAAAAGATGATCTACGGGATCATCATAACCTACGGGATATTAATTAGTGTAAAGGTCTACGGGGCCAAAATGACCCACGGGACATGAATTGAAGCAAAGGGATCATAAAGGCCTCGCCTTAAAAAGGTGAAAAATCTAAAGAAATAAGCCTACGAGGCTAAGTGAAAGAACCTACGGGTCAATAACGTGAAGCGAGGAAAATGGTTAAACTCCCCGCGTAAAATAATAACGGAAGGTAAAGGTAGTATAAAAGCGAGGGGTTTCGCTAACTTAACTGAGTGAGTTAAAAGCGAAGAGATCGTGAAAGGCCTGGTTGACAAAAGTGAGGGATTTCACTAAAACATCTAAACGGGCAGAAATAACAAAAAGGATTCACAATTATTTAAATTCTGATAATTTACAAAAAGGACAAAAATATTACCGAGAAGACAACGGAAAGGAATAAATTTTCAGACGTAAAAGTCTTAGAAATGAGTAAAAGATGTAAGACAAGGAGAAAAAGGAAACGTTAACTAAAATTTAGTTTTAGTAAGAAACAATGTTTTAACAAATATGGATATTACGAGGGAGATTAGAAAATGGTTAATATCAAAGAGTATGGGTCTTAACATCGATAGGTGCGAGACAATACATTCGAAAAGAAGAAGTATGATAAAGAAACGTTGATATAAAATTAAACATGACGTGACACGATCACGGTCAAGAAATACAATGTGAAGTGGAATCACATTATAACCAAGCGAGCGGTAAAGAGTAACTGGACTAATAAGTCTAGTTAGTGGGACCGGTTAAGGTCATTTAAATAAATTTGGTTGCTTGTAAGCGGTGGATTCGGTATAACTGAACCGAATAAATGAATTTGAAAACAAAATAAATTGTTGCTAAAAGTGAAAGATTTCACTAAGGACCTTTAAACGGATCAAAGTAACGGATTCATAAAGAGTCCAATAATATATAAAAGCGATAGATATCGCTAAATTAACTAAACTAGTAAAAATAACGAAATTACGTTATTTCAAGTTGCATTATGTCGTATGAGGTACGTAGATGTTTTGTAACCAAAAAGATATTTCCATATATTTTTCTGGTAATACTAACAATTGGGTAAAGTATGAGTAATGCTTAAAAGATTACTCAGGTCAAATGCATTGAGTTTAAAACTCCATGAACTATGTAAGAAAGGTTTCGAGGACGAAACCTCTTTAAGGGGGGTAAACTTGTAACACCCCGAAAACGGGTTTGGTAATCAAACCACGTTTATACTAAAAGACGGGTAATTTACCTTTAGTGGTAAAAGTAACCCGGTGAATATTATGATTCTTAAATAAACAAGAATTTACTAACTAGGAATTCTAACCTAGTTAGCTAATAGTCTAGAAATAACTTATAATAGGGTTAAAAACAGCCAAACTATAAGTTATACAAAAGAGGAGGGGTTAATCTTGTAAAAACTGAAACTAGAATTAATTAAAACAAAAACCAAACACACCATTTGGTGTCTGGTCGATCAGGAACGCAGGAGGAGCGACCAAAGCTTCTCACCAAACCCCAACTCCACAAATTTGATCAATTGAAGGCTAATTCCTGTCCCAAATCGAAATCTGAACATAGATTCGTGATCCTCATCACAAGGGGGTTACAAGGTATGTGAAATTTGGTGCTAATTCTCTGTTTGAAAATTCTCATGAAATTGGGAAAATCTGAAATTCATGGTTGCATGTTTGTTTTATGATGAAT
This sequence comes from Helianthus tuberosus, assembly GCA_030545235.1. Classification (NCBI taxonomy): domain Eukaryota; kingdom Viridiplantae; phylum Streptophyta; class Magnoliopsida; order Asterales; family Asteraceae; genus Helianthus; species Helianthus tuberosus. Next base: position 41,863,262 of record CM060411.1, on the reverse strand, counting down.
TAGGAACCATATAGTGTCTAGGGACAAACCCTAGACAAATACAAGTTGAAATCATGTGAAACTTTAGTGAAACCTATGAACACCATTGTAGGTGATTAGTGGGTTATGTGTAATTTGATGAACACTAGGAAATAGAGTGTTGATCTAGTGTAATTTGACAATTTTGAAGTGATTTCAGAAATTTAGAAGTTAACTATCATGTAAAATGGTTGATTTGGGGTGAAATTAGGGCTAAGTGACGAGCTAGAAATTTGCTATATAACCATGTAAAAATCTGCCCCTAAAGTGTTTGTGAGAATGCCTCAAAGAAGGCTTAAAATTGAAATTTAAAGTTAAAACGCATGATTGTAACGATTTAGCGAATTATGCGATACATGATTGAAAAAGGGTTCTAAACGGATTGCGAATTAAACTCTTTAGGCGAGGAATCCGGATCGTCAAATGGACAAGCCGGTGGAAATACGCGTTTGGAAAGGATGCTTAAAAGGTACGTAACTACGGTTCCGTTACATTATGCTTGATTTCGTATTTTCGTTAGTAGACTTTAAATTAGCATAATACATGAAATTGGCATTTAGTTGAAGTGACGAAGATCACTAGGTAAATAAACGGGTCAAAAGGTGAAATTATCACCCTTTGACAATATCGACTAATGGTTTGTCGAGTTACATGTTTATAGGAATAAATATCAAATGGTTACGCACATCGCTATTGCTTAGCGGCTACTAAGTCAAGGTATTGAAATGGGTCAATATATTGATCCGAGCCAGGTATGTATAATGATTCAGCTCATCATGTAGAACTTGAGGTTTTCTAAGAGTTAAACAAGGTCAAATTGGATATTTGGTTATCTTAAAGATAAACCGAATAATTCAAGTTATAATTGTAGTGTTTTAGAAACATAATGGCTTCTGAACAAGGTTATAGTTAAAAGATCGAATTTTTGGGTCAAACAAGTATCTGAAAGTCCTTTGTCGTAAAAAAAGGACCAAAATTGACCAAAATGCCCGTGTAGGTTAAATTGAACAAACAACCCTTAAAGGTTGTTTGGAAACGAGTTTCATGATTAAATAAATACTTAGAATAAGTGGAGAAGTTGAAAGATGTAATACGTTAGTTAAATAGCTCTATTTGAGTCTTGCCGTAAAATAACAATCCGAAGAGTAAAACTCGGAACATATAGATATACACATTGAAATCCAACACACAAAGAGTTGTAGTTGAAGATTACTTGATAAGAAATGTAGGAATAAGATGCTAGAAATGAATGGAAGCGATTTCAAGCTTTAAAGTGCTTAAATACCCTTAACGGGTCAAAATAAGCATACGAGCGAAAACGGGTTTAAATTGTGTAATAAACCTATGATTAGAACCTAATATAGTAGGTAACATTAATTTGAAGAAGTGTATGAGATATAGGAATCAAATAAATACGTTTGTTTGATAAAATGCATAAACGGGTTAAAATTCGGTAAAAAGGTAACGAGTCGAAGGCTTAGAAGTCTCAAAATTTCTTATGTTGGATGTATGATTTTAACTCCATAAGATGGAGGATTAAATTACGGAAGCGTAGGAAAAAGAATCGGGTAAAACGGATCAATAACGAAGAAGTTATGGCCGTTTCCGTGAAATCAGGTCGTGCTGGGTATGTACAGCATCAGCTGAAGGCAACAGGCTGTGAAAAACAGGGCTAGGCGTGGCGCCTAGGCCCTTGGCGTCACTCGAAGCCCCCTAACTCCGAAAATTTTTAAAATTTTGTCATTTTAACCCCTGTACTTGTTTGAACTTAATATTTGACTATCAAAACTAACTTTTAAGTTGGTTTTGATCATAGGTGAATGCCAAGAGTGCACGGATGAAGATGAAGCGACGAGCAAGAACCGAACACGATCACGAAATAAGCTTCCGCACTATGTATCGTTATTATGTTAAACGACGAACGTACACCTGATATGTTGTATACTTTTAAATTGTAAAAAGTTTTAATAAACCCGTAATTTCCAATGCATATGTAATCTTAATTACATGATTGTTTTTCGTAAATGATACGTTAAACCTTAATTTATAAGAACGGGTGTTACACGTACCATTATTATAACGAACCAATATCGACCAAAACTGAATTTCAGCCGCAACGCGTAGGAAAATCACACTAGTACATATTATTAAAGAAAAAAAGTGTAATCAAAGTAACAAAATAGATAATAATAATAATAATAATAATAATAATGATAATAATAATAATAATAATAATATATTTATACTTTTATTCTCCACTTGGCCGAGTAATCGTTTATTATGAGCATTAGATTAGTCTGCAGATTTTAATACCCATTTTACCTTTAAACCACAACCGTAGTAGAGAAATACAGTCTCAGTATTCAACTTAAGACTCCATTAATCATACTATAACCTCAAATTTAAAAGCTAAGTACTTAGGATCAAAATCTAACATATAATAAAAGACTCCAAATAATGACACATGACATTCTCTCCTCCAACCTAATAAATTTTATTTATATTTGTTTAATAAATTTCTTTTAATATTAATTAATAACCAATATATAAATATCACTTATTTTTATCCTTATCTTTATCTAAAATTAATAAATAACTTCAATTTTGCAATTTAAACCCTTTGTTTTTTTTACTTTTAACACAATTTTTTTTATTTTTTTGCAATTTAATTCCAACTCTTTTTTATTTTCAATTTTAGTCCACCATACTTTTCATCTTTCCCGAGTTTTTCGTTTCGTTCTAAATTTTTTGAGTTAACGCATCGCAACGTGCGTGTGGGGTTCAACATTTTTTCGTATATTTTTTCCCGTTTGACTAGCCCGTCGCGTCACATCTATTTTTCTGCGTTTGACAAGTCCGTCCAACACGCGGGTCCTGGATGGACTTAGTTATTTTTTTTCTATGTTTTACGTTTCGGTTTAATTTCTCAGCAACGAGCGTACGTGATTCAAAGATTTTACGTCTGTTTTTCGCTTGACGTTATTTTTTTTCCCATTTTTATTTATTTTGCTTTTACGAGCTTTTCTGGTATTAGTGGTCGCTGACAATGGTATAGTTTTATGACAACCGCTGCAACGCAGGGCTTAATACTAGTTTAAAATAAACCCTTTAAATGTTTGATTTGTATAGTAATTTGTCTATATGTCATTATGCATGGAATAAAGTACACGGATAGTCCCTGTTGTTTACCAAGATTTTAGGTTTGGTCCCCAACTTTTCAAAAGTACACGGATGTCCCCGTGGTTTGCACATTATAACACATTTAGTCTCCAGCTAACAAATCTAAAGGTTTCAGCAAGTTCAAGTTAGGGGCTAAATGTGTTATAAAGTGCAAACTACAGAGACCATTCATGTACTTTTAGGCAAAGTTGGGGACTAAATGTGTTACAAAGTGCAAACCACATGGACCATGTGTGTACTTTTGGAAAGTTAGGGACCAAATCTAAAATTCTGGTAAACCACAAGGACCATCCACGTACTTTACGCTTATGCATACATAACATATTTAGAGACATACAAAATCAAAACTGTGAAATTTTATTAATTAAAACGTAAGTAAATACAATATGCAACTAAATTAGGTCTTTAGTAAATATCATGTTCAAAACACAATAAGGCCCTGTTTGGTAGCATCTGAATAGCCTCTTAATACCCCATGTCTGATTGAGTCAGATTTCAGATTGTTTGTTTCACCCCTCTTAAAACTTACCCAGCCTCTTATTTGTGTCTGACCGAGTCATACATGGGGTGGAGTCTGACTAACCTCTGAATGACAATTGTGACTTGTATACCCCTCAATCCTAAGAAACACAAACATCTCCTTCTTCATCATATTCCAGGCAGCCACTGCACCTCCTCCACTCCAGACGCCGCACCCTTAAACCCGCTGGCGACCTTCTTGTTGTCACCACAACAAATACCAAGATCCCAAAAAAAAATCAGCACTGTATAAAACCAACAAGTTACCCGAAACTGAAGAGAAACGGCACTTACCGGAGCCTGTCGGAGGTTTGTCGGAGCAGCCGTTCACTCCTGTGGCTCCGCCACTGTGCCGTTTGCATCCCACCGGAGCCCCTGTACACCTGCATCTAGCACGAAAACAACAAGCTCACTGATCTCTCTCTTTTCTTCCTGCTTCGAACCCGCTGTCCGACACCACCATTTTCGCCATCAACCCGCTGTCCGACACTCCGACTCCGACACCATCACTGATCGTCTTGTTGTTGTTGATGGTGGGGGGATGGGGATGGGGATGGAATGATATGATTTATGATGTTGTGTGATATGATATGGCAGAAGAAGAAGCTGAGATACAAAATCCACCCCAAATAACAAACAAGCAAAGATCTTTAAAACAAGAAACAAAACGGTAGAGAGAGAGAAAGTTTTGGAGGTGGAGGGATGAGATGAGGATGGAGAAAGTAACATGTATATATATTTAATTAATAATAAAATGGTTTTTTTAATTAAAAGGGGTAAAAAAAGTCATTTTACACCGTCATTCAGATGTGCAACCAAACAACACTTTACTGGTTCAGAGCCTCTTACCCATTCAGACCTCTTATTCATTCAGCACTTATTGATTCAGATGTTGCCAAACAGCCCCTAAGTCTCAATTAAACACACATAAGCCTAATTACTTCAGTCCCAATCACCTAGAAAGGACTCAGGAGATGACACATCATGATCGCTATCACGACTGTTAAACCACTCGTGTTGATAATGATGTCTATAGTCATTGGAAGATGGATAAATTGTGTCTTATTTAATATATTTTCTATTTTTAGTTTATTAAAAACTTATTAATTGAAAAATAATATATAAATAACAAAATTTTAAAATAAATTTATGAAAATTATATTTTTTAATATAAAAGAAATAAAATTGTTATTTAAATAAAATATAAATATATTAAATAAGTTTGATATAGATAAAATAAAAGAAAAAGTAGATGATGAAGTGAATAATAAGGTGAAGGTTTGAAATAGTTTATTGTTGGGGATAAAGGGGGTTTGGAATGATCTGGTGTGCCGATAACAAATAAATATTGTTTTATCATTTAATTATTTTTATTTAAAAATAATAAATAAATAATAAAAACACAAATAAAAGTAATTTAATACAAAAGTTTATGTAATAAATGGTAACAAAAGTTTCATGCCTAAATGGGTCTTAGGGGGAAGGGGCACCCAAGGATTGTACCTTTGCCCCGACCAATCACAATTCACCATGTAAAATTCGTTACAAACTACCCTTACGCCACAAAACACTGGCATCGCCCTACACTTGCCATAAACTTTTTTTTTAATCTAAAGATGTTTGTAAAAAAATTGAATTAAATTTTTTTATAAAATAAAAATAGAATTTAGATTATATGGTTTTTTATTGTTTTTTTAAGAAATAACTTAAAGGACCATTATGGTCATTTTAGAAACTTAAAAGCTTTAAGTTTCAATTTATATGTTACAAGATTCTGAAACTCTAGGGGGCTAAGTTGCATCAACCTAAAAGTTGGTTTTAAAGAAGGGGAAATCTCCATTTTTTTTTTCAGAAATAGCTAGCCATGTGAACTCTCTCAAGAAGTCGTTTCAAGCAACTGAAACGGCTTAAAAAAATCCTTTCAAGTCAATCAACCCATGATTGCCACGTGTCAAGTTGAGATATTTTTATTGTTTTCTTAGCCGAGTCTTCAACATGGCTTAAGCCTTTTTAGTGTAGCGGTTTGAGATCTTTCAACACGGCTTGAGATCTTTCAACACGGGTTGGCTTGGCGTGGCTTGAGATCTTTCAACACGGTTTGAGATCTTTCAATGTAGCGGCTTGGCTTGGCTTAAGATATTTTAACACGGCTTGAGAACTTTCAACACAACTTGAGATTTTTCAACATATTTAAATATAAACGAATAATTAAAAAAAATCTCAATTAAATGTAAGAACTTGAAAATCTGAATTGAAAAAATCTGAAAGTTTTAACTTGAAAATAATAAATATTTAACTTGAAAATAAAAAATTACTAGGTTAGAACCCCGTGTATTACACGGGTTAAATAAATGAAAATTTTATACTAAATAATAAAAATATAACTTTAAAAACCTCGTGTATTATACGAGTTGAATAAATGTAATTTTATGTATTAAGTAATAAAAAAGTTATATACTTAAGAATCTCGTGTATTGTACGAGTTGAATAAATGTAATTTTATATACCAAATAATTAAAAAAGTTATACCTTTAAAACTCTGTGTATTACATATGTTAAATAAATGTAATTTTGTATACTAAATGATAAAAATGTAATATCTTTAAAAAAAAAACTCGTGTGTTGTAAAAAAGTAATATCTTTAAAAAACTCGTGTATTGTACCCGTGTAATACACATATTCAACTCGTACAATACATGAGGTTTTTAAAGTTATATTTTTATTATTTAGTATAAAAAATACATTTATTTAACCCGTGTAATACACATGGTTCTAACCAAGTAATTTTTTTATTTTCAAGTTAAATATTTATTATTTTCAAGTTAAAACTTTCAGATTTTTTTAATTGATATTTTTAAGTTCTCACATTTAATTGAGATTTTTTTTAATTATTCGTTTATATTTTTAATTATTTGTTTATATTTAAACTATGTTGAAGGATCTCAACCCGTGTTGAAAGTTCTCAAGTCGTGTTGAAAGATCTTAAGCCAAGCCAAGCCAAGCCGTTACACTGAAAGATCTTAAGCCATGTTGAAAGATCTCAAGTCGTGTTGAAAGATCTCAAGACAAGCCAAGCCAAACCGTGTTGAAAGATCTCAAGTCGCTACACTGAAATGGCTTAAGCCATGTTGAAATGGCTCCTTGTAAGAGTTCACATGGTTATTTCTGGGGAAAAAACTTTGATCAACGACTATTTTGGAGATTTTCCCTTTAAAGAAACAGACATCACACTTTTTGTCCTTTTTCCGGTTGATCTAATTCCAGCGAACCGGTTCTCCGGTGATCGATTTAAAATGGTTTTCAGTTTCCGTTTAACGTTTTTGAACTTCTATTGATCGTTCAACGGTCACAAATACCATCGAAACACACAACATGCATACGGGTTCCTCTACCCGGAGTTTCTACCCGCGTAGCCAACCCGTGGGGGTGGCGGCGGTGTTCTGGCACGAGATCAAACTAGCAGGGCTTACCCGTGAGGGTGCCCCGCCCCCTTTAATCAGACTCAAAAGGTTCATAAGATGGTGATCATAAGTTGTTGGTGAATTTGGAAGGCTAGGAATGATTTTTTTTTTCAAACAAGGAGATCAAGATCAGAGATATTATTGGTGATGAGAAGTCCCTTGGGTTTCTGTGGTAGAGGAATAGTTCTAGTTGCAAGTCTACTCTTTAGTTTAAGTGGTCTAATTTCGATTTGTTGTAATCTATACTATATAATAAAAGAAACTAATGTTAGGGACACTTGTCATCAAATTAGGCCATGTCTTATGGATAATTATTATTTTAATTTAATATCTTCTAATTATAGATAATCCTCATACTAAATATTATTTAGTTTAATTATTACTTTTATATTTATCTATTTACTTCAGATTCAATTTTAGTTATCTAATTTGATATTAGAGTAAATTACTATTTTGGCCCCTGTGTTTATATCACTTTTACCCTTTTAGCCCAAAAATGAATTTTTTAACATCTGAGCCCTCAACGTCTTTTTTCTAACCCTTTTGGAGCCCAACGTCTTTTTTTCTAACTCTTTTGGACCCTAACGTCTTTTTTCTAACCCTTTTGGCCCACAAAAGTAAATTGATGGGGTTAGTGTTAGGGGCCAAAAGGGTAAGACGTTGGGGGCTCAGATGTTAAAAGATTCATTTTTTGCCAAAAGGGTAAAAGTGATATAACCACAGGGCCCAAAATCGTAATTTACTCTTGATATTAACTATATATTTGAACGTTTTGTTTAGTTTTGTATCAAATAGATTTTAGGAAACTTAAAATAAAATTAACTAATATTATTTATCATTTCTGCATTTACAAGTTTTAAATAAAGGGTTAAATTTATTAAGACTTCGTTACATTTACTAGTTTTAAATAAAGGGTTAAATTTATTGAGACTTCTTTAACAAATTTTACTACAATAGAATAAATAATCTATTTATATTAATCTAAATATATATCTATACTATACTATATCATAAAATATTAATGTGTGACACCTATCATTCATTGTAAGCATTTATTTTATGATTTTCTCGCCTTATTTCCAAACTTATCTCATATTAATTAAATAAATAAATGAATAATGAGCTAATATTATATTTCATCCTACTTAAAATTTCGAATATCATTCTTCTATTTTTCTAATAAAATATTATTCTAAAATTTAAATTGTTGATTTAAAATATTTTTAAATAAAACAAATTATTTATCACGAAAGGGTTATTGGATTTTATCACCCCCAACTATTGGCTATTGGCCGTTGCCACCCACAACTATCACTTTGACGACCGTCACCTCCAACTTAACAATTAGTGTGTTCAGTCACCCCGTTGTTAACTGATCACTAACTTTTGATCATGTTACTATACTTTTTGGGGTGTCATAGGGATCTTAGGAAGGTTATAGGGATCTTAGGACACCCCCAAAAGTATAGTAACAAAATCAAAAGTTAGTGATCTGATGACAGAACATACTAAATGTTAAGTTGGGGGTGGCGGGCGTCAAAATAATAGTTGAGGGTGGCAGCGACCAATGGCTAATAGTTAAGGGTGATAAAATCCAATAACCCATCACGAAAACCAAACTTTGTATTAATATATGAAATATTTTTATTTTCATTACTAAAAAAATTATTATATCAATTTTATTACATAATTTATAAATCAATTTTTCGGAATTGGTACCAACATTTTATCACTCAAATAGATGCTGATTTGCTTCTTGAATAATATATCTTTTTTTCAAGAACCATCTTCACAATCACCATATCCATCGCGTATCGAGTATTATCCATTATTATATTGAAAGATATGACTTTTTGTTATTGGTATATAAAATTAGATTTATTAAACCCGTGTAATACACATGGTTTTTAAAGATATACTTTTTTTTATTATTTACTATACGAAATTACATTTATTCAACCCATGTAATACATGAGGTTTTTAAGATATAAGTTTTTATTATTTGATATATAAAATTATATTTATTCAATTCGTACAATACACGGGGTTTTTAAGGATATATCTTTTTATTATTTAGTATAAAAAATTACATTTATTCCACCAGTGTAATACACATATTTTTAAAGATGTAATTTTTTATTATTTGGTATATAAAATTACATTTATTCAACCGGTATAATAAATGAAGTTTTTTAAAGATGCATTATTTTATTATTTGTTAAACAATATTACATTTATTCAACCCGTGTAATACACGTAGTTTTAAATATATAACTTTTTTTATTTGGTATATAAAATTATATTGATTCAACCCGTACAATATGGTTCTTATAGATATAATTTTTATTATTTAATATATAAAATTATATTTATTCAACCCGTGCAATAAATGAGGTTTTTAAAGATATATTGTTTTATTATGAGTTAATTACATAGTTAGTTCCCGTGGTTTGCACAAAATAACATACTTAGGTACTAATAGTTTAAAATCACATTTTAGGATATTAACTTTTCATTTTGTAACGTTTGGAGGTATTAACTTCTAGGGGTATTAACATAGTTAGTCCATGTGGTTTGTACAAAATAACATACTTAGGTACTAATAGAATGTGATTTTAAACCTACAAATAATGTTAATACCTCCAAACGTTACAAAATGAAACGTAAGTACCCTAGAATGTGATTTTAAACTATTAGTACCTAAGTATGTTACTTTATGCAAACCACAAGGATTAACTATGTAATTAACTCGTTTTATTATTTAGTACATAAAATTCATTTATTCGACCCGTGTAATACACGGGGTTATAACCTAGTTATTTTATGATGTAATTGTTTCTTGATTGTGTTTTTTTGGCCCATATTTTATGATGTAATTGTTTCTTGATTGTTTTGTTTTTTGTTTTTTTTTGTGGGTGGCTGAGTGAATGAAATTTGCCTTCGAAAAAGAAATTTGCGGCCCATATGTAACAACAAAAGTTTCATGCCCAATTTAATAGCAAAAGCATGCATGTACAAACTGCCCATCGAACATATAAACAAAGATACCCAAAATCAGATACAATGTAAATGAAGTTAACTAGTTGATTTTCCGTCCGCGCGTTGCGGCGGGGACCCAATGACTGCAAAACGCGTGTTAGTAACGGCAAGCAGATACCGAATATCAAAACATAAATAAAAATGTTGTGAAAAGGATAGTCACTCCTTCCTAAAAAACGATTTTAAATAACCTAATATATGATAATAGGACCCACACGTCCTACACGTTGGAAATTCGGTTGTTTTCAGTTCAGTTATTACGGTGCTAACACGTTAAAATATGGACGAGCTTGGTACCGATAACGGCAATGAAAGTACCGATCCAGAAAATATCGAAATTAGGTACCGGCACCGAAAATGCTCGGTAAATACGGTATGGTATTCGAAGGTAAAAATCAATAAATACAAGTATGGTGCTAGACCGGTGTCGGACCGAAAGCAACGATTCTGAAAACGCCAAAAGGTGGGTACCAAATTGTTACCGAAAATGATTTGGTATAGTAAATTTGGTACCGATACGATACCGGTTTGATTACAAGATTTGATACGATTGCTCATCAATAATCTAAATATCCAAGTTAATTTTATATGCTACAATGCATTTATTACAGAAAAAAGACAAAACATAAAGTAAAATAAGTTGTTGTGTATATAAAACCTCATTCAAACGAAATACAGTTTACTTACTGTGTGTATGAAAAATAATCTAAACGGTGCAATTACTTGCATTACTACATTGCTACATGATTTGATGAGCTCGGTACCAACCGGTACCGAAAATACCGTTACCGAAATCCCCAAAAGCGGGTACCGGTACCGAATATACCTGGTACGGTACCGGTCGGTACTGGTACGACCCCGGTATTTGAGGGTAAAAACCGATAAATACCGGTGCCGAACCGGTACCGAAAATACACCCGGTTTGGTAAATTTAATACTGGTACCGGTACTCGATACCATTCATTAAATTCTATTTTTATTACTGTTCATTCTGTTTTTAATATATATATATATATATATATATAGGGTAAGGATAGTGTAAAAATGGCCTAAAGTGTGAGAAGTGTATTATAACACTATATATAATACTATATAACACCATATAAACACCGTATAACAATATGTAACACCATATAATACCATATAACACTCTGTAACACTATATATCATTATATAACAAATATAACACTATACATCTATCATAGACATGCTATCAGACAACCTATAGTGTTATATTTGTTATATAACGATATATAGTGTTACAAAGTGTTATATGGTATTATATGGTGTTACATATTGTTATACGGTGTTTATATGGTGTTATATAGTATTATATATAGTGTTATAATACACTTCTAACACTTCTCATACTTTGAGCACTTTTTACAGGATCCTCTACCTATATATATATATATATATATATATATATATATAGGGTAGGGTTCATGCGAGAACCACCCTTATTGCGAGAACCGCGAGAACCAATGTGAACATGGGGCAATTTTGTAAATACCAAACAACTTTAAAAAACCCGCTTACCTGCTTCCATTTATTATCGGACTTCAAACAAAAACTTAAATTACATTTAATACAATTTTCACGTCCACTCTCCAAACTCTGATTACATCCAAGTATCTCAACAACCTGAATCTATCAAGAATTCGTCAATTACAATCGATTTCATCATCGTCTGGAATACATCATCACTTCACCATCATCAGTTCACCATATTGAAGAATCTGGATTGAGATTTTATCTCAGATTTGAGATTTTACCAGCAATTATTTCATATTTCGTCATATAATCGAGGTTAGTTCCCAAAATTCGTCCAGTGATTATAAGAATAGACGATTCAATGAGTGTGTCCCTAAGACGGTATCGCCGGAATTAATCGCCGTCGAAATCGGCGCCGCCAACGAAATCATTGACGGATTGGTAATATAGATATGGTCATATTAATCGAGACACCGTTTGCAAGTTTATACAATTCGTTTATATTGTTATATGATAGATAATTTGTCGTTTGTACTTTTATATGATAGATTATTTGTCGATTCAAGCTTCGTTTTGTATTGTGTGATATATAGCTATGCACATGTGCATATTTTGACATCATAGGTTTAACAGAATTGGCTATTAAGGTAATTATTGTGTAATATGTGGTTATGCACATGTGCATAGATTGTAATAATAAGTCAATATGCACATGTGCATAGTGTGCAATAACATGTGAATAAGGTAGTTAATGTTGACGCATGTGACATTAGATAAGGTATTTAGTTGTATTTTGGTGTAATGTATAGTTATGCACATTTGTATTTAATGTTAGATTATGTTAATAAGGTAGTGTTATGTGATATATAGATATGCACATGTGCATAGCTTGACAAAATATGTTAATATGCACATGTGCATAATTTGCCATAATTTGTATTTAATGTTAGATTATTTTTATAAGTCTATGGGATTTTGTCGCTAAATGGTGCAAGTTGGGATCAATATTCGTGCTAGATCTGAAGGATTTTGTGTATCTGCATCAGTATGGGATTTTGTCGCTGAATGGTGCAAGTTGGGATCAATATCCGTGCTAGATCTGAAGGATTTTGTGTATCTGCATCAGCGATACTGCGGATCTAAAAAATGGAAACAGGTTATGCTCTCAATCATTCAGATTATGCTATTGTTTATATGGAGAAACATGAATGATGTTTTTAATAGGAAGCAAACGAATCTGACACGTCTGAAGGAGGAAGTTAACACGCTTGGGTTTCTTTGGATAAAAAATAGGGCAAAGTGCAACGCTTTAAGTATCTGTTTTTTATCAGTAACACTCGGTAAGGATCAGATTATTACCAGTAGATATATATATTGTTATTTAGGTATCTGTTTTTTATCAGTAATTTTGAAGTAATTCTGATTTCCATCAATGATTTATATGAATGTGATTCAACTCGTTGATCTGTTAACTGTGCTTGTTATGTTATAGCACAGATCTTATACAGTGCCATAGCCGACCTAGTATGTATATGTGAACCAAATAAAGTTAATAATATCATTCATGTGCATAGTGAGTTTGAGCAGATTTGTTTAGGATACGTGTATATGATTTTGGGTAATTAGAAAATGCTGGTGTTGTTGTTTTAGGTAATGCACATGTGCATAGTGAACTTGAGAAGTTTTGTGTAAGGTACGTGGTTTTGTGTAATTAGGATATGATGGTGTTATTATGATTTTGTGTAATTAGGATATGATGGTGTTATTGTTTCATGTGATTCACATGTGCATAGCAAACATGAGCAGCTTTGTTTAATATACGTGTATATGATTCTGTGTAATTAGATTTTGTTGATGTTGTTGTTTAAATTGATGCATATTTGCATATTGAATTTGAGCACATAACATTAAACTTTACATATGGATTGATTTTAAGCATCATTATAATAATATGTGATGCACATGTGCATATAGATGCACAAATTCATATCGTTACAGTGATGAAAAAGGTTGTTTAATGCACATACTAATTGAAATTGCATGTTTGATTATATTATGTTTCAATTATTATTGTTAGAAAAAAAATGGAAAAAAGCGAAGAAAAATAACACTTTTGTTGAGATCGAATGACAAAGGGGCAACAAAACTGCCAGATGATAAGGAAGGTGAATACAAAAGTGTTAAGTGAAAAGCCAAAAAAGATTGGTTATCAGTCGATGATGCAGTTGGTAATATATGCACATGTGCATCCAATTGTTACTTTCTGTTGAACGTTGTTCTTTGATGTCACGTGTAGTTACGGCAGGATAAAGAAATACAAGGAATATTACAAGTAGACGAATGCACGATGTGATGGATCTTATGTGATGGATGATAAGGGCGACAAGGCAGTGGAAAACATTAATGAAAGAAAGTTGGATAGAACGATGTTATATTGAAAATCATGGTTGTTTTTTGTATGATGGTTTATATGTTGGTTATTTTCTTTTAACGATAATTTATATTTGTTTATTGGACGATGACAACTATGTGATCGTTAATTCCATAATTTGATGTAATATGGTATAGTATATGTTGGAAATGCACATGTGCATAAGGTAAATTAGTATGAATAGTGGTGATATATGATGTGTTACCGGATGATTATATTCAATTTACAACGTTTTCAATTGTTATATGGTGGTTGATATAGTATATGTTAGAAATACACAAGTGTGTAATATTGTGACGTAAATGATTGTGTTGCCTATGCACATGTGCATATTTATATATTATGATGCATAGTGGTAATTCATGATGGTGTTTGGTATAGGATATGTAGTTTGCAATGTTGTATGGTGTATGGTATAATATATGTTGGAAATGCCCAGGCACATATTGATGTGATATAATGTGTGGCATAAATTATGTTGGCAATGCACATGTGCATAACGTAAAGGTAGTAATGTTTAATGTTGTTTGACACAGTATATGGTGGCAATGCACATGTGCATAATGTATACGTTGCAATGTATAATAGGTGGATTGAAAATGGAGTACATGCACTTAAAACATAATGACATTAGAAACAGTGAATCGACAAGTTTAGATGCTACGGTTTCAATGTTGAAAATGCACGCGTTGGGTAATGCACATGTGCATGTGTTGAAACAGTGGACATATTGGTAATTTATGTTAAATGGACATGAATAAAACAATGAATATTACACTGTTAAGTAGATAAACAATAAGTATAAACAATGAATGTAAAGAAAAACAAGTGATAATCAATATATAAGTAGTTGCGTGTGGAAAATCCAGTTGTTGTATAATAAGTGTTGTACATCATCACAATGTCCTCCTAGTGATTAAACGTTCTATTTAGAGTAGGGAATTCAGCATCAACATCAGTGCCAACCCCATCCATCTTGACCCGTCTTCACTCTGGTGTTTCTCAGCACGCCATAAGATGCATAAACTCCACCCATGCCTCCCCGGTTGTCGGCTTGTTCTTCCATTTTTTGTAGTTGCCCGCCACCCAAGACCCTTTGTTTAATGTTATTCTGTACATAATTGGATAGTCATCCATAAGGCACTTGTTCAGAATCCATACATAAACAGAATCCATACATCAACGACATGGTATAATTTTCAACATAATGCACATGTGCATATAAGTTAATACAATATCATTTACAATCAACATGCACATGTGCATATACAATTCTCTCAATCTAAAACAAGCTTTTCAAGACAACGATTTAGCTCATCAATTTCTATTACATAAAGATAATATAATGCATTATATAGGTAAGATGAAAACCCATCATAGATAATTCCCAATACCAACATCACTGTAATACCTCTCCTTTTGTGACCAGCTCTAAGGTTTTTATTTTTTTAAGTCCTATTTTGAGATTGAAATTGACTTGTAAGATAGCTTATGTTTCAGTTTAATACTTATAACAATAATAGATTTAACAAGCCTTAAAATTGACCAATTAACATATAACTTTAACAAAATACCAACTTAATGCATACTTAAATAACAACCACAAGTAAAAACTAAAGTGAATGTAAACATAAATTACAAACTATACCATCTATTGACAAATTAAAGATTTATATATAAACCTTTTACCTGAGAAGATACCACATGGCTAAAAATTCACCATCACTTCTGACCTGCAACTACCACCAAACACCAAACAAGAATGCCTAATTTATTTGGGATTCGAATAGAATAAAACCTGTTGGAGTATGCTATATGTAAAATTGAATTACTTACAGCAGCCATCGTCATGTCATTGCAACTTGTTTCGATTCCAGAACAACCAAATAATCTTTCAAAACGAGATTCGAATCAAGGGCAAATCATAAATTGAAATCATAGCATAAACATCTGAATTGGATTCGAAAACTAACACCTTCAGATGCCGTAGGTTCAACTCCAACACGAGATGAGTCAGACGAAGCCATGTGTAGCCGAAATCAGTATCCCAACGCCGTCGTGAAACTCACCGCCGTATCCCAATCGAATCCCCTGTAAGATCGCCGCCGTGAAACTCACCGCCGTAGATTTCCGTCGCCGATTAAGCAAAATCTCCAGCGAAACCCTAGATTGTGAATGACGATGGTGAACAGGGGCTGAAATAAGAGAAGAGCGTGTTTTTTTATTAAATGTCATTTAATTACAAATTTGCCATGTGTTCACACTGGTTCTCGCGGTTCTCGCAATAAGAGGTGGTTCCTAACGGATCTTTGTCCTATATATATATATATATATATATATATAGGGTTAGTATCTATAGAAAACCCACTTTAATTTAGAAAACCCGGGAAACTCTAACCTCCCGATGTTTTTAAAAAAAAAAAAATATACACATGTTATATACATGTTTTTAAGGTATTTGGGCCAAAAAAATCAAAAAAGCGCCGAGTAGATATTTAAAAAAAAAATAAACAAGTTTTGGTGTAACACGTGTTACATTCATCTGACATATTTGTAACACGTGTTACACCAAAACTTGTTTATTTTTTTTAAAAATATCTACTCGGCGCTTTTTTGATTTTTTTGGCCCAAATACCTTAAAAACATGTATATAACATGTGTATATATATATTTTTTTTTAAACATCGGGAGGTTAGAGTTTCCCGGGTTTTCTAAATTAAAGTGGGTTTTCTATTTATCTTTAGCCTATATATATATATATATATATAGGGAGGGGCTCATGCGAGAACCACCCTTATTGTGAGAACCTTGAGAACCAATGTGAACACAACCTAAAATAGCTAAAAAAACCTAAAAAAACCTAACCCCCCCCCCCAAGCTAAATGCTAAAAAAAACCTAAAAAAAAACCTAACCCCACCCCCTCCCCCACCCCCCAAAAACCTAACCCCCCCCCCAAGCTAAAATGCTAAAAACTAAACCCCCAAAAAACCTAAAAAAATCTAAAAAACATCTAAAAAATCAAAAAAAAAATCTAAATTTTTTTTTTGAATTTTTTAATATTTTTATGTTAAAATCGCTACTTTTCGAAGCAAAAAAAAAATTAAATTTTTTTTTTTTTTTTTTGCTTCGAAAAGTAGCGATTTTTTTTTATAAAAAATATTAAAAAATTCAAAAAAAAAAATTTTGTGTGATTTTTAGCTATCTTTAGGCATTTTTGGTGTGTTCACATTGGTTCTCACGGTTCTCACAATAAGATGTGGTTCTCGCATGATCTTCTCCCTATATATATATATATGTAAATATATGGACTATTTCAAACCTAAAAATGTAAATATATGGACTATTTCCTTTTTTATTTGAGTAAAAAAACATCTTGACAAACCTAAAAGTCTAAGCCCAAACAGTAAGCAAAACTAAAAGTCTAAGCCCAAACAGTAAGCCGAACTAAAAGTCTAAGCCCAAATTGACAAACCCGACTAGTCCAACAACAATGACTATTGGTCTACAAAATAAACAAAAGATTATACCAAAGCTAATGATTGTTGAATTGAAAATGAAAAAAAAAAAAAGTCCAACCTTAAAAACTTCAGTTAACCGATTTAACAAAATTTGAAAACCTTCGAAAATCATCGGGTTATTGTTTTCTAATGTAAAACTAGTTGTTTTCTAATAACCAAAGTATTTGGTTTCGTTTTTAAGGCAACTAGTGGGATTACCTCAATGCGTTGCGGCCGATGAAAACTCATTTGGCTTCGGTTGGTAAACAAAAAAAAGAACATCTAATAGCTTGTGTTGTCTCTTCTTTTTTACTGGCATGAAAGGAAAGATGACAAAAACTAAAAATTAAATCACATTAAGCACTATTCAACAACATATTTGTAGCTTGTTCCATGCGTATCTTGGAGAAATAATGTTACTAGGTAAAACTAAAATTGTCAATTATTGACCATGTGAAAATGTGTTTGTGTGAACATCGTGTTAAATTGCGTTTGGGAATTGGGATTAAGCTTAAACTAGATAAAAGAAGATGTGGTACGCTTGTTTCTGACGGTCCAGTGTTTATTTTCCTGACGCTTTCTCCATGCTTAGAAGCTCGAGTTTAAATTAGATTACAAAAAAAGAATGAGTTAAATGCCATTTTAGTCTCTGGTTTTGAGTCATTTTGTCAGTTTAGTCCAAAGGTTTCATTTCACCTGTGGGTCCAAAAAGGTTTCACCGTTGCCATTTTAGTCCACTGGGTTAACTTCATCCATTTTTTCTGTTATTGAGAAGGCCAATTCGGTCATTTTATATGGCCGAATTGCCCTTCTAGTTAACAGAATTACAGATAAAATGACCGAATTGGCCTTCTCGTTGACAGAAAAAATGGATGAAGTTAACTTAGTAGACTAAAGAGGCAACTGTAAAACCTTTTTGAACCCACAGATAAAAATGAAACTTTTAGACTAAACTGATAAAATTGATCAAATCACATAAACTAAAAGGGAATATTTCACAGAATAGTAACCAAGTTTCAAAAGTGTTCTAATTAGGTCACTCGTATCGTTTTTGTCCCAATTAGATAACTTAACATTCAAATCGAGTCATGTCCTTTTTTCTATGTGTCAAGAAAAAAATGAAGAATAAGATGTTGGGATCGGATTATTTTAATATATGAAATTATATTTATTAAAAATAAAAACACTTTAATTACATTAAAAATTAAAAAAACAAGTTACAATTTACGTCATCACTCAAAGTTAGCATCAAATAAAAGAGAAAAAAGAAACAAAAATCCACATCACCATGGTTACTTATGAAATGGATGAAAAAACCCTTAATTTTAATGAAAAGTGAATGTTGAGTGACCTGATTGGAACACTTTTAAGACTTGAGTGACCTAATTGGAACACTTTTAAAACTTAGTTACTATTCTACAAAGTTACCCCAAACTAAAATCATTTAACTCAAAAAGAATTAAAAGAGTTGTAACTTAAGTCAAGCTCATATTGTATAACATCTTAAAGGACAAAGTCGGTGGGTTTCCCACCGGCTTTGCCCTCCACCCCCTAAACTTTTATATTTTTGCATTTTAAGCCCTTTAGCTTTGCTACGGCCCCTCCACTTTTAGAGTAATCAATTTTAGCCTCTTATTTAATTTTACTATTCTTCCACTTTAACAATTAACATTTTTAGCACCTAACTCTTTACTAATTTAAATTTCCTTCGACAACATTCCTTTGATAATTTCTTTTATTTACACATATATTTTTTTTTACCTAAACAACCTATTTTTTGTGCATATTTTTATGTACGTATCCGTATATATTTAAGGGTGTCTCCGTTTCGACATAATTTTTTTCTCGAAACGAGTTAGGTCAACACGTTTTCGTTTAAAAAAAACCATTTTTACGTGCATATTTTTATGTATGCGTCTGTATCAATTCGAGTTGTTTTTTTAGTAATACGTTTTCGTACTTATTTTATGTACGTTTTCATAAATTTTGTTCTGAACAGAGAGGAGTCAAATTAAGGTTTCTTTTTTTTTTTCTTTCTTTTTTTCAAAGCTTTAATTAATCCTATAGAATAAGTTATGATTGTACGATATAGATTCAATTTACTTTACGTTATGATCCAATCACATTACTTATATAGGTTACATTGAGTTCAATCAGATATGTCGAACACGCGTTTTCGTATGGTTAACGCATCACCTAACACTTGAACAAATTCATTGGATGTTTGCGATGTATTCACGCCGCAACGCGCGCGTGCATTATTACTAGCTATAACTTAAAAGACAAAGTCGGTGGAAACTCCACCGGCTTTGCCTCCCCCTCCCCCTTACTTTCACGATATTGTAATTTTAGCCCCTTAACTTTGGTACCTTCAAAGTTTCATAAAATGGTAAATTTAGTCCCTAAACTACTACTTTATTTTACACATAGTTTGCTTTTGACACCCCAACTTTGTGGTAGTTTGCTTTTCAGCCTCAACTTTGTTATAATTTCCTTCTTACCCCAAAACTTTATCAAATTTTATCTTTACCCTTTCTTAGCCCTTAAGTTTAGGAAATGCAATTTTTAACCACTTAACTTTTTATAAACTTTGTAAATGCCACTTTGACCCCCTCGAGAGTTTTTGGCTTGACGATATAAATTCTAATTAGTCGGGTTGCGTATAATACGTTATGATTGTACAATATAAATTCGATTTACGTTACGTTTTGATCCAATCGCAGTGCAGCTAAATGATACATTGAGTTCAATCGGATACGTCAAATATGCCTTTTCATATAGTTAACGTATCACATAACGCCTGGACTAATCCGTTCGATATTTGCGAAGTACTCGCGCCGCAACGCGCGCGGGTCTTATTGCTAGTTGCGACATAAAATCCATAGAAACAAATTCAACACATAACGTGCAATTTAAAAAAAAAAATATCTCACATGCATTGACATTACATTTAATACTTGATGTGACATATAATACATGATTAATTAATTTCCTACATATACAAAAACCAACTTAGGGGAGTAGTGTCACACAGCTTTTCCTACGTATACAAAAACCAACTTAGGGAAATAGTGCCACACAGCTGTGTGACACTTCCCTATTGGACCATTTTTAATTTAATTTTATTTCCAGTTTAAAATTACGTTCTTGTTGGATCGTTCTACGACCTTGAAACGTCAGTTAAGGCAGTTCATCTTTGAATATGAAGGCGGAATCAACATAAACAAAGTCATAACAGCTAGTTTCCTTTTAATCTTTCTTTTCTGATTGATTTACGTGCTTGTACAATGTTTTCTGATACAAATCCGGCAGCACTTCGTTTCACACACAATGACCTCCTTATCCCAAATGAACAACACACTAACCTATTTATAGACCTGAGATTTCGCTTGAACCATTTCAAGCTAAATCATGATTTCCCTTGAACCATTTCAAGCTAAATCTTCTGTGTTGATTTAGCTTGAAACACACATAAACCCTTTCAAGCTAAATCTATAAGATAAACATGTAAAAACCCTAATGTGTGTTCATTCAACCTATCTAGACACAAGACTTGATGTAGACATAGTCAACAGACATTCCGTGCACCAACAGACTCCCCCTTGGATGTTGACGAAGTCTTCAGCTCCGAGTCTTCAGTCTTGGTCTTTTCTCCAACTCTGTCTTTTTATCAAAACACTCTATCTTCACAGGTTTAGGATCACAACCTGACTCCATCTTCAAACTCCCCTTTGACTGTTGATCCAGACTCCCCCTTTCACAGACTTCCCCTCTCAATATGCTAGACTCTGAGATATCTGGTTCAAGCTTTGACATTTAGCTTCCGTGGGAATTCCTGAAACCTGCATATCTTCTACCACAACATAAGTTTCACAAATTTATTACACTTAGATTTAAAAACTTACTGGTAGACATCATATAATTCAACAATCTATATAGTTACATCAAGTTCAAGCAAATGACCTTGATTAACTAACCACACAATCTTTCAAAGCATTTTCATATAACATTCAAATTTTTCAATATATTCTCCCAAACCAATGTAGTTCATCAAGTTTAGCACTCGAATTTTGAATATCAGCTCTTCAACATCAGTTGTCGAAAATCTTTTTGGATTTTTGATCTTTGACTGAAATGCAGTAAACAAATATATACAAACAATATTTTTGTGAGTTTGTGTAAGAGGATCATATCAGATTATGAGACAAATCACAAGCACCGTTAAGCTTTAATCATTTTAAGTTCTAAACGATTCACTTAGATTGTCAGTATACTGGTCCACTTAAATTTTCACACAAAGTTCAACTGCTTCGAGATATGAGTTTAATGTCTTAGATACTTAAACTTAATCGCGTGTCCCACCTCAGAATATACTCCCGTATCCAGATCCCAATATTCAGTCTTACAGGTAATTATAACACAAATGATATCTGTAAGGGGTTAATAATTTATGAAGAATCATGAGAGCTCAGGTCAGAACTACCGTTCAGCAGAGAGATCATGACTCAACTTGGGTGTGTCCCCTTTAGAGGATCTTTTTTACAACAGCATTGCTAAGCAATTTTATTGTCTTATCATTGATGCTGAGGGTGATGCTATTTTTCAAGCATTTGCAGAAAGTATTATTCGAGGACTAGGTCAGAACTACCGTTCAGCAGAAGTCCCGGAATAATACCCCAGACATCATTGAGTATAAAAACCTAGTATATCAGAATACGAGACCTTTCAAACAAGATTTCGGGGGTTACCCATATATCCGAGAGATGTTACCCACGATATAAGCAAGTTTGAATTTAGGTTTATATCTCGTCACAATCTACTAAATGTGCAAAAACCTACTGACACATCATCAGTGAGACCGTTTATCACATTTGACATCTCATATCTTTAGCATGCTGTGATAGTTCACTGATTTACTATAAGCAAGTTTGAATTTAGGTTTATATCTCGTCACAATCTACTAAATGTGCAAAAACCTACTGACACATCATCAGTGAGACCGTTTATCACATTTGACATCTCATATCTTTAGCATGCTGTGATAGTTCACTGATTTACTATCATTTCCTCTTTTCACAACAAAACTCATTTTTGCTTTTTTAATGTTTTTGGCATTTTCAAATTTTCAAATTTTTTTTAATTTTTCTCCCCCTAAAATCAAAATATGTTTCAATTTTGATTTTCTGAGAAAATTTGAAAACAAACTATACAAGAAACGTGACAAACTGATATCAAATCGCTTCAATTCGCCATTCACTCGGCTTAACAATCAGAACTCCCCCTGACAACAAACTATTTTCCCATTTAGATTTCAAAACACTTAAGTTTGTTTTAATCAAATGGTTTTTCCGGAAAATTAGTTTTGTTTGTCTTTTCACAAACTTGGGGTTTCATCACATTGTTCTTCTTTAACCATTTTGAAAGATTTAACAATTAAGACCCTTGTCAACAACAAACACTAGTAGAAAATCAAGTACAACTTAATGTCCCTGATTTACCACTTGTAAATCGAAATATCACAGTTACCATCTTGTGAATTTCTCAAAAATGATGCCGATTCCTGTTCCACACTTACCAACCTGGGAACTCCGGCAAGTCAGGTTTTTCTATTTGAAAAGATTCACCCAAGCCTGACCAGCCTTGGGTTTGACAGTTTTTACCTCAACAGATGGCTCTTCTGGTTTTGACAAACCAGAATCATTGCCTAAACATGGCTTGTCTGACTTTGACCTGTCAGATTCATTGCCTGATGATGGCTTGTCTGACTTTGACACATCAGATTCATCGCCAACCATTTTCTTCTTCTTCTTTTCTTCTTTCGTCCTCAGATTTGTATCTGAAGAATTCAATTTACTTGTCTTTGCAGTCAAGTGAGTTGATTTATCAGAACTTTTATTCAATCTGTCCGGTGAACCCGAAGACAAAATTTTCTCGAGATACTCTCTCGCCTTCTTCCTTTTCTTTCTCGGTCTGTCTTTCTGCCCCTGTGAAAGTTTAACTTTCTTTTCTTGAATTGTCTGATCCTGAACTTTAGGTTTTAGAACCTTCTGTTCATGGGGCTTGACGTTGACTGGCTTCTTTGCCATTCTTTGAGATTCAACCCTCGATCTTCCTTTTGATCTCATTGGGCAATCTCTGGCAATATGACCTCCGATTTGACAATTATAGCATCTTCTTGTTTCATAACTCCAATTCTGACAGTTAACAGCAATGTGTCCTCTCACACCACAGGTGTAACAAATTCTGTTATCATACCATTCACCACTTTCACACCATATGCTTAGATCATAACATTGTCTGGCTTTGTGGTGATCATCACTCTTCTTGAAAATTGGTTTTGGCTTTGAAACACTGTGGTCAAACCTGCACCACTTATTACCAACATTTTGTGAGTTTTTATTTTCAGATTTTTGTGATTTTTCATAATGATTGGATGACTTATCTGATGAGCTTTTATTTTCACTTTTAAAATTTTTCAAATTTTTAACTTTTTGTTTCTGTTCTACACTCTTCTTAACAGGTTTTTGTTTAGAACATTCACCTGTTTCAGTAGATTGCAAAACAGTATTTTTAAATTTTTCTTGTAAATCTAAAAATATTTTTCTTTTCTTTTCTTTTTCATCATCAGATATTTCATCACAATCTTCAATTTTGACTTTGTCAAAATTTGTGACATTGTCACTTATTGGAACAGAATTGATCGGTTTTGGACAAACATGTGAAGTAAAATTCACAAAACCTTTCAATTTATTCTCAAGCTCGTTAATTTTAATCCGAGCTTTTTCAGCTTCTTTTTCAAGCTGAATGATTTTAGCAAGATGAGAATTGATTTCAATTTGTTTTTCAAGATTATCTTTACCAAAAATATCTCTCTCATCTTCTAAAATCTTTATTTGACTTTGAAAATCTTTTTCAATCTTTAATTTTTCATTTTCAACAACATTTTCTTTTTCTTTAAAATTTTTGTTTTCTAATGACAAACTCTCAACATTATCCAAAAGTTTGTCATTTTCAGATTTTAGTTTTTCGCAGTTCAAGCACAAATCCAAAATCTGTTCATCATCAGCTTTCTTCTCGTCTTTCAAAGCTTTGTTTTCCAATGTCAAATTCTCCACATCTTTCAAGAGATTGACATTTTCTGCTTCGGATTTTTCGCATTTCAAGCATTTTCTATTCATCTCTCCATTATCAGCTTCTTTCTTTGTTTCCATCTTGTATGTTCATGCACAGAAAATTTTAACAAAATCAAGAGGATTCATATTTTCATCAATATAGCAACCCCTCTTAATATCGTATCTCATAACATTTTTTGCTGCAAGACACACAGTGATTCGTTTTCTCATTTCAATGATCACATCCAAATCTATCTTTCCTGATTCTCCTTTTATTTCATCCAATAACTCCCTTTTTCTTGAATCTTTATAACTCCTATGATTTGTTATTGAATTGATGAAATTTCTTAAATCAAAGCGTGATAAACTAGAATCCCGTCTCAGTCCATTCACGAATTTCTCCCATTCCAAAGGTAAAGCATCAACAAATTTTGAGATTCTTTCATCTTTTGAATGATATATCTTATGTTTTTCTAACTTGATGATTAGATCATAAAACCTTTCTTTCAACTCCTCCACTGATTCATTCTTCTTACATAAAAATTTTTCCCATCTTTTAATATAAACATCCTTATCACCTAATCTCCCACACCAAGATTCACAATGCCAATCATTTAAATTTTCAAGATTCTTGTTTTCCTTTTCGTCAAACATTTTGATTTCTTGGTATTTGTTCCTTGTAAATCACCTCGAATCACCTGCAAACAAACAAACAAACAATCAGTTCAAACGGACTGAGTACGTAACAGTGAATTACCGAGAACAATTAGACAAATTTTTTTTAACTACTGTTGGGCCGATGACCTTTGAAAAACAAACACTCTTAACACCACAAACTCTATGATTGGGCCGTATGATTTAAAAGATACTGATATCAATTCACAATTCCCAAACAGTTTGCTTTTAATGACCAACAAATTCTCGTGAACTTTTAATGACCAACAACCACTTGTTACAATTCAATTTGACCAAATAAACGTATTCAGTCGAAGCACATGGTTGGTAAAATATGTTTAATTGTTTTCTAATGTGGGTGGCCGACAACACTTAATGTTCACAGCTTTAAATCTCCGGTTTTCATTTACAAAGTTCAACAGTCTCAAATTAATACTTCACATGGGTCGGCAACTATTTATTTTTGATTTTAATATTGATTGAACCAAGACACTTATGTGGTCAGAATTATCACATGAACTGCTATGTAATCAAATTTAAAATACTTGTTTAATCGAGAAACACATGCAATGTACTGACTCAATCAAAGTAATGACACAACAACTGTTATGTTCACGTTTAATCAAAAACAGTTACTCAAGCGAAATCCTCAGAATACAAGTACAACAATTCAAGCGAAATCCAGCCAATCAATTTCGCTTCAACTGTTCAAGCGAAATCCTTTAATACAAGTTCAACAGTTTCAAGCGAAATCCAGCAATTCAATTTCGCTTCAACTGTTTCAAGCGAAATCGTCTGTTTTCAAGCGAAATCGACACACAAAATCAAGTTTCAAGCAAAATCTTCAATATATTTCAAGCTAAATCTGCTGATGTCATCTTTTACGAAAATTTTTCAAGCGAAAACTTAAATTTTTATATGAATTCGATCGATTTTAAGTCCAAATCTTTCAAGGATTAGTTATCACACTAATTCGCTTGTTATATGTCAAATTCAGGTCATTTTCACCGCTGAAATATGTTCAAATCAGAAAAGTAAGAGAAAAAGTGAGTAGAGATAAGAAAATCCGGTAGAATCAAGCTGTAATGGTATGAACTCCTCGTCCTGAGCTCTGATACCACTTGTTGGACCGTTCTACGACCTTGAAACGTCAGTTAAGGCAGTTCATCTTTGAATATGAAGGCGGAATCAACATAAACAAAGTCATAACAGCTAGTTTCCTTTTAATCTTTCACACACAATGACCTCCTTATCCCAAATGAACAACACACTAACCTATTTATAGACCTGAGATTTCGCTTGAACCATTTCAAGCTAAATCATGATTTCCCTTGAACCATTTCAAGCTAAATCATGATTTCCCTTGAACCATTTCAAGCTAAATCTTCTGTGTTGATTTAGCTTGAAACACACATAAACCCTTTCAAGCTAAATCTACAAGATAAACATGTAAAAACCCTAATGTGTGTTCATTCAACCAATCTAGACACAAGACTTGATGTAGACGTAGTCAACAGACATTCCGTGCACCAACAGTTCTTATCCCTAACTCAAAATAAAATTATATCTCTGTCCTTAACTCAAAATTACGCTTTTGCCCTCGGGTCAAAAACTCTTTTTTTATTTTGTTCCCAGTTTAAAATTACGGTTTTGCCCTCCGTTTAAAATTATGTTTTTGCCCCCAGCTCAAAATAAAATGTTGTTTTTTCCTATAGCACAAAATTACAATTCTGCCCTCAGCTCAAAATTACGTTTTTGCCCACAGTTCAAGTATTTTCATGTTGAGGGAATAGTGTTATGCAGCTTGCCTGGCACTTCCCTATTTGACCAACCCATTTTTAATTTAACTTTATTCCCAGTTTAAAATTACGCTTTCGTCCTTCATTTAAAATTACGTTTTTGCCCCCCCCCCCTAAAATAAAATTACAATTTTGCCCCTAGTTCAAAATTACGCTTTTGCTCTCGGTTCAAAAACTCATTTTTAGTTTTGTTTCCAATTTAAAATTACGGTTTCACCCTCCGTTTACGATTACGTTTTCGCCCCCAGTTCAAAATAAAATGTTGTTTTTTCCTTTAGCTCAAAATTACGATTCTGTCCTCAGCTCAAAATTACGTTTTTGCTTACAGTTCAAAATAAATTTATGTTTTCCCCCTAGCTCAAAATTATGATTTTGCTCTCAGTTTAAAATTATAATTTCGCCTCCAGTTCAAAATATAATTACGATTTTGCCCTCTGTACAGACATACATGTTATGAGAGAGAAATATTCGGCTTATTGCCCCGCAACGCTGGCGGGGCAAAAACTAGTATTATACAAATACCATAAACAAAAGAACTCGATACTGTAATTTAATTCAGGTAATTGAAGTGAAATCAATTATACATATTTTTTTATGTATATTTATCCTCCTTTTATGTTTTAGATGGTCCAGATAAAAGGAACTGAAAACAACCAAAAAACAAAGCAAAAATTCGGAAATCAGAAGACCTAGCACCGCCATGCTTCCATCCCTGAAGAAAACCAGAAGAAAACCAGATACACGTTTGTGCCAGACCATAGGCACGATCGTGCACCACCCAAAAAGTCAACAAGAATGCAAAGCCACGCTTGTGCCCATGCATAGGCACAACCGTGGGAAGAAAAAAACAAACTTCCATCATGTACAAGTACAAGCACGCCACAACTGTAATGGAAAATATATAAATCTGTCAGAAAGTACAAAATCAGAGAATTTGTCGGATACTTGTCCAGGCACAACCGTGCACAAGTGTAAGCAATGTCGTGTACAAGTATAAACACGATCGTCCACAAGTACAAAGGGACAAAATCATTGTCGGAAACATGTAAGACGCGCGACTGTGTATTGCATGCCACGACCATGCACACCAACAGACAATGGCCTATAAATAGCAGTCTCCGCGGCTCATTTCAAACATCCCATGCTATCCCGTCCTCCCTCATATCACTCGCACATACTCTCTCATCCAGAGAAGTTTCAATTCCACCGTTGGAGCTTGGCATGACTTCTAAAATCCACTAGTAATAGTTAAAATATAGAGAGAGGAAGAGAAGCTTGTATTCATTCATATTCAAAAAGTTCTTAGTTATTACACGTGTTCATCATAATCTGTTCCATGATCATTGTGTTTGAATAAGCTTGTATGGCCATTCTTGGCTAAACTTCTTGTAATGCTTAGGTGAAGATGAAACTTGATATGAATTACATGTTTAATCTTTAGCAAAGTGGTGTGTTTATGTTCTTGATGACTCTTTCTACCCATTTTCTTTGCGTGTGACTGTTCTTCTATTTTGGTCTTTGATCTTGTGAGTGTATTTGATAACTTAGTGGTGTGAAGCTCATCAATACACTCTTGGTATGTGATAACCCATATATTGGTGAAGGGATCCTATTTTGGTAGCGGTTAATGCATTTATGGGTTGAAAAAGCCACATATTATGAATAGTCCTTGATTATCAAACTTCACTAGAGCCTGTAGGGTCTATATAATAGGCTTCAATGTTAAGCCAAAACTTAGTCGGTTAACATCGCCTGCATGATCATTATGCTAGGCATTGGCGTGGACCAAGAGTTGGTTAACTCACGTTAAAATGTATACGTTTTTATATATGTTATTATTATAATGCCTCTCGTTAAATAAATATTAATCACCTCTATTAGTAAGAACATGTGTCCCGCCGAAGTTGCACAACCCCGACCAGGGCGACTACGTTGTCATATCAGCAACATTGTTACCAAGTACTTATGTCTCTGGTGGACTCGTAAAGGGATCACGACTATAGAGGCACGCAAGGTAATAATGTTGTAAAAAGGAAAAGAGTAGTTAGATGTCTATAATCCAGACCTTGCAGTGGCTTAATCAGTAAGCTTTCCAAGAGGCTAAGGGTTGCGATAACCTTAACAAAAGCCTTCCAAAATAACATCAAATATATATTTTGTAAACTAAATGAAAACGCGCCGCCAACTTTAGCTAGGTACTAGGTATTTTTAATTTGTTCACTATACCACCAATCTAATAACTTAAAATGAATTCATCACAAGTGGATTCCATCCCAAATAATACCTCGTGTGATATGATATTCTCTACTCATTTACTATTACTAGCATTTACTGTTTTATCTTTTACTTTACTGTCGACAAAACAAATGTAATGAATTAATTAAAACTAGTTTATATTTATAATTATAAATATAACAATTGATGAATCCTCTTAGGAACAGTCCCCGCTTCCAGGTTGCGTCTAACCGTCATCTGCCGGTGATCCCAACTACTAGTTCAGAAAGCCATCTTCAGTCTCAACACAACCCTCAAACTCAACCAAATCACCTTACTCTCCTTCAAATTGATCCAGTTTTCCGACTAAATCACAAACCGCAACCACCCATTCACGTACAAGAGAGAGAGGGAGCGAACGGAAGGGGATCCGGCCATGGCCTACGGTAGGCCGCCCACCGTGTTTCGGTGACCGTCTCTGTATTTTGCCCCCTTTTTCCAGCGGCGATGAGTGTGGTTGATATACCAGATGTTAATGGTGACGGTGGCGACCTTACCAGTAGCGCCAAGGGTTCCAGCAGAACTCCGGAAAGTCAGATTTGTCGTGCATGTCCCATTTTGGCGTAGATCGGCAAATGCGTAGGTACCGATCGTGTGGTAAGCTCCGACCGCAACTCTGGTTTCTGGTAGGTTAGATGCTCTACGAATCTCATAAAAGTCGTCAAAGGTGGTTGTTATAAGCGTCAAAGAATGTTGTTTTAAGAATCTTGGTCACTTTTTGAACAAAATTACAACCCGCTGTGTTATTTTTATACAAATAGTTATGTTTGAGTTATCTTGTATGGGTCTATGATGATTTGTTTTTGTTCTTATGCTTGTGTATTTATGTTGTATGGCTGGGCTAATATTATGTTAGCTGATCCTTGGATTTTTTTTCTTGGTAATAAATGGTGTTTTTTGTTGGACGTTAATAAAAGTTATGTTATAATGTTAGAAAAGAATTAGATTTTGAGAAAATTGTAGAATATGACCATTATGTTTTACCCTGAAAAAAAAAGACATGGCTATGCTCATGATAGCCATCCCCAGCACCGTCGCCAGTCAGTCGACCTCAGTTAGGCCTTTTGGGAGCGCTACTTTTGGTTTGTCATCTTCTTCATCAGGTTCGTTTCCTTTGAAGTCGTACTGTATGGTTTTTTTTCTTGTGTTTTTACCTTATGATTGGTTTTGAGTTAGCGTCTTCTGTTGTAGGTCCGATTGTTTATGTTTGTGAGTTGCCGCTGTTTCATAGCTTCTTACTCAGGTCCAAGGTGTGTAGATGGCATTTTTCTTGGGCACACCACAAACTTTCTAAAATTGCCTGCTGCTTCCAAGGTGTATAGATGGCATTTTGAAACTCAAATCTTCCATGAAAGGAACCAACTTCAAGTGACTGATTAGTTTATAACATTACAAAGATCTGGAACAGTCTGTGTATATGATTCAGAAATATATTTCAAAACAAGAAGCTAGTTGGGTTAACCTACTACAACCTTCAGACTTTTATGTTTAGTACATCATTTCCTGTTAATAGAAAAACATACCCGCCGCGAAGCGCGGGCATCATCTACTAGTTAGTAACAAAAGATAAGTTAAATAGTAAAAATCGTGTCCTTTGGGTTTGATACTTGGTTCTTACCTAAACTTTACTACATAACGATAGGTACACTTTCATGTTGTGTGTTTTAAGTCTAACTAAAAACTATTTCTTACAAATTTAAAGCCTTGATAAGGGTTGTTCTATTTACACACTCCTATAATCTTATTTTCACATCCCTATATCAATACGGGCTGTATAGAATATTTATGCGCAGAATTTAATGCGGTGGAATGTTTTTTTTTGTTTTTATATGTATACGGGACGTATAGTTATATACTGGCCGTATACATATTTGCATAATTTTATTTCGAAGGTTTGCCAAGGGTTATTAGTTTTGAAAACTGTATACGGGCCGTATAATGTTATACGGCCCGTATAGAAAATTTAACTTTTTTGTTGCAATCAGGAAACCGTTTAATAAATTTTGTAATTTAAAATAGTGTTGTATATATCGGATTATGTTACGAGTTTGTAGTTAAACGTATTTATTATGTTTAATAAGTTTCCTCTTTGTAAAACGATAAATATGTATAGAAAAGTTAATTTTTTGTTGCAATCGGTAAACCGTTTAATAAGTTTTGTAAATTTTAAAATAGTATTGTATATATCGGATTATGTTATGAGTTTGTAGTTAAACGTTTTTATTATGTTTAATAAGTTTCCTCTTTGTAAAACGATAAATATGTATAGAAAAGTTAATTTTTTGTTGCAATCGGGAAACCGTTTAATAAGTTTTGTAAATTTTAAAATAGTGTTGTATATATCGGATTATGTTACGAGTTTGTAGTTAAACTTATTTATTATTTTTAATAAGTTTCCACTTTGTAAAACGATAAATATGTATGTATAGAAAAGTTAATTTTTTGTTGCAATCGGGAAACCGTTTAATAAGTTTTGTAAATTTTAAAATAGTATTGTATATATCGGATTATGTTACGAGTTTGTAGTTAAACGTATTTATAATGTTTAGTAAGTTTCCACTAGGTAAAACGATAAATATGTGATATGATTATGATAAACTACGACAACAATTATTAAACAAACAACTTAACATCTAAACATAAGATTAATATTTATAATGTTTTACATCTAAAAAAAAGATAAACTTTTACAAAGTTTCAAACGTAAAATAAAAAAAAAATATAATAAGCAGCTACGGCGGTGGTGGTGGTGGTGCGGCGCCAGCTCGTGGAGGTAGGGGCGCGCCAGAATGCATAGCCACAATCGCCTCGACCATCCACTGTACATCCCCTCTCACTGCAGCTAAATCCCCTCTGACTGCAGCTACATCCGACTCGACCTAAACGAGTCTCTCCTCCAACCCCGGTGGAGGCATCACACGCTGTCTCACGCTGCGTCGAACGTACGAGCGATCACCCCGTAAATCCTCCGCAGCTACCTGTGATTGATCGACAGTATGAGCGACCCCCTCACCTACCCTGTTTCCCTCTCCGTCACCTCCCTCTCCCTCGCCCTCGTCTCCCTCGCCTCCCTCGCCCTCACCTCCCTCTCCCTCGCCTCCCTCCCCATCACCTCCCTCTCCACGGGGTCCCTCACCCACACCATAAGCCCAAACCAGCTGCCCTCCCTTGACCTCGCGAGCCAAACCCATCGATAGGGTTGTGTCCCTCCCAACCCTGTCAAGCTGGAGTGTCAGGGTCATATCACTTGCCACCTGCGGGGACAAGAGGCGAAAGAAACCCTTCGCCAGACGGGTGACGAAGGCCCCACAGCTGATGTGGGAAGAGGTACGCTTAAAAGTGTACTCGGCGAGGTATGCGGCCAACTTGTACGCCAAGTTGGCCCTCCCACCGGTAAGTAAGTCGTGCAAGAAGAATAGGTCACTTTGGGTGACCCATTCCCTGCTATCATGATGACCGGTGATCGTCACGGCGATACACCGATGTAGGTATCGGTGTAACGGGTCATAAAGATCAGTCGCCCGTGCCTTCGGGGATCGTTGTCTCGGTTTCGAGAACTCCCCGAACCCAATAGTGCGCCAATACGGCCACAACACGTCAGTGGACGTGCTGACTGGCGCATCAAAAAATGCGCGGGACCTTGAGTACTCCGGTGAGTCAGACCCAAGGCAACGGCGAACTGAGGAAGTGTCATCCTCTGAGGCTTGCCGTAAATAGTAAAAGCTACGGCGTGTGTCGTCAAAAAATGCTGAAAACCCCCACCCTGGGTGTCCGTAAATGAAAAAGTAGATAAAAACTCTAAAGTAATCTCCTTGTGGGCCCGCTCTGTGGCGGCATCAAATAAGCGGTCCCACGGGGAGTTAGCTGGCATGAGCTCCCGGACCCGACCGATCGCTCAAATATCGGTCAAAAACTGAATATCTGTGGTTCGAGGCGCATCCAGCACCATCTCCCGTAATTTGCCCAAAACCCTATAGGCAGCCGTACCTCGGGGGATATCTCTAATAAACCGCCCCGTCTCAGTAAAATTGGGCACAATCTCCTCCTCTTGTCCACGTCCACGTCCCCGTCCGCGTCCACGTCCACGACCCCGACCCTGACCCTGACCTCGACCTCTACGGACCGCACCAGCTGCTGATGACTCAGCCATATCATCTGTAAAAATAACAATTACAACTTAGCAATCACTATACGATTCTCGTTAACGTATTATACGAATACTGTTCTTGTATACGAACGTATTGTACATATCATATACGCTCGTATAACCTTTGAATATTCAACTAGTATACGACCGTATATATAATATACGATCGTATATAGTTTGAATATTCAAACATTATACGAGCGTATATAATGTATACGATCGTATAACCTTTGAATATTCAAGTGTATACGATCGTATATAGTGTATACGATCGTATAACCTTAGAATATTCAAGCGTATACGATCGTATAAATTGTATACGACCGTATACACTTGAATAATCAGTTACAATTTTCTGTTTCATTTTTTTTTCAAATTGAATTATACAATCGTAATGGTTACGCCTATCTACGCTTTACTATACAAGACCATAATCTAACATGTTACGGAATTTGAAAGTTTACTATACGAAAACGTACCGTATAGGAAGAACGAGAAGAAAACGCCAAAAACGCCGAAGAACGCTATACAAGAACGATCCGAGAGAAAACCGAGAGAATTTTTGGTGGAATGTTGAGGCCGTATGGTGGAAATGAGGTCTTATAAAACTTAAACGATCTTTTTTCCTTTGTATACGGGACGTATAAAAGTATACGACCCGTATACAGTAATTTAATTTTTTTAATTCAGTCGTATACTTAATATACGATCAGGGTATACGAGGCGTATACTTTTATACGGCCCGTATACAATTCAGTATTTTTTTTATATTTTTTCAATTACTATATGCGGAACTGACGAAGATACGGTCGGTATGCGTTAACGTTGATTCGTTTAAACGTTTTTTCAAGTTCAATTTCAACAAGTTGCCAAAACATTTATATAACGTGTATGTTTATCATTACAAATTGTCAAAACATGCAAATTGATTCGTTTAAACGTTTTTTCAAGTTCAATTTCAACAAGTTGCCAAAACATTTATATAACGTGTATGTTGATCATTACAAATGGTCAAAACATGCAAATAACATTTTATATTCATAGGGCACCTAAATCCACGTAATCCCTGGTCCTATATTCATCACCGATCGTATTATATTGGTCAATACGTTCCTTGTAATAGTGATACCAACTTTCTGCTGGCGTATTCCGTGTCGGTTGTCGCCAGTATCCTGATGGGTTGGCATTGGATATTCCCCTTCTAATCTGACGTAAATAAAATGGTTCCTGTTTACATGTACAAGCGCGACTGTTCGATGCGGAATACTTTCTTCGGCTGTTCTGAACATGGGAAAAAATAAAGCACAACCAAGGTCACTTAATAAGAGACAAATGACATTCCACCGGTTTGCTATCAGAAGCCCCGTGAATGGCATTTGTAGCCACTTATGTTCAGGTGCTCCGTCTATACGGTTGGACCAAACTAATGACTCCAAAACTTGTTGATACTGAGGTCTATTTATCTTTTTCCATAACTCGTGGAACCGGTTGCACTCATCATGAAGCTGCTCCCGTATGAACGACCACTGATACTCTTTAAGCGATAAGCCGACCGCTATAGATCGAAACCCACAATTACCATCACCCTGCACATTTTGTATGTGACTGAGGTGTGGATAGAAGCAAGCTGGAATGAACTTTTTGAAGTGCATGAACATATTAACTTGTCCGACAGGCAGCAAAGGTAAGTCTGGCTGCTCTTCCTTTGATTTTGCGACCTTCTTTTTCGTTTTCGAATTCTTAGCGCCTTTCGCAATCTCGCCGAAGAACATAGGTGTTTCAGCACAATAACTTTGTGACTCGATAAACGAGCTGTGCCTGGTAGGTTCGATCTTTGACTCTCGTGTGCCAAACCCATCGGGTGAATCACTATACTGGTCCTGCGTTGTAAAAAAGCTGTGTCTTGAAGGCTCCGTAAACGAATCATCCTTCCTTTGTTGCTAAGCTTTTAAAGTTGGACGACCCCGTGTGTTTTTTTTTGCACAACTGGTTGTTTGAGCTTCGTCTTATTGAGTTGTACCAACTCCTTCATCTTTTGAATCAGGTTTTTCTTGAGTTCTCTCAGCTGAGCACTTAAATGTTGTTTAAGAAGCGTAAGTTCGCCGTCTAAGTCGAAAGAGTCCACCTCGCTCGGTTCCACTATGGAGTCCAAATTTAACTTTCTCCAAAAAGGGTCTATCAACTCCAACGGGATCATTTGACCTAAGAAACATATCAACAAACAACATAAAACGTCAATAAGATTTTGCGTGATGAAAGGCTATGATTATAAAATGTGGTTGGTCGAATAATGTATTACCATTCATTGTATACGGTTCCAACTGACATGCGCACGGCAACCCATAGCTTGTATACAAACGGCACGCGCATGTACCGTTATATAACTTTAATTTTTCTATTTCATTTACTTCGTCTGATATCAACTCTAGGCAGGCATGTGAAACCTTCTTTAGTAGGAGATTAAATATTGGTTTGTTATGATGACCCAATGTTCGGCTCCTGCTTGTTTCAATGCTGCCTTTGATTTCTGTCACCTGGTTTCTTATGAGCTTATCGATAAGTGGTACCACTTTCTCCAGGGTGTAATTAGATTCGCCTAGGTACTGCTTCAAAAGGGCATGTTGACCCTCTGCCCTGTTCGTTGTACGTTGACCGAAGTTCAGATGTTGGTCGCTCCAGAATGAAACAAACCGGTCTCTATATGGTTGTAACCAGATTGAATCCAAATAGTTCATAATCTCTGTAATCAAAGTCAAGTGCAGTTAAGACAAGTCAAATAAATACGATTATTAAACAAAAATTATATAAAACTTACAGTCGGTTTTTTTGCGTGGCAACTTTGATCGTATTCGCACGTACCAGTAGTTGTAGTCAAGATCGGTCGTTGAGTTAATTAGCTCGCCCCACTTGTAAAGAAACCTGTCCCATTTATCCTCTGTTTCAAAGCTTTGCCTGCAATGTTTGAAGATGTTTTGCTGTATGTGCCACCTACACAATGAATGTCTAGCCCTGGGAAACACGGTTGCACATGCGTTCATTAGGGCGCGATCTCTATCCGCTACTATTACACAGGGTTCCATAACACTGTCTAATGAGTGTTTCAACCTCTGTAGAACCCATGTGAAGTTTTCCTGTTTCTCGTTGCTTACGAACACATGAGCAATGCAAAATGACTGTGACACCTGGGTCACTGCAACCAGCAAAAAAATACCAAATCAATGTGTTTCATACTTGGAATTTGTATAAATATGTGTGATCTTTGCACATATCAATTCTTGTTCGATTTCGAACTTTAAATCGCTTTCTGGAAGGTTATACGCAATCTAATGCGTAAATATAACCAGTTTAATGCAACAAACACTCTGGAATAGTGAAATATGCTTAACATACCTTAAATAACCTTTACATAACTTAGAAATGAGTTTTGAAGGCTTTGGTATGGCAAAATCAAGTTTATTCGCTTACAGGGACTAAATTCGACAAACTGCGAAAGTATGACGATTTGTACTGGAACAGACATTCTGGAACATGACCATAAGTTAAACATACCATAAATATCCTTTACATTGCTTAGAAATAGGCTTTGAGGAGTTAGGTGTGCTAAAATAAACTTTTGGGTCATTCAGGGACTAAAAGCGTCAAAAAGTGCACAAGTTTGCATTTTCGCGCATAACATACATTCTGAATACATCCGGACATCCAAAAATTTATGTAAGCATTAAAATATTTTATTTTAGTGTTTGGCATAAGAAAAATCCATTCGTCGCACAATTTGGATCGTTTTTCGCGCTTATGCGCATTCCGTCGTAATTAAGCGAATAACGCAACCGTACGACCAAACGAACCGACATCCGAGATACTTTTGATCATGTTTTGAGTTCCCTATGCTTTAACTTTATTTTAGAGCCTTGAAATGGGGTTAACGGGGCTTAAAAGTGCAAAAAAATCAAGTTTTACAAGTGCAGGGACCATTTTTGAAATTTCTGACCAGATTCAATGAACCTAGTCCATTTTGAAGTGTTGATGGTTTAACCCATGGTTTTGCAAAACCATGGGCTGGTATTCAATGAACCTAGTCCGTTATTAGGGGCTCCCATGGTTTTAGAAAACCATGGGCACACATGTAAGGTCCAGATCAAAGCTCAGTTTTCGATGAACGATCTTAACGGTTCTTGAATTCCTATAAATACCCACCCTCACTTCCTCCCAAAGCACACTTGAATCTGATTTTGGCTCTCTAAGTTGAAGTTTATGCTTCATACCTGAGAGTAAATCGGATCAAGAGCTTGCGGGGACCTTCTGTAAGTATTCTTTCGTTCTTTTCATTCGTTTTTGTCGTTAAAGTCAAACTGCGTTTGACTTTCTGCTTTGACCAGTTTATGGTCAACGCGAAGTTCGTTTGAACTTCATAACATGAGCGTAATCACGATGGTTATAGTCCCTAGTGACTATACATACTGATTACCACGTTATCTAGGCTCAGTGACGAGTTGTAGTTTCGGCCAAAATGCGTTTTCTCGCGTATTTTGTAACCAAACTACTCTAGGATATCAAAACCGTTTGTTTTGATATCAAAACTTGTTTTCTAAGTTAGTTAAGCATGTTTTAACATGCTTAGCTCGTCACTTTTAGTTTTGTGCTTGTCTAGGGTCGTAAAGGTAAGCGATCTAATCAATCGCTTATACTTTCGAACCCGACCCGTTTGGTCGATCATTAGGATCCGACCAAACATGTTAAGTGACCATAGTAGCGTAGGGAATAACCTTCTGAGCTTATACCTTATGGTCACTTAGGTTTGATTAGTCGCATGATAGGTAGTTTATATGCCTTTGGTAAATTATCAAAATGCCCTTTTTACGCCAAAATTCATTTTAAGCCTATGTAACATAATTTTTGATATCTAAACTGATTTAGCAACAATATTAGACATGTTAAGTCATATTTTACTTATCATAGGGCTAGTTAGGCATTCCGAACGCGTTTTACGCGAACGACGCGTTAAAGTAGCATAAGCTACCTAAACGGGTCGTAATGGGTCGTAAGCACTTAGGTTAGGTTTCATTTTAGTATGTAGGCTTTGTTAAACCATATTACATGAGTTCCCATACTCGTTTGGTTTACGAACCCTCATTCTATCCGATCCTCCGATATAGGTCCGGTTTATTAATGTAGATACCTATATTAGGTGCCGTTTGAATCCGTGATCTTCTAGCTTTGCTTGGTGGATATCTAAAGTCTATTGAGCAATCTCAAGTGAGTACATAGACCCCTCTTTTACTGTTTCAAACTGTTTTGGGGTGAAACACATGTGCCTACTTTTTACTTTCATGTTTTCCAGTTTTCCTGTTTTCACATCATATACTTGCTATGCTCATTAGTACATTTATAGTACATGATTTACATTACATTGTTTCGCTATGTATGTTTACTTAGCATACTTAGTACATTGCTTTACTTTACATTTCTGCTATGTATGTTGACTGAGCATGCTAGCACATTGATTTACATTACATTAGTTGCATATGTTTACTCAACATATGGACACATTCCTTTACATTGCAATTTGTTGCATATGCTCATCCAGCATATGAACGCATTATATTACATTTTGAACCGTTTGTAACTATTTGACTATGTGAACCGTTGTAACTATTTGACCACGTGAACCGTTGTAACCATTTGACTATGTGAACCGTTGTAACCATTTAACTATATGAACCGTTGTAACCACTTGATTATGTGAACCGTTTGTAACTGTTGAACCGTGTGAACCGTATTTGACCATACATAAACATTTCTACAATTGTTAAACATTACATTTTGGTGGTTGTTTGGGTAAGTGATTTAAGTAACGAGGCGACGTGTAATACGATAAAAACATGGTGGATACGCCGCTGGTACTTCCTATATATAAGTGCTTTTATGGTATTACACATCGTGGCGTTATTTAAACCATTTCAGTTTAGACATATTACATCTACAATACAATCTTCACATAAACATCGTTTTACAAATAACTTAACTTATACAAACTCATTTTACATGGTTATTCACTTAACCATACATTATTCTTTATACATATATATCATTTGGTTTATTTATCACTTTTCAAATGATTTATGAAAGGAAATACTCAACAAGATTCATGGCTACTTTTATTAAACAGTTTCTTTAAACGCAAGTCATGAATCCTATTTTCACAAAACCTATGTATCTCACAGGCATTTTTATGCTGACGTACCTATTTTCACATGTGTTTTCAGGAGCTGTTGCATAAGATGATCGAGACACATTTAGGCAGACCTATGCCTTAGTGACTTAAAACGAAGCAAGAACTAGTTAATTTATGTTATGTACTCTTTGTTTCTTGTTTTAAGACAATGTAACTCTCTTGTTTGATAAATAAAACGAAACTTTAATTCCCATGGTTGTGAAACAATTAATTCTATTACAACAGTCCCGGACGTTTCCGCCACGTTTCGTTGTTTTACGTGGTCGCGGTGTGACAGAAAAGTTGGTATCAGAGCCAATGGTTATAGGGAATTAGGTTATTAGTAATGCTTTGACCTAGACTATAACCTTCCTAGGACCTTAACGCAAGAAGATTTGCGTTTAGATTTTTAAAACAAAAACCGTCACCTATCCTTAGGTGATAACCGCAATAAGAACATCAATTCCGAATTCGCTTTGAAAATTAATCATCTGTTCATGGATGATTGATTACTAGGTTTTGAACCCTCTATTGTAAGGTTTTGAACCCGCTGTTATAAGGTTTTGAACCCCTATGAGTTTTCAAAATCTCGTCAAAGTTTTGGGTCCTAAATAGTGTGAACACGTGCAAACTGGAAGAGTGAATGCCTATACCCTGGGTTTTCTGTCTAAGGCTAGAGTGTTCGTACAAATCCACATAATCGGACCAGTCACTCTTACCTGGGAACTCTTGGGGTGAGTGTTCACTTATAGGCGAGCATGTCTTCGCGATACATTATTTTTAACCCATTTACCTTGATTAGTCATAATGTGTCGTTTGTTTGCCTTGTGGTAACAAAAAAATGACCGCCATCTTTGCTTTTGTCAAATTTTGTATCACATCATCCTTTTCATCTAATCATCTCGCTCGTTTCCTTTCATGTTTCCCTCCTTTTAGAATGCCTCCTCGACGCGACAATCAGATAGCGAATGCCGAACTGGCAGAAATCATCGCGCAGCAAATGGCTGCTGCTTTCCCGAATCTTATTGCTCAACTGAACCAAGCCAACAACAACAATAATGTTCCATGCAATTTCAAGAGTTTCAATTTGGCTAAGCCACTCAAGTTTAGTGGTTCTGAGGGAGCAACTGGGCTCCTACAATGGTTCGAGAGCACTGAGAGTACATTTCGTCAAGTTCAGTGTCCTGATAATCGCAAGGTCGAGTTCGCTTCCAGTGTGTTTCTGAAGAGGGCTCTTACATGGTGGAACGGGGTGATGAGAGACCGTGGTGGCGAGGTTGCTTTAGCACAGACTTGGGCCGAGCTTAGGGCTCTTATGATGAAGGAATTCTGTCCTCGTCATGAGCTAAGGGCTCTAGAAAGGGAATTTGATGATCTTAAGCAAGATAGCGGTGAGCATCGAGCCTACACGGACCGTTACGAGGAGTTAAGTCTGTTATGCCCAAACATGGTCACGCCTTTGGATAAGGCAATCGAAAAGTACATTGATGGCCTCCCTGACTCAATACAAGACATTGTGACTGGTAGCAACCCTACTACAGTTAGACAGGCCATTGAGCTAGCTGCAACCTTGACTGAATCTCAGATCAGGAAAGGTAAACTTTTTCGAAAGGGTGACAAGAAACTAATCGAGGAATCAAAGACCATGGATGAACAGACTGGATCCCCTAAGAAGTCAAAGAAGCGAAAGGCTTCTCAGAACTTCGCCATGGTCGCTCACAATGGTCAAGCCGTCCCCAA
This sequence comes from Helianthus tuberosus, assembly GCA_030545235.1. NCBI lineage: Eukaryota > Viridiplantae > Streptophyta > Magnoliopsida > Asterales > Asteraceae > Helianthus > Helianthus tuberosus. The sequence goes on along the minus strand of CM060411.1, from coordinate 41,821,664 downwards.
CCAACCAGCTCAACCCCCTGCTAGGAAGCCCTACAACGGAACTGCACCCTTGTGCAACCAATGTAGCCTACATCATCATGCTGGTGCGAGGTGCCGCAAATGCCAAGTTGGTGGACTTATAGGTCATACAGCGAGGGTTTGCCCAACTACAGCTGCACCCAACCAAGTTAACAACGATCCTGCTCAAGGTCGTTTTCCACCAGGTTCTTGTTTCAACTGTGGCGAGATGGGCCATTTCCGAAGAAACTGCCCAAAGCTTGCTAATGCGAATCCGGTGCAGGGATGAGCATCTGGCCGAATGGAAGACAACGCTGTTTAGAAATAATCACGTCTTATGTATTATTTTCTTTTGTTGTCAAGGTCCATGAAACAGTTGTTGATGTTGTTTATAAATAAATCTTTTACTTACATTGCAATATGTTTATTGTGGTTGCATGAATAAACAACATATCCCCTGCGATACCGACAATCAAGGGACCGTATTCCTTGAAGAACAGACTACCCCCAAATTTCTTCCATTGTATGATCTCTTGCGTTTTCCACGAAAATCCTAAGTAACCGTTCCTCCAAGGAAAACGAAGTACAAGGTGCAAGTTACAACTCTGGACGAATACCCACTCCTTAATGGGGTACCTAAGGATTTTTCTGTAAGTCCTTAATTGTTGTATACCTTAATTCGAATGTGGTGATTCCTTGTAAAAATCGAATTTTTAGAAGATCATCCTATCTTTTCAGATAGATGCTTGAGGACGTTGAAGTCCATCAACTGGGTTCCTGGTATGCCTTGAATACCCATGTTCAAATCAACGCCAAGTTAATAACAATCAATAACAAGATAATAACAATTAATAACCAAGAAAACAATTATGTGATTATGTGCTTATGTGTTCCCTTTTATGTTTTTGTGTGATCCAAATTATGTCATCCAAATCCTCATAGAATCTTCCATATCTTCGTATAAGGGATTCATAGTAGGATACCCAAAGGTACTACCTAAAATCCTTAATGGACTTCTACGTTGTAGTTAAGTCCCTTGGATTATAAAGTACTACTCCATAATTAGACCCCTTGAGTGGTCAAGTTAAACAGATTGATCCAAAAAATCTGGTTAGGAATATCATGTGATGATATAGCTGAAAGGACTCCTTGGTGGCCTAATTAAAAAGATCATCTGTCGATCTAATTAAAAGGACCCTATGGTAGTCTAGTCACCCTCATCACAGGTTTGATTTTCTTCCCCTAAACAATTACAAAACAAACTGTGCGGACTGTGCAAGGAATTACGTAATTATGGATGCATACACAATTATGGAATTTAGTGCACAAGAATCACAGCAAGTTCTGTCATGTATCTAGAGTTAACCCAATTCATTTCCAACTCTGATGAAGCAACCGTTAAAAATGACATCGTCTGTTCATTTTCGTTTCTAAAGATTATTTGTTGAGGAAATGAATATCCGTTTGTCTAATCCTTCATTTCCATTTCTGATGAAGCAACCATTGAAAATGACTCCGTTAGTTCATTTTCGTTTCTGAAGATTATCCGTTGAGGAAATGAATATCCGTTTGTTAAATCCTTCATTTCCGTACCTGAGGAAGCAACCGTTGAAAATGACTCCATTGGTTCATTTTCGTTTCTGAAGATTATCCGTTGAGGAAATGAATATCCGTTGTTAAATCCTTCATTTCGGTACATGAGGAAGCAACCGTTGAAAATGACTCCGTTAGTTCATTTTCGTTTCTGAAGATTATCCGTTGAGGAAATGAATATCCGTTTGTTAAATCCTTCATTTCCGTACCTGAGGAAGCAACCGTTGAAAATGACTCCGTTAGTTCATTTTCGTTCCTGAAGATTATCCGTTGAGGAAATGAATATCCGTTGTTAAATCCTTCATTTTCGTACCTAAGGAAGCAACCGTTGAAAATGACTCCGTTAGTTCATTTTCGTTTCTGAAGATTATCCGTTGAGGAAATGAATATCCGTTTGTTAAATCATTCATTTCCGTACCTGAGGAAGCAACCGTTGAAAATGACTCCGTTAGTTCATTTTCTTTTCTGAAGATAATCCATTGAGGAAATGAATATCCGTTTGTTAAATCCTTCATTTCCAATTCTGAAGAATATCCGTTGAGGAAAATGACTCTGTTTGTTCATTTTCGTTCTGAAGAGTATCCGTCGAGGGAAATGAATATCCGTTGATTATTCTTTCATTCCCGTTTCTGACGAAGAACCCGTTGAGGAAAATTAATCATCCATTCATTTTCACTTATGAAGAATATCCGTTGAGGGAAAAGAATATCCGTTTAGTTAACTCCTTCATTTTCCATTTCCGAAGAACCCGTTGAGGAAAATGACTCCGTTCGATCATTTTCGCTTCTGAAGAATATCCGTTGAGGAAAATGACAGGATTATGCCTTGCGTATCGCTGACGATCATTTAACACAAAGTCATAGACAGACTCCTACGAATAAATTTCGGGACGAAATTTCCTAAAGTAGGGGAGACTGTGACACCTGGGTCACTGCGACCAGCAAACAAATACCAAATCAATGAAATATTGTGTTTCATACTTGGAATTTGTATAAATATGTGTGATCTTTGCACATATCAATTCTTGTTCGATTTCGAACTTTAAATCGCTTTCTGGAAGGTTATACGCAATCTAATGCGTAAATATAACCAGTTTAATGCAACAAACACTCTGGAACAGTGACATATGCTTAACATACCTTAAATAACCTTTACATAACTTAGAAATGAGTTTTGAAGGCTTTGGTATGGCAAAATCAAGTTTATTCGCTTAAAGGGACTAAATTTGACAAACTGCGAAAGTATGACGATTTGTACTGGAACAGACATTCTGGAACATGACCATAAGTTAAACATACCATAAATATCCTTTATATTGCTTAGAAATAGTCTTTGAGGAGTTAGGTGTGCTAAAATAAACTTTTGGGTCATTCAGGGACTAAAAGCGTCAAAAAGTGCACAAGTTTGCATTTTCGCGCATAACATACATTCTGAATACATTCGGACATCCAAAAATTTATGTAAGCATTAAAATATTTTATTTTAGTGTTTGGCATAAGAAAAATCCATTCGTCGCACAATTTGGATCGTTTTTCGCGCTTATGCGCATTCCGTCGTAATTAAGCGAATAACGCAACTGTACGACCAAACGAACCGACATCCGAGATAATTTTGAGCATGTTTTGAGTTCCCTGTGCTTTAACTTTATTTTAGAGCCTTGAAATGGGGTTAACGGGGCTTAAAAGTGCAAAAAAATCAAGTTTTACAAGTGCAGGGACCATTTTTGAAATTTCTGACCAGATTCAATGAACCTAGTCCATTTTGAAGTGTTGATGGTTTAACCCATGGTTTTGCAAAACCATGGGCTGGTATTCAATGAACCTAGTCCGTTATTAGGGGCTCCCATGGTTTTAGAAAACCATGGGCACACATGTAAGGTCCAGATCAAAGCTCAGTTTTCGATGAACGATCTTAACGGTTCTTGAATTCCTATAAATACCCACCCTCACTTCCTCCCAAAGCACACTTGAATCTGATTTTGGCTCTCTAAGTTGAAGTTTATGCTTCATACCTGAGAGTAAATCGGATCAAGAGCTTGCGGGGACCTTCTGTAAGTATTCTTTCGTTCTTTTCATTCGTTTTTGTCGTTAAAGTCAAACTGCGTTTGACTTTCTGCTTTGACCAGTTTATGGTCAACGCGAAGTTCGTTTGAACTTCATAACATGAGCGTAATCACGATGGTTATAGTCCCTAGTGACTATACATACTGATTACCACGTTATCTAGGCTCAGTGACGAGTTGTAGTTTCGGCCAAAATGCGTTTTCTCGCGTATTTTGTAACCAAACTACTCTAGGATATCAAAACCGTTTGTTTTGATATCAAAACTTGTTTTCTAAGTTAGTTAAGCATGTTTTAACATGCTTAGCTCGTCACTTTTAGTTTTGTGCTTGTCTAGGGTCGTAAAGGTAAGCGATCTAATCAATCGCTTATACTTTCGAACCCGACCCGTTTGGTCGATCATTAGGATCCGACCAAACATGTTAAGTGACCATAGTAGCGTAGGGAATAACCTTCTGAGCTTATACCTTATGGTCACTTAGGTTTGATTAGTCGCATGATAGGTAGTTTATATGCCTTAGGTAAATTACCAAAATGCCCTTTTTACGCCAAAATTCATTTTAAGCCTATGTAACATAATTTTTGATATCTAAACTGATTTAGCAACAATATTAGACATGTTAAGGCATATTTTACTTATCATAGGGCTAGTTAGGCATTCCGAACGCGTTTTACGCGAACGACGCGTTAAAGTAGCATAAGCTACCTAAACGGGTCGTAATGGGTCGTAAGCACTTACGTTAGGTTTCATTTTAGTATGTAGGCTTTGTTAAACCATATTACACGAGTTTCCATACTCGTTTGGTTTACGAACCCTCATTCTATCCGATCCTCCGATATAGGTCTGGTTTATTAATGTAGATACCTATATTAGGTGCCGTTTGAATCCGTGATCTTCTAGCTTTGCTTGGTGGATATCTAAAGTCTATTGAGAAATCTCAAGTGAGTACATAGACCCCTCTTTTGCTGTTTTCAAACTATTTTGGGGTGAAACACATGTGCTACTTGTTACTTTCATGTTTTCCGGTTTTCACATCACATACTTGCTATGCTCATTAGTACATTTATAGTACATGATTTACATTACATTGTTTCGCTATGTATGTTTACTTAGCATACTTAGTACATTGCTTTACTTTACATTTCTGCTATGTATGTTGACTGAGCATGCTAGCACATTGATTTACAATACATTAGTTGCATATGTTTACTCAACATATGGACACATTGTTTTACATTGCATTTTGTTGCATATGCTCATCCAGCATATGAACACATTATATTACATTTTGAACCGTTTGTAACGATTTGACTATGTGAACCGTTGTAACTATTTGACTACGTGAACCGTTGTAACCATTTGACTATGTGAACCGTTGTAACCATTTGACTATATAAACTGTTGTAACCACTTGATTATGTGAACCGTTTGTAACTGTTGAACCGTGTGAACCGTATTTGACCATACATAAACATTTCTACAATTGTTAAACTTTACATTTTGGTGGTTGTTTGGGTAAGTGATTTAAGTAACGAGGCGACGTGTAATACGATAAAAACATGGTGGATACGCCGCTGGTACTTCCTATATATAAGTTCTTTTATGGTATTACACATCGTGGCGTTATTTAAACCATTTCAGTTTAGACATATTATATCTACAATACAATCTACACATAAACATCGTTTTACAAATAACTTAACTTATACAAACTCATTTTACATGGTTATTCACTTAACCATACATTATTCTTTATACATATATATCATTTGGTTTATTTATCACTTTTCAAATGATTTATGAAAGGAAATACTCAACAAGATTCATGGCTACTTTTATTAAACAGTTTCTATAAACGCAAGTCATGAATCCTATTTTCACAAAACCTATGTATCGCACAGGCATTTTTATGCTGACGTACCTATTTTCACATGTGTTTTCAGGAGCTGTTGCATAAGATGATCGAGACACATTTAGGCGGACCTATGCCTTAGTGACTTAAAACGAAGCAAGAACTAGTTAATTTATGTTATGTACTCTTTGTTTCTTGTTTTAAGACAATGTAACTCTCTTGTTTGATAAATAAAACGAAACTTTAATTTCCATGGTTGTGAAACAATTAATTCTGTTACAACACTCCCGGACGTTTCTGCCACGTTTCGTTGTTTTACGTGGTCGGGGTGTGACAACGACATCAATGTAGATGTAACACCGATAATCTGGACTAGCGGCATTTTGTACCGATTCGTCTTGTAGGTGGAGTCTATAAGCAACACATGCGGGAAGGCGCGCCACAACATGTTCGACTCCGGGTGGATGAAGAAAACATCCTCGACCCGTTCGCCGTTTTGAGATGTTCTATGGTAAAAAACAAACCCAACCTTCTCCAACCGGTCGAAAAGTATCTGCATTGGAGTCTCGCCGACTTGTTCCATTCGACCCAATTTGGCTCGAGCGTTGTATATGGTGTTTCTTGTTGAGACATTATGGGGGTTCTGTTCTTTAATGGCAGCAAGAATGTCTCGTGGTTTTATGTTCTGATGCGTCATTTGCTCCACCGTCCTCTCTTCCGATGGAGTCAGCCTCATTAGGGACGGATGACCCTCTGGATACAGAAATGGTTCGTGGTTATGTTTAGCTTCCTCAACCCTTAGATCCCAGTAACCTAACCTCTTTCTGTATTTCCCGACCAGTTGGAACTTGCAACCGGTTTTCCTAGTCCCGCTGCGTCTGACCGTGCCTGTTGATTTGTACTTGCTGGCACAATCGCACGTAAGCCAAATTTTTACCGGCTGACCGCTATGGGGTTTATCGTAGATGGTGCGTTTGGTGACGAGGGCGTAGCCATTTACGCGTCCGACGTCTCTACACCACTCTACCAATTCATCCATGCTAGCGAATTTCTAACGGAGACACTTATATGTGTCAATTAATGATTAACTCAAATGATTAACCCATCGGTTTAGTTTTAGTATAAACGGGTTCGGGTCAGTTTCAGGTTGAACCTGCGAACCCGTTTGGGTTAACGGGTTGGGTTCGGGTCAACATGGTCGGGATGGCGGGTTGACCCGTTACACATTTATACTATATTATATTTTTTTACAATATATATAAAATTAAATGGGGTGCGTATTTTTATGCCATGATTATAAGTTAAAAAAGAGAAATTAACATAGATTTTATAACTTAAATATGATATTATTATATATATATTTGTGTTTTTTAAGTAAATTTTAACTTTAATATATTAATTTCAGAAAAAAATAAAAAAAATTCGGGTTTAATGGGTCGTGTTCGGGTCAACCCATGAAATTTCGGGTCGTGTTCGGGTTCTTATGTATGATACGATTTTCGGGTTCGGGTCGGGTTCGGGTTTGTGTAAAATTTTCAGGTTCAGGTTGGGTTGAACCCACCAACCACGAACACGACCCGTTGAGCAACCCTAATATAAGATTTTAATAAAAACAACATCAAACATAAAAACACTAAAATAGTTAACGTACAACAAATACACGTATAATTAAATGTTATACCTCCTTGTTTTGAAACTCACTACGTTCGTGTTCAGCATTTGGACCCTCGGGCGGTCCACAACTTATGGGAGGAGAATGAGAACTATCAGTCGGCGGTCCAACACTAACAGGAGGGGCTTCAAAATTAACCGGGTGTTGCGATGTATAATAACCAGCATAATTAGGCTGAATGGCATCCAAACCCCAAGTATCCTGACCTGAAGCAGACGCAAGAATGGGATCGAACGGAGCATTCAGATCAAACATGCCCGCTTTGTTATCTTCATTGTTATCATAACTCCCCTGATTCGCCTCGTTACCAAACACATTAAAAAAGTCACCCCAACCCGACATTATAACGTAAACAATTTGAATACAGAGAAAAATAGAAGAAACGAATAGAAGTTGAATGAAATTAGTGTCGTTTATATAGAGAATTTTACGGAATATTACATCGTTTCAAATGATTAACACGCGAATCAAGGAATCTAATGTCGAATCAAATAACTCGCACGAATATCGAGGAATCTAACGTCTAATCACATAACTCGCACGAGATTCGAGGAATCTTACGTCTAATCACATAACTCTTTGTCCAATGGTAACGTGTTCCACATTTTGCATACAAAAGCCCAACATACCAGCAGTAATTGAAGAACTACAAAGACTCAATCACTGCTAATTATAATTTAAAATAAATAAAGATTTTGTAAAACAATTTACAAAAAAGGAGATTACTCACATTGCTGTCTTAGGTTTCCTTTAAGGGTTTCCTGGAGATTATCTATTAATTACACAAATGTACATGTGTTAGTATAATAACCCAATATTTACATTAGCAATACCCTCCCCGAGACGGCATTCCAATGACTACGTCGGGCAGAACCACGACAGCCATTACGGAACCCTGGATCAATCGGGCAGCGTATCTAATATGTAACCGCGGTTATGATACTTACAACGGGGCAGAACTTCGTTATTTAGGGGGGTATTTTGCCTGCTATTATAATTGCTATTCAGAATATTGAGAGAGAGATCGAGAGATTGAGCGATTTGAAACTGAGGCTGGAGGCCTCCATTTATAGGCGACCTTTCGCCTTCCCACGCGGCCCGCGAAGGACGTAGCCAAGGGCTACGCGGCCCGCGTAGTAGGGGTAGTAGGGCCTAGCTTGGCCCGATCACCGTTCTAGCTTCGCCACGTGGTGACACGTGGCGGCTTCCGGGGCGTGCCTCTTGTCATTTTGCTCGCGGCCCGCGTAGGATGAAGAACAAGTCTTCGCGGCCCGCGAGAGACTTATAAAATTGATTTTTATTTTATTTTTAATTATATAAAGGTATTTAGGGCCAAATATCGTATACGGGGTGTATATTGAGACATATAAGGGTATTATATTAGAGGTGTTGGAATATTTTGGAGGGTTGTTATATTGCCTGCACTTATCTTTACAAATCAAAGATGCTTAAGTACAACCGTGATCAAAACAATCCTAAACACATGTGCAATTTAATGGAGGCTCATAATCTGGAATGAACGAAACTATAATCCGTTAGAATGTTAACGGGTCTTATGCAAGTTGATGCGTGTGTAGCATTATATAATTTTATTGATATTTTTAGCCCTTTCTAATACATTAGTCAAGTTTTAAATTTATAAAACACGATATTCTACTAACACTAAACACACATATGGGCAAGTGCACCCATCGTGAGCGTAGTATAGCTTTGGTAAGATACCGAGGTCGTCCAAGGACACAAGAGCTTTTAGTACCTATCCTCAACGTCTAATCAAATAAAAAATTTAAGAAAAGGTTTTAAACATGAAAAGTAAAAAACTAAAATGCTGAAAAATAAAATAAAATAAAACAGATAGACAAGATGAATCACTTGGATCCGACTCGCCTTTAATGTAACCTTTGATGAGTTCCGCACTTTTGTACTTTTTAAGAGATTATCTTAGTTATAGTAGTAGGCCCCTCTTTTGAAGGTGAAGTTACTTCAACCCAGTGGTTTGAGTCAGCGAGGATACAATCCCAAAAGGTCAGAATATTGAAAGATAATTAATTAAGTTATTAATGCGTAATGTAGTAGGCCCCTCTTTTGAAGGTGAAGTCACCCTCGGCTAAGTGGTTTGAGTCAGCAGGGATACAATCCCAAGTAGCCGGGTTAATGTATTAATAATAGTTTACATATGAGGGGATCAAGCCATTCGCACCCCCGCCATCCAATACCAGTGGGTATTGAAGGAGGTCCTAGTAAGCTTGACCCAGGTCCTTGCAGGATCTATACATTGAACAAGGCAAGAAACTTACCAAACCATTCCCTTAACCCCCGACCAGGTAGCCAACATATCTCTATTTAGACCGTAGAGAAATGAATGGTGAAAATCTTTTATTTTATATAGACAGTAAAATAACGCCAAGACACCACGGACACATGATAAGGAAGTTTCACCTTCAACATAAGAAACTAGTTATTAAAGTCATTAATACAAAACCAAATAAAAAGTGCGAAAAGATTAAATATCAAAAGTATTACATTAAATGCTTGTCTTCATCAAGTGATGTAAGAGACTTAGGCAAACATGGCCTTTGATTATCAAGAACTCTTACTATCAATCTTGGATCCCGAGACTACTACACACACTCTAAGATGGATGATGGATGATGGTGGTGGATGTGGGTGTTGTGATGGTGGTGGAGTGTGGGTGAAGTGGGAGAGAGTTGGTTTGCCAAGGGATGCCTTTGAAGTGAACCAAGCACCCCTATTTATAGCCTGCACAGAAGCCCGGACACGGCCCCGTGTCCATCCTCTTTCTCTTTCTTCATTAACTGCAATTGTCTGTATTAGGCTCCACACGCCCCCGTGTTCGCTGGGCACGACCCCGTGTGCAGAAGCGTATATGTACTATCAAGATTTGCTAGATTCTGCGAATCTTAGCGTTTACCACGGCCCATGTTGAGCTGGGCACACCCCCGTGCTGGGAATAAAAGCTTCTATAGCTTTGTCTTTTTTACAGGCATCTGGCCACACCCCTGTGTCCGCTGGGCACGGGGTCGTGGTCAGCCTTCTGTTTCTTTGTTTTCGCTTGGGAAGATGCTGTCGAGGGGTCGGGCATGCCACGTTTATTCCTTTTCTTGTATTTATGTTAGTTTTTGCTGCATATTTGTTCCTTTGGTTCATTTAAGCTCATTTGGTCCTCAAAATACAAAAGGAAGACAAAAGCACACTTTTCCAACATTAGTACTAAAAATGGTTAGTTTTATGCCTCATTTGATGTAATTTATATGTTGCATTTTACACACGTCACAAGTCCTTTGACGTTAACTTTAATAAATAAGTAGGGCTCGCTAGATTAAACGGAGACCAGATAGAATATGGTTTATACCCTTACAAGTACAATGACTCGTATAATATGGGTCAAACAATCATACCTTCTGATTAGAACTGATTTGGAAAGGTTTTAACTTGATTCGGCTAACTTATATAAACTATGCTATATAAGTCATCCGTACGCGCATATGCGGCACCGGGTGGTCGAATGGGTCTATGATAAGTTCAATATGCCAAGATATATTTTATTATATTACCATGTCAGTTTCAAATTCAGATTATGGGTTCATTATAATTTAAAACTATTCTTTGCGTAAAAAAAACATTTTAGGCATTTTTAGGCATATTATAAGGACTTTGCATTAAATCCGACAAACGATGATCATAAGGTATAACTCCTAAGGGTTATTCCCTATAATAATATGATCACATTACAACCCTTAATCGGTAGCTAAACTATCTCAACCGGGTAAGAATCAAAAGTCAAAGTAGAAGTCAAACTGTTTGACTTTCGGTTGCGAACTGAGCTCTAAGTAGGAAATGACGAGTTGGACATGATCTAACATGTCCTACTATGTTATATAAACTGTTATAATGTCAAAAATTAAGGTTTCAATACTTAGAAGTTCATTTAACGTAATTTATGAAAATTTGCGTTTTTTACTTTTATTTAATATAACTTTGACCCGTCATTTCACTAACTTAACGTGATGTTCAGAAGGTACCCTCATAGGATATTAGCACCTTCATTATTACGATCACGTAGCCAAGTTCGATTCGAACTTTCGCTTGACCGAAATGATCATAACCGAAAGTCAATTTGCTTGACTTTCAGCTAATAACTAGCCTATAATTGAACAAGAACTGAAGGAGAACACTTACATGTGTTCAAGCTGAATATTAGACTTTAGGTAGGAGGCCTCTATGAAGAAAAGCTCCACCAAAAAGAAGTGAGAAATGAAGGTGCACTTTGATCACCTATTTATATTAACTTTGGAACCCCCAAATGATGCCAAGTGTGATCAGAGGTGTTATGGAAGTGATTAGTGGCAGGAAACTTGTCCTAGGGAGGCTTGAAGGTGGCACAAATCGACCAAAATGGTTGGGAGCAGCTACAACAGCTGCCAGCTTTTTCTGCTGTGCCAGCGACACCCTTACGGACCGTAAGGGTGATGGCTTACGGTCCGTAAGGACCTTAATGACGCCCACTGTTTTAAATAGCCTTACGGACCGTAAGGGACCGTCATAAGCCAATTCTTTGGCATTTTCTCATATTTGACCCCTCAACCTTCATCTTTCCACATTTTTATGAATTTGGTCCCTCTCGTCCTACTTACCTGGATTATTTGAGAGTTAACGGACACGTGTTGCCATTTTATTTGTCGAAATTTTTCGGGGTGTCACACAAGTTGAGGACGATAATCTTGAATTAAGGAGATAAAGATCAAGACGGGTAAATAGATAATTCTTGGTGAATTCTTTATTGAGTCGATTAAATTTAAATTAGGAATAATTGTTAATTTGAACTAATAAGGTTTATCTAGGAGTTTATTTATTTATCCAATAGAGTTTGAGTTGGGTTAGGATTAGAATGAGTTTAGCGTAAAAAGATAGTTAGGGTGAATTATAGGGGGGGGGGGGGGATTCAATCTCGTTTGTTTCGTGTTCGACTTTGGAGCCTGATTTTCCAACACAACCTCCTTTGCTGATTTATACAAAACAAATTACTTATACATTACTCCATAAATATTTTTATATACTATACGTTGGGTGTAAACTAATCAAGCTAATCGTGAGCTACTCGAGTTCAGCTGACTAAAAGCTCGAGCTGAAACTATAGTTTATATAAACGAGTTCGGATCCAACCTTCATATGCCAACTTAATTAGGCTCATGTTTCAAATACAAAAATAATATATATTATGTTATATTTAAAAAATTACAATTTCAAAGATATATAAGAATAACTATTTTTGTATGTGAAAAAAAGTAAGTATATGATAAATAATAAACTAGCTAACGTGCGCTCGGTTCAAGCTTATAGGATTACTCATGAAACGAGCTCGAGTTTTAGACCTAAAGCTTAATTTACATCAAATTTAAGATTAGATGATCTGGAGCTCCGCTCACCGCCTCAGCTGGTTACATACAACACCCTTAATTGTATACAAACAATGTTTATATAAAGGTGTTAATATTTTCATACCTCTCCCCTCTATCTCTCTCTATATATACATATAGATATATACAAAGAGATAAAGTAAAAAAGTGTATGAAAATAAGATTTAAGGACGTGAGAATAAGATAATCCTTATATAAATGACAAGCCAAAAACAATCTTACTTGTTTTACTAAAAAAATAGAGTAAACTTCCATTTTGCTCCCTGTGGTTTGGTCACTTTAACGGTTTTGCCCCAAACCTTTAAAAATAGCCATTTTCCTCCAATAGTTTGCTATGCTTTTTCCATTTTGCTCCTTGCGAGGAGCAAAATGGAAAAACAGACAATTTGGATGGAGTTAGAGGCGGGGAGCAAAATGAAAAAACCATAGCAAACTATTGGAGGAAAATGAATATTTTTAAAGGTTTGGGGCAAAACCGTTAAAGTGACCAAACCACAGGAAGCAAAACGGAAGTTTACTCAAAAAATATTTGGAAGTCTGTGAAGACCTTAGAGCATTCACATTCAATCCATCAAATTATACATACATTCCACTAAAAAACAACTCCTATATCAATATATTTTCACTAAAAACAAATACTTTTTCTCTCTCCTTTCAATTAAATAATATTATCATTACATTTTTCTCTCTCCTTCACTCACAACCACTTTCAATATATATTAAAAAAATTATACAGGATGAACAGTGTCCCCCCAAATATACAGATGAACAGTAACATTTTCTCTCTCCTCCACTCACAACCACTTTTTATACCCTTTATAATATAAAAACCTCTCCTCTCATTATTTGATGGATTGAATGTGAATGCTTACAATTACAAAGAGATTGAATACTGTTGAAGCTATGGCCTGCCATTTAAATGTAGCCCATGGACCAGAAAGGACACAATTAATCACTCCCATCCCATGTTACTTCTTCAAAACTTTGTGGGCCCATTAGTCTTTTTCAGGTCATACATCAATGCCAAAAAGCCTATAATTGCGGATAGCATTTACCATTTCCTTATTTTTTTCCCATGTAAATTATATTCTTGTAAAAAAATTTAATTGCTAAAGTTCAATCACTAAGAGGAGGAGGGGTGGTCATTAGTGATACAATTCTATCACTACCAAGCACCAATCAACTCATGACATGTTATCACCCAATATTCTATCACTAGTTATAGAAATGTAGTGGGGGTGGTATCACTAGTGATGGAATTCTATCACTCCCAAAAATATATTAAAACATGCTACTTCAAATGAGGGTAATTGATATATATTAAAACAGGATGAATGTTCGTCAAAAATATATCTAAAACATGCTACAGAATGAAGGTTCGTCGAAGAAGGGTTCGTCGAAGAAGAAGGGTTCGTCAAAGAAGGGAAGGGTTCGTCGTAAGAAGGGAAGGGTTCGTCGAACACGTGTTGCAGTGAGAATGCCCCTTACATGCAGAGCCTTATCCTTTTCAACGCGTTATACTTTCCACGCGTTACAAAAATAACGCGTTAAACTCTTGGCGGCGGCGGTGTTCCGTTGTGGTTTCACGCGTGATGGGGGTGGTATAACGGACCACCCCGTGTGCTCTAAGAGGTTGTTTGTTTAGTTCTTAATGAGACTTTTAATGTTTTAGTCCTCTTACTGGTTCAGCACTTAATGGTTCAGACAGTTTGTTTCGCGAGCGGATGTCTGAATGGTTTAGACATTTGCCTTTGAATGGTTAAGCATTATAGTGAATCTGAATGATTAAGACCTCTAATCTGAATTGGTCAGATATTTGTCTCTGAATGGTTAAGCATTATACTGTCTCTTAATGGTTCAGACCTCTTACCGATTCAACATTTAATAGTTTAGACAGGACTTAACCATTCAGAAGTTGTCAAACAACCCCTAATATAGACAATTAGGAGGATTTTATAGAGCTACATCATTTTCGGGAAAAATACATATAAAAATACATCAATAAAGAAGTCTTTATTTAAGTATTTTTATTGCAATTTTTAGTTGAACTTGCAAGCCGATGAGTCACACTGAACCGGGTTCAAGATGTTCAACGCTCCTTATAACAACAATCAACAATCATACTTAATGAAATCTCATTAATAACAAAGTTATTGAAAGGGTCTGAGAAGAGTCCTCATAGAGAAACCCAACTCAAAAAAACTTTAGCTACACCTAAAAGTGGGTTAGCAACATAAAGTTTTTCATATGATAATAATAGGGGCTAAACATAACTAAAAACTTGATTAATACTGATAAAACATTAAATTAATCCACAAGATGAGGAGTTGGGGTTATAAATAGGAGAGAAATGGAATCAACTTTTACTTTGAGTAACGTGGGGTGATAGATAGCTTAGTGTTAACTTCAATTTAAAGACTATAAATGTGGGAGTTGTGATAGAGAACAAATTATCAATATATCTATAATATCTAACATCGTAAATCTTATATGTGTAAACACCCATGTGTAGTGGTTAATGCCTTCTAAGGGGCATTTTTCGTCACATCAACATTATAATGTTCCTGCAAAAAATGTGTAACGGTTAATGTCCATTTCATTCAATACTTGCCATTTTTTTCCTTCTCTTTGGACATTATTCTAGAACTGCCCCTCCATTTTCATGCCCCCTATAACGCCCAATGGGATGGTGCTGGGGGCTTTATCAAACTCTTTCATGCCCCTATAATGCTCATTACGCATGGTCTAAATCTAATATTTGTAGTTTATATTTACTATGAACGTTTTTATATTAATTGTCTCTATGCCAATAACAAAATTCTAAATACATCTATACTCTTATTTGCTTTTTGAAAAGTTAAAAGGTGTTTGGGTTAGCTTATTATGTGAGAGGAATAAGTAAATAAGTCATTCCATTATGACTTATTTGCTTTTCAAATAAGCAAATAAGTAAATAAGTCAAAACAATAAGCTTAGCCAAACAACCCATTAGTTTCATACGCAGCCGCTAATTTTAAGATAATTTATTAACTTTTGTATTTGCCGTACACTATTAAAAGTAATCTTGTTTTATTAGAGTATATATTTAATATTTATTAGTAACGTACTTTAATAAAGCAATTATTATATAATAGGGTCGTTTTATCGAGACACATTTAGGTATTTAAATGTATACCACCAATACGCATCGTATAGGCATATACGATACTTATTAGGTTAAATTCAATTTTCAAAGTCAGTCAAAGGCTGACACTGTCTCCTCATGCGGACTAATACGCATTGTATAGGCCTATACGATGCGTATTAGTCCTAGGTTGTCTTTTAAAGTTGACAGATAGGGTTCACATGCAAACCATATACGGATTGTATAAGCCTATACGATCCGAATTATAGTACGAGATTGTTTTCTGTCACTCAACAGTGACATATAATGATTGACGTCAGCCCTATACGGGTCGTATAGGCCTATACGATCCGTATTGAACTTTCAAAGTGTGCGGATAGGGGAGCCGGTTTGCCAATAGAATCTCTCTTATTATAATACTCACAAAATTGTATTTTATTATTTATTATTCATCAACTTAAAAATGAAATATTTGGCAAATTTATAATTGATATATTCTTAATATCTATAGCAAGAAAACTAACTATTAGTATTTGTAGTAATACTTGAGAGACCAAATTAAAATTTATAAACAGAAATGGAAATTAATTTTTATAGAGCTTTATTTTTTATGTTTACTATAATAACAAAAGTAAAAATAACTCTTTACCCAAAAAAAAAAAGTAAAAATAACTAACTATATAATTACCGTTAGGGTAGAATAGTAATATTAGAGTGAATTTATAATTGGTTTGCTCAATGATTATTCAAATCTTAGACGCACGGCTTGCATATTATATGTCCCTTGCTGAAAAGTACGTTGAAGCATAAGCCAAGTCGTGACGGCAATGAATGGACCCGTCAAGGAATCCCATGAAGTTTTTCATCACTAGGAGATAAATGTAAGATGCCGTTTAGTGGAATCTTTGGGGGGGGGGGGGGGGGGGGGGGGGAGGGGGGGGCGACATTAGACCTGTATAATAAACTTATAAAAGTGAGCGTATACATAATTGTTAATAAACTTATAAAAGTGAGCGTATACATAATTGTTTGTTTTTTAACCATCACTAGTGCTCTAGTGATGATCACATGTATTTAAGTTTCACCTATGGTGGGTCCGGGTTAGTTTTTTATCCAGGTCTCAAGTTCGAGTATGGGTGATAGGGATTTCTCATTTGGGGGGGGGGGGGGGGGACGACATTAGACCTGTATAATAAACTTATAAAAGTGAGCGTATACATAATTGTTAATAAACTTATAAAAGTGAGCGTATGCATAATTGTTTGTTTTTTAACCATCACTAGTGCTCTAGTGATGATCACATGTATTTAAGTTTCACCTATGGTGGGTCCGGGTTAGTTTTTTATCCAGGTCTCAAGTTCGAGTATGGGTGATAGAGATTTTTCATTGAGGGGTTTAAATTGGGGATCTATTGTGCGATGAGTCTCTCTAGCGCGGACCCGGTTAAGACAACGTATGCTAGACCTCCCGACATTCGTGAATAATTCACACATTTCAAAAAAAAAAAAACATAAATGTTTGTTTCGTGAGTATGTGATCTTCTTGATTAAAGGTTCTGCACAAACTAAGAAATGTTCGAAATACATATAAGGTAAACGAGCATCAATGCTCAAAGTATTATGTTTTGAAATGGAAGTGATTCGGGAAAGTGACAAATTTTGAAGGGTTTATATGTAAGGAACCAATATATCTAATGAATTGTCACTTTTTTGAGTCGGATCAGTGGCGGAGCTAGACTTTAACACCAGGGGTACCCCAAAAAACAAAATTACGGTGTATTCATATAAAATCCTTTATAGGGGTATCCTCGTATTTTTTTAGGGGTATCCTTTATATAAAATCGAAAAAAAACAAAAAATTAACACTGCGAAACACTGCGAACACGACTTTGAGCCGTAACCCGTGCTACGGCTGGTTCTATGCTGTCTCCGCCCCTGAGTCGGATTGTAATGTTGTCTTGTCTCGTATAGTTTCCTACTAGTTGGGTTCCTTTTATTGAATTTTTTCGTTAATAAAAGTATGGTCTTGAATTTATTACATGTGTTTTACTCCAACTTTACCAAAAAGCCTAGAAAATCTGAGCTTGAGCATGTCCATGACTTGCGGACACGAATGTCGGACTAAACTTAGGTTTATACCGGTTGGGCTTTGTTCCAATTTACAGTTTATCTAAATCAACATTTGCCAAAGCTACACTACTGAGGATGCTTTAACAAGTGAATATGGGTTGATACAATACATATTATAGCTGTAACATTCTGAACCGATTAGGGCTGACGTGTCACTATTGAAGGTTGAGTTGATAAAAAACAAACACATTGCATTTAACAAAGTAAAGTAGAATCCAAAAGATAACTGATGTGTGTAAAATGCAACATAGAAATTACATCAAATGAGACATAAAACTAACCTTTTTTTAGTACTAATGTTGGAAAAAGTGTGATTTTGTCCTCCTTTTGTATTTTCAGGATTAAATGAGCTCAAACGAACAAAAGAAACAAAAATACAGCTATATCTAACACAAATACAAGAAAAGTAATAAACGTGGTATGCCTGACCCCTCGACAACATCTTACCAAGCAAAAAACAAGAAATCAGAAGGCTGAACACGCCCCGTGCCCAGCGGACACGGGGGCGTGCCCAAGCGTCTGCAGAAAAGACAAAAGCGTAGAAACTTCTATTTCCCAACACGGGGGCGTGCCCAGCGGACACGGGGCCGTGGTCAACGCTAAGATTCGCATAATCCAAACAAATCTTGATAGTACTGATACGCTTCTGCACACGGGGCCGTGCCCAGCGGACACAAGGGCGTGGTCAACTAATACAGACAAACTGCATTAAATGAAGAAAGAGAAGATGAGTGGACACGGGGCCGTGCCCAGCGGGCACGGGGCCGTGTCCGGGCTTCTGTGCAGGCTATAAATAGGGGTGCTTGGTTCATTTCAAAGGCATCCCCTGACAAACCACCTCTCTCCCACTTCACCCACACTCCACCACCATCACAACACCCACATCCACCACCATCATCCATCATCCATCATCCATCAACCATCATCCATCATCCATCATAGAGTGTGTGTAGTAGTCTCGGGATCCAAGATTGATAGTAAGCGTTCTTGACAATCAAAGGCCATGTTTGCCTAAGTCTCTTACATCACTTGGTGAAAACAAGCATTTAGTGTAATACTTTTGTTTTTAATCTTTTCGCACTTTTTATTTGGTTTTGTATTACCGACTTTAATAACTAGTTTCTTATATTGAAGGTGAAACTTCCTTATCATTTGTCCGTTGTGCCTTGACATTATTTTACTGTCTATATAAAATAAAAGATTTACACCATTCATATCTCCACGGTCTATATGGAGATATGTTGGCTACCTGGTCGGGGGTTAAGGGAATGGTTTGGTAAGGTTCTTGGCTTGTTCAGTGTATAGATCCTGCAAGGAACTGGGTCAAGCTTACTAGGACCTCCTTCAATACCCACTGGTGTTGGATGACGGGGGTGCGAATGGCTTGATCCCCTCATATGTAAACTACTATTAATACATTAACCCGGCTACTTGGGATTGTATCCCTGCTGACTCAAACCACTTAGCCGAGGGTAACGTCACCTTCAAAAGAGGGGTCTACCACATTACGCATTAATAACTTAATTAATTATCTTCCAATAATCCAACCCTTTAGGATTGTATCCTTGCTGACTCAAACTGCTGGGTTGAGGGTAATGTCACCTTCAAAAGAGGGGCCTACTACTATAACTAAGATAATCTCTTAAAAAGTGCAAAAGTGCGGAAAACATCAAAGGTTGCACTAAAGGCGAGTCGGATCCAAGTGATTCATCTTGTCTATCTGTTTTTATTTTTATTTTTATTTTCAGCATTTTTAGTTAGTTTTCATTTTCTTGTTTAAAACTCTTTTCTAAATTTTTGATTTGATTAGACGTTGAGGATTAACCGGTACTAAAAGCTCTTGTGTCCTTGGACGGCATCGGTATCTTACCAACGCTATACTACGCTTACGATGGGTGCACTTGCCCATATGTGTGTTTAGTGTTAGTAAAATATCGTGTTTTATAAATTTAAAACTTGAATAAAGTGTTAAGATGGGCTAAAAATATACTTAAATATATATCACACTCGACACGTATCAAGTTTTTAGCGCCGTTGCCGGGGACACAAGGATTTTAAGAAAGTTAGGAATCAACGGCCTAATCGCTTTTCTTATTTTTCTGTATTTTTTAGGATTTTTCTTAGATTTTCAGCTTCTGCAGAGCTTAGCACGGGCCGTGCCTGCTGAACACGGCCCCGTGCCCAATCTTTGGTACTGGCAATCTTGTTTTAAGTCAGACAGTAGCTGAACACGGGGCCGTGCCCACTGAACACGCCCCTTGCCCAAAACTTCAGATACTGTAAACAGAGCCGTAAGATCCCGACGGCTGGTAATTTCTGACGCAATCATGAGTGGTATTGATAATATTTACTTTCACTCCTCTTATGGTACGTGGTGTCAATTATGTGGTGGAAATCATGAAGAATTAAAATGTTATTTTCTAAATTATACTCCCCACTATATGGACCCATTGTTTTCCTGTAGCCTTAAGAGGGGCGAAAGTAAAAATAATCCCTATCTCTCCCTCGAATGCTTTCAATCGTCCCTTCTAGATGAAATACTTCTTGAAGAATTCTTTTAGCTAGAAGAACTAATTCTCCTATTGTAACACCCCGAAAAAGGGTTTGGTAGTCAAACACCGTTAATACTAAAAGACGGGTAAAGTACCGTTAGTGGTAAAATTTACCCGGTGAGTAATTAGGATTTTTAAATAAATAAACCTAATATTTAATAAAAAGTTAAATAAAGGCCTATGGATAAATAAAGTTTATAAAAGGCCCGAGTTAACGGGACCTAAAATAAACTTAGTCGTAAATATCCCCGAACCCGCTAAGTTAACTAGGAATGTTTAGCCTAGTTAATAAATGGGAATGTGAATTTAAAATAAGTAGGTTGTGGCCTACTTAATAACTAACCTAACATGAGGGGCCAAAGTTGGATAACTTGAAAATGGTTTTATAAAAATAAAACTTAACACAAAACACACACATGAAAGGTGTGTGCGTGCGTGGATGTCGACCAGGAGAAAGCTCCATGGGAGCTCAAACCCTAAATTCAACAAATTGATCAAATTGAGAAGCCAAATCGACTCCAAATCGAAATCTAAGTTTAGATTAGTGATCACCTAAGTGAAGGGATCACAAGTTTGACTCTTGACAAGCTAGATGGAGGCTTGGGAGGAAGCGGGTCAAACAAATCAAGAACGGAGGAAAAGTCTAATTCGGATGCAAGGTAAGTATAGCTTACACTAGTCATATATTTTAGAATGTTCTTTTGTCGTATTGATTACGAATAAGACAAATACATAATTGAGTTATGCTGTTCCGGCGTGTAGTCGTACGGAACAAGATAACTAAATAGGATAAGTGTCACACCCCGGATTTCCACGTGTCACCGGTGGGCCCGGTGGGGAGTATCGTGACGTCATGGTTGGCAACATAATAGTCAAACAACACAATATTAATATGCACAGCGGAAGCAATTGAAAATATAATACAACCGAATTTATTATTGTAATATCAAATGTCACAATATTCGGAAGTTTATCCACAGAAGGATCGTAAATAAAATGGGAACAATAGTTCAACAGACTTCAGGCATCTTAAGCTTGCGAGACTCTTTATTGATGCTAAGGAGACAATCCAGCCAATTACGTTTAGTACCTGCATTTAGTCTTTTTGGGAAAATACGTCAGTTTACACTGGTAAATACAATCAACTGACTCATTTTGGAAAATGATTTAAAAATTGGTTTGGATGCACATGGCATAAATGTTTTATAATTTGATTAAAATGCACAGAGGCAAGATTAATCTTTTTAACTTGGGAGAATTATTTAATATTATAATCTTGTGAACGAATTACATGTTACTTATGCGTTCAGTTGCCCGGATCTAGTCCGGGTTAAAGATCAATAGACACACCACATTATTGAGTTATACACTGACAGGTGTACGCCTACACCCCGTGCTCAGGTCGTGGCCATCTCGTAAGATGATGCCAAGGATATCCGGGACATGGTCATTAACCCCCCAAAGGCTGTAAAGTAAACAAGACTGTTTAAACGAGCCGATCAAATTATTCAACTACCCACTTTAACGGTGGAGATTTGATGCCCGATCAAGCGGTATGCTATATACCGTAACCGAAGCCCGTATAGGGAAAATAAGTTAAAAGTATTTACCTGAGCAAGTATTAATCACAATAAGCAAAATGCACGTAGCTTTTACTGGTTCTCCTAATCTGGAACGAAGGTTTAATATAACCTATTAGAATCCTAACGGGTCTTTAATTAAGCTTAAGCTTAGACCGGTTAGTTTTCAGGATACGGTTCGTACGCACGATTAAGCGAAGACCGGATAGGATGTGATTCAGAACCGACAAGTTTGAAGACTTGTTTAATATGGGTTTATTATTCACATTCTGGATTTTGAGATAAGACCGTTAAGGTTTGACCCGTTTCGGCTAATTTATGTAAACTTGTTACATAAACCGAACCGTACGCGTAATAAGCGTGACGGGTAGTCATGAGAGCTATATACAGGTTTCCTAAGTTAATTATGTCTCAAATATGTTGTGACATCAGTAAGGTGTCTTTCATTATGCCCGAAACGTGTTTAAACACAAACTAGGCCCCGTAGGGGTAGTTTGGTCATTTAAATGTTTATAAAAGAGTTTAAATGTTTAACTGAGTTACAGGTCTGATATAATCAGCAAAAATACTTAGTTTACTGATTTATAACAGTAAGGTATTTTAGATATGTGAAATTTATCAACTATAACCAAACTATGCCCCGTAGGGGTATTTTGGTAATTTCACATAAGCCGAAAAGCTCAAAACTGAAGTCTGAGTCTATCAACCTTTGCTTACTGTTAAAATATTATAATTTGCCTCATATATCAGTAAGTATCAACCCGGGTATGTCCAATATGATTTTAGAACATACTATGTGTTAAAAACGCTAATTAAGGCGATTAAAGGCCATTTCCGGGTTAGATACTTAAATCTGATATTTTTATATTTCCAGAAGGCTTAAAATAATTTATTTATCATATGTGATCAGTAGCAAAAGGTTTGGAGTCGTTTACATATGTAAAACTCATTTTATGGCCCGTTAGGGCAAAACCGACAATTACCGGATTAAGCCTACGACTATGAGTTATGCTCAGCCTAAAATTAATTAAAAATCTTTAAAAATCCCAAAATGATATATTACATCAGTGGGTAAAAGATTTGCTACCAAAAAGTATGTTTAACTAGGCTATACGCTAATTACGCCATTTTATTAACATAAAGCATTAATTTTGCGATAATGAGCATAACTCTTAATCTACAAGTCAAACTGATATCAAACTTTGCATACAAGTCTATATATCAGTAACTAAGGTTTCTACACTTTTACATTTTCATAAATCACGTTTTAAGGTAATAAGGGCATAACGGTCAACATATGAGCAATTAACGGAAACATGCATATTAATTGGATAACTAATGAACCAAGGTGTATAATCACAGAGGGTTGTTCTAACATGTAACCTAATCCAATTTAAGCTCTGAGGCATTTCTAAAACATGCCTAAACGGGTCAGAACTGAAAGTCAAAGTGAAAGTCAAACTATGTGACTTTCGGTTCCGAACCGGGTCTAAACAGGGAATAGTCGGGTTGAACATGTTTGGACATGTTCTTACACTTATTACTAAGTTATAACAATGATCAAACAGGTTATATATGTTCTAGATAGCTAATTATGCATAAATGACATTTTAAGCATCCTGTTGACTTTTTTAATTATAAGTTTGACCCGACTTTTGACCTGGTTAGAGTGGTGATCAGGGGAAACCCTTTTGAGGTTTTATTACCCACATAAATACCAACTCATAACTACTTTTAATTCGAGATATGACTGAGCCATTATTGACTAATCTCGAAGTCAAACGTTAACTACGATATATTGACTTTTAAGCTAAATACTAAGCTAAACATAATTAGAGAAGGTCTAGCATACTTACAAGTGCTTAATGGATGATTAGGAAGGCTTGGGTCAGCTTTGGAAGCTCCACAATAGCTCCAAATGGCCAAATTAAAGTGTGAGGAATTGTTGCAACTCAAGACTCCATTTATAGTGAATTCAATCACCATAAGGTGTTGACAACAAAGTCTAGCACTTACCACAACATCCCAACATGTGTCCTAGTGTTCTAGGGGTTGTTTTAGGGGCCAAGGGATGTGAAAAAAATCGTTTAAAGTCGGATCCAAGTGCAAAGGCAGACAAGAATCAACAACAATCAACAATTCTGCCCAGATCAAGCCCTCGCGTAGCGCGAGGGTGAGCAGATTAGGGCTCGCGCTACGCGAGCCTATGGGGTCAGCCAACATGTTTTGATAATTTGCAGTTTCAGTCCTTGGCTCTTCAAACTTCGAATAGGCACTCGTTTATTGCATTATGAACCCTCACAATTTATCTATAAGGGCTTTAAAACATATACCCACTTTGTTAAGTCCCCGGTTAACTTTATTGTTACCCGAAAAGTCCTAACTTTCAACGTTTACGCTTTTACCCTTCGCACACGAATTCGATCATAACTTTCTCATATGTTAACGAAACTCTACGAAATTTAAATCGTGCATTCTTGTGAGCATAATTAACATTTACAAAGCTTCGGGTTTGTCAAAAGGTCACTCAGAGGTATATCTTTAAACATGTTGACACATTTAACCCCTGTAGTTTGTAATCTCTCACTTTTAGCTTCGTATGATTCATGATTTATTCGTTTGAAGGTATGAGCATCGTGTAGGGTTAATGTACATTATATTTATTCACAGTTGACACTTAGAATACGTATATTCACATACTTTCCATGTTTGTCAACTTTAGTCCTTCTATAATATTTCTTTCACACGTTTAAACATTTGACACGTGTCTACACATTATAGGACGTGAATTTTCGAGGTGTTACATCCTCACCCCCTTAAAATAAATCTCGACCTGAGATTTACTGAAATAAGTAAGGGTACTTTCCTTTTATCGTGGATTCAACCTCCCACGTGTATTCGGGACCTCTACGGGCATCCCATTTGACCTTCACAATAGGTACATGCTTCCTTCGAAGCTTCTTTA